>CM052798.1:162269451-162380960 GCA_028533885.1 Nasua narica | reverse complement strand
GCAGCCGTGCCTCCCCCGCCCCCTTCGCGCTCATCTCTGCTAACGGGCCGTGGGGAGGGATTCCTTCTGCTTGTCTGACGTTCCAGAGAGGTGACTCTTGGGGCAGGTTCTTTCAGGTTTGTGGTTGCGATCCTAAGATGGAAAACGCCTTTCCCCTTCCTCCCCCGTGTTTCCTTCGGAATCTGGAACAGCCGGCATACAAGAGATCGCTCGCACTTGTGTTCTTCACTTTCTGGTACCGGAACGTTTCTTAGCCCTCAGGCCACTGCCAAGTCTAGCCACGCGGAGTTAGTCGTGCTCCTTCTGCGGCTGACACATCCGTTCTTCCGGGTGCTGAAATGTCTTTTGAACCCACTCAGTTCTTCCTCCCCAGCGGTGGCACGGGTTCGAAGCACGGATGTAGGGTCGCCCTTCTCCCACAAAAAAGGTTCCAGCGGCTCACCCCTGCCTTCCACGGCGGCCGGGGACGGCTGTGGCTTGGGCACAGCCTCACACGTGTTGTCCTTGGCTCTCCCATTGTTTTAAGATTTTTTAGATGAGTGTCAACCTTGAAAAATTAGGTTTCATGTTAAAAAAAAAATATGGATTTCTTGTCTCCCTTAGAACAATCAAGAGATCCGGTGACTTTGTCCCCACCCTGACAGGTGGCCCTGGCTGACGCCGGGGCCTGTGCTCTGTCCCCGGAGGCCTCCTCCGCCCCCCCTCGCCCCGCCGGCGGCTTCTCCCACCCACGCCTGGTGTCTGTGAGTGCTGCGCTCGGGGATGGAGGGCTCCAGGCCCTCAGGCCCTCTAGGACCTGGCTTTTACTCCCGGCCCCGGTTTTATGTCTACCTCCCTGTGTCTCTTTGAAGCTGTAGCTCACAGTATGCAGAGCTGATGGTTTTGGATTCTTCCATCGCGCCTCATTTCGGGTGGCGCACGGCTGACGGTCCTTGGCCGTCTCTCCCACCAGACCGCAGGGCTTCGAGGACAAAGTCTGTGTCTGTGCCTTATCGGCCTTTATAGCCCCCGTGGGAGGTAGCTAGCAGGGGCTTGAATGGTTCTTCCTAGGCTGTAAATCTTGGCGACCATATCTTCCATGGTAGCCCCCCCCACGGTCTGGTAGTCTTTGTGAGAAGGTGAAGAGTTAGGCCCAGGTTCCTAGGGCCTCGGTGGCGGCCGGTGGCGGCGGTGCGGGGACTATTTACGGAATCAGATGAGAGCCTGAAGAACCAAAGACAATGCCCAAAGTCAGAGAGAGGCCTGCACAGCAGTGAGGACCGGCGCGTATATATCACACGTAGCTCTTTCTTTTACCGTCCCGTAAAAAGGTTATGTGCAGTCTCCGATTCTCTCACTGATATAAAAGGATATTTTATACATCGAGGTATTGTTTGCTCTTTAGGTGATGAATCTGACCTTGAGCTGGAAAGGAAGTATAAGGAAGATGATCGAGAAAAGACCCCAAGGAGGCCGCGGACACAGAGGACAGAGAAAGTCCAGAAGATCCCCTCGGGAAAGGAGGCCGGGCAGGTTTCTGGAGTGAAGAAACCCATCATAAGTGTGGTTTTAACGGCCCACGAGGCTATTCCAGGTGACCGCAGCAAGCAGGAAGGGGCAGTACCGGCAGGGCCCCCCTCTGGTTACTCGGTCCTCGGGCCTGTCCTGGATGGCTTCTGGGGGGGGTGGGTGCTGGCGTCTGGAGGAGGGGGGGCCGCTGGATCGGCAGGTCTCTTTCCTCTGCTCCCCGGGCCCTGCCCCGGTCCCGGGAGTGCCCGCCCCTCACTGCCCTCAGCGGTGACACACCCACCCTGACCAGACGCGTGGCCGCGCTCCCCAGAAACTGTGCTCTCGTGGTCCCTCCGCCTGTCTTTAGTAGGCTCGGCACATATTTTATAATATTGGAAATTTCGCTCTCCCTTTCCTCTCACATAAAATAGAGTGGAGATATTATACCACCTTTTCTAAAAAAGGTCTTTCAGGAAGGGATCCTTTAGACAAAAAGCACTTTATAGTAGCAGATTCCAAAGTATTATGACATTTTTTTCCCTATCCACTTGGGGTGATAGTTGTCAAATAATATTTAAAATTCAAGTGTAGGATTTTAAAAGCAGCTGCAGCCTTTGTAGCACCGCTTTTCGATGGTAATAGTAGTCACTCCTTATTTAAAGTGGAGATGCCAGATAAGTGCCTCTTTATACCTCATTGCAGAGTAGGATGATCAGTAGGAAATAAGGCATGTAAAAACACGTGTCTAGAACATTCTGGAAAGTTGCTCTGTCTGCCCCAGCCTGCTTCAGATCAGTGTCACCCGGGAAGCAAAACCCTAGGGAGGGAGTGGCTGCTGTTCTCCACTGCCTCTAGAGGTTCCCTCAGTGACGTCTTAAAAACTGATGGTAGTAGTCCTTTGAGTTTTCTGTAAGCGGGGGCAAACATGTAATTGATTCCTCCGCTATGCTAGAAATGGGGGAGATTGGAGCCTTTGCTTTGATGCACGTGTGTGTGCTCGCGTCCCCTGCTATCCAAGGTCTTTAGTCATTTCACATCCTAGAAGTGTGCAGGCAGAGGGACCTTTGGGTTTTCCCACCGCACACCCTTCGTTTGCTAGGGTGGAAACAGGCCCCCCGATGGTAAGGTCATGTCGTACGTGGAACTGGACCCCAGGCAGCTGGGATTCCCCTTCACAGCTGTTGCCACTGCTCTGTAATCTCATGATGCACTTTTCCATTTACTCAAAGTGGGACACAGTGGTCCTATGGGAGGTGGACATAGGTGTATATATGTCCCTCTCTTCTATGGTTTTTTTCCATAGATCAAGTGAAAATTACCTCAGAAGGATGTTTTTGGTTTTTTTTTTTGAAGATTATTTACTTTAGAGACAGCAGGAGGGGCAAAGAGAGAGGGAGAGCGAATCTCAAGCAGACTCCACACTCAGCGCAGAGCCCGACATGGGGCTCAGTCTCACGACCCTGAGATCATGACCTGAGCCAAAACCAGTAGTCGGACGCTCAACCAACTGCACTACTGAGGAGGCCCAAAAGGATGTTTTGCTAGATTCCCTTGCCCTGCCCCTCTGCAGACACACACAGACACAGAAATTAAATGTGTGAACTGCAGGAAAACCAGCTTGCCAGGATGCCATACAGTGAAGACACACACTTCCAGGGCTCTGCTCCTGCGTGGGGTAGGGGTCGGAGCCCCTCATGCTGCCTCTTTAATGTACCTTGTACATTAAGTTATTAATTCACTAATAATTATTAATTAATTATTAATTTATGAATTTTATGTATTTTATAAATTAACGTGCCTTGTACCTTCATCTCAGGTGCTACCAAGATCGTTCCAGTGGAGGCCGGGCCCCCGGAGACGGGCACTGCCAACCCCGAGGCCACCACGGCTGACCTGGCGCCTCGGAGAGGGTACCAGGAGTATGCCATTCAGCAGACGCCATATGAGCAGCCCATGAAGTCCAGCAGGTGAGCTGTCCCGTGTGCCTTCAGCCGGAGCTGGACTCCTGTGACGGCCCTGGTGGGTCAGAGGACCGGCATGGTCATTTGTCAGGACTCTGTTTGCAAACTGAGCTGCGGAGGACATTGGTTTCTTGATTTGACTCAGGAGTCAGACCCTCATTTATGGTTCTTGTGTGTTGGCCGAGCCCGCATCGCTTCTGTGAAACACGTGGCAGGTCCACACGCTTTTGGAACTGAGCACCAATTGGCTTAATGAAGGTGGAGCATTTTATTTAGGCAAACGTATGTTGAGCCTTGATAAAAGAGGTATAAACAAGGCTTTAGTAAATTTGCTGATTTTTAAGGCTGCCCATATATGATGAGAAAAAAATCCCCTGCCCCCACACTTTTAAAAGTAACACAAGCATCTTGTAGAAAGTTCCAGCACTCCAGATGACGTAGGGTTAAAGTAACCCATGGTTGTTCTTCTAGAGGCAACTACTGTTGGCAGTTTGGTTACATGCCACTGTAACTTTCATGATACACCAAAATATAGCATTTTAATTTTGTTGTTTTTGTCTTTTTTTTTTTTTAAGATTTTATTTATTTATTTGACAGAGAGAGAGATCACAAGTAGGCAGAGAGGCAGACAGAGAGAGAGAGGGGGAAGCAGGCTCCACACTGAGCAGAGAGCCCGATGCGGGGCTCCATCCCAACACCCTGAGATCATGACATTTGTTGGTTACTTCTTTTTTTTTTTTTAAGATTTTATTTATTTATTTGACATAGATCACAAGTAGGCAGAGAGACAGGCAGAGAGAGAGGGGGAAGCAGGCTCCCTGCTGAGCAGAGAGCCCGATGTGGGGCTCGATCCCAGGACCCTGAGATCATGACCTGAGCCAAAGGCAGGAGCTTTAACCCACTGAGCCACCCAGGTGCCCCTTGTTTTTTTTTTTTTTTTCCTAATACAAAATAGCAAATGCACTGTTAGCAATTTTTTTTTTGACTTAGAACACCTTGAAAATCTTTTCCAGTACCTATTTTTAACAAGCATTTGCTATGGAATGGGTGCACTATAGTTTCTGTAGCCAGTTTTTGTTCAGTGGATGATGTCGCCCTCAGGGTTCTGCCACCTTCGTCTTTCTGTACCTCCTCGCGACTTCCTGTGGCATAAATTGCTAGAGTCGAAATTGCTGTCTCAAAGGATATGAGAACTTAAAACTGTAATCAGCCCTGAAAATTGCCCTCCAAACACATTGGGCCAGTCGACACCCCGTAGTGAACGAGTAGTTCGTCTCCCACAGCCTCCCCGGGGTCTCCGTCTCAGCTGTGATCGATCCTGCGCAGGCGGCTTAGCAGACTGGTCATCTGGGCTCTGCAAACACCCCCCAGCAGAGAGGAGAGACTGTGAAAATGCCAATTGCCAATGGGGTTCACCTGTTTCTGGAAGACGGGAAATGAGCTGTTCTTGAAGAGAACATAGCTTTTAGTGCCAAACAGACCTGGCTTGACTCTAGACTCTTCTACTCGGGCTCAGCTCAACAGATTAAATGCCTGTTACGTGCCGGGCACTGGGGAGGAGAGAGAACGGGACAGATGCAGCTGTCGTCTGGATGAAGCTCTTACTCTATTGTATTTGACACAAGTCGGTTTGCCTCTGAGCCTCCGTTACACCAGCCATAAGACGGTCTCTAGGACGCTGACTTGTTTTAGTGGTGAGAAGAAATGATAAAATATATGAACATGATGTCATGTTCATTAATTTGTAGCCTCAGTCCTGTACGTTTGCAGCTATGAGCAACTGAATTTATTGATGAAGTTGTAAAAATACTCATTCCTTTGGCAAACTGTCATGGAATTAAATTTGAAGATCATTCTGGTCTCAGGTTGATTTGTAGACCTTAGATAACTGTCTGCACCCTATTTCAGGGTCTGCTGGGGACGAGTTCAGCTAACTGGTCATTTAGTAAACAGGCAAATAGACACCGTATCTAAACAGCAGATTTAGGCTGTATTCCAATTGTCACGCATTCTATCAGTATTTTATAGTACGGATTACAAAATAGTTAGGAAAGAGACTTTGTTTTTGCATGACGATTTTGCGAATCTTAGATTGGCACAATTTGTAAAATTCTAACGATTTAGATTATTTGTTAAATATAGGTACAGATTTCTAGGTTACATCAACATATCAGGTAGGGTCTCACACAAATAGGACAGAGACTGATCCTATGGAAAATTTTGGAAGTCCAGAAACCGTAAGAAGAAGCGTCATTTGTAATCTCACTACTGTAGTGTAGTCACTGTTAATATTTTTAATGTATCTCTTTCCAGCCTTTTTTGAGCCCATATATTTTATAAAATTGAGTTTATATTTTATAATGCAATTTTGTATCTTGCTTTTGCTACCTAAACCCATTGCACATATGTTCCTCCATTCCTCCAGTCGTTCACAAATTCTTCTGTAGTGACCTGATCCATTGTGACGAGGACACTCTGTGATCTACTCAGTTCATCACACTGGAGCCGGTGAGGTCTGGCACAAGGCCCATCTGGTTGTATCCTTCAAGGCCTCAGGGCTGTTAGAACTTGGCCTGCGGGGCCTCCTGGGGCTGCCACTTGTCCAGCCTTGTCTCCTCATCGACTGCCCGTGGTCTCTGGGCTCCAGCAGGTGCCCTCGCCCTCTGGACCCCTTGTTCTTCCTTGCTGTCTCCTTGCAGGTGCCTCTTCCTCATTCTGGTTGCTTCCCCTGTCCCTGGCTTGTTTTAACTCCTGTTAATCCTTAGCTCTCTGCTCAAATGTCCAATGCTCAGGGCAACCCGCCCTGCGCCCCAGACTGATCAGTCTGCCCTGGACTGGGTTCCGAGAGCATCATCCTATCTTTTCCCATCACCACAGGGAGGTTGTGGTCCTTACCTGCTCATTTCTATGGTTATTAGTCTGGCCCGTCCATTCCAGAAAGTGAGCTCCAAGAGAGCACAAGTTCTATTTGTTTTTGTCTCCATTTTGTCCCCAGGGCCTGGAGTACTTTCTTGAATGAGTGACAGAAGGAGAAAAAATAAATATGCAAACAAACTAGTTCCTTATGTCGGGACCTGCCAGCAGCTTTCCACTCTTAACAACGCTGTGAAAAGTTGTGCAGTGAGCACCTTTGTTCCAATTCTGCATGCTTATCTTTCAGTAGATTCCCAGACGTGGAATAACCACATCAAGGGGTCTGAGCTTTGGGAGCTCTGCCTGATCCCTTTCTAAAATGCAGGGGTGAGAGTGGCTCTCTCCCTGCAGGGGGGCCACCTGGACTGAAGTAATGCAGCGTCCTGTGAGCATCGCAGCTCGGTTCATGGTCTCCGTGAGCTAGGCTGGTGCTTGAGGGTCAGGTGTAGGCTGCTTAGCATCTTCATTAGATTCATTATCCTTGGCGGGAAACAGGGCACTGAGGGCTTTATCAGGTATTTGTGTAATGATACGCCCCCCAAAAAAACTAGAGCAAAAGATTCTCCTCAGACCATTTAGATCTTGCATCAGAGGAGAAAATACCGTGATTTGTTTATTTAATTAACAATCTGAATCCAGGGTTTCTTTCTCCAGTGTTCTTTATACCAATAAAATCTATCACCTTCTGGGTTTCTTTGTCATTTGAGAAAGATCCAAATTAGTTTCCTGAAATTAGCCTTGGGTTTAGCATGGAGGCATAGTACCGACTTTCAAATTTGAATATTTTAATTACATTATGTGCACGGTACCCTCTGGTGTTTATGAACTACAATCGATTTAAATATTTTTAATTTAAAGACAAGGCAACCCGTGTTGATCAAATGTAGTTGTATGGATAGTTCCATAAATATAGACTTTGCAGTTACGGTGGGTATAGCTTAGTGGTGTCTGATTAACAGCGCTAAGTGGTGACCAGTGTTTCTGAGGACCCCCGTGGACAACCTGGACGTACGTCCGGAGGGAGCACTTGCAGAGGACAGGAAGCCTCGCCTGTCTGGCCCCTCGGCCAATTCCTGTCCCTGCTGCCTGCTGCGGTACTTCGGTGACGGTCATTCACTGACTCCAGAAACGAGGCAGGGCTGTTCCAGGGCACTGGAAGCCCCAGACAGGCGGCCTCCCCCCTGCGTGCGGTCCCCGCGGGAGGGCAGTGCCGGGCGTGGTGTTTGCAGGCCTTAGAGAGGATGAGGAGCAGCATGCAGGCGCTAGAGCTCAGTCCACTTGGCGTCCAGTCCTGGCTTCACCACTCACCCGTTGTAGAACTTCGGGCAGAGACTGTTTCGTCAGCCCTACGATGGGTGTAACAGTCGGGCTGGGAATAAATGTTTAGCGAAGGCTTGGCGTCCCACCCACCATCAGCTGTCACGACCGCCTCATCCACGTTGCCCTGTTGAAAGAGAAAGGATCCACGAGGCAGACCACGCTTTTATTCTCCATCGCAGACACAAAGTCTGACCCAGAGCCTGAAACACATCGCAGGTATTTGCAAATGCCCGTCATCGACGAGCGGTTTATGAGGTTAACACACGACAGTTGAACAGCAGCGCTCTTTGCCCCGCTTGAGTGTGGAGCTAGCCGTGGGGAAGGGGGGGAGATGATGGGACTGGGACATCAGCTGGGTTTCTGATGGAGTTGTGGGGGACATAGCATGATGCACATCAACACGCGCCCCCCGCCCCCCGCCGAAGTCCTCGACTGCTGCTGGCCAGGCCCACGCAGGCCGCCATGCCGGGCACTTGCCCCCCACCTCTGCTCACCGGCAGACCCTTCGTCGCCGGAAGGGCAGATGCGGAGCTCGGTGCACGATGACCAGGTCCCCAGTCATATAGGCCAATTCACTTGCCCTGGGAGGACGTGGAGACGCGGGTCTTTCACTGACAAGTGGCAGCAAAGGGCTCCAGGGTCCCCCCGACAGCTGGTTGAGTGGGCGGGCACGTGCGGATCGTGGCAGCTGTGGAACAAAGCCAAGCAGATCGTATCTGGTCTGACGGAGCTGCTCGAGCTCATCCCCTGACGACCGGTCACGTAGCTGGAGTACGCCCGGGTCAGCTTTGGGGCCCAGCTGGTGGCTGTGTATGTTGTGAGTGATGCGTCCCTCTTCTTGTTCGGCAAGCCTGTACTCAGACATCTCCCCTTCAGCGTTGCCCAGCTGCCCAGCGCAGGTTAGATGTCTCTTTCTCTCTGTCCCCCGCACGTGTTCCTGTCCACACTGGCCACGCTGGCGTGCAGCCATGTGCTCTCCTGTCTGCGCTCCCCCAGCCGGGGAGCCCCCGAGGAACCGGGACCCACCCTTGGCCCCACGGTCCTGCTCAGGGCCATTTAGTTGACCATGAGCCTTCGGTGTTGGGTTCCTGAGAAGGCATCCCAGGTCCTTAGGGAGGTGCAGCGTCTCCAGCGGTAACGGTGCTGTCGTCTGTTTCTAGGCTAGGGCCCACCCAGCTCAAGATCTTCACTTGTGAGTACTGCAACAAGGTCTTCAAGTTCAAGCACTCGCTGCAAGCCCACCTGAGGATCCACACCAACGAGAAGCCCTACAAGTGCCCCCAGTGCAGCTACGCCAGCGCCATCAAGGCCAACCTCAACGTGCACCTGCGCAAGCACACCGGCGAGAAGTTCGCCTGCGACTACTGCGCCTTCACCTGCCTGAGCAAGGGGCACCTCAAGGTGCACATCGAGCGCGTGCACAAGAAGATCAAGCAGCACTGCCGCTTCTGCAAGAAGAAGTACTCGGACGTCAAGAACCTCATCAAGCACATCCGAGACGCGCACGACCCCCAGGACAAGAAGGTCAAGGAGGCCCTGGACGAGCTCTGCCTCATGACCAGGGAGGGCAAGCGGCAGCTGCTCTACGATTGCCACATCTGCGAGCGCAAGTTCAAGAACGAGCTGGACCGCGACCGCCACATGCTGGTGCATGGAGACAAGTGGCCCTTTGCCTGTGAGCTCTGTGGCCACGGGGCCACCAAGTACCAGGCGCTGGAGCTGCACGTCAGGAAGCACCCCTTCGTGTACGTCTGTGCCATTTGCCTCAAGAAGTTCGTCAGCTCCATCCGGCTGCGTGCTCACATCCGCGAGGCGCACGGGGCCGCGCAGGAGACCGGGGTCTTCACCAGCTCCATCAACCAGAGCTTCTGCCTCCTGGAGCCCGGCGGGGACATCCAGCCTGAAGCCCTCGCAGGCCAGCCACTGGCGGAGGAGGAGTTGGTGTTCCAGGGGGTGACTGCGCCCAAGGAGGCGGCCAGCACCGGAGATGGGCAGCCTGGGGAGGGACGGAAGGAGCCGGAAGCCCCTGTGGAGGAGCCTTCCCCCCCTGTGCCCTTAGCCGCCCCTGAGGCCGAGAGCTCTGCCCTGCCACCCTGCGAGCTGGAAGCCGCCGTGGATGCCACAGACCTTCGTTCGCACTCAGTGGCTTCTGATGGGCTTTTGCTGAAGAACAATTCCTCCTCTGCCGAGGCTCGCACTGCTCCCGAGGAGACCGTGGGTGCCCCGCATGGAGCCTCCTCCCCGACTCAGGGCCCAGAAGTCCCACCGCTGCCGTCCGAGGCCAGAAGCGCAGAAGCAAACCGGGACATGCAGGGTGCCGAGAGCCCCCCGGGCGTGGGGCAGGAAGCGGCTGCGCCCGCCCCTGGGGGACCAGACCCTAGTAGGTGTGTCAGGTCAAGCCCAGGTGAGCCCTCGGACCCTGCTCTGGGAGCGGGTGGAGGGGACCTGGCTCTACCCCCGCCTGACTCTTGCACACCTGCCTCTGAGCACCGGGCTGGCATCAGCGCGTTCATGAAGATCCTGGATGGTCTGCAGAAGAGACGGATGAACACCGGCTTGTGCGAGAGGATCCGGAAGGTGTACGGGGACCTGGAGTGTGAATACTGTGGTAAGGAGAGGCAGAGCTGGGCACGCGGCTACTTGAGCTCCGTCCCCGGCAGCCCCGGCCGTCCCCGGCTTGCTTTGGGCCCCCTCATGTTTGATTCGAGCTCGTGTCTCTTTGCAAAGCACCGCTTCTAAATGAGCTACCCTTCGTCATCTGTAGATAGCAGCAGGTGGCCCCCTGTGTTACCGTCTAGCACGTGGAGTCTTTGTGGGCGCGGCCAGGGGGACTGGACGGTCAGCCGTGCCGGCATGGTCCCGCGCACGCAGTGGTTTATCCCGCGACCTCTGCCACGCGGGACTGAAGGCGAATTGTTCTCCGGGCTCACGACAGGTGTGAAGTGTCGCTTAAGCTGTGGCCATGCTGTCAGCGCGACCGTCTGTCGGGAGCCCCGCAAAGAGCCCGTCCGGCTCACGGTGCAGGCGTGGCCTCCGAGTCTCCCGGAGAGCCGGTGGCCCCAGAGTTGGCGGCCCCGCTCTGGGCCGGGTGTCGGTCATGCGCAGAGGCTCTGACCACGCACGCGCACAGCTGTCTCGGGCGCTCTCGCCGGTCCTCAGTTAGCGCCCGTCCCCCCAGCGTGGACGTCTTGCAGACGTAGCAGCACCCTTAAGGTCTACAGCCTCCTGCCTTTGAAAAGTAATTTGCAGACAGATGTGAGGAAGGTGCGAAGGGTAACCTGGACAGGCCGGAGAGGGAGCTAAATAGAACAGCAAAAAAAGAAAAAAAAAATCGTAACGGGAAAAATAAAATTCAGTACAAAAGAAATTTCCTGGTTCTCACGTGACGATGTTTTTTTAGGCAAACTTTTTTGGTACCAGGTGCACTTTGACATGCACGTGCGCACCCACACGCGGGAACACCTGTACCATTGCTCCCAGTGCCATTATTCCTCCATCACCAAAAACTGCCTTAAGCGCCATGTCATTCAGAAACACAGTAACATCTTGCTGAAGTGTCCCACCGACGGCTGTGACTACAACACGCCAGATAAATATAAGCTGCAGGCACACCTGAAAGTCCACACGGAGCTGGTAAGTAGCAAGCCCGCGCGGTCGCGCCCTCCGCCCCGGGAGCGCGCCGCTGCCTCCCCGTGGTGCCTGGGGCGCCGTCCTGCTTCCGTGGGGCCCTGCGCCTCCCCGAGCGCTTCACCCTGGGATTCCCTGCGTGGGGAGAGTCCCAGATGTCACAGGACGGTTCGGGTGAACAAATTTCCTCCCTGTGCAGATTTTTCAGCATCGGAGAAAAACTACAGAAGATCTGCAGGGTAGGAGTAAAGCAGGATTTCTTAAACGACGTCATAAAGCGATGTTAGCGACAGAGGTACAAGTAGTGCCAAGTGCTGCCGCAGTAGTGGAGAGGCTCCGTTGGATGGGGCCTGGGAGGCAGGAGGCAGTGTTGGGTTCAAGGGGAGAGTGTGGTAAACGGTGATGACCGCTGTCGTCCTCTGGTGAGACGTTGTCTGCGAAGCATTTTTATTTAAAAAAAAAAGTGATAATTTAAGGGGCTGTTAATATTCATAACGATAAAACGTGTTTAATTCTTTGGTGGAAGGTGACGTAACGTAATGAATGACTGTTTATTTTTGTAAATTCTCGCATCACTCAAGGGACTGAAACCCGAGAGTGATTCGAGCCTTCTGCAGATTCTAAAGGAGCCCCCGGCCCCAGGTGTGGTTCTGCTTTAATGGTATTCCTTTTCGTGCCGCAGCACAGGAGGCTTCGGAAACTCGGTATACTTCCACTGGGTTCGAAAAGGACACGGAAATCCTTCACGCTGTGGCACTTTTTGTTGCTAACGGGTGACATTGTGGTGTTGTAGGTGCAGTGGGGTGGGTCGGGGCTCGTGCTTCAAGGTGGACTGCCTGCCGATATCGTCCCCAGCACTCGCACGGCCACGGGTATTGGGGCGAGTCACTTGTCCTTCCTGAGACTTGGCAGCCTCCTGTGTGAAATCCACGTTCAAGAGTATGTATCCATCTTCTACATATACATGCGTGTATATCTATATGTATACGCACACAGTGCATTATACACACATGTACACACGTATGCACCCGCGTGTTTGAGACACGCTTGCGGACACAATGTATGTCTATGGATACAGATCTCCTGTGGTCCTGGGCGGATAGGATGGAATGTTCTGGCAAGAACCTGGCTGAGTGATGGTGTTGTCGACCATGTGCCCACTCCAGCCTGTCATCTGGGACCCTTTGCGGGTGTTTCTCTCCCTCTCTGAGTAGGCCGCGATGGCAGCCTCTTCCTATTTCCCTACAGAATTCCTGTTCGATGGGTAGCCCTTCCAGTACTGTCTCAGAGCAGGGAAACCGGGCTGGCAGAAGTCATTACGATGACTTTGCTAGAAACTCATACGAAGTCAAGAGGGAGGGAGGCTGACATGGGGAGAGGGTGCTGGGGGCAGTCTTGGGCTGTGGCAGTTAAGACCAGGAGCCAGACCGTGGGTTTTAGCTCTCGCTCCCCCATTTGCCATGCATCTGACTTCAAGATGAGTGTTGTAACTGTCCCGTGCCTCAGTTTCCCCACCGTCGGGAGGGTGAGGTGAGAACATACGGAGATGTCTCAGAGCGATGCGTGACATGGAGTAAGCACCATCTGCCACTGATGGTTCGAATTACTATCATTTATTCTGCTTATCGTCTGGGGGCTTGCGGCTCTGCATCGGGCGACGGGAACAGAGGCCGAAGGCTGACACGGAAGAGGAAGTTGTAAGAGCCCTTCAGTGCGGGACTGTTTTCCCCACACCCGTTTTCCTTGCCCGTTGCGTGTATCAGAGGGACTCGGGTTGAGTGCAGGCATTTTCTTGTATCTGGATGCTGGTGCTCAGCCTCCTGGCCACATCCCTGGTCCCCATGGTCAGCAGGGCCTATTGGGGACACGTCTTAAGACCCAATTTCAGTGCTTTCATTTATCTTGATAAAGCAGCATTTAAAGACGTTTCTCTTCTCAACTTTCTGTGGTTGTGAACCTTCTTTCCGAGAGGCTGTGCCTCGGGCGTCGACACTTGAGTAGACGTGTTGGGGACGGGGGTAGGGGGTGACAGGGTTGGTTCTCCTCCTGTGGCCCGGGCCCCAGTCATAATTCGCACACCGCCTCCAGGAGGTGGGGGTATTTCCTCCGCCTTGGCGCGGGCATGTGGTGTCTCGCTTGCAGTCACACTGTGGTCAGGGCAGACGGTTGTGACCGTCGGTCACGCTCTTCTGGCAGGTCTTGGACGCCTGTCCCCCCTTGGAAGGAAGGCTTTGTCCCGTGAGAGCAGGGGCTGCTGGATACTTGCTGTGCTGTGTCTTGTGCTACAATAAATGTCCCTGAGCGTTCCCGCGAGAGAGGAGTGGGAATAAAGGTGTGTGACTGTGGATTGTGTAAAAACAGGGAGTTCTCCTGATTCTCATCAACACTCACGTTTTCTTAGACGTTGTTAAGATGTGACTTCCCTCCCTGGTGTTTGCAGTTTTTCCATTTGAGGCACTTTTATTTTTATTTTTTTTAAAGATTTTATTTATTTATTTGACAGAGAGAGAGACTGCAAGTAGGCAGAGAGGCAGGCAGAGGGAGAGGGAGAAGCAGGCTCCCCGCCAAGCAGAGAGCCCGATGCAGGGCTGATTCCAGGACCCTGAGATCATGACCTTGAGCCAAAGGTAGAGGCTTTAACCCACTGAGTCACCCAGGCGCCCCTGAGGCACTTTTAAAGGTGAATGTGCTCCTGGTGCCCTGAATCTCGCCAACGCAGGTGAGAGGCACCATCCTCTGTGTGCGGGGCATTGGGATTTCAGACACGAATACGACCCCCGGCTGCCTCCAGGGTGCTCTGTTGGGTGGGGGCGTGGGGTAGGCAGCAACGAGGGAGGGTGAGTGAGGCCAACATACTTTCCCTTCCCTTCCCACACTGCCACTGAGAGGTCACGGTGAAAGTAAAGGAGGGCTGCCTGGAAGAGGGGTTCTGAGCTTGATGAGTAGGATTTGACTGTGGGGGGGGGGATCTCCCAGGAGAGTAGGCGGCACAGCCCGAGGGGAAGGTTTTGTATTTATTTACAGCATTATATTGAAAACGTTTCCACGAAGCACGAGGTCTCTCTTGCCGATGAGTTAGATGGCATCATTTATGAAAACAGGCTCCAGTATTTGGAGTTTAGACAACATTTGTCTTTTGAGCTTATAAATTATTTCTGGATGAAGCCGAAGTTACCAAGGAAATGTTGACCTGGTGGGGAGATCTTCAGTTAGCTAGCATTGCTTCCTTTCCCCTCCCCAAGCCCTAGGCAGTTCGCTAATCTGCTTTCTAGTTCCATGGGGATTTTGTATAAAGGGAATCATGCAATTGATAAATAACAGGGGCGTTTTCTCAGGCTTGTGAGGGTCCCACGAGAGAACACAAATGAGCTTCGTGATGTATAAGGTGCTGGGTTGAGGACTCTGGTCAGGGAAGGGTCCGCCTGCCTTGGGAGAGTGGTGCTGCCGTGACCTTGCCTCAGCCTGGGGCTTGGTTCCCTCATCCCTGCCCCAGAGAGATGGGCCAGGTGTGTTCAGAGTCTGGCTGGACTTTCACATTTGATCCGACACTTGGCTGTTTTCGACTCCGATTCCCATGCATTGCTAAAGTAAGGAAAGTTAAACTGAACCTCTGCCCCACCCCAAATAGGCCTCCATCTAGGTCCATTCTAGCTGCGGTAGGACCCTGGGGTAATTTGGCTGAGTTGCCTATTTCTGTGACTCTTAACCATGTCTTCGCTGACGATGCGCTCAGTGATCAGAGGGCGTGAGTACGTTTACTGTGGTCTCTCCCACCACGTCCCTCTCCTGAGGAGCTAGGCGGTGTGACTTACAGTCCAGGCCGTGTGAGCATCAAGGAAGTGTGGAGAGCTGGGCAAGGGCACTAGTTCATGCTGTTGCTGGAGCAAGTCCCCCTTTTACAGCATTGTACAGAGCTTGTGCAGCGGAGACGCAAAGAATGCGTGTATTGCCGGGGGCCTTGGGCTCTGGCGGGCTGTAGCTCAGACCCACGTCCACCTCCGTGATCTCGGGCATTTGCCGAGCCTCCGCTTTCTCACTTGTAGCGTCTCTGGCCTCTCAAGGTCCTGGCATATAAACTAGAAAATGTGTGGAGCACCCAGGTCCGTTTTTGCGATCTGCAGGTCTTGGTCCACGAGACGGTTTAGTTGTGAAACAGTTTACTGGGTCACAACTAGTAAGTGCCTCTTAAAAAATGAAATGCCATAGAATAAAATAGAAATTACTAGCATTAGGAGCCTCCACTCAAGGTTAAGTATTGTTCTCTGAGACCTTTGTTTCCATGTTTCAAGATGTATTTGGGAGAGCGAGCGAGAGAGCAGGCTTGGTGTGGGGGACGCAGAAGCAAAGGGAGAGACTCCGCACTCCATGCAGAGCCCAATGTGGGGCTCGATCCCAGGACCCCGAGATCATGACCCGAGCCGAAACCAAGAGTCAGATGCTTAAACAACCGAGCCACTCAGGTGCCCCTGTTTCCATGTTTCAGTACGTTGATGTGTCAGTGTATGTGCTTGTGTGTCCCAGATGGCAATGGCAGATGCGTGACCTCCGGTGGGGCCTTCTAAATGAAGTTTATGTTACTGACCCCGCTGATGTACTTCGTGACGTCCTGAATGAGAATCACGTGGGGGTGAGAGGTCGCCGGGCTCATATCTCCACTGTAATTTGAGGGGGACCTGCCCCTAGGTCGTGTCGGGTTGTTGGGTGGTTGTGGGAATTCAGCGGGCTGCTGTTTGTGAGGGACTCCGAGCGGGTCCGGGTGCTCAGGGCGGTGGCCGGTCAGAGCCAGCTCGTTCCTCCTCCTTAGTAGTAGCCGGGGGTGGGGTGGTCGGAAGGGGCATGGAGGAGGCACCCATCCGTCCAGGGCAGGATGGGCTCTCAACACACGTGCCAGATTAGCTCTTGATCCCGGCCTTTGAAAACCGTGAGCTCTGTTTTTGGCGACAAGCATACACACATTTAAAGCCTCTTACTCTGACTCGTTGGACGTAAAGTAACATGTCGCTGGCCACGCACAGAGAAAGGAGAGGGAGCTACCTCCAGTAGCTTTCTGCAAGTCGACGGATTCGTCTTTTTCCCCCCTCGGGGTCACAGACCAGTCGGTTTCTGTGTGGCCCCGTCGGGACGTGGATCCACAGATCCCGAGGCCTCGGGCTCCCAGAGCTTCCAGTGAGCAAGGCGGGAGGTTAGTGCTTTCAGTGGACAGCAGGGTCCTGGAGTCCAAATCCCAAATGGAACATGTTTGTGTGTGGGGGGGGGCAGGCTTTTTTTCTAGGCTGTTTAAATCAGTCACAATTTCAGTGTCCCCTTTTCGGGCTCTGTGTGGCGGCTCGCACTAGCTCATGGCCCCTGGTGGGCAGGGCCAGTGTCCTGTACCTCTGTCCTCAGTGCAGTGCCTGGCACGTAATAGGGGCCCTTGCACTCCATCACCGTGCTTTTATTCCTGAGAGCTAGTTCAAAGTGCAATCTCCCACCGTATTTCTTAAACCTGACCTCACATATTTTATAGGAGTAGTTCTTACATGAGAGGTAGTACACTTGGCGGCGGGGGGCAGGCTTGATATTCTGCACCCACTGCTAGTTTCAGACTTGAGAGCTGCCCAGTTGCTTGGGGGGCCAAGGCCCCTGCCCTCGAGCTGAAGACCAAGGCGGAGTCCACCCAGGCGGGAGAGCGGGGGGGCCTGGGCCTGAGCCCGGGGCCACGCCCGCACCCCACACTGCGGCCACAGACTCCTCCCGATGCCTTTCCTCTTTCACGGGGTCCTTTGTTGCTTTGAAGGCCATTTCCACCGGGTGCAAACAAACGCCAAGGGCTGGCTCCCTGTCATTACCGCGCGGGCCTCGTGCTCTCCGCCTCTGCCAGGACCTCTTTGAACAACCGCTCGTTTTAAGTTTGCTGTGTCTGTTTGGGTTTTCATCTCCGGTATGGAACTGAGGCTTGGAGAAAAAAAAAATAAATGAGTCCTCAGAGTGCCCCCTCCCCCGACCGCCTGTGTCCCACCGCCTGTGTCCTTCTGACAATCTTCAAAGGCATCAAGAAACGAGGGGCCCTGATAAGCTCTAAGATAAATTGCTTTCAGACTATCAGAGATTAAAAAAAAAAAAATCAAATAGCAAGGACTCAGGGGAGAGGACTGTAAGCTCCTTCAAAGCCCTGCTGAGCACCTCATCTGTGCCGACGAGGGCACTGGGGGCAGGCGGGGGTGGTGACAGGCCTCCTCCAGGACGCCCGCCAGGCCCACGGCGGCTTTCAGAAATGGTCTGTGGGCACGAGTTCCTGTGTGCAGGTTCAGGAAGTGATGGGGTGACCTGGAAGGGTCAGGGGCAGAGGAGGACCTTGAGAAGGCCTGAGCCCACAGTGTAGCCTGGCTGGAGGTGTGTGGCCCTGGCTGGACACAAAGCTCAGGACAGTGTCGCGAGAGCTGCCTGGACCCCTTGCACGCCTGAGCTTGGCAGGCATCGCCTGGAACCCAGATATCTTGTGGGACAGGCAGCAGACTGATGGTTCGGAGGGACTTTAGTTAGGTGTCGTCGTTCTTGAATGCCAAGTACCGTTCTCCTAGGTGTGCCCCAGGGAACACCCTCTCTGGAGATGTTCCGCAACAGCAGCGGCAAATCCACAGGGGAATTTGGAGGGTGCTCACTGAGACCCCCTTCTCGGAGATTCCCGGGGTGCGTTACCCACAGGAAGGTCTGTTGTCTGAGGCCAAGCTGTGTTACGAAGGTCACAGGCACATCAGCAGCACCTCTCAGATTTATCGAGGGCTCCCTCGAGGCCTGGCTCCATGCTAAGCACTTGATGTGTGTTGTCGCTTAATAAACTTTATCTTTTAGGTTCACTGCGGATTGGCCAGAAAGTACAGAGATTTCGCTGTCCCCAGACAGACACACCCTACCCCACTCTGGACACCCCACACCACAGGGGTGCCTTGGTTACAGCCCACGAGTGGACACGGACACACGAGTGACACCCAGAGTCCCGAGTTCACGCTCGGGGGCATCGAGTGTGATGTTGTGTTGTACGGGGGGCGAACGGGGGTTGTTGTACGTCCTGTGGGTGTGGACAAATGTAGAATAACAACCATCCGCCATTATCATCCTGGAGAAGAGTCTCCCTGCCCTGAACTTGTCCTCGCCCCACCTGCTCACCCCTGCCTTCCCCCCACATTCTGGCCACTCTGGATCCTTTCGCTGTCTCCGGGGTTCTGCTTTGTCCAGAATGGCCTGGAGTTGGAACCATATAGTTTGGAGCCTTTTCCCACTGGCTTCTTTCACTTAGTAAACTAATCCTTGGTTTGTGTCTAATCTTCACGGGAAAACTTCTAGTTTCTCATCATTAAGTATGATGTTAGCTGTGTATTGTAGATGATCTTTATTAAGTTGAGGAAGTTCTCGCCTCTTCCTAGTTTACTGAGATTGATGGATGTTGAATTTTACCAAATTCTTCTGTTTCTGTTGATATGAACATGTGATTTTTATTTCTCATCCTATCCTATTATCCTCTTGATAGATTTATTATTTGAATTTAGAAGGTTGAATCAGCTTTGACTACCAGGGTAAATCCCATTTGGTTGTGGTATATGGTTTTTTTTTACTCATTATTGGGTTCAGTGTGTAAATGTTTTGTCAAGGATTTTTGCATCTCTGTTCATGACAGATACTGGCCTGTAATTTACTTTTCTCGTAATGTCTGATTTGGATATTAGGGTAGTGCTGGCCTTTGTAGAATGAGTTAGGAAGTTCAATTCTTCTGCTTCTGTTTTTTAAAAGGGATCACAGAGAACTGGTATAATTTCTTACTCACATGGTTTTTTGAAAGATTTTATTATTCATTTGAGAGAGAGAGAGAGAGAGAGCAAGTGGAGGGGAGCGGCAGAGGGAGGGGGAGAAGCAGACTCCCCACTGAGCAGGGAGCCCGACACAGGAATCGATCCCAGGACCCGGAGCCAAAAGCAGACACTTAACTGACTGAGCCCCCCAGGCTGCCCCTCTGCCTTACATGTTTGGTAGAATTCACTGGTGAACACAGCTGGTCTTGGTAGTTTTTGTTCTGGAAGATTATTATTATTATTTTTTAAAGATTTGTTTGTTTTGAGAGAGAGTGCACAAGAGCGAGGGGAGGGGCAGATGGAGAGGGAGAGAGAATCTCAAGCAGACCCCTCACTGACCGTGGAGCCTGATGCAGGGCTGATGTCACGATCCTGAGTTCATGACCTGAGCCAAAACCCAGAGTCAGATGCTCAACCAACTGAGCCACTCAAGCACCCCTTGTTTTGCAACATTGATGCCATTTCTTTAATTAGAGGTAGGACAGTTATGATTTGTTTCTTTCTTTGTGACTTTTGGCAGATCTTGTCTTTTAAAGAATTGGTTTGTTTCATCTAGATTGTCAAATTTGTGGGCATAGACTTATTCATGGTTTCCTTTACTATCTTTTTAATGTTCAGAGGATCTGTGCTATGTCCCCCTTCTCAGTAATATGTCCCCTTTTCCATTTCTTATATTAGTAACTTGTGGCCTCTCTTTTGCCTCGTTAGCCTGGTTAGAGGTTTCATGATTTAGTGATCTTCTTAAAGAGTTAGGTTTTGGTTTTGTTGATTTTTCTCTGTTGATTTCCTGTATGTCTGTATGTATTTTCAACTTTTTATTTAAGTTACAGTTGGTTAACATATAGTATAATACTGGTTTTAGGAGTAGAATTTAGTGATTCGTCACTTACACACCACACCCAGCGCTGATCCCAACAGGTGCCCTCCTTAGTACCTGTCGCCCGTCTAGCCCAGCCCCCCGCCCTCGTCCCTCTGCGGCAGCCTTAGTTTGTTCTGTCTAGTTGTCTCTTATGGTTTGCCTCCTTCTCTCTTTTTTTATCCCCTTCCCCTATGTTCATCTGTTTCTTAAATTTCACATATGAGTGAAATCATATAGTATTTGTGGTTTCCTATTTTTAATTTATTTGATTTCTGCTCTAATTTCCAATTTTTTTTTCTGCTTCATCTGGCTTTAATTTACTCATCTTTTTCTACTTTCCTAAGGCGGAAGCTTAGATGATTGACTTTAGGTCTTTTTTCTTTTCTAATATTATACGTTCAGTGTTACATAAATTTCCTTCTAAATACAGCTTTCATTGCTTTTCATAGATTTTGATAACTTGTGTTTTCACTTTTATTTAGTTTAAAGTTAAAAAAAATTTTCTTGAGATTTCTTCTTCGACTTGTGTTTTTAAAAGCATATTGTTTAATTTATGCATATTTTGAGATTGTCCAGCTCAATTTCTGTTACTGATTACTAGTTTAATCCATTGGGGTCTGTGAGCAGACTCTGTATGATTTCTATTCTTTTCAGTCTGTTGAGGGCTGTTTTATGGCCCAGAATGTGGTCTATTTTGGTGAATGTTCTGTGTGACCTTGAGAAGAATGTGTGTTCTGCTATTGTTGGATGAAGTCGTCCATAGATGTCAATTATACCCAGTTGATTGATGGTGTTGTTGAATTCAACTGTGTTCTCACTGATTTTCTGCCTGCAGGATCTGTCCATTTCTGATAGAGGGGCATTGAAGTCTCCAACCAAAGTAGTGGATTCAACGTTTTCTCCTTGCCATTCAACAGTTTTTACCTCATGCTTTTTGATGCTGTTGTTAGATGCATACATGTTAAGGATTATTATGTCTTCTTGGAGAATTGACCCCTTCAACATTATGTAGTGTCCCTTTTTATAGCTGGTAACTATCCTTGAAGTCTGTTCTGTCTGAAATTAATAAAGCTACTTCCCTTTTCTTCTGATTAGTGTTAGCATGGTATAATTTCCTTCTAATCAGCATGTCTTAAATTTAAAGGGGGTTTCTTACAGCCAACATCTAGCTGCATCTTGCTTCTTGATCTAGCCTGGCGATCTCTGTTTTTTCATTGGTACATTTAGATCGTTGATAGAGTGATTATTGATATAGTTGAATTAATATTGGTCATATTTGTTAGTGTTTTCTGTTTGTTGCTCTTGTTCTCTGTTCGTGTTTCAATCTTTTTCCTTTCTATCTTTTGTAATTTTATTTATTTATGTTTTAAAAGATCATATTTATTTTTCTGAGATAGCAGACTCCTCGCTGAGCAGGGAGCCTAACAAAGGACTTGATCCCAGGACCCTGAAATCATGACCTGAGCCCAAGGCAGATGCTTAACTGACTGAGCCACTCAGGTACCCCTCATTTTTAGTTTTAATTGAGCATTCTTATTTACTTACTTATTTATCTATTTATTTTTAATTGAGCACTTTATATGATTCCATTTTCTCTCCTGTCTTAGCATTATCACTTACACTTTTTTTTTTCTTTTTCTAGTGGTTACCATAGGACTTGTGGTATACATTTATATATAATCCAAGTTGATTTGCAAATAGTATTGTTCCACTTTATGGGTAGTGTAAATACCTTGTAATAACAAAATAATCCAAATTTATTCTTTTTTTTTTTAAAGATTTTATTTATTTATTTGACAGAGATTGAGACTGCAAGTAGGCAGAGAAGCAGGCAGAGAGAGAGGGGGAAGCAGGCTCCCGGCTGAGCAGAGAGCTTGATGTGGGGCTTGATCCCAGGACCCTAAGATCATAACCTGAGCTGAAGGCAGAGGCTCTAACCCACTGAGCGACCCAGGTGCCCCCCAAATTCATTCTTCATACTCCTTGTATCATTGCTGATATTTGTTTCATTTTTATATAAGCATATGTATATAGAAATCATATATTATTGAATACATTTTTGCTGTTATTGTTTTGAACAAACTCTCTGTTAGATCAATTAAGATTAAGATAAATAAAAGTTTTTATTTTACCTTCATTTCTTCCTTCTCCAGTGCTCTTTCTTTATGCAAGTCAAGTTTCTGACTTTATCTTGTGTTAATATTTCTTGTAAGACAGGTCTTAGCAGTAACAAATTCCTTTAATTTTTTATTTTTTAAGATTTTTTATTTATTTATTTTAACAGAGAGAGAACACAAGCAGGCAGAGAGGCAGGCAGAGGCAGAGAGAGGAGCAGGCTCCCTGGCGAGCAAGGAGCCCGATGCGGGACTCGATCCCAGGACGCTGGGATCATGACCTGAGCCGAAGGCAGTTGCTTAACCAACTGAGCCCCCCAGGCGTCCCTAAATTCCTTTAATTTTTGTCTGAGAAAATCTTTATTTCTCCTTCCTTTCCGAAGGATACTTTTGTAGGGTACAGAATTCTGCATTGGTTTTTTTTTTTTTCTTTCAGCCCCGTAAATATTTCATTCTGTTCTCTTCTTGTATGGTTTCTGAGAACTTGGGTATAATTCTTATCTTTGCTTCTCTGGAGGTAAGGTATCCTCCCAGCCAACCCTGGCTTCGTCCAGTATTTTTTTTACTGTAGTTCGAACATGACAGGTGTAGTTTATTTGGTATTAATCCTATTTGGTGTTCTCTGAGCTTTTTGGATCTGTTTGGCGTTTGACATCTTATAAGGGAAATTCTCAGTTATTATTTCAAATATTTTTTCAGTTCCTTTCTCTCTTTCTTCTTCTCATATTCTCTACATGCACATTACACCTTCTGTCGTCCTACAGTCCTTGGATGTTCTGTTTCCATGAGTCTTCTTTCCTGCCTGCTTTTCAGTTTTACAGGTTTCTTTGGAGAGATCCCTAAGCTCAGAAATTCTTTCCTCAGCTGTGTCCAATCTCTTAACTCCTCCCATCAGAGGCATTCTTGACTTTTGTGGCAGTGGTTTTGATCTCTAGCATTTCTTTGTTGGTTCTTTCTGAGATGTTCATGTCTCTGCTTTCATTGTGGGCAATGTCTCTTGCCTGCTCTCTGCTTCATCAAGTAGAGCCCTGAGCATGCGAATCAGAGTTACTTTAAATGTTCAGTCTGATAATCCCCACATCTTTGCCATATCCGAGTCTGGCTCTGATGCTTGCTTTGTCTCTTCGAACCGTGTGTTTTGCTTTTTAGTGTGTCTTGTAATTTTTTTCTTCCTTCATAGCTGGACAGGATGTGCTGGGTACAAAGAACTATATTAGGCCTTTATTAATGTATTGGTAAGGTGCGGGGTTGGGGGCTCGTTCTCCAACCCGGTGATTAGGGCTCTCATCTCTCGGAGAGCGTCTGCTCCTGGACATGAACTTTTCCAGTGTTTCTCGGTTTTTTCCCAGCTCCTTAGGTGGGAAGGATGGCTAAAGTGGTCTGGGTTTGGGTGTGTCCTTTCTCACACGTGGAAGGATGTAGTAGGAGGCTGGAGGTCGGTATTTCCCTTCCCCCAGGTAGTTTAGTCTCTAATAATACCCCAGCAGATTAGGTGCTGGTTAATTGGTTTCCCCTGGCAGCAGGCGTTGTTAAGAGGAATAGAATACTGTGGTGTTTTTCAAAATGGTGCCCCCCCACCCCCCTGCCAGAAGCGGAAGTGTGGGTTTTTCTCTGATATTCACGTGCGTACAAGGTGGAGCTCCTGGAGGCAGAACTCACAAAAGTGGGTGCTGCTGGAATTTTTAATTCTCCTAGTTATCCCCAGCGAGCTTCCGGTGGCTGGTTAGTCCCAGTCCTAATTTCTCTCCTCTGGTCCTGGTTCGCAGAGAGCTTTCTGCTTGTGGTTTGTGCTCCAAGAAGTTGTGATTCTCTGCTTTCTCTCCAGCTTGAGGGGGCAGTGGTTTGCCCTATGACCTAATATCTCTTATGGATTAAAAGAGTTGTTTTTTCAGTTTGTCCAACATTTCATCTGTTGTTAGGATGGAGTGGAGACCTCCAAGCTCCTTATGTGCTAGACTGGAAATTGGAAGTCCACTTTATGTGTTTTTAATTTCCTTTTGCCTCCCAGCATGGAGGCCGTTTTTATTGCCATTTTACAAATGAAGAAACCAGGACATTGACTGGTGAAGTCAATTGCCCAGAGTTGCCCAGCTAAGAAGTGGTGACACCAGGACTCGAACCTAGGGACTCAGAGCTCTGAGTCCATACTCCCAGTCACTGTCTTGGAGGAGCAGAAACCCCGGAGTATAGAGGTCTGGCCTGGGCACCCACCTCTGCTCTCTGGGTGTGGTGTGAACCTTGGACAGCTTCTCAAATGCCTCGTAGGGTGCGGCACTCTGCACGAGTAAGTTCTTAAGAAACGGTCGCTATCGCTCTCATGATTTAATGGTGTGAGGGTGTGAGTAGATTGCATTTTGGGGTGACGGACTCATTTACCACGACATGGGGAGCACTTGGTGCGATGCTGAGCTCCTCGTAGGTGCTCAGTCAGCGGTAGGAACTTGTTCTCCTGTACATGGAGGTGAGCAGCAACCATTAACATTCTCTGGAACACACATGACCTAAAGCCTTTCCTTGCAGCCACGGCTCTTGAGTTTCTTGTGGGCTTGTGCAGTTTGTTAACACAGGTCACACTTTGCAGCTTGTTGTGGGTTTGTGGGTGTTTCTCTGCCTGGTGAGCTTGCACTAATGCTACCTCACTTGGTTGTCTTCCCTGTTGGGGATGCTGAGGGCGGGCGGGAGCAAACTCCCACGCAGCGCTCTGTGCGGTCTCTCTGCCCCTCCCGCCCGTCTGAAGTCCCTGTAGCCCAGGTAGAGGCCAGCTGAGGCCCTTTCCATTCGTCTGCCCCCCCGCCCCCGTATTAGCCCCTAGGGCCCCTCGCCCACCGAGTGGGTTATCGTCTCCCAGTTCTGGAGGCCGTGATTCCAAGATCAATGTGTCCGCATGATTACTTCCTCTTAAAGGCCTTGAGGGAGAGTCTGTTCTTTGCCTTCCTCCTAGCTTCTGGTGTTTTCCAGCAAAATCTCTGTTCCTTGGCTTGAGGACTCATCACCTGGATTTCTGCCTGCTTCACATTGCATCCCCCTGTGTGCATGTCTGTGTCCAAATTTCCTTTTTTTTTTTTTTAAATCAGGACACCAGTCATGTTGGATTTGCTCCCCCACTCCGCCGTGAATTCATCTTAACTATTGCATGTGCAATGACCCTGTTTCCAAATAAGGTCCCATTCTAAAGTACTGGGCTTTAGGACTTGAATATGAATTTTAATAAAGCTACTTCCCCTTTCTTCTGATTAGTGTTAGCAGGGTATAATTTCCTTTTAATCGGCATGTGTTAAAATTAAAGGGGGTTTCTCAAAGGCACAGTTGAACCCATAACACCCACCCTTTGGGGGAAAATTGGCATTTGAAGGAGCCCTACAGTGAACCGAAGGAAAAGGTGAGCGAAAGCTGTAGCTTGATCACTCACAAGAGCCCCTCCCGTGGCGAGAATGTAGCACGGCAGTTAGCGGGGTCAGCGAAGCGAGGAACAGCGCCGAATGAACTCCTAACCTGTTGTCCCAGTGGGACACGGGCCTCGGGAGTCGTAGGAGCAGCGGGGGCTGGGAGGGGGGCATCTCAGGTTCAGACAGCGGCTCTTCCTCTCAGACTTGGGGGCTTGTCACCCTTGGCCTTGTGTCAAAATCTATAATATGAGCATCAGAATGCCTGTCAATGGAAAGTGGTTGCGAGTCTCAGTAAAATAACTTCTGTGAAACCCCCACATGCCACGCAGAGAGCGCTGGAGGACATAATACTCCTTGGGTCGTGGAGCAGTGCTGGTCTGTGCCGTAGACCTCGAGGCCGAGCCCTGCACTCTGCTGGCCTGGCCACCTCCAGCGGACTGTCACCCGTAAGCCCCGCCCCTCTCTTCCGAGCGGAGCCGGTACTGTTCCCCGCACTCCGGGGCCCCCGGGCTGTGTGGGCTCAGGTGCAGGCGGCATGTCACGTGTTTGCGAAGGTGCACTGTGGTCTGGCGGTGGTGGCGGTGGCGGTGGTGGCGGTGGTGGTGGTTTTTCCACGGAGCCCAGGTTTGAACGAGATGCTCCATTGATTATGCTCTCTTTCTGTTAAGGACAAAAGGAGTTACTCTTGTCCAGTGTGTGAAAAGTCTTTTTCAGAAGACCGATTGATAAAGTCGCATATCAAGACCAACCATCCTGGTAAGGTTGTGCGTTTCTGGGAGGAGATTAATCTTAAAGGGCTTCTTTTTACTTTAGAACACAGCGTTATTTATCACCTGCACGAAATGGGAATAAAGGGCGATGAAAGGATGAGTGAATTCGAGGGAGACGGTTGTGTTTAACGTCGTCGGGGAGTTGTTTTAATTCCTTCATTTTATCCTTTCATCTGGGCTTCTGATACATCTCCCCACACTCCCGTCTCCCTCCTGCCTCTGAATGTTCACTTGGAGTGCCTTTGGGTGGGTCACTTATAAGCAGGTGTGACCTTCACGCCACTCCCTGGGGGCCCACGAAAAGTTTGTTGCCCCACATGCTGGTCTGTGAGGGGTGTGTGCTCACAGGCTGAGGAGCCTTGCTGAGTTGGAGTGACCGTCACCTCGGGTCTCCTCACATGGGTCTCTGGCCACTCAGAGGTGAAGCATGACCCTCTTGGGTAGCCACACCTGTCACACCTCTGATTTCACCACCTGGGACACTTTTCCTCCACTCCGCTAATTCCTGTTTATTCTCTATGTTCTTCCTTGGGGCCCCATCTTCGGGGAGGATTTGAGGGTTCCCCGCCTGGGGGAGGGCCATACCCCCGCTCTCTGTGCACTGACCCTTGTGTTCAGGTCATTGGCACTTTCCTGCCCTCCCTCCCCGTGAGAGCCTTGGGGAAGGGCTGCCATTGTTATGGTCTCACCCCACATCCCCAGCATCCCGTTGGGCCGGCCGGAGAGCCCTGTGTGTGGTATCGAGGAATAGGTAAGCCAGGTGTGCCTTTCCTCACATCCATGTCCCCTTTGTATCTGCCTTATTTTGTATCTGCTCCTGTGCTAAGGCACTGCCTCGATGATTATAAATGATACTGAAGAAAAGTAAATAAATAACAGAGCTCACCAACATTCATGTTTTATCTGGGAACCGATGGAGCCTTAAGACCTTCCTCTGTGTGGGAACATGTGGGTTATGGGATTCTCTGATGGCCTCGTTCGAGTCTGTCAGCCTGTGTCCAGTGGGAGCCCAGGACGCTCATTTAAACCAGACACCCCTTTCTCAGGAACATATGTGAGGTGTGGTTTGTCTTTGGTCTAAACTTCAATTATATCCAGAACTCAGAATAATATGAGAAACCCCCACAGATGCCGTGCTCGTGTGCATTCGGTAAGACCGGTTTCATGTATCAGCCCTCCAGACTTTTTGTTCTAGAATATCTTAAAGTAGGTCCCGCACTCAGGTCATTGCCCATAAAAGAACTTTAGGATGCTAATCAGGGTGTTTTTGGAGCATAACCACTAGGTCACCATTAAAACAAACAGAATTAACAATAAAGAATTAATTCTTTTTTTTTAAAGATTTTTATTTATTTATTTGACAGAGAGAAAGAGATCACAAATCGGCAGAGAGGCAGGCAGAGGGAGAGGGGGAAGCAGGCTCCCCGCTAAGCAGAGAGCTGGGTGCGGGGCTCAATCACTGGACCCTGAGATCATGACCTGAGCCGAAGGCTGAAGCTTTCACCCACTGAGCCACCCAGGCGCCCCAAGAATTAATTCTTTATTACTGCCCGGTATTAGTTCATTTAAAATTTCCTCAGTCAGTACAAGACTGTTTGAATCAAGACCCAGGCATTTTGCTTTTAGTTGTTATGTCACCTGAGTTTCTAATATTCTGTGCTTTACCCCCATCCCACGTTTGTTCCCGTGACATCAGTTTGTTGGAGGGACCAGGTCGCTTTTCCTGTAGGTGATTTCGTGTCCCGCATTTGTCTCTTGGTGCCTCATGGTCTTGTTTCTCCATCCTTTGCATTCTATGCTCGTGGATATTTGGATCTGAGACTTGATTAGAGTCTGGTTCAATTTTCAGGGACAAGTCCTGTCACATGATTCCGGGGGGCTCGTCTCAACCAGCCACCTGAGCGCTACTGGGATCGGCCGGGGCATTGGGGTGCGGTCACAAGGTTCAGGGACGTCTCGCGGGAGCCAATCCTCTTCGGCTTCTGATGCTCCCCTGCTTTTCTTCTAGAGGTGTCCATGAGCACTATTTCTGAGGTGCTCGGGCGGAGGGTTCAGCTGAAAGGTCTGATTGGGAAGCGAGCCATGAAGTGCCCGTACTGCGATTTCTATTTCATGAAGAACGGCTCCGACCTTCAGCGTCATATTTGGGCTCACGAAGGTGAGTACTCCTCTCTTGGGGTGGACCCCCCCTTTGCGTTTTGTGCCTCCATTCCCCGTGTGGGCATCCTTGAGGAGGAAGCTGTCTGGTCGCGTGCCCGGCAGTCAGACGTCCTCCAGCTTCCGGAAGCTTCCTGAGCAGTGTGTCCATTGGCCGGCGAAGCTCAGGGAGCTCAGTTGCTTCCCGTTCAGTGGCAGCTGCAGTGAGCAGAGGCGTGCGGATCTTCTGGACGTTTGCTGAGGTCCCGTCTGTGAGTTAGGAAGCTGGAGTGCTGCAGGCACAGGGCTCCTGGAGAGGACAGAGGACGCGGGGTTTTCTGTGGGAGGATGGAGACACCTGTTCTCGGGCCGTGGGGGAGGCCCCGTCAGGGAGGGGGAGGCCCCATTAGGGAGGGGGAGGCAAACAGTTCAGTCAACGGTGGCAGAGGGACCCAGACAAGGCAGGGGGAGCAGAGCTCAAAGCCAGTGTTGGATGCACTGTTTGTCTCCCAGGACGCAAGCACCTGCCCTCTGTGTCCCTGCAGCCTTGGGGAAGCCTCAGTTTCCTCCCCTGCAAAGCTTTGGGTCTTATCGACAAGGGCTGAAAATGCTGGGCATTCAGTGTGTCGGTCCTCCTCGTGCTCAGGGTTGGGCACCACGTCCCTCTCCCCGTGCGTGTTGCTCTGGGTGCCACGGTCTTGTTGCTTTTCATCTCCCTCCAGACGGCGGCGGCGGAGGGCCGTGGCTTCTCATTTTCAGAGCCTGACAGGGTGTGATCCAGAGTGGGTCCTCAGTAGGTGTCTGTTGGGTGAAGGGGAGCAGCCAGGATGCCCCACAGTCCCAGCCTGTAGCCCAGCGGCAGCTCGGGTCCTAAGGCTCTGCTCAGTTTCTGGAAATGTGCTTTCCCGGCTTATCCTGGGGGCCGATCCCATCGATTTCTGTACAGGCCCTTTAACTTCGGTCAGCTTATATCGGTTCAGGGGAAAGTACTCAGGGCTCTGTGCCCGCAAGGAGTTCCCGGACTGTGGGGAGGGGCAGGTGCGGACGAGTCGCAGTGTGCTCTAGCGCTATGGCTAGCTCGGGGTTCAGGACGTGGGACTCTGAGAGGGCAGCAGGGGCGTCGGCTTGGGCACGCCAGAGCAAGCTGCACGGGGGAGGCCCCAGCAGACCTGGAGGACAGGGCCCGGCCGGCGGGCGGAGCAGCACAGGTGAGAGCGCGGCCGGGTCGTGTGCGGCGTGTCTAGGGACAGGCAAGTGCACTGCGTTGTCCGACGTGGGTGTGCGCACATACATGCACACACACACGCACACGCATACGAAGAGGTGTGGTCTGTGTGATTTTATTTATGTATATACATGTATCTTCCCCCCTCCTCTGGTAGGTGTGAAACCCTTCAAGTGTTCTCTGTGTGAGTATGCAACTCGTAGCAAGAGTAACCTCAAGGCGCATATGAATCGTCACAGCACTGAGAAAACCCACCTGTGTGACATGTGTGGCAAGAAATTCAAATCGAAAGGGACGTTGAAAAGTCACAAACTTCTTCACACGGCTGACGGTAAGTAAATGACTCCGTAGCTTAGTGAGTTTTTTCCCCTCTTGAATGTGGAGTTTGAAGCTGACATTCCAAGTTCAGCAGAAACAGTGCATGTGTCTGTCGGCAAGAAAGAGCTGAGTCTTGTAGAATTTCGATCCTGAGAGAGAGCAGAAAGAACTCCCTGCTTCCTCGTTTGTCCGGTGCTCAGGACTGACCTCCCCCAGTGCTGGGTGTGTGCACACACGTGTGTGTGTGTGTGCGCGTGCGCACGAGCATGAGTGAGTGTGGAGGGGACGCTGCTTCAGGGAATAAAGCACCCTCGGGAGGGCTTGATCTGGAAGTTTCAATGCTCTTGAGCCCTCCATCCCCACCTGAACCTGGGGAACTGGAGGGGCAGCCGTGATCACATCTGCCCTGATGTTTCCAAGTGGATGCCCATCATCCAAGCTACCTCAGGGTTTTTTATTCAGTCCAGAATGGGGCTCAGTTTAAAATACGAACAATACTTGGGCAGATTTGACCTTGATGAAGTACACTTAAGTGGATTTCTAATTTCATTCATTCTTAAGAGCTATTAATTGAGTTCTTACTATGTCCCAGTCCCACTCAGGGTAGGGGGTCAGTAAGGAACAGTTTCTGCCACCAAATAATTTATAGTCCAGTGGAGAGGAAGAAAAGCATGCAGTCTGTGCTAAAGGTGGATGCTCTGATGGAAGGGGGCTCCGCAGTCCTGAGGAGAAGGGTGTGAGTCACTGGGGGCAGGAGAGGTGGTGGGCAGTGGTCACAGTGGCCAATGGGGCAGGCGCAGGGCAGAGGGAAGGAAAGCACAATTGTTACACGAAGACGGGCTGCTAGGTTTCCAAGATCTATAAAGAACTTATCAGACTCAAGACTCAAAAAACAAATAATCCAGTCAAGAAATGGGCAGAAGACATGAACAGTCACTTCTCCAGAGAAGAAATATAAATGGCCAACAGACACATGAAATGCTCCACATCACTAGTCGTCAGGGAAATACAAATCAAAGCCTCAATGAGATACCACCTTATACCAGTTAGAATGGCCAAAATTAATAAGACAGGGAACAACAAATGTTGGCAAGGATGTGGAGAAAGGGGAACCCTCCTACACTGTCAGTGGGAATGCACGCTGGTACAGCCACTCTGGAAAACAGTGTGGAGGTTCCTCAGGAAGTTAAAAATAGAGCTGCCCTATGACCTAGCAATTGCACCACTAGGTATTTACCCCAAAGATACAGATGTAGTGAAAAGAAAGGGCACCTGCACCCCAATGTTCATAGCAGCAATGTCCACAATAGCCAAACTGTGGAAGGAGCTGAGATGCCCTTCAACAGACTAATGAATGAAGAAGATGTGGTCCATATATACAATGGAATATTACTCAGCCATCAGAAAGGATGAATACCCTCCATTTGCACTGACATGGATGGGACTGGAGGGGATTATGCTGAGTGAAATACGTCAAGCAGAGAAAGATAATTATCATATGGTTTCACTCATATGTGGAGCATAAGGAATAGCACGGAGGACCATAGGGGAAGGGAGGGAAATCTGAAGGGAGAGAACTCAGAGAGGGAGACGAACCATCAGAGATTACAGACACTGGGAAACAAACTCAGGGTTTCAGAGGGGCGGGGGGAGGGAGGATGGGGTAACGGGGTGATAGGTATTAGGGAGGGCACATGTTGTGATGCCCACTGGGTGTTACATGCAATTAATGAATCAGTGAACACTATATCAAAAACTAAAGATATACTTACTATATGTCGGCTAACTGAATGTAAATAAATAAAAAAAAAAGGAAGACAGGCGGCTAAACCATAAAAGGCCTTTTAGCATTTTTTATTTTCCTTTAAAAACTCCACTTGTGGGAAGGTCTTGTCAGTATTCTATGTAATGAGATTAGTAAACCGTGTTTGTAAATATATTGCTATTTTAGCACAATTATTTACAAAAATTGGAGTTCAGTGTAAAAATCAGAGTGATTTCAGCACTTATTATTGATCTTAGAACTTAGATGGTGATATAGCCATTAGGTCATACCTTTATTTTAAGAATGTTCTAGGGAACCCATCTTGTTGTGTGTACATCTGGGTGAACTCGAAGGACAAATAGAGAGGCCGCACACTTAACTAGGCTTCGTTAGAACTAAAGATCCAGGGCCTGCCTAAGGCTGAATGAAGGCCAGAGCCATAACTATTCAGACCTAAGCAGTGTGCTGTAAATAAGAAAATCCATAAGTAAAATAATTAAAAATGCAGTGACAGCAAAGCGGTCTTACTCTGAGTAATGAAAGCATTAAATCATGTAATTATTCATGAATTCTGTACCTCCACAAACAATAAGCCTTACTGGTATTTCTTGATTTGGAAGCACAAGATTCCCTGAAATCCCGAATAATACAGTGCCGCTAATGGAAGGCAGTGGTTGTTCACACCAGGAGATCTGGGGTGTTCCCTGGGCTGTGGTGGCAGGGTCTGGGGGGCACTCTCGGGGCCCTGTGGCCTCAAGCCTGGCTCAGAGGTCTGCGTTCTGGCCTGGAAGGATTCGAGGAGATGGGGTATGTGTCTAATCAGGGGCCTTGGACCGACCGCTGTTGGATGTGGAGGGCCGGGATGATGTGACATCATCACATGGGTGACACACACAGCCCATCTCACCTGTCACTTCACTTGCTTCCCTGAGCCCTTCAGCAGGGAAGGGAGCTCAGATCGGCAACGATGGTGTGTCCTCAAAGCAGTGAGACAACCTTCTGGAAGAGGAAAGGCCTTGCAGACGTTATGAAATATTTTGTAACAAAATAGGAAATCTGGACTGAATCTCTCTTTTTTTTTTTTCCTCATGGCATTTTTGGGTGTTTAAGGTCTTTATAAAGTTGTCTTGTTTTCTGACACTCACCAGTGTGGCAAGAAAGGCATCACGTGTTAGGTGCCGTGAGAATAGCACCAGGATGGGGGGCGGGGCTGCTGCCTCGTGGCCCCCTTTCTGCCCCACGTGGGCCTGAGTTTGGTGGGACAGGATTAGGAAGCCAGACCCTAACACCTCCTGGGTCTCTCTCAGCCCCGTGCTCTGGGATGTGGGGTGGCGTGGCTTCCCCCAGTGGTCCCATCTTCCCCAGGGCTACCAGGACTTCTGTGGTCTCATGTTTGCTCGAAGGCCAGCTTGATACGTGGCATGCCTGAACACAGGCCCGGGGTCCCAGCTCCAGGACGATCTGCTCTTCAGCCGTAACCAAACTATTGGCCCTCCTTTTTCTTCTCAGTTTTAAAAAAGCTCAGAAAAAAAAAGCTTAGTTTCATCTCCTAGCCACTTTTTTGGTAGCACTCGCATTGTATTTTGAGGATTCCTAAAAGCTTTTTGTAGCTCAGTAGTTTGTCATATTGTGTGAATATTTTCCTCTAACTTAACATTTGTCTTTGCATTTTATTTAACACCTCTTTTTATATAAAGACGTTAAATAACCTTGCATATTTGAACTTATCAGTCTTATTCTTTACTATTATTATTTTACTTAGGATATTTACATTTTTAAATTTACTATTTATTTTTATTATGTTAATTGCCATACAGTACATCATTAGTTTTTGATGTCATGTTCCGTGATTCATTGTGTGTAACACCCAGTGCTCCATGCAATCCATGCCCTCCTTAATGCCCACCACCCGGCTCACCCATCCCCCCACGCCCCTCCCCTCTAAAACCCTCAGTTTGTTTCCCAGAGTCCACAGTTTCTCATGGTTCATCTTCCCCTCTGACTTCCCCCTTCATTTTCCTCTTCCTTCTCCTAATGTCTTCCGTGCTATTCCTTATGTTCCACAAATAAGTGAAACCATATGATAATTCTCTTTCTCTGCTTGACTTAATTCACTTAGCATAATCCCCTCCTGTCCCACCCATGTCGATGCCAATGGAGGGTATTCATCCTGTCTGATGGCTGAGTAATACTCTGTTGTGTATATGGACCACATCTTCTTCATCCATTCATCTGTTGAAGGGCATCTTGGCTCTTTCCACAGTTTGGCGATTGTGGCCATTGCTGCTATGAACATTGGGGTACATGTGGCCCTTCTTTTCACTACATCTGTATCTTTGGGGTAAATATCCAGTAGTGCAATTGCTGGGTCATAGGGTAGTTCTATTTTTAATTTTTTGAGGCATTTCCACACTGTTTTTCAGTGTGGCTGTACCAGCTTGCATTCCCACCAGCAATAGTATAAGAGGGTTCGCCTTCTCCACAGCCTATCCAACATTTGTTGTTTCCTGCCTTGTCACTTTTTGCCATTCTAAGTGTATGATGGTAACTCAATGTGGTTTTGATATTTTTTTTTCTTCCTGATTTCTCTGTGTTGAAAGAATCCTCCCTCATCTTAGGGGAAACGTCTGTATTTTTTTCAAGTTCTACTTTTGCAGCTTATTAGATTTATTAAAATTAATATTCTTGAAATTTATTTTGGTATGTGGGGTGCAGTATGATAGTTTAATTTTTTTTAAACAATTTTCAGTGGACTCAACATTTATAGAATAATCAGTTCTTTTCATTTTATTTTGGAATGCGAGTCTCTCAAGATGTTGGGCATGTTCTGAGATTTTGGTCTATTCAGTAGTATATTCTAGTACATTGTTTTATCAGGTACTATTTTTATAATGAATTTGATTATGCACGCATACGTTATTCCTTTTTGTTTTTTACGGACGTCTCTTAATTTTTCTCACTTAGCTATTATTCCTTTGGCTAAACTTTGAAACTGTTTGGTCAAGTCAAGAAAAATGCCTTTCCCTCCACGGAAGGAGGACACCATCTCCCATCCCAGGGATGTCCCTGTGAGCCGTGTGACGTCACACGTGCCTCGAGTTCCTCAGGCGACTGTGCTGGTGCTAGGGGTTAGGTGCCTTGATGAAGCCGTCGCCTCCGACCATAGAATTAGCCCTTGATTTGGAAGCACACATTGCTTTAGGACCTGGTTTTGGTGGATCCGTTGTGTCGGTAATGATTCAGCAGCTTGCCCCACCAAGCAGCATGTGGGGTAGGCGGGGCCTCGGAGGCCCGAGTTTTGAGTCTTGCTTGTCACTGCCCCGTAGGGTGGCCTTGGTCGCGTCACTTTGCTGAACCTCAGTTTCCTTATCAAATGGGGATCAGAGTGGCCCTGTGCCTGACGGGCTTGAGGGTCGAATGACAGGCGGTGCCCCCCTGCTCACCGGGGCTCCGCTGCCCTTCTGGCTGTTCCTTCTCGGTCTCCTTTTCTGGGGTCGCCTTAGCTGTGACGTCCCGCCCTAAGTCCGCACACTTCTACGCTCGTTCCCTGGCGCATCTGCACGGTCTCCCCGTGCTCACACACTGATCATGCGGAAGGCTTCCCAGCTTCCGTGTCCAGCCCCATCCTCTCCCCGAGGCTCCACCAGCCCTGTGGGCATGGCTGCCCGCTCAGCATCTGCACCTGCACGTCCAGAAGGCACCTCCGACTTAGCCTGTGCAACGCTCAGCTCCTCATCTGCCCCATACCCGTGTCTCCTGCGGACCAGCGGTCATCAAACTTGGGGAAGAACGTAGTAAACGTTTGAGATTTTGAGTGCCACATGTGGTTCCTGCCGTATCGTCGCCGTCATCTTTTTGATTTGGTTCGTTTTCTTCCCACAAACCTTGAAAAATGTAAAAGCCATTCGGAACTCCCAGGTGCACAGAAACAGGCTGGGTTTGGCCCTGGGGGGGGGGTTGCCGTGGGGCTGTGCCCCTCCCGTACCCGTGTCCATCAGTGGCCGCCCCTTGGCGGTCACCTAGGTCAGAAACCTCAGGTCATTCTTGACTGTCCCGTTCACACCCTGCCCATGGCCTGTTAGCCCCTTCTCTGTGTTCTCCCGTAGTTTCCCTTCCCAGCACCCTTGTGGGTGGCGTTTATCCGTGCAGCCGCCGCAGCCTCGTGCCTCCTTTCTCGCTGTAGCCACCTGACGTGCTCCCTGCTTTTGGCCTTGGCCCCATGGTCAGCTCCCAGACAGCGGCCAGAGCCACGGCCTGGCTGAGCCCACCCCTCACCCCTCCATCTCCATCCTCCTCGCCTTGGCTCTCCCCTGACTCTCTCCTCTCCAGATACATGCATCTCTCTCCCGTTCTCACACCTGCCAGGTCTCCTCTGTTTCTCCTTAGATGTGTCTGTCCCTAATGTGCATTATAATTTCCTCGTTTGTGGGTTTCTAAGTCTTCACTCGACTGTAAGCTCGTCACGCAGGGACTCTTGACCTATTGCCTTTGCTTTGTTTTGTATCTCTGGCACCTAAAACAATGCCTGGCTTACAGTAGGTGCTCAATAAATGTTTTTGGCTGAACGAGTGAAGAAAATGTAAAGTGCCTTGCAGACAGTAGTTGGAATGTAGAAGCTCTCGAAAAGTGCAAATTCCTTTCCCCCTCTCATCTTTCAGATAGTTGTATTACATCAAATGCTGCGAATTGGATGTTTTAAAATATGGTAAAGGAACTTACTATTAAATGAATCTTCTTGCTCTCAATTAAGTAAAAAGGAACTGAGTAATTACCCTCTTCTTCTACCTGCTCGCAGATCCATTTTTTCACATTTATGGGCTTCCTTGAAGGGATGTGTCCCTGTTTATTCATGCTTGTTTCCCAGAGGAGCTCATTACCGTGCCTTTGAAGGGAGAGGTCATGATGGGCGGAGGTATCCGTTAAAAAGGTTTGCCAGTCAATATGTACAAAGAGACACATCGATCTGTAAAGGGTCTTATTAAACCCTTTGCGTGTATGCCAACAGTATGAGAGAATTTCATGCAAAAATCATGCTGTAGAACATTTTCCCCTTTTTGACTTTAAAGCGGGCCTCTGTGTGTGTGGTGTAGAGGCTTGCCCACGATCCCGCCGCCCCCAGCACGTGGGGCAGGTGAATCGGTGCAGTGTCTTACTGTTACGTAATCCATGAAGAATCCCCTAGTCATGAAATAAAAAGCACTGTGAAGCTTGGTGCTCATTCCTTCAGGGCCCCCCTGCCCCATCCAGCCTGCCCTCATACACTTGAGTTAAGAAGTTTTTTGGTAAAACTTACAAAGAGGAATTCTCCGAGCTTCAAGCACTCTTGTGTGCGTCATAATTAGTCAAGTGGAGAGTCGAGTGTGGAACGTAGGTCTGAGTGGAGGAAGTACCATTTTTCCCCACGCTCCTTCAATTTCTAATAAGAGATGCTATGGCTACACATGGCAATGCTCTAGATGTAAGTGTGGTTATTTTTCTCCTCCTTCCTCCATGAGTCCTTGTTGGATGAAGTAGCCCCACTTACCCGTAGTCTCTTTACTTCTAAAAACGTGCACTCTAGAACCAGGGAGCTCGTCAGTAGAGCATGGTATCTGGGCAGCCAGCTGGTCGATCCTTCCAAGTTCATGTACGAGGCTTCATTGAGACTGGTCTCTGACAGCATCCTCGTCCCCCTTACCGTGTGGCCAGCTCCCCTGGGAGTCAAGGTGAAGGGACGGGGGTGGCACGGACACGGCGGTAATGGGAAGCAGGGGGCGGGCTGATGTCTGTGCCACTTTATGGGCACACCCTGTCTGGGTCCATCTGAAGCTCTTCTCAGGTTTTTAGAAACCGTAAGAATGACAGCCCAGGGGATAAAATGAACCGTGCAGCTTCCTGGACAGTCAGCTTAGACTACAGATCTGACTGCCGCAGAAGGCTGGGTGACTTGAAACCTCACCAGCGTGGAGGGGTCTCAGGTTGCAGACGCCTGGCCCAGCGTCTGTAACCTCAGTCCTGTTCTTTTCTCTGGCTCTGGGCCGCCTTCCATTACTTTCCACGCCTGATGCTGATGCATTCCTCCTTGTATCAACACTGATGTGCTAATTGCAGAGAACCGTCAGTCTCTTAAGTCTGTCGTTGCCTGAAGTTTAGCCCTTGAAGAAAGCACAGAGGCTTCTTCAACTGTATTTTTACTGCTGTGGCTATTTCTGTCGTGATTTGCCATTGTACAAATCCCTGCAGATGCGAGAGCCGTGGAGACGGGGCTCCGCACACCGCCGGCTGCGGCACGTGCCATGCCTCCTGCGGGGGGAGCCCTTCTTACCTCCGGCAGCACGGTGCCGAGTGCCGGGCCGCGTGGAGAGGAGGCAGGGCAGACCCAGGTTGGAACCGCTTTCTGCCGTGTGACCTTGAACCTGTGCTCCGTCATCCCTGTTCGTTTCCCGTGGCTGCTGTAACAAACGACGACCCGTTTACTGGCTTAAATCAGCACAGATTTATGAAGGGATCACTCTGAAGTTCAGAAACCCAAAATCAGGTTGTCAGCACGGCTGCCTTCTTTCCAGAGGCTCTAGGGGAGACTCTGTTTCTAGCATTTCTAGCTTCTAGCGCTGGCCCATATCCTTGGGCTTATGAGCCCCTGCCTGCATGATCAAAGGCAGCAGCAAGGTCCTTCCGACCTGGCTGTCCCTCTGCTTCCATGAACACATCTCCTCTGTGACCCTGACCCTCCTGCCTGCCTCCCCTAAGGACCCTTACGATTTCACTGAGCCCACCTGGATAACAGGATAATCTATCTCAAGATCCTTAAGCTGGTCCCATCTGCCAAGTCCCTTTTGCCATGGAAGGTAGTAGGCTCTGTGGATTGGGACCTGGATATCTTTGCGGGGAGGGCATTACCTACCACAGTGGGATTGTGGGAGGATTACTTGGGGTCATATTAAGGGTGTTCATTCTGAGTGTTGGGTAGATGTGCCTATCTCCCCTGGGGTCAGTGTTCTCCACAACTGTGGACACAGCGTTAAGGATGGATAGTTGTAGCACTTAATCTACGTCGTCTGCGTCATTTAGGAAAGATCCCTTTTCTCTTCTCTCCAATATTCTCTCATTAGGAAGACACAGTGCAAGAGTTAATGTTTGAAGAGTATCAGTGTTGAAAAAGGTAAAGTCAGTGTTCTGATAAATTTACTTATGCAAAATACCATCTTTTGCTGTTAAGGCTGGATCAACCGTTGTAATAAGGTATTTTCACCTTAATGCCTCTAGATGTTATTACTAGTAATAGTTCCGATTTATACACATTTGTTTAAGTATTTTGGTGCTCCTTCAAGTTTGAGGTACATGGGAAATTGGATTTGGCAGGAGTGATTTAATTTAACAGGTTCTCCAACAAGGTGCCTTAAGTCAGAAGGAATTGTCCATCATTGTCTTTCTTTGTGTGCCGATGGACTCCAAGTGTCAGAAGACAGAGGGCATGGTTTTATTTTCACAGGATGGCTTGAGATTTTTCTACCATTCCACCTCTTCTTAGTTTTATATAGAACTCTATTTAAAGTAATTGAAGCAGCTGGAACAATCCTCAGGGAAGCTCGTCAAGCCGATGAGGGTGTAGTGAGACACACGGGAAGCTGACAGGTGCTGGGCATTTTCTTTCTTTTTTTTTAGTATATTTTTCTAGTTTTATTGGGATGTAATTGACATAACATTGTATTAGTTGAAAGTGTGCAACATAGGGATCCGGTACAGTGTGTGTATTGTGAAATGGTTGAGTTAGCCTCCATCACAGCACATAGTTACAAACTTTTTGGTTACGTAAGTGTTTTTTAACTTTATTGAATATGTTTGGCATATAACATCGTGTAAGTTTAAGGTTGGTTTGTTACAGATTTATATCGCCATTGTAGCAATATTTATCACATTGCATCATAGTATTGTTGTGTGTATTCATTTTATTGTGCATTAGCTCACTGTGGCTTATTTACTACTCGTTGCAAATTTGAGCCCTTCGACAACATCAGTTTTTATCCCCCCATTCCCTGGTAACCACGATTTTACTGTGTTTTTTTCAAGTTTGACATTTTTAGATACTACAGAGAAGTGAAGGAAGTACTTGCCTTTCTTTATCTGACTTACCCCACTTAGCATAATGCCTTCGAGGTCCATTCCTGTAGTTTCAGATGGCAAGATATTTTCCTTTCTCATGGCTGAATAATTTTCCGTGGTGTATATATGCCACTTCTTCTTTTTCCATTCGTCCACTGATAGCATTGACTAGTTTCCGTTGTCTTGACTATTGTGAATCATGCTGTAGTGAACACGGGAGTGCAGATAGCTCTTTGAAATCTCGTTCCTTCGGGTGTATACCCAGTAGTAGAATTGCTAGGCAGTAAATAGTAGATGGTATGGGAGACCTATTTTTAATTTTTTGAGGAGCCTCCATATTGTTTTGCATGGTGCGAGCGCCATATTACATTCCCAGCAACAGAGCACCAGGGTTCCCTTTCCTCCACACTCTCACCCGGGTGCCGTGTGTTGTCTAAGGGCTGGTCAGCAGCTGGGGGCTACACCTATCCTGGAAGGAGCCCCCCAGCAGCTGCCGGCAGGTGTGGGGTAAATGCTGCCCCCCTTTCCCTGGGATAGCGTCCTGTGTGAGCACAGAGTACGCGGCTGGGCCGCTGCTCCCCTGGCTCTCCTGCCCTCCCTCTTGCACGTTCATCTTCCCATCCAAAGCAGAAAGAACTTCAACAGGGAGGGCAGAATCACGTCCCTTGGATTGGGGGCACCTCTCTCTTCATCTAACTCAAGGCAGAGTGACAAGGACTTTTGTTTCTTATTTCCCGCTCGCTCCCTCCCTCCAAATCCTGTCCCCGCTATCCTGACATGACAGGCCGAGTAAGACCTGAGTGAAGGGCGCATCTTGGGATCGCTGGACACCAGACCCAGTGCTTTCCTTTCCCGTCTGGTGCTCCATGTGTTCAGGCCACGTCCTGTTCCCCAAGTCCGGCCAGTGCTTCACAGCTCCGGGGTCAGCTTCGTCTCATCAGCCAGTGAGCTGTGGAACGCGGGCCGAAGGGCTCACGTTACCAGAGAAGCAGACCCCTGCCAAGGGAAACGGGAGGACGGAGGGGTGTCTTTGAAGGGGAGCTGTTCGGGATCACACCTTTTGAGGGAGCTAGGAGCTGGGGGTAAAACACGGTGTTTCCAGAATTAGCCGCAGCGTGTCTGCGGTGGGAAATCTGCAGCCAGCTCTCAGGAAGATGCTGAACTGCGAGCCTCGGGGGCACTAATGCTGATGGTATCTTTTTCCTTATCGCCGGCAGCCGCAGCCGGGTCCACGCACTGTGCTGCAGCCCCCCGACTTTCTCTTTGAAACGCCTGACGCATCCTTTCTTTCTTGAACTCATCCGGCAGGGGGGGAAAAGGCTGGAGAAGGCAGCCTTTTTTGTCCTTGTGGTGGTGTTTCTCTTTTCCCCCTTACCTTTTTAAGATTAAAGTATGGTACACATGCAAAAATACACAGCTGACCGGGCTGTCACAAAGGCAGCTCACCCACGTCCCCACATCGCGGGATAAGACACAGGACACTGCCAGCCCCTCTCAAGTCCGCCTGACCCTCCCCACCAGCCGTCCCCTCTCCTCCTCAGGGTAGCGGCTGCCCGGACCTGTCACACTCTAACTTGATCTTGCCTGTCTTTGAATTCATATAAACCGATTCATATAATATGTGCTCTTTTGTGGCTGGCTTCTTCCCTTTGACATAATTTGTGAGGTTCGTCTAAGTTGTTATGATTTGACCTTTACCATCTGGGCCTCTGGGTCAAATAAGAGTGTCCTACGTGACAGAGATGGTAAATGCCGTGGCTTGTGGCCGGGAAGACTTCGTCCCTGCAGTTCGCCTTCTTCAGGGGCAGTTTTTTTGTCGTCGGCTCGGAGGCCTTTCCTCAAGAGCGTTTCTCCAGATCGTGCTGTGACTCCGCTCTCTTTTGTCCTCCTCGCTGACAGGACTTGGCTCAGAGTGACTTCTGACTGTTGGCGAAAGTTAAATCTTCCCCCAGAAGATAAGAAATGACCACCCCTGAGATTACTCACCAAGTGAGGCCACTGTCCTGTCTTCGTGAAGAAGATGGGCACGTTGTAAATCAGCATGCAGCCGGGCAAGGCCGGGGCGGCACTTTTGAAAGGCCGTGAACTCTGCGGCACGTCAGGTTCAGGAACCACTGATACCGGTGATGGCTCCACGTTGGAAGATCTGTCGTGTTAATTGTACATCATAGGAGATGGGCTGGCACATCCCAGCCTTTCAGCGATGGCTGCTGATTTATCCAAAATGCTCTTCTGTGGCACAGAAAACATTAAACCAGCAGTCGTAGATCTAATCCCTTCCTGTGAGTGTGCCCACAGTTCCGTCACCTAACATAAATTATTCTTTTAAAAGTTCTTTTTCGGGGTGCCTGGGTGGCTCAGTCCATGCAGCGTCTGACTCTTGATCTCCGCTCAGGTCTTAAACTTGGGGTCGTGAGTTCAAGCCCTGTGTTGGGCTCCATGCTAGGTGTGGAGCCCTACTTAAAAAATCTTTTTCAATCATTATTTGTGTTCTTACGGAATGATGACATAGTTGTGGTTAAAGCATAGCTCTCATGCTTCTAGCTTTAAAATTATTGATTGTACTCGTCGTTTGTTGCTGCAGGCCCCACGAATATTACACTTTGGGGTTTGTAATGTCTCACTAAGGTGGCGGGCCATCCATGAGCTGCATAACCGGTCCCTTACTTTTGGACTATGTATTATTTTCTGTTTTCTCCTCATGAAAACTTACTTGCAAGGAGCCCTTTCTTGCATATGAACTTCTGTTTCCTTTGAATTAATGCCTTAGGACGCATTTCCGGGGGCAGGATGGCTATTTTGTCTCGGTGGTGTTAATCATGGGTTACGCTGCCAACTTGCTGCTTTCAGGAGATTGTGCCAGAAATACGGAAGTGTTCCAGCTTCACTCTGTCCACGCTTGGTGCCTCATGTGACTAGAAACGGCCAGTTTCTTGGTGTAACGTGTGTCAGATCTCAGCATGTTCCTGTCCTTCGTAGTTATCTGGTAACTCACAATCGAACAGGTCAGTTCGGGGGTTCAGTGGATGGACGGAGCTGATCTGCACAAAGCATTGAGAACACTGGCTGGCTGATCGTGCTCTATGCGAGTGTTTGCTCTAGCGGAGTTCTTTTGATGAATGAAATTAAGTAATCCTCTCTCAATGGATTGTTTACGTCCTGTTTTATCTGTTTGCTTTCTGGGGTCTTGGTGGCTTACTCTCCCGCCTTCCCCGATTCAGTCAACAGCTGTTTGTTGGGACTCTTTCCCTTGCACTTGACAGAAACTCGTCGGAAGTTGCCGAAGCGGAAAAGGGGCCTTTGTGATAAGGGTACCATGGGAGCTTCCAGAGAGACTCAGGGTCTTCGGGTGTTTGCTTACTTCTTCCCAGACTCTTCACCTGCTCTTCATGTGGCTTGGTCTTCCTCATCCTCCCATCTTTGCTTGACTGTCACTTCCTCACAGAGGCCTGTTTTCGTTCCATTTCCACTCGCGGTGGCGGTTGTGGGGGCAGAGGGAGTGTGGCGGGGCAGTCACCCCGTTGGGGCTCTCCCATAACTCACCGCTAGCCCGGCAGCCGGCATGTGCTCCCTGCCAGACCCAGGGATATGGAAGGAGAGGCGTGCCGTCCCTGCCCCCCAAGCGCCCACAGCCCAGCGAAGGTGCCCGACCAACCAGCCAGAGTTGAGCCGATGAGTCGCTTGGGGACAACAGTGGACGAAGCAAGACCAACGGAACAGAACTTGGAAGCGCCCGCTGTCATGAAGCTAAACGAGAAGATAAATCAGTAAAATCTGTGGCATAGGACAGTTGAGGTACAGAAATATCTCATAATGAGAACTGTGAAATAGGAAAAGGAAAATAGGAATATAAGACAATTCAATTTCAACATGATAATGTTACGAGGTGAGGAATTCCGAAAATGAATTTGTGAAAGTGACTCCAGTTATAAATGGGACGTTGTGGGGGGGGGGGCGGGGATCTGGGAAGGGCATCCCAGGCCCTGGGCACAGCAGGGACAGAGGTCTGGGGGGGGGGTTGTGCTGTGTCCTCGGAGTGGAGTGCAGGGCAGGGGTGTTGCTTTGGAGCTTAGAGGAGCAAGGAGCCCACCTGCAGGGCTCCTGCCAGCCATTGCACAAGGTCGTAGTTCGCTCCGGTGGAGAGGAGGCCAGAGAGATGGCTGGGGGGCAAGATGAGGAAGGCCTTCCATTGCCTCTTTGACGTTATAATTGCGTGTACTTTATCACTTTCCCTGGTTCTGTTTTTAGGTTTTCTGGTTAAGGTATAGTATGTTAGGCTGGCTTAATTAGACCCATCCCTGAATTGTCCCAGAGAACGCCAGGGAGGTCAAAGAGAGGACTGGAGGGGCACTGCCACTGTGCCAGTGGCCTTGGTGAAGTCCTGTCCCCCCAGCCCCGGGTCACCTGCACGTGCCCTTAGCCTCATCTCTTCAGGGCTGCTTTTCAGGTGCTTGCCACCTGCTGTCTGAGCCCACCCTTGGAGCATGCAGGGTGACTGCCCCATGCTTCCAGTGATGCCTCCAGCTGCAGAGAAGGGCCCTGGGTCCCACAGGGTGAGCTGGACAGAGCCAGTGACCCTTCTTGGGCACCCGTTTCTAATGTGCCACCATCCCGTGCAAGGCCTTTATGGTACAGATACATCCATTGCTGTTATAAATTCCTTGTTCCCTTTGGGACATTGGTGTCATACCCTTACTAGCTGAAGGATTGTTCTGTGGCTCTGAATGGGGACTTGGGGTCTGAATCCAGGATCTGCCACGGACCGCTTCCTAACCGGCAGTTACTCAGATTGTGATCCCAGTTCCTCATCCGTAAGAGGGGTGAGCACAGCTGCCTCCCCCGGTTTAGGGGTGCGTGGCCGAGGTCACGGTCGTCAGCTGGGGCACAGCTGGACAGTAGCTCGGTGGGTGGAGCTAGCCAGACTGGTTGTGTGAAAAATGGATTCACTTTTTACCAAAACTGCCTCTTTTTTCCATTGTAATCATCCCTCCCTTTTCCTGGGCTGCGGTGTGATTCCCGGTACAGACTGGGGTGTGCGTTGGCCAGCCCTTGGCGGGCACTGTAGCCTCAGGTCAGTGCTGCGTTTCCTGGTCTGCTCTCCCCGCCGTCCTCAGGAGCGTCTCGATAGAGATCAGCTGACAGTCTCTAGGCACTGCTCGTTCATGACCAGTCATGGATCTCCATTGCGTTATTTTAATTAGGCAGCTAAAGATCCTGTCAAGTGCTCCCCCAGGCCTGTCTGATGGGGGCGGGCAGGTTGCTGAAACATTCGTAATACTTATTGCTGGGACTCTGAGGCTTCGGGGGGTCAGAGTTGGCTTTTAGGAGCTGCGTTCTTTCTTGGTCTCTCGCAGAGCCCTGGGAGTGTATCTGTAAGAGGCTGACTCTGGATCAGCCGAGGTGATTCCGTTTATCCATTTCAGAAGACCTTTTGAGCACTTCATCTTTTACTCATTGAGCGATGTGTATTGGTAATGAGTGAAAATGTTTATCAATTTGGAGAATGGCTCTGTCGGCCTTCTTGCCCCTACGAAGGCACTGGGGAACCCACACTGTTTTGCTCAGGCTGCCTGGCCCAATGATGACGCATTCGTGTGAGTCAGGTATTGGTGGAGAAGTCGGGGGGGGCGGGGCAAAGTCATCTCCAAGGCACGTAGAAATGTGGGGCTCTGTGTTTGAAAAAAGATGAGACTCTACTTACGCACAAGTGTCCTTTGGTCTCTGATTATGACGTGTCTGCCTTAGGCATGAAGACATTTTCCCCATGCTTCAGACTTGCAGAATTAGGAGAATCTAGAATTTGGGGTTCGTTCCTCTAGGATGATAGTGTGATTGTATTGATTTCGCTGTTACTGTTGCAAGTGTTATTCATGCAAGGTATACAGAATTTCCTTTCTGTTCCTTGCCCAGTTCAGTTCAGGAAAATACATAGGATATGTTTGGCGTGAACCATGCCCTCAGGCGCTAGGCGTGTCCCTGCGGGCAGCCGGGGCAGCCCCAGGCCTGGGACCAGACAGGGGTGATGCTGCAGAGTCGGGCACCGACAGAGCGTGTGGGGAGGGTCTCTGGGAGTACAACGAGGGCTCTCGTGGCCTCGTTGCCAGAGATGTCATTCAGCTTGAGTCGTGAGTTACAGTGAACACTGGCCAGATGCCAAGAGGCTGTGCCCCCCAGGCACAGAGGATGTTAGCAGAGGCTTGGCAGAACGTTGCCAGAACTGAAAGACTTTGTGTTACAGAGGCTGACATGCAGAGGGAAAGGCAAACCGGAAGTCAGAGAAAGGTCAGGTGCGGGGAGGTAGTTCGGTTCTGCAGGGTCTCGGTATCATGCTCTTCAGCTTTGTTCTGCAGTCGGACTCCTTGGTGAGTGTGTAGGAAGGGCTGTGGGAGAGTTTACAGGTCAGATCATCTGGATAGAGGATGTGGCATCCGTGTGGATGGATGGATGATGGACGGAGGGAGGGAGGGAGACAGAGTGGGCAGGTGAGTGGATGGGTGGCTAGTTGATGGCGGATGGATGGTTGGACGGATGGGTGGCAGATGGATGGAGGGTTACCTGAAGACAAGCAAGCCAGGTTATAGGCTTTTGCCCTTGTCCAGAAAAGAAATGAGGAGGGCCTAAACCGGTGTGGGGATATTGAAACAGAGAAATAGGGAAATATTTAGGAAGTGAAATCAGGTGCTGAAAAACTGAGATGAGTGCAGTTGGGGTCATGGGGATTTTGAGGGAGGCTGTCAAGTCTCTGACTTCATGATCGGGGGGGGCAAAGAACTGGGGAGGCTGGAGGTGGGACCCATTTGATGGGGAAGATAATAAGTCTAAATTAGGACATTTGGGTCAGCTAGGCAGAGGCCCAGCAGATGGTTGGATACTCAAGTCTCAAGATCCGGGAAGGGCAGAGGATGTAGAAGAATGAAAAGAAGTGGCACTAAAGGTTTGCAGCAGTCCACAGAGGAAGGTTATATGCAAGGACGCTTCTAGAAGGAGAAGAGTAGGAGTGTGGGCCAGAGCGCGTGGAATGCCGGTGTATGAAAGGTGTGGGTGGGAGAGAAAGCCTCACGGATGCCGAGGATACTGTCCTCTTAGCAGAGCCACAGGCAGCAGAGTCCAGTGAAATACAGACGAGCTCCGCCAGTGGCTTGGCCCTCGTAGAGTTCATTGGTTCCCTTGGTGAGAACAGTTTCCGGTGACAGGTGCCATCAGCCAGTTTTGAGGGTTCCTAGGAAGGGAGGCTTAGGCTGTAAAGGGAGATGACCCTCTCACCCAGCTTGTCTCCGGAGGAAAGATGTGCCAGGCCCCTGGGCGGAGCCGCTGTTTCTGTGGCACCGCGTGTAGTGGCGGTGCCTTCGGCTCCCCAAGAGGCTCGCACCCTCAGAAACTGCGTGGGGATCAGTTGGCTGCCCGCCGAAGTCGGTCGTAATTCTGTTTGGTTGCACGGTGGTATTACTGCATGTCGCAGTGTCACTTGTGCTAACCAGGGGGTGGGGGGCGGATAAAATGGAGTACCCTTATAGGTTCGTTAATTTGTTTTAACAGATAAATTATGGGTTCGTTCATCCCATTAATGATGTTTGCATGTTGCTACTTCACCCTCCCAAAGAGCAGTGTTTTCCGTTTCTGTGCGGTGCCTCACTGGCAGCCCCTCACGTCTGGCTTCCCACTCGTGCCAGGGTTAGGCGTTTCCGGCACAGACCCCGGCGCCGCACCGAGCGGCCTTCGGCCTTCTCCTGGCTCCCGGGACCGCGCAGTGCTCTTGGCGAGATGGTCCGGCAGCCTCTCGAGGGCCCGTGCCTGCCCCTCTCTAGACCTCATGCTGCGGGTCCCAGGAGGAAGCCCAGCCGCGCCAGTCTCCGGAGCACCTGGGGTCCCCACCTCCGTGCTCCCCAGATGTGCTCCTCTTTCGTCCAGTCAGCGGGCCACACCCTGACTTCCTCTGGGAGCCCGCTCACGCATCGTTGCTCCTGGGGCCTCCCCGGGCGGAGCTGGCTGTTCTCCCTCCACGGCGAGCCCCCTCTCGTGCCGCCTGCAGTCGACGGGTGTCCGGGCGTGGGCAGGCCGTCCCCCCAGGGCTTCTGGACTCCCGTGTGGCTGGGGCACTGTCATGCTCCTGGCTCCAGGCCTGGCGCCCGTTTCCGCGCCAGAGCCGTTCGCCGGTGACACTCACCTTGTCCTCCCTCCTTTCCAGGGAAGCAGTTCAGGTGCACGGTGTGCGACTACACGGCGGCCCAGAAGCCCCAGCTGCTGCGGCACATGGAACAGCACGCCTCCTTCAAGGTGAGAGGACGCGGCGCGGGGCGCATCCGAAGGCCATCGCTCGTCAAAAGGAAGCTGTCGTTATTTGGGGATATTCCCCTTCACTTCCTGGGCCCCCTTAACTAGGACGCACGGAGTCCGAGGTGTAGTTCACTTGGTGGCGTGCTCTCTCCTTCCAGAAGGGGGGGATTTCTCTGTCCTTTGGCAGCGAGGTCCAGGGACCACGCGTGACTAGAGAAAGGCATGTGCTTACTCCACAAACCTGGAAGGTTAGAGGGAGGATGTGAGCTCTCGGGACAAGGGGGTGTGCTTCCCGATCCCGGACAGCCTCAGGTCCGTCCCCCGGTACGACAGGCACGACGGTGCCCAGCCGGAGAGCCGGAGATGGTGGCCGCGGGGTGCCCGCTGCCGTGCCGGCACCTGGCAGGGGCTCGGGAGGCAGCGGCTGTCTGTATTTGTGTCATAGCTGTAACTTAGCTCCCCTGAACGTGGATGCCAAACATGCCCTGGGCCGCGGCTTGTGCCGCACTTACCGACAGTGAGACCTGTGGGCCAGTGACCATGTTTGATGAAACTTCTGCCGGCGCTGGCAGCTTGCTGTCGCTGCTGCGTCTACACGTGAGAATGGAAAGCTCGGTGCTCTAGCATGTTTCCTGAAACAGAGTCCACCGCCGAGCCCCAGGGAATGTAGGAGGTTGGGGGGGCGTGGGCCACCACCCTTGCAGGTTGCATTTATTGAGCACCTGCTGTGTGCCTGCCCTGGGCCAGGAGCTTCTCTCCCGTCAGCTCTCCCCTCCCCCACGGTAGATCCCATCATCTGTCTCTGACAGATGAAGAACTTGAACCCCAGAGAAGGTACCCGATCCCCTATTAGGCTTGTCTGCCGTGCCCCCAGCTACAGATTTCAGTCACCGTTGGAATACCGACCAAGCTGTGTTGTCAGTGCTTTGGAGGGGACGAGGACTCCGTCGTCGGCAACCTCTTCTGAGGCTCAGGACAGCTCCGTGCGAGATGCCTTCTCAGGACCTCACCTCTGGTGGCTGAGAAACCACGGGGCCCAGGGGGAAGGGCTTCTGTGCTGTGAACATCCAGGAAGGGATGGAGCCTGAAATGACGTGGCTCCGAGGCCTGGGCTGCTATCCACGTGTCTCCTCCTTACTCCTTAATGTCGCCGCGGCGGACCTGTGTTTCTCGGGCGGGACTCGTGTGTCACCTCGCGCGAGTGGGCGGTGCGTCCACGGGGAGGTTCTTGAACATCGTGCAGATTTTGTACGTGATGAAAATGAAGAGCTTTATCTCGCGTTGCACAGCCACAGGTGCTTTTCCTCAGGGGAGCCCAGACTTCGGTAGACCGGGGCGGGCGGGGTGCTGGGGAGCAGCGAGCCGAGGCAGCTGTCACTGCGTGGGTGAGAAAGGAGGACCCGCCGCGTTCTTTATCGTCCTCTCCGTCTCCCCTCCGGAACTGGAGCTAGGCTTCCCATTCATTCCTGGGTTTTCAGCGTGGAAAACCTTCCCAGGTTCCAGGAAAAACGTCCTCCCTCCCCAGCCAGACACAGCCCAGCAGCCTCTCTGTCCCCAAATCCTCACTGTTCTCTCTCCCAGATTTGTGGAATCTTTGGCTTGTGTGCAGAGGAAGCGGATTTGGGGGTGGTCTGAGCTCGGGTGTCACCCTGCCATCACACAGCTGCCGTCCACGGCTGGGGACTCAGGAGCTACCGGGTGCATCTGGCCCTGGGGTCATGTCTGCCTTCTCACGGGCACCCTCCCTGCCGGGCGGTACCGCCCTGGAATGGGAACCACTCAGTCCGACCTTGGCCTCTCACCCCCTGCCGGTCAGGTGCTCTCGTAGCACGAGTTAGCGTAAGTAGTGTTTCTTGAGTGACAGGGACTGACAGAGCAAAGCGAAGTCGGTTCCCGCCAACCGCGCTCATGCTGACAGCTGATGACTGTTCTCATCCCTCTCCGTCACTTTTCTACTGCTGCTGTGATACCTCCAACCCATAGCTTCAAACTACACGAGTTACTACTGAGTGGTTGCAAATTCCATCACGGGTCTCACAGAGCTAAAGGCAAGGTGATGGCAGGGCTGTATTCCTTCTGGAGGCTCTAGGAGGAAATCCATCCCCTGGCCTTTTCTGTTCTGGAGACTGCCCACATTCCTTGGCTCTTGGCCCCAGCCCTCCATTTTCCAAGCCAGCAACTAGCTTCCCCCCTCTCTCTCCTGTGCCTCCCTTCTGCCTTTCCCTGGGAGGGACTCCTGTGATTTTACCTGTGGGCCCAGTTGGATGGCCCAGGAGAACGTCCTTACCTTAAGGCCAAATGGTTAACAACCTCGACTCCCCCTCTAGCCGTAACTTCTTTTTGCCGTGTGAGCTTCCACATATCAGGACGTGGACATCTTTGTGGGGCCATTATTCCACTCACTGCATTCTCCTCTGTTTTCTTCCTTTCACGTCTACTCCGTGGCAGAAAATTCTCGTTAGAATCCGAAAACACGTAGTATGCATGCTCCCACGCTCCCTCTGCATACCAGTGGCAAATATTACTAAGAAATCAAGCCTTTCCCTTTTTCTGATCCTACACGAGTCCTCAAAATCATTGCGCAGACACTACTAGCCTATTGCAGTCGGCTGGCAAGAGCAAACCAGTTTACTTTTCTGGATGCAGATATATAATTTGCAATATATAATTTGTGTCAGGAAACACTGTAATAAGGGCAAACTCTTGTATTGCCTTTTAAAATTACATGTTTTTATTTATTTATTTTACAAATAAAATTAATATGTGTTCCCTGTGCTTTTTGTTCCCTTTCTTTGCAGAATTTTTGGATACAGTATTTTTTTAGACCTAATTGAGGTCATGCTGTAAATGAGCATTTTTGGGTGGAGATCAAAACTTCAGTTTTACGACCGATAAAGCTCTATGAGAGAACGTAGCTTAAATGAGTGGCCAGATGGTTTGCCAAGAATACTAAGCTTTTGAGTTAGAACAACCTCCTAGTGAAAGGCAGGGCTAGAGAGCCTGCCTGATTTGAGCATTATAAATATAGCCTTTTTAAAAATCATCATTCCACTTTTTTTTTTCCATTTCATGAAAATATACTTACTGTAAAACTACTTTTAACGGCTGCTTTAGGATGAGTATCCTGGTTTAATTACCCATTGCCCTCATAATTGGACAGTTTGGTCGCTCCCAGTTTTTGGTGTTACAAGTAAATCTGCGATGGACATCTTCAGGCCAAAAGCATTTCCAAGTCATCCTAAAATCGAAAGGACTATAAAACATGGGGGGAAGCCCATCAAACCACAGAGAATTCACGAGCAGTGAAGGTGTTCTGTGTGTCTCTTGCAGTCGTAATTAAAATGCATTCCCTAGGCTGCAACCAGCACCTTCCATCTTGAGTCAGTGCCGGAGAAAATGCTTGCACCAGAGGAGTGCTGCCGAGCCAGCGACCTCCAGACCCAATGGACTTGTTCCCTCCCTTTCCGTCCCTCTTCCTCTTCAACTCTGGGCTTCCTCGCCAATATGTAAGCTCACACGCCGCTCCGTGAGGCAGTGCGATTGCAGGCGAGAGTCACCTCACATGGCTTTCTCTCTCTCTGTTGGGCTCCTTGGACCCCACAACTCTGTTGATAGGATTGTTCTCGGTTACATAGGCTGGGCGACTCGGGTGGTCTCCCTACACATTAATAAACGGGGACTTTATTTCATTGAAACATTTTTATTTTAAAATAATTCTAAACTGATACACCGTCCAGCAGATTTCCCAGGTACCTGTTATCTGTCTTCCCTCAATGACAGCGTCGTCTTTAACCATAGTGTATTATCAAAACCCGGAAATGGACTTTGGTTTCCTACTGTCAACTAAACCATGGGCCTTCGTTGGATTTTATGTCTTTCCTCTTTTTTTTTAATTAATAAAGTATTTTGACGATAGTTTTTGGTACACAGTGAAATTGAAAGGGGAGTACAGACATTTTCCGTATACTGTCTGGCCTTGCCTCCCACTCAGACCCTCCCCATTGTCAACATCCCTGCCAGAGCGGTACATTTGTCACAATCCAGCCTATACTGACAGGTCATACTGACCCTAGGCCAGAGTCCATAGTAGGGCACCATGTTGGTTTTCCACTGTCTGTGGGTTTTGACAGATGTATCGTGACACGTATCCAATGTTATGGTACCACGCAGAGCCGTCTCACTGCCTTGAAAGTCCTCCATTCCCTTCCTCCCCCCGACCCCACATCTCCCTTGGCAACCACTGATCCTCTTACTGTCTCCATAGCTTTGCCTTTTCCAGAATGTCCTAGAGTTGGAATCATACAGCATGTAGCCTTTGCAGATTGGCTTCTTTCACTTAGTAATAGATATTTAAGTTCCTCCATGTCTTTTCATGATTTGATGGTACATTTCTTTTTAGTGCTGAATAATATTCCATTACCTGGATGTGCCACAGTTTATTTATCCATTCACCTACTGAAGGACATCTTGGTTGCTTCTAAAGTTTTGGCAGTTATGAATCAAGCTGCTTAAACATTGCTTGCTGATTTTTGTCCCGACCTAAGTTCCCAGTTCCTTTACTAAGGAGTGCGATTGCCGGATTGTATGTCAGGAGTGCATTTAGCTCTGCAGGAACCTGCCACACTGTCTTCCAGAGTGGCTGTGCCATTCTGCGTCCCCACCAGCAATGCACGAGGGTTCCTTTGTTCCACATCCTCATCAGCGTTTGGTGTTGCCAGTGTTCTGGATTTGGGTCATTCTGATAGGTATGAGGTGATACTCATCCTTCTTTCATTTCTGTTTCCCTGATGACAGGCTGTGGAGCCTCTTTCATGTGCCTGCTCATCATCTGTTTATCTTCTTTAGTGATGTGTCTGTCCAGGCTTTTTGCTCTTTTTTTTTTTAACTTCGGTCATTCGTTTTCTCAACTTTTTTAGTTTTACGAGTTCTATGTTTTGGATAATGACCCCTTATCAGATACATCTTTGCAAATATTTTTTCCCAGTCTGCAGCTTATCTCTTCATTGTCTTGAATAACTTTGCTTTTAAATAAAGTTTTATCTTTTCATTTAAAGGGATGCTTATAGAAAGAGGATGCTTGTTTTTGCTAGCCCTGTTTGCATTATTACATACTAGGTGTGAGGGTCACATGCTGGTTTCACTTGGGTTCATACAGCCTGTGAAACTGGATTGTAATTACTGATTCCAAAAAACAGAGTCTTGCTATTTTCTTTCCTGTTGTGAGTCATTGAGGTTGGGGTCAGGAGGTAATGATGAGAGAAGGCGAGAGAGAGAAGGTGGAGGTAAGGAAGGAAATGGTTCCACAGATCCACCGTTTTAGCTGATTTGGGGTCACTCGACTTCCCTTCCTAGCTTGTGTGCTGTCCTGATTGATTCACCCATTCCTTCGAGGAACTAGTCTGGATTTCTTGTGCTGTACTGGTTATATATCAAAGCCAGAGAATCATACTTTAAGGTAGCGTTTTTCAAAATCAAGAAGGAAAAAACTGATTGAGCAGTTGGAATTCTTATGCTATTGTTTTTTTAATATTTGCTTTATTTTTACGAATATCTCATATTAAAAATTAATTGCTCTCAGTATCCCAATTGAAAAATAGGTAAAGGGAGCAGGTCACAGAGAAGGGAATAGTTCTCGGGTATATGATAAAGTGCCTCACCTCACTGATAATTTAAAAAAAAATAAAGGGAAAGCACACAGTGATACCAGTTTTTGCTTATCAGTTAGTAAATATTCACAAGCTTGATAGCACAGTCCGTTGGTAAGGTGTGCAAGAGTTGTTCTATACTTTGCCATTGGGAGTGTAAATGGTCCCAGGCCCTGGGGGGTCAGGTTGGAGAACCTGTCCCACTTGCAGGTGCACATCCTGTTTGCCTCAGCCTGCCTCTTGTAAGGAGGGATCTTACGGATGCACTTGCTGATGTCCTAAATAAGGACTTTACAGTGTTATTCATTGAAAACAATGGAAGTGTTTGTGGATAGAGTAAGGCTAAAATAAACCAGGGGGCACCCAAACATGAGTACACTTTACAGCTACAAAAAGGGGTAAGGAAGTAAAGAAGCCCTTTACTTACTTCTTTGGAAAGATATCAGATATATATAATGAAGTGGAAAAAGCAAGATTTAGAACAATAAAGTATAGTAAAGTACCCTGTCTTTGAGGTAAGAAAGGACAAAGATATATTTGTACTTATTTATGTCTGCTTTAAAGCCTCTTGAAGCATATGCACAAAATAAATAAACCCAACGGTTGGGCAGTGAGGGCTGGGACTGGGTAGATAGGAGGCCAGGGCTTGGAGTGAGATTTTCCCAGTTAAGTTTTGAACTGGGTCAACTGAATGTTTTTATCTGTTTAGTAAATTTAAGTAGAAAGCAAAACTAAGGGACGCCTGGGTGGCTCAGTTGGTTGAGCAGCTGCCTTTGGCTCAGGTCATGATCCCGGTGTCTTGGGATCGAGTCCCACATCGGGCTCCTTGCTCCGCAGGGAGCCTGCTCCTCTCTCTGCCTCTGCCTGCCTCTCTGCCTGCTTGTGTTCCCTCTCTGTTAAATGAATAAATAAAATCTTTAAAAAAAAAAAAAAGAAAGCAAAACTAAATAAAAATGATATTTTAGAAACTACCCAATGTTGAAACAGAATGTAAACTTGTTCATCATCTCTGACGTCCCAGGAAAGCAGTGACAAATTGCTCTTTGAAGTTCACTGGGATTCTGTTTTGCCCATGAAGATCTCTGAGAGCAGTTAGTCTTGCAGAAGAACACAGAATTTAGAACCAGATAGGCTCAGGTTCAGATCCTGACTATGCCACTTGTAGTCTGTTTAATTTCTTTATACAATTTTATCGTCTTTAAAATGCTGATCGTAATATCTTTCTCTGGTGTTGGAGATATTCAAAGCGATACCATTTGCATGAGTAGTGGGTATGGTGACATGGTAGATAATCAACAAATATTGGCTCTTTTTCCCTCCCCAACCTCTAAAAATGACTCCAGTTTCTTAAAAAAAGACCAGCCTGATCATGGTTTATTTTCTTTTTAGTAGGCTTAGATTAATGTTTGCAAGTCACTCATTCTAAATATTTTCTAGGTATTATGTTTTGTTTAGATATGTCTTTCTTTTTTTCTTTTTTTAACTTAAATTCAATTAGCCAGTGTATAGTACATCATTAGTTTTTGATATAATATGAAGTGATTCATTAGTTGCATATAACACCCAGTGCTCATCACATCATGTGCCCTCCTTAATGCCCATCACCCAGTTACTCCATCCCCCCACCCACCTCCCTTTCCGCAACCCTCAGTTTGTTTCCCAGAGTCAGTAGTCTCATATGATTTGTCTCCCTCTCTGATTTCTTCTACGTATGTCTTTAGATGTTGGAGTTATTTTACTTTTGTTGTTATTTAGAGTCTTGGAGGTGGGCAGATAAGGATCAAAATCTTGATGCCATTACTTACTAACTAGGTGCCCTCTGAGGATTTTGATCCATTGCCTTTTTGGGCCACTGCCTCCTTATTTGGAAAATGGGAACAATGATGTCATCATAAAAAAAAAAGATGTCATTATTTCAAAAGCTGCTTTCAGAAGGACGGGTCGGTTTGAGGGAGGAGACCAGGAGGAATGTGTCCTCACAGCTTGGGGCAGACTTGGACCATCAGCCCTGTGCTGGCCACCCAAAGGGGGAGGTGCTTGGAGGATCTCAGGCTTGCTTTTTTGTTAATGGGAGGAGTTCTGACCTCTGGCCACTCTTCCCACCAGATCAGTTCTTACTCAGCTTCAGAGCCACCTTGAGAGCTTAACAGATGTGCAGATAATGGGTTCCCGAACCCAGGAGATGCTTTCATGATTTCATTGAGCCTAAAGGTCATCAGGCATCTTTGACTTCCACACATTCCCCTGTGGTTCTGATGCAGGGGGTCCATGGACCATAATCTGCCAGCCATCAAACGTCCTATCTGGGTCTTTATATTTATAGTGTGTTCCCGTTAAATAGCATATAGCTAGATCTTGTTTGTGCTTGCGTGTGTGCATGTGCACACACACACAGCCAGTCTGACAATACTGCCCTTTAATTGGAGTGCTTTTAGTCCATTTACATTTAATGTAACTTTGATATGTCTCATATGAAAAGCACTACCTTGATTTATTTTCAGTTTATTTTCTTTTTAGCAATTGCTGTACATGTTATATTACAAATCTGTATTATAACACATTCTAGTCTGCTCCAGATATACTATTTCATGAACAGTTTAAGAACCATGAAATGCTGTAATTCATATTATTTCTCTTCTACCCTTTGTACTCTTATAGTCATATATATAACTTCCATTTGTTGTAAACTCAATGCAAAGTTTATTATTTTTGCTTTATACAGCCAATATTTAAAAATGCATATCAAAATATAATTTTTAAAATTATAAAATATTTATGTATATTTATATAAACATTTTAATATTATGTATCATATAGGTTTTTATATATTATGTATTTTATATATCATATATGCATAATATATACTTATTATATATTTGACAATATATATTTAATATATAATATAAATATATATATTTATGTATATATTAATATATATGTAAGACATTTTTAAAATGTCTTTTATTTGCTTATGTATTCAACCTTTCTGGTGTTATTTCTTCCTTTCAGGTCTGGGTTTCCATCTGATAAATTTCCCTCCTAGCATTTGTTATATGCTGGTTTACTGGGGTTAAATTATCTCAGCTTTTGTCTGTTGGAAATTCTTTACTTTGTGTAAATTTACTTTACTTTTGATGACTGTGGATTTCTAGGGGGAACCTCATTCTAACGACATTGTTCTATTATGTTTTGTTCTTCGTTATTTCTAATCCTTATCATTTCTCCCTGTGTATGATGCTTCTTTTTTCTCTGTGTGGTTTTCAGCTTTTTCTCTCTTTCTTTGGTTTTCATCATATTAATGTCAATAAGTTTAGGTATGGCTTCCTCATGTTAGCCTTGCTCGGGGTTTGCTGAGCAAAAAAGGTCTTGTGGATTGATGCCTTTCCATCAGTTGTGGACCAGTCTCTTCTCAGCCATTATCTCTTGAATATTACTTTTTCTCCATATGTTTTCTCCTTCTCCCCATGACGATACTGTATCATATATTAAACTGTTTGGTAGCTCACAGCATTCAAACGATCTCTCTCTTTAATTCTTCTTTCTCTTTGTGTTTCAGTTGATATGACTTCTGATCTTTTTCCAAGATTACTTATCCTTCTCCTAACATCCTATCTGCTGTTTGGATACATAGGTGAATTATTCATTTCTGATTCTTTTTTAAATTTCTAGCATTTTCATTTAGTTCTTATAGTTTTTATATCTCTACTAAAATTTATCATCTGGTCACACATGTTTTTCATTAGAGCCTTTAACACATTTATCATCACTATTTAAATGTCTATATCTAATAATATCATGTCTGCAGTATCTGCACATTAGTTTCTGTTTACCTTTTCTTGATTTGGGATTGCATTTTTTTGTTTCTTTGCATGTCTCATAATTTTTAACTGAATGCTAGATAATATGTATGAAAGAACAGTAGAGACTGGGCTAATAATCGGCCATGGGAAAAAGTAAGTACCTCTTTTCATATCAGGCCAGTAGTGTGGGGCACTGTCCGGAGATACCTAACAGGCAGGCCTGTGTCCTGTCAAAGGTGTACATGCACACTTTTGAGACCTTAGACGTCAGAGGACTTCCCACAAACCTTATTGCTAAGAGGAGTTATGGTGCCTAAACTGTCCAGACAGTGTGGTATGTGCTGAACATCTGCTTCCTTCTGGGAGTCTGGAATGTAGATATATGCTAGGCAGGGAGTGCCTTTGTGATTAGTTCCAGTAAAACCCTGGCACTGAGCTTCCAGTGAACTTCCCCGGCTGGTACCATTTCACAAGTGTTGTTACAGCTTGTTGTTGGAGAATGAAGCTGCCCTGTGGGCCTCCACTGCGAGGGGACTCTTGGAAACTTATGACTGGTTTCCCCTGCACTTCGCCCCACGTGCCTCTTCCCTTTGTGAATTTTGCTTTGCATTCTTAAGCTCTAAGGAACTATGGCTGTGAGTTTGACTGTATCCTGAGTCCTGGGAGCCCTCCCAGCCAATCGTTGAACCTGGGCGTGGCCTTGGCTTCCCCCAGCACAGGAATGAATGAATCTTGTCTGGAATTGAGCTGGATCTGGGCTCTCTTGCGGCTCCAGAATTGGTTCCCCACTGTCTTCAGATGTTTTGAGAACAGGATCAGGATTTTCCTTTCAGCAAGGCTGGGCATCTGAGCACGCTGAGACTCCAGAGCTCACTTTCTCTTTCACATCACAGCTGCTGGCTTTCTAAACCACGTGGGCTCTCTATCAGCTTTGCAGGCCACTGCCAGCTTCTCGAGTTGTTGGCACGATCCTGTTTCTCTGCAGCTTTCCACTCCTTGGGGAAGCTCTCTCCCTCTCTGCCCAGCCTCGTCTCAGGGCAAAAACCCCAAAAACCCTTTGTGGCAGAGGACTTCCTCTTCCCTCGCTCGCCCTGGGCCAGGAATCCTTGCTGTTGCTGCCTTGTGTGCAGTGAAAACCCAGGGCCCCGAGGGCTGGAGTGGATCTTCTCTCTCCACTCCGGGCCCAGCCTCCAGCCCCGCTCCCTCGTACCTCGTGAAGTTCCCCATCTCACAGCACCAGGGATAAGAGCAGCCACTGGTCTCTTTCCTCCTGGGCCGTGTTTGCTCGTTTCTACCGTTTGGTTCACTTTGATTTTTTTGTGTCCTTAGCGGTCTGGTGGATTTAAATAAAGATGTGTCCTGTTGTGTGTGTGGGAGCATCAGTCCCTCGTGATTTCCTACACCCTCCCTGGAAGCAGAAAAGGCCGCCATGTGATTCCGACAAGGCCTAGCGGGACGCCTGCACAACGTGGGTGCCCCGTAATGTTCTCTGACTCCCTCCCCCGCCCACCCTGGACAGGCGGAAGTTCGGCTGGAAGTAAGGAGCCCCAAGGGCGCTTGAGGCGGCCGACGGCTGCTGTCACGAGTAATCGAGGTGGAGTCAAGGTCACCGTGAGCTCCGCCAGCTCTCGTCGAGTTCTCCACGCAGCATTGCCCCCGAGTCGGGCCGGGAGGACCTCGGGCTTCACAGACCCTTGGAGGTGTGTCGGTGGAGAAAGACTTCCTACGTTGACTTGATATGTCGGGGCTTTGTGGTCAGTCTTCGAATCTAGCCTTGCCTCTTACGTCTCACGTGGCCTTGGGCGAGACAGCTAACCTCTGTGACATGGCGACCGGCAGTACCTCTTGTCCCTTGCAGGTTGTGAGCAGTGAGTGAGTGCTTCCTGGAGGGCCCGACACACTGTTCTCACACGTTCCTTCCACCCAGACTCCTTCCCGTTTCTTCCTCTCGCTTTCCATCTCAGGATTGTTGTATCTGCACGGCGCTGACCTCTCTGTCACGCCTTTTTGTTCAAGATTCTTGCTGCCTCCGACCTGTTCTGTCTGCTCACGGAGTCATGGTCACCTGATCCCGCGGGCTCGATACTTTTCCTTTACACCGGCCTGACCGCAGAAATACACCAATTAACACTGAACGTCTTACCGGGTGCATTTCCCGCGTTGAGTTACTCGTGCCTTCGCGGCCTTTTGACAGAGGGCGCGTCTCTCCTGAACGGTGCGGCCCGGAGCCTCTGGGCCCACGCACACTGTCCCAGAGTCTGACTGCCCTGAACACGGGCCAGCCCCGCACGTGGCCGCGTCCTTCTCTCCTCCACTCTACTTCCCAGCTGTCTTGTGCATTACCCTGAGACATGTCACTGGCCCCAGTGCTGGAGGGGAGCTTGCACTTCGGGTTTTTGCTTCGTGAGCCTCCAAGTGCACCGCGTGATTCCTGACTTCCTTAAAGCAGGGCAAAAATTTGGTGCTTGAATTTGCCAAGTCTGGAAAAAAAAAAAAAGCCAGTCTGAAATCAGCAGTTTTCAGAATCTGTGCATTTTGGAAACTATTCAGTGCAACTTACTGCTGACCCTCCTTCTTTAGACTTCTTCGTTCCTGAAACAAGGCCTGCGTTGTTGGACAGATGGCCAGGAGTTTCCTCCGCCCTGGCTTTCTGAAGGTGAGGGCTGGCCTTCTCTCCTGTGGCCGTAAAATTTTTAGGTGTGTACGAGGATGTTCTCTTAAAAAGGAACCAGCCAGATCATCATCTTGGAAAGACACTATTAAATTTATATTTGATATGTATCTAAAACGAATCGAATCCTAAAAAATTCGTATTAGGAAGCCTGAGGAACATCTTGTTTGTTGCCAAATTAAAATTTGCATAACTAAAGTATTTTCACAAAACTCGTGAGAAATCAGGAAGATTTCAGTAGTCGATTTCATTATCATTGATGAGCTTTTCCTAGGTATTTCATCTGGAGTGTATCATACTATAATTTAACATACCGAATTTTAAGAGATAGGGTAAGTATAAGAGGCACTAAATTACATCTGAATTTTTGATGCAAAACCCGAAATGTTTACTTATTCCTTAACACCCCTTTTCTGTGCACCCACTGTGTGCCAGGCACTCTGCCGGGGGCAGGGGATGTCAGGATGAAGCCAGGCACCTGTCTGTCAGCCTCAGGAATCTGGGGAGAGCGCTGTGCGCATAAAAAAGCAACAGTAAATGTATGAACCGCTACAAGAAGGTTGTGTACCAAATGCCGTGAGAGCCCAGAAGAACAGCTAATTATTCCAATTCCATCATTTTATAAAAGCCATGTTTTAATTGAGTTAATAAAGTATTATCCTATCATATAAAACCTAATAGCTTTGAAAACCTACAGCAAGCAGAAGGTTCTCTGGGTGACTGAGAGCCATAAACCAGAGGGAGTTAGTGTCCTCTCTCGTCACATTCCCGATAATGCAGTGGGGCCCAAAGATGTTCCTCCTGTGTCCACATGAAGCAGAAACAAGTGACATGTGCAGAAGACACCAGGTGGCTGAGCTCACAGAGTCCAAGGGGTTTTGGACTAAATCTAAGGAGTTTAGACGCCAACTTGGCCAAAGGTGGTGTTTGAGTGAGGTCAGCCAGGATGTGTCTGTGTAAGTGATTTACTCCTGCTTTCCAGGCTAAACCATGGGCAAGAGAGTACAAGTAGGGAAGTGATCTCAGACAGGCCGAATGTTTGGAAGCACACATTTATAAACAGTCCAGATCCATCCCCAGTCTGAAATTCTCAGTGTCCCTCAGAAAGCTGAGTCATCTGGCATGGCGGGAGGCATCGTGGCTTTATTTCTACTGTCACTTCTCCTGTCACCCGGGAGATGGTTTCATCTTTCCATCAGAAAGTTCCAGCAGGAGGTTGAATGTTTAAGTACCTAGTGCCAGCATCGAAAAGGCAGGCGGACTGTCCGCCTGTATTGGGCGGACGCCTGTAATCGTCGTGTGTTGGGCATTACAGCGGGTATTTGATGTGTTCCTTTTTTTCCCCCTGCTCTCACAAACCTCTATACTGTAAGTATTAATATTCCCATTTCACAGATGTGGAAACTGAGGCCTGACTCCAGCTAAGTTACACATGCAGGAATAATGCAGTCAGTAAGTGGTGGAGCTGGGATTTTGATCCCTGTCTCTTGGTAGACAAAGCTGCTCTCTGCCCAGGACTGTAGCCTTTCTTGTTGTCATCCCAAGCGGAGGGACATTTTTGCCTCCTTGTCCGTCCCCGCCCCCCACCCACTGCTTTGATTACATAAGCCTGCAGTTAACGTGTGTAGCTATCAAAACTCAAGGGAAATTCTTAAGCTGACCGTGCATGAATTTAGTAGGAGGTACGTTTCCCGTTTAGTGGAAATTATTGAACCACGGGACAGAGAGGGTAAGGAGTGAAGTGTAGGGTTTCTGTGGGTATTGTTTGTTTTGCTTTTTGGTTCTTACTTTGCATGAAAGTGAAGAATCTAAGATTGCTCTTCTTTTTTTTTTTTTCCTTTTGGTTTTGTGTTTTCCTTCTAGTGTGTGTGTGTGTGTGTGTGTATTTGAGGAGGAAGGTGGGTCACGGTGGAGTGGGGGGTGGCAGCCATTCATTAAATTGTTGGAGCTAAAGTATCTGCTAAAAACCTGTGGTGCCATCTTCAGCTTCCTTGTCTTTTAGATTTTTTAAGTACTTTGGGAAAAAATGGAAATTGGATTGTCCTACGTTAAATTAAAATCCTGTCTAATAGCAAGTGGTATATTCTTTTGAAATATTGCATTTTTGACAGCACAAGCAATTACAAACAAATCAATAACGCTGATACGTCTTCCAAGCTCTGGCACGAAAAGCAATTAGTGTGGATTGATTTACTGTTATTTATTGTGATGAGGTAATTGCCTCCACTTGTGCTGTTCTTGAACTTGTGGTACCCTACGGTTTAAAAACATTTATTCTTTTAAATTGTTTAATTTATCTCCGGCCTTCCTGTAGAACAGGACGGCTTTGTGCTTAACGGATGTGAAGACCTGGCTCTCCTCTCTCTGGCTCCCTAACCGCAGGCTGGGTCTTGTCCCTGCAAGTCCCAACCTCGTGTGCGCAGGCTCATAAATCCTGAAGAGATGGGGCTGGAAACAGACCTTGAGACTTCCCTCCTGCGCAGGTGGTAGAGGGCGGCCTTGCCCGGAGGGTCACACCGCAGACCACAGCGTGGAGTACCCAGTCGGCCTGGATGGTGCATCGCTGCTGGGACAAGGGGTGGGGTGGGCGGGCGTTGATTTTCTCATTCTAACCCAGAGCGGCGCTCTGAAATCTTTGCTACAAACCTCTTTAAAGACTGACCACCGGCAACGTACGTCTGCGCAAGCCTGCTTGCCCCGGGTGCTCCTTGGGGGTGTGTCCCTTTCCTTTCTGGTGTGTGTCTCTCCGCTTCTTTTCCCCCTTGTCTGTCTCCTGTGACCGTGTGCACCATTACGCTCTTGTGTGGCTGTCACTTCGGCGGTGGTTTACCAGTCCCCACAGGTGGTCCGTGGTCACTGCTGAGCGTGGGCTGGAGAAGGTGAGGGAGCGAGTGTTCCAGATGCAGATGCTCTTTGGGGATGGCCCTTATGAGCCTCGCCCTGTGTCTTGCAGTCTTCACAGGCCTGGTCCCTTTTCTTATGAGCATGCATCTCTTTCCTTCCGAGTGGCTCACTTCCCGGTCTCGGGGTGCAGGTGCTGCCTTTGGCGCTGGAATCGCCCAGTGTTTCTCGTGCTGCAGGGGGAGGGGTCTGCATGGAGCCCTGCTGGAAATGATTCTCAACAGGCTGGGGGGACACTTCAATCTCCTGGCCCATGTCCTCATCCAGAACGTTCCGGAAGGGCCTCTGGCTTTGCTGGATGACCCTGTGTGGGCAGTGGGACTTGGCAGTTCAGAGATTCCATGGGATGAAATGTCCCTGAGTGGAAAAGTTTCTCATGGGCATGTTTACCACTGAGGAGGGAGTTGAAGGCAGCAGCCAGCCCGCCGGAGTTTTTGTTTTTCATGTTCTATTTTGTGAGTCTGTAGAACCCAGTACTCCGTTGGTTGTAGTGGGCAGCCCGCCAGAGATGGATGGAAGGCTGTAAGCCGTGGCGCCGGAGCCCAGGGAGCTCGTGGTCGGCCTGGGAGGTGACACCGAATCCCACTGGGGGGTGGAGGGCGGAGGACGGCATAAGCACGGTTTTCCGGAGTGTGCTCCTTGGAACGCGAGTTCCTTGGGATGCTGTAGGCGTCGTGTGGAGAGCATACAGCAGGCAGCGATTCTCAGATGTGTCTGACCCCAGAGCCCCCTCCTCTTCTTTCCCTAGCGTGCCTCCCAGCACTTAGGTTTTGTGAAACAACTTGGTAAGTACTGGTTATCAGAGAATCCAAAAGTAGAAAAAATGGTGCAGTGAACCCTGTGAACAACGGTCCCTCCCATGGCTTCAGAGTGCCTTCTGAATGCTCAGACCTCTCAGGTGGCTCTGTGTGGCCGCCCCGCCGGGTGCGAGGCTCCCCGTCCCCTTCATCCTCTGCACGCTCCCTGCTGCACACACGGTGCTGCATGCCATCCCCTCGCCCGGCTTCACCCCTGCTCCTGCTCCCCCCCCCGCCCCCGCTCTCCTGGAGGCTGTGCCGGTCTCTCACCATCCCCCCACCCCACCCACCACCCTGGGCTTGGTTCACCTGCTCTGCTTTCCTCCCCGGCTCTCGAGCTGGCAGGTTGTGTATGACTTGTTTGTGAGGCCAGAATGTAAGCTCTGTGATGCGCTGTGTTTTTAGCTTGAGTTCTCTTCCCAGCACGTAGGCGGCACCTAATAAACATTTGTGGAGCGACCCGATGAGTAAATGAGTAAATTCTGTAGAACTTCAGTGGAACAGATGCTAGGTAGAGGTGGGGCTCCGAGCTCCTTCGAAGGCTTGTGGCCACAAAGATGCGGGTTCCACAGCATTTCCGTTACCGGGCGGCCCTGTGTGATGTACAGACTCCGTCAGCCCGTCAGGAGATGTTCTTCTGGCAAAGAGCAGATTTAATATCTGTTAGTGTATAGTTTTCGAATGTCGGGCGCAGACAGCCTTGCTTCATTATTGTGTTATGTTCAAGAAATCTCCCGGTGGAGATTCCTATCAGAGGAAGTGTGGGTAGTCTTTTTCTGGTGCGTTCTCTGGAAATCTGGAAATGCAGGCGCAGGGCTCTTCAGTAGGTGACGTTGTTAGCTCGGCCTAGTGCGGAGTTTTGGAGGGAGCCGTGGTAGCAGGCTCTTCCGTGGGCTGTCCACATGGGGGGCTGTGCAGAGCCGGGCCTCTGAGGCAGGAATTTGGGGGAGGCCAGGGGATGAAAAGGTGAGTGGTTTGTGCCACCAGAGCTTGTCTGTGCTGGACATATGACCCTGACAGCAGTGCCTTCTTGTTGATCCCGTGATTGGCAGCAAAGGCACTTGCAAAACTGAAGATGTAGGAGGAAAAGTTGCAGAGACGGTCCTTCCGGTTCATCAACAGGGAGATGGGCCTGAAGGGGTGCTTGCCCACAGCAGGCCTGTGGACAGTGTGCCCGCTGCCCAGGACAGTCGCTTCGGGGTCAGATGGACCTTCGCCCACAGCCTGGGTTTTGCTGGTGACTGAGTCTGTGTCCTTCCACAAGTCACTTAACCTCCCCGGGCCTCTGCGTCCCCATCTGGAAGATGAGTGATGTGTCCTCCCCAGGTGCTTGTGAGACCTCCGTGGCCAGAAGCCGTCCAGGCTCTCATTGGGTGGAAGGCTTCACCCGTCCCCGGTGGAACAGGGACCCTGGGGCCCCAGCTGCAGACCCCTCGGGGTGGGGAGGTGCTGGCTTGCATTTTGGGGAGTCGATGGCCACCTTGGTCATTAATGAAAGCGACTCCATCTTCCTGTTGAGTTCTCTCCGTGGCACGAGCGCTGCCATAAATCTCTTAGACCTCCCGCCACCGAAGCTCCGGGGAGGCTCGTGGGCAATCCTGCGTCTCCCCCTGTCGCTTGATTTACGGCCGGCAGTGCTGGAGCTACTTGGTATTTCCTCCCGCCTGTCATCGGGTCCCTGGCGAGATGCTCCACCGCAGGCTTCCCGCTGGACATTTTAGGTCACGGTGGGTGTGTCCGAACCCCGGCCCAGTTTTGGTGTCACTGTCCTCACACAGACGGGAGACCGTAAACCTGAAGATTCCGCCTTCCGTGGCAGGGGGTGAGTGTCTCCTTACTGTGTGCGTAGGAAGTACGGCTCCCGCTTGTTGGGCTGTCAGGGTTTCTATCACCATCGAGAAGCTCGCCAGGAGGGTTTTCTTATGTCACATATTTACCCGTTTCGTCATCTGTGACGTTTTTACTTTTCCTGTCGTGAGATGGAACGTACGTCCAGAACATTGCACACGTGTGAACGTGTGGTATGAGGACGCCGGTGACGTGAACACACGTGTGCCACCGCCCAGAAAGGGGCCATTGTCTGGACTCAGGCCCCTCCGCGGGGCCTCCCGGAGCGCACCCCATCTCTCGCCCAGGGGTGACCACTGGCCTGGTTACCTGTTTTCTCTGGGCTTTCAGCACCTGTGTCCGCGTCCCTAAACAGAGGCATGTGGCATGGCGCCTCTGGACTGGATGTCACAGCCGTCTGCGCATCTGCGTATGGAACGTATGTTGTTTCGAACTTGGCTTCTTGGCCGGACATCACGTCGGCGAGGCTGCTCCGTGCTCTTGCCGGTGGCTCTCCGTCCCTTCTCTGCGGCGTCGCGCTCCGCCGCGTGAACCGTCCCTGCCGGGCGGCGCAGCCCGGCGCATTCGGCCGTCCCGCGGCGGCGGACGCGCGGCCTCTGCGCTGCTGTTCCGAGGCTGCTCCTCGGCGCTGTCCACTTGTGCGCCCCGCCGTGCCTGTCCTCGAGATCGTCGGCGTCGCCTCGCCCGGAGGGGACTCGCGGGGCCGCGGGGCTCCCCACGGTGGGCTGCCCCCGGGCGGGTCCGCCCCCGGGTGTGAGCGCCCAGCTTCGCCAGCCCCAGGCGCATGCGCCGCCTTCCCCACGTGGTTTCGTTTCATTTTCGTGATGGTTAAGGAGGTGGAGGCCCTTTTCATATATTTTTTGGCCCTTTGGATCCCTTTCTCTTTCGCTTTTTTTTTTTTTTGTGGTTGGGCCTTCACATACTTTTCCATTTTTCTATTGAGTGGTTTTGTTCTTACTTGTTTTCAGGAATTCTTGATGTACGGTTGACTTTTTTTTGAAGATTTTGTTTATTTATTTGAGAGAGTGAGACAGAGAGCACGAGCAGGGGGGAGAGGTAGAAGCAGAGGGAGAAGCAGGCTCCCCGCTGAGCAGGGACCCTGACGTGGGGCTTGATCCTAGGACCCTGAGATCATGACCTGAGCCCAAGTCAGACGCTTCACCGACTGAGCGACCCGGGCGCCCTCTACGCACAGTTGACTCTTGAACAACATGAATTTAAACTGCATGGTCCACTTAACATGCAGAGTTTTTCGGTAAATACGGTAACTGCAGATGTATTTTCCTTAGGATTTTAAATACCATTTCTTTTCTCAAGCTTGCTTTGCTCTAAGAACACAGTGTAGAATACTTACCCACAATGTGGGTTACTCAACTCTGTGTAAGCAGTAACCCCTGCAGTTAGCAGAGGCTGCTAATAGTTAAGCTTCCGGGGACTTAGAAGTTGCTGTGTGGGGGTTGGCACTTCCGTCCCGCGTTGTTAAGGGGTCAGCTGTTTTTTGGGTGTGGATATATTTTTTGTCCCTTGTTGTGAATACAGTCACTTGTTCTGTGGCTTTTCCCACTCCTTATAATGTCTTTTATTTATTTATTTTTTAAAGGTTTTGATTTATTGAAGTGATCTCTACACCCAGCATGGGGCTATATCTCAGCAACCCCGCAATCCAGAGTTGTATGCTCTTCCAGTGGAGTCAGCCAGGCACCCCCCCTTATAACGCCTTTTAAGGTTCTTAAGTCGAAGGGCTGCCTGAGTGATGTAGTTGGTTAAGCGTCCGACTCCTGGTTTTGGCCCCAGTCGTGATGTCATGGTCATGATCTCAAGGTCTTGAGATCGAGCCCCGTGTTGAGCTCGTCTCTCAGCACAGAGCCTGCTTGAGATTCTCTCTCCCTCTCCTTCTGCTCCTTCTCCCCATGAGTGCTCTCTCTCTCTCTCTCTCTCTCAAATAGACCTTTAAAAAAAAAAAGTCCTGGGCGCCTGGATGGCTCAGTGGGTTAACGCCCCTGCCTTCGGCTCAGGTCATGATCTCAGGGTCCTGGGATCGAGTCCCGCATCGGGCTCTCTGCTCAGCAGGGAGCCTGCTTCCCCCTCTCCCTCTGCCTGCCTCTCTGCCTACTTGTGCTCTCTCTCTCTGTCAAATAAATAAATAAAATCTTAAAAAAAAAAAAAGTCCTTAAATTTAATGTCATTTGAAAAAAGTCTTACCCAGATTTTTAGTTTCTGTTGCTGTTGGGATGGTTTGCTGGATGAACCCCGCATGAATCACCAACAAAGAGAAAGGTGATTCTCTCTCTCGTTTAGCTGCACAAGTGTAGTAAGGTGCCCGCTGTGCCGGGCCCTGCGCTGGCTCCAGGGACGCGCCGACGGGCATGTCCAGTGTGGGTTCTGCTGTCAAAGGGCTGCAGTGCGTGGGGAGGCCGCCGGGCCGGTACCGGTCGCTCGGGATCGGGATCAGCGCCCTGGGATTTACCAGGCGCCAGGGTGGTGGAGGTGGGCAGTGGAGGGGAGGGAGAACGCCCATCTTCCCGGGACCTAGAGAAGGTTTCAGAAGTAAATGTGGGGGAGTAGCCTGTGAACTAACGCTTCTGAAGAAATACGGGCTCGCGTGGTGAACATTTCCCCACTTACGACCTGCAGGACAGTGCGTAGGCATCTTTGCTAACTTGGGAATAAAGAAAATGTTGAACTCATCAGATTGGGCTGAAATCTGTGAAGCCTAGCAGTGTTGTCTTCTTTCAGAGCTGAGTGGGCGCATTGCTTTAAGCGAGGAGGGGATGTATATTCTTTCGTATGATCCCGTGACTCGTGCTTTGGGGATCTAGGATTTGAGTGCTCAGAATGAGTGGATCAGGGGCGCCCGGGTGGCTCAGTCGGTTGAGCGTCTGCCTTCGACTCATGTCATGATCCCAGGGTCCTGGGATCGAGCCCCACATCAGGCTCCCTGCTCAGTGGGGAGCCTGCTTCTCCCTCTGTCTGCTGCTCCCCCTGCTTGTGCTTGCTCTCTCGTTTTCACTCTCTGACAAATAAAATCTTAAAAAAAAAAAAAAAAAAAAAGGAACGAGTGGATCAGCGCCAAATACAAGTGGATCCGTGTGCTCCTTCAGGAAAGCCTGGTTGGCACACACACGTGTTGTATGACCTGCCGCACTAAGACGGCCCCTCCTGTTCTGGGTCATGCGGTGTTAGGATCAGTGGGTTCTTCTGCAGGGTTATTGAGAAGAGACAGAGCCTGCCCTGAGACACCCAGGTGGATGGAGGACAGTGACAGAGGGCAGAAATGGACGCCTCATAAAGCACCTGTAGGGGGACCCTCCTCAGCCCCAGAAGTTGTCGTGGAGGTTAGCCAAGTGGAGGAGGGCAGGGTGGGAGCGTTGTTAAGGGAGAAGGAGCACCCCCACAGCACGACTGGAAGGTGGGGGAACGAAAAGGTGTGGGAGCAGCCGACTGCATTGAAGAGAGGGGGCAGGTGAGGTCCTTGGTGGCGCTGTCTTCCCTCCCCCTCAGTCTCTCAGGAGACGTGGAGGGCCCTGGGGCCAGTGAGGCGGACACTTGTCCCGGTAATAGGCCCATCAGGGACTTGAGTTTGGTCCCCGGCTGTGCTGCCCTGGGACGGTCTGCCGGTGGGCAGTTCTGCCCCCAGGGCCGACTGAGAAGGGAGCCTGTGCCTCTAGGCCTAGTGATGCAGGCCGCGCGCGGACAGGGTCAGGGTCAGAGGAGACGCAGGCCCCAGCAGGGAGGTGGCGTGGGCTTTCTTAAGTGCGGGAGAAAACCCCCGGGCAGTTTGAGCAGAGACACGACGAGGTCACCTTTAAATGATCCTTCTTGGGAAGTGACTAAAGCAGGGTCAGCGAGGAGGCCGGGAGGTCAGTGTGGGCCATCGGGCCATCCCGGGCTGTGGGATTTGGCAGGAGGCAAGGTCTCCAGACTCAGGCCTCGAGCCAAAGCCACTGAGCCCCTGTGCAGGCGCTCCCCTTCCTCGTGGGATGCTCTTGGGCGGAAGTCCAGCTCAGGGCCCGGGGTCAGTTTTGTTTTATTTTTATCTTAACATTTTATCTTAACATTGCATGTTTCCAATTACTTGAAACATGCATTTTATTCTAGAAATCCTGGAAAACATGGAAACGTATGAAAGCAAGTGAATGATGTGTACATAACCCCAGTCACGCCCTCTGCTCACTCTTTGATTTTTCCTTCCGAGTTCTCCCAGGCCTGCAGGGATCCGGGAGCTGGCAGGCTTCACCATAAAGTGCTGGTCTGCAGGGAATGTTCTCGGGCCGGCTCAGTTTAAGTAGTCCTGAGCTTCCTCCCTGCCTGGCCTGTTCTAGGTGCTGTAGGAACCGTGATCAAAACAGACTGAAAAGCAACAAAACAAATTGTGCCCTCCTGGTGTTTATATTCTCATGGAGGGAGTAGACCATAAGCACAAGAAGTAAATTAGATGTTATATTAGAATGTGATAAATGCCATAAAAAGCAAACCAGTCGAAAGCTGTAAGGGGCCCCCGGGCAGGGAGAGGGGAGACCTCACGGGAACGGTGGCATCGCACTGTGACCCCTGACCGCATGTTGCATACAGTGTCAAGGGAGCGTGCACCGGGGAGAGCCTGGGGATGCGGGCGGGTGAGCGTAGTTTTCTGGGGCTCTTTTCGGGGCGTAGACTGGGCGGCGAAAGCCCACGGAGTGGTGAGCTCTAATACCGTAGCATCACCGCGTGCTGGCGGTGCTGGTGACAGAGCGGACTTTCTGAAACTTGCTCACCATCCGTGTAAGCGCTGTGGGCCCCCAGTAATCGCGTGCCGTCAGTGTTTTCCCCGCCCCGATCTCCGAGGAGGAAACCCGAGAAGCCCGCAGTTCAGGTCTGTGCCCGAGGCCACGTGGCCAGTGGATAGTGGCCTCTCGTGCCGCGAGGAGGGAGGGGGACCCAGCTGTTCCAGTGGTCGGTGTTTGGGGACTGTGGTGGTTTTAGCTCTTGGCGATGGCTCCTGTCAGGAGCCCCTGCGACCCCCGACCCTCCTTGTGCTCAGAATGTTTTCTGAAACCGCGTCTTTCTCCTTCTGTGGTTTGATCCCTGCTGCGTCCTATGGCCTGTTTGCTACTTTCCAGGAGCTTCCCTTCGGCCTGCTCTCGGCCCAGCGTCCCTGGCCACGTGGTCCCCAGGAAGGAAGCAGTGGGATTTCAGCGCCCTCGCCCCGTGCACCCCGGCCTCAGCAGGGAAAATCATAACCGTCTCTTCGGCTTTTCTTCTTTGCCTGTGTAACGAACACTTTATTATCCTTTGTAAATCCTGGGGAGATTGTTTTTTCTTATCGGTAGTTTGTTTTTCATGGTTAGTTTTCTGATTTTTTTTTTCTATCCATTTATGCTATAACCTTTGACTCTGAGAATGATCACAGCGATAATAATAGTCAGCATTTACAAGACGCTTGTGGCAGGGGGCCTGCCTCCAGCCTCCAGCCTCCAGCCTCAGGCCAACCGGATGCACCCCTCTGTGCCCAGGCTCCTTGGGAGGGTCACAGGCTGCCCACGGAGGGAGGCTTCCCTAGGAGGGAGAGCCAAGGGAAGCGGGGTGATACCCAGCAGGAGATGTGTCTGAGGAGGACAGTAACAAATGTGAATGCACAAACTGATGAGGCACAACAGTCACAAGGCCTGATGTGTCTTATTTCTCAAAGCAGATTCGTCCTCTCCCTCCCTCCCCTCCCACCTCTCTCTCTCCCTCTCTTTTTCTCTCTCTCTTCCTCTCTTTCTCTCTCTCTTTCGGTGCCTCGTTGAAACCCTGTCACGTAGGCAGGAAAAGTTTGTTTTCCCATTTCACAGATGTGGAATCAAAGGCAAGGGGTTTTGATGAATTAGTCGGGTGTCCCGACTGATTAGTGGTGTGTCCGACACCTCAACCTCAGTCTCCCAGCTCCTGGTTCCTTCATGCCTTCCAGTGCCACGCTTCTGTGTGTAGGATGTCAAATGATATGGTATCATCACCAAGAGCTCTGCGCACAAGGTTGTCCACATTCTGAGAGCCGGCTTCCGTCGGGCATCGTCTAAACTCTTGCACCAGCTGGCCCACTTAATAGAAGCTGTAACAATTGTATAATCCTTTCCTGCATTTTGAATCTAAATTCACTTAGATAACTGGTTAGACTGGTGGTTTGTCTCCTTCCTTGTCTTGTCTGTATCTCTCTCTCTACATCAACCAGATTGTTAAATTAAGGTTAAGAAGTCATGACTTGTCGTAGGTTTCACCCGGCTAGTCATCCAGAACCTTCTTCTGGGCCATTACCCTTTTCCATCCTCTCCAGAGAGTGACGGGCCCAACACAAGGCCAGGCTCACATCTTGATCCCTGTGCTTTCGGGTGTTGTGTGCCCGTCTGCCATCCTTGGTTTCCAGACCACAGCGCCATCTTGCCTGGCGGGGCCTTGCTGCTCGCCGTGAATGGAAGCCAGCAGAGCACCGTGCCCCGCCTCCAAAAACCCATGCTGTGCTTTGCAGCTGCTTACCAGCATCACAACCTTGGACATCACCTCATCACTAGCTTCTCGTCTGTTATAAAACCTTCTGGGATGGGAAGTTGGATTCGCCTCACTTGGCTGCAGTTACAGGCCTTGTGATCATGTTTCTCAGAGCCCGGGTTCACGAGTGAGACAGCACACTGCCTGTCCCCTTATGTTTGCGGTGTTCCTGTTTGAAGAACAGAACATTAAGTCCTCCAATTGTGAAAGGTGGTGTCAGTCTGAGAACTTGAAGTTTCAGCCTCAACATGTTCAATTGTACTTTCTCTTTCAACCCAAATTGATGACCGTCAGGGCACCTCTAGAGAAAGATTCTTGAAATATGACCTAAAACCCAGCTTCTGCTCCTTACCTTCTCTCCTTGACCTGGCCTTTGTGTTTAGAATGTTACTGGGATTCTTAGTACGGCCACTAGAGCCCACCCGCTAACGGTCCGGGCCCACAGACCCTTGTTAGGCCTTACCTTAGCGGATTTCTAGTGCATTCGACTCTGCCATCCCTCGCTCCATGAAGGACGTTATTCCCTAGATACTGTGACTCCCCCCACCCCCGATTCCTCTGCTGTCACTCTTGTCCTTCACGAGCTCATCCTCTTGCCTGTCCCCCGTGTTCTCAGGCTGCTTCTCTCTCTATTTCACACGTCGTCTCCTGCTGGGTGTGTTCTGCCTGAGGGCCTCAGCTAGCTGCCTGTGCTCCTATCTGTGTCTGTAGCTCAGAACTTGCCTCTGAGTTAGGACTTTCTTCAGACTTTCTAGAAGCACCCTCCTGGTGTCCAGAATTCTGTACTCACACCCCCCCTCCCCTTATTTACAGAACTCCCTCCACAGCCGGAGCAGTGCCTTCCTCCTGTGTCGTTCTTGCTGGGGACTTGGGGGTCATCCTGGGGCGCCCCACCTTCATCGGCCCACAGTCACGGGCTCAGGCCGGTTTTCTTTCTGCCGTCTCTCTTCAAGCCTCTCTTCCTTTTCCACTTTCTTGTTCCCCTCTCTCATTTTAGCCCCTATGAAAATACCTGTATTATTTATCGGTGTAGGTGTCTGTGTAAAGATACATAACCTATAACCCGTAGGTCAGCATCTCTTGTCCTTCCTCTGCAGCAACTGGGCAGTTGGCTCCTGCCTTGTCTGTTCTTTTCAAATCCACCCTCCTTTACCTTCCAGAGAGGTGATCCTCAGTGTGAAGACACCGGCAGAGACACGTGTCTCCTGAGGTCACCTGGCTGGCACGTCCCACTGCGATCTGGTGGCTGTCTACTGTGTCTTCTCCACCCCGAGTGGTCCCTGCCCGGGGACTGCCCCCTCTCTCCCAGCCCGCCGTGGCGCCTCTCAATTCTAGAAGATGGTGGTTAGATCTGGGCTGCCCCATGTCTGGGAAGTCCAAGAACGCCACACCGTGCCTCTGCTGATGGAGCTCCCGGGGGAGATAGTTGGTCAGGAAATCCTGGCCAGTTCGGGAGATCAGATCATCTCTTTATTGCTGGCTGGGCCTGGGGCCCAAAATCCAGTGCAGGCCACTGGTCAGGCAGGGAGACTGGGTTACTTTCGGTAACTTCCTTAACCGCTCTGCACCGCAGTTTCCTCCTCTGAAGACGGGGATCTATTCTATGGTAGGATAATCATACCGACCGGAGTAGGTGATTGTGAGACTTACGGGAATGATTCCAGCAAAACACCGAGAACGACTGGCCTGTGGTCACTCAGTATATGTTAGCTAAAACAGTCATGAGTATTCTGTTGGACTGCATTTCTTGATAAGCCCAGCGTAACACCGATAGCGGGAGTGCCTTGTGGGTGATTCGCTTTACTTTTTGGCCACAGTAAAAAGTTAGATGTTGTGTTTCACATGAACACTGCGGTTACAGCTGCTTGCACCGTCCTCCTACCTTTTGGACTGATTCCGGCCTGAAAGGTCTCAATAAATACCTTTGCTATGAAGATCTAGCATCATTTGCTATTTGCTGGCATCTGACTTAGACACCAGATTTTCTGATTTAGTCTACCCGGATAGCCTCTGCGGTTGACCTCTGCGTCCCCAAACTCGTGTGAAGTCAGAGGATCTCAGCTCGCTTGCTCTCTCTCTCTCTCTCTCTCTCTCTCTCTCTCGTCGCTGGTGCGAGCGCAGTTCCTGCCTCACAGCGGGAGAGCGGGAACTACATGCGTCACAAATGAAATCTCGAGACCTGCGATATCAATAGCTCAGTCAGACTCGAAGCCTGGGCAGCAGCGTCGAGACGTCATTGGCACTGTCCTCCACCTCTGTCCCCAGCCCTGTGACAGCCCCAGCAGAAGTCTCTGCTGAAACGTGGCAACACCTCCTCACAGGTCCTCGTTTTGGTCGAAGGGCCCAGGATGCGGCTCGGTACCACAGTTACGGGGAGAAGGTGCTGAACAGAAGTTCAGTGGCGGTTGATTTCGCTGAGAGGTTGCAGGGGCCTGAGTGAGGCCGGGGAAGGGCCCTGAGGGCGAGGCAGGGCGGCGCATCTCTCCACCCTCGGTGCTGGCGAGCATCTGAGGGGCTGCCGACCTCCCTGCACCTACCAGAGGCTATGGTCACATGCTGTCCGGGGCTACGGAAGGGTCTGTCCTCTTGGAGCGAAGACCAGTCAGTCTTTGAAAGCATTTCCTCCGGCTCTAAGAATTGAAGATTTGGGTAGAAGTTGGTAGTCAGTCCGCCCCAGCTGGGCTCACCTGTGCATTTTTTGTCTACTTGCTCATGTTTTGGCCGTTTTTCTCCCCATTAGCAGTTCTGTCGAGGATCAAGGCCTGTGAGTGCAAGAGTTGAAACTCTCACAAGGCAGCCGATCTGCGCGGCCCCAGGAAGGGTGAAATTGTCTCTGGAGCCTGGAGTTAGGTCTGTAGGACCAGGTCTCGCTGTGGTTGCCCCTTCCTGCCTCTTAGACCCCATGGCCACTCAGCGCTGGCATCAGAGCATTTTCTTTGTTCTTTCTGATTTCTGTGTAAATGCCAGTGTTCCAAAAATAATTTCATAATATTTGCCAATTTAGGAGATGAAAGCACTTGAAAGTGTTTTAGCTTCTATTTTAACTTTGCAAATAAACACATACTGGCATTTTAGGTGTCTTGTTCTGGGCTCAGTAGGTAGATGGGAGAGCCTGGTTAATTTTTGCCTTTGTCCCAGGTCCTTTTGTTTAATCAGTCCTTGTGGGCTGAGCCACGGGGCCCAGTGTAGCGCATGTGAAGTGTGGTGCAGAGCTTCCCGTGGCCCGAGAGTGGCCTTGTGGACGGCGAAGTCCCCCGGGAGCCTCTCAGCCTTTGTCCCTGGACCGACTTCCTGGTGTCTTTCTTTCTGTGAACAGCCCTCGGGGGAGTAATGGCATTTCCTCTAGAGGCTGGGATGGCACCTTGCTCGGTGCTGGTGTGACAGACGGGAGCAGGGTGAATTCTGGAGCAGCTTCTGAGGAAGACTGGACAAGACTCTGTAATTAGCTGAATAGTAAAAGGAAAAGTATAGGATGGTGCCCAGGTTTCTGCCTCCAAGCGATGAGCTGATTTTGCAGAACGCGGGTCGGAAATTGTGTGTTTATTTGGAGGCGCCTGCAGAGCATCCCTGTAGAGATACCTGGAAGATGGTGGAGAATTCCTGTTTGTGGTTTGGGAGAGATTGCCTCTGGATATATTTCAAGCTGTCAAAATGATCATTGGAACCACAGCAGAACAAACAGGCCCAAGCACAAAACCTTGGAGAAAGCCAGCAATTCTCGTCGTCCCACCCAAATCCCCTGTACTGGTCTGAGAGCTGTGACGGCCATGGGCTGCTCCTTCTGTCCCATTCTGCGGGCCGCCAAGCTGCTTGTGTTCCCAAACGGGCCCCGAATGCACACCCGGGATTCATGTAGCACTCTGCTGGACCGTCGGGGAGCATATGGTTAGAGGGATCCTGATACTGTCTTCACTGGGAGTCGGGGCTGGGACGTGACCCGAATCCGGACGTCCATCCATCACTCCTCTGGAGGCCAGGTCCCACTGGGTTCCCCAAGGGGCCTGAGCAGCCACCCCTTTCCTCCCCGCCACTCATTCTGAGCCCCCCAAAGCAATGCCAGGTCACAGCTAGGCTGTACGACCCGTTGCATCCTTATCTTGAAAGGGCTTGCCCTGCCCGAGTGTAGGGGTTGGAAAGAGACTGACCAGGTGGGTTTCCCTAATGGCGGACAGCCGAGGGTGGGTACCTGCCTATGCGCACGTGCTGGCAGGTAAATGCTGTGGAGGAAACGATTTAGTCAAAGAAGCAAGTACCTTGGGGACTTCATTGTGAGGGGAGCTACTTTGAAAGACATTCACTTGAACAACGACAATGACAAAAAACGGAAAATTATCGATTACCGTATTGCTTTTTTTCGTTATTTTTTCTTGAACAAGAACGGGAGCAGATAAAATAAGACAAGAAATGAAAGCAGCCAAACTGAGCAGAAACCCTTCCTGCTCTGGGGATGCCTTGTGCAGTCCTCGGAGAGGGAGAACTCAGCATCCTGAACGTCCTCCCTGCAACACCCCCCCCTGCCCCGAGCATATCCCCAGGGGGCAGCCTCCGCATCACAGGTTTTGGGGATGTCAGACACCCTGGGGTGGGAGAGTAGTGGGGAAGGACATTGGGACAAAACATGCCTCTTCTTCCTTGGGGCTCGATCTCCCCTGGGGCTCCCCTTCCCTAACCCGTCCTCTTTGTCCCTACAGCCTTTCCGCTGTGCCCACTGCCACTACTCCTGCAACATATCCGGCTCTCTGAAGCGACACTACAACAGGAAGCACCCCAACGAGGAGTACGCCAACGTGGGCACCGGGGAGTTGGCAGCCGACGCGCTCATCCAGCAAGGTAGGCAGCGTGCCCCCCGGGCTGGGCTGGGACATCCTACGGCTCAGTCCCCATCCCTGGGCGTGTTCTGTTCATTCTCCGTCGTCATCGTTGTGCCCCACCTCCCGCGCCCCCTCTGCTGTGTATCAGCATCCCTTCTTGCCTTACTGGAGATCTGAAATGAAAGAAGTCATGATTTACCTGCAGATTTTACTACCCTCCCCACAGCGTTCAGTATCGCCTTCTGTTCTTTGTCTCTGCGGACCTTTTTCAGGAATGGTAGCTCATGTCTAACGTGAACATTTTGTTTTCTTTGGACACGTGGTCTCCCTCATTATAACTACCGAAGGTTTTTTGGGATCTAGCATCCAGTTCCATGCTTCTGTTGGACATTGGAGGGTTTCCAGATTTTTCCTTTATTGCAGTTATAAATAATGCTATGGTAAACATATTTGTAGGTGAGCTTCCATCGATGATCCAGAAATATTTACTGTGTGCTCAGATTACTTTTCATCCCGAAAAGGATAAAACATTTAGAACATTTAAACAGAAGAGAATGGATGAGGGGCACCTGGGTGGCTCAGTTAGTTGGGCGTCTGACTCTTGATTTCAGCTCAGGTCATGGTCTTGGGGTCCTGAGATGGAGCCCCCATCGGGCTCCATACTGAGGGTGGGGCCTGCTTAAGATTCTCTTTCCTTCCTCCCCTGCTTCGCTCGCTCCCTCAAGAAAGGAAAAAAAAAAGAGAGAGAAAATAGAGAAATGAAAAGAGAAGAGAATGGATGAGAACTGCTACTATTTTTGAGAAGTATGAGAGGTTTTTTTCACTGCCTCCTTCAGTAAATGATCACATATTCCCATTTGAGAGGGTTTAGCTCATGTGCTGTTGCCAGACAGGAAAGCGCTGTTGTATTTATATCCGCGCTTCACTAATTCAACTAAGAAAATGATAGCCGCGTACAGTACAGCAGTTTCTACTACTTTCTGAGTCCTGTGACTCTTTGAAACCAAGGACCGTTTTAGAAATCTGCCCCCGGGGCGCCTGGGTGGCTCAGTGGTTAAGCCTCTGCCTTCGGCTCAGGTCATGATCTTGGGGTCCTGGGATTGAGCCCCACATCGGGCTCTCTGCTCGGCGGGGAGCCTTGCTTCCCCCTCTCTCTCTGCCTACTTGTGATCTCTCTGTCTGTCAAATAAATAAATAAAATCTTCAAAAAAGAAAGAAGAAATGTGTTCCCAGGGAACACGGCTGTGGGGCGCTTAACCCTCCCACTGCTGGGGGCTCTGCGTCTCCTGGCGCGGCCCGAGGCTCTGCTCATGGGACTCAATGTGAAAGGCATCTCTATATAAAACAAGTGAATTGACTGAATCCTTCCACACCTTCGGTGACAGGGCTGATGTATGGAAACAGATAACGGCATGAAAACTCGGGATAATTTTAGAGCCATTCATGGGGGTTAGCGGGGAGTGTGTGTACCTTGTGTTTTAGTGACCGTTTCCTGGAGAGGAAGAACAAGCTGGTGTCGCCGGGGGTGGGGGTGGGTTCCTCGCTCGCCTCTGTGCCCTCCTGCCTTACCTGCGCATTCGGGCGAGCTCAGGGCCTTCACCTGAGAATGGAGCTGATGGGGGGCCACCTCACGTGATGGCGGGCGGGATCAGAGGGGAGAGCACCCGAGTGGCACTCAGTGCGTTTTCATTTTTTTTTCTTTTCCCCTCCTGAAAACATCTAAGATCTCTAAAGCCACTGCATCATTTTTGATGATCCCCATCCCAGAATCACAGAGGAGAGAACGAATTGCCTTGGAGTCACCGTAGATTGCTGGAGAAGCAGGCTAGACATTCCTTTTAACGTTCCTTCACACTGTCGGGGCGGATTGGCAGGAAATAGACCTTCACTGTGGCTGTTGGGACAGGCGCGGGGCTCTGATTGATGACCTTATCGCTGCTCTCTGCTTCCAAACTTTCATCACTGCCTCTCAGTGCCAAACTGTAGCCTGCCCTGCGTTTTCCATTAGCTGCCTCAGACTGTCGTCAGTTGGCATTTCCCGACAGGGTCTGGTTTGAATTTTCATCTTCACAGGGGTGCGATTGGTCTTCTTTCGTGGGTGTGTGTGTACCCATGCATATGTATTTCCAGTGCTCCCTTCAGGAGACACATTGAGGAAGGAAACAAGTACATGTCTCTGAGCTCGTGAGAGGCCTTGATTGCGGCATTGTGTTGTGGTGGGAGGCTGGTCTCCGAAATCAGGGAGCTGCCCGAGCAGGAGCACAGCTCAGGAATCTCAAGAGCGCGGGGCTGTCCCCTGCTCCCTGACTGGGAGAGGGAAGGAGAGTGGAGGGCAGAGTGGGAGGGATGCGCTTACTGTGTTGGGAATGCTGGGTCCTCGGGAACCACTGGAATTCTTCCTTTTCTTTGGATTAGTTGCAAGTGATTTCTCCCCGCCCCCCCCACCACTTGGTTTTGTGTTTCTCTTGCACTCATCAAAGGGTAGCTTCCCGGGGCTTTGTAATTTCTTGTTTTGATATAGAGGGATAGGTGTTGGAATAACATAGTAACAAACCACAAACAACATAGTAACAAACCACGAACGGAATGTCGTTTTTCTCCCAATGATGTTACGGCTTCTGCACGCCACGTGTGGGGACGCCTCGTCCGTCACCTGGATTCAGCGGTGTCACTCTGGGACACAGGCAAAGCCATCAGCTGTGGACAAAGGTTCTCCCACCCACAGCGCTCAGGGACTTGGGAGGGATGTCAGTGCACAGTGCTGTGCAGGAGGTAGGGAAGGGGGCCTACAAGGCCGAGATGTTTCTGTTCCATGTGGGTTTCTGGGGCAAGTACCGTGGTGTTCTCCCTGGAGCCCGAGCTTCGGAAGCCCCCTGGATTGGTGGCTGCTCAGGCATCCGCCAGCAGGGCCCCGTCGCTGTTTACCTCCCATGAGCAGCCGGTTTGCCAGTTTCTGTAGCGGAGGGATCTCGACTGTGGCCCATTTCAAGCTACCAGCGTGATGTCAACTAACTGGGAAGAGGTGTGCCCCGCCGGCCTGTGAGCTGGTTGAAGCCAGCTCCAGCCCACTTCCGGTCCTCAGGGCAGGGGTGACAGTGCCAGCAAGGTGTCCGCTGGACCCCTTCAGGATGCACCCGTTCTCTGAGATCTCTGGGGCTTTCTGGTAATTAGACTTGTCCCGAATGCTGTGTACGTGCTTTCTTCCCTGCTTGTATTTGATGTGCTCCTGGTCATTTGAAGGCAGGTCAGACAATCTCGTACTCATTTTCGTAGCCCATCACTTGTTCATTAATAGAGATGGGAGGCATTTTCCCACGCAAACTCACCTTTTCGTGTTGTATTGCTGCAGTGGGCCTGCCCGTTTTTCCTCTTGAACTATGCCTGAGGAAGCCAGCCCACGGGCCGTTTCCCTAGACCACAGGCTGAGAGGCCAAGCTTCCCAGATTATTAGCTCACTCCCGGAGCTCACAGCAGGAGAGAGATGCGACTTAGCAGGCTGGTCATTTTCCAGTGACCTCAAAGCGGTTGGTCAGGTCCCTCTGGAGTGCTGGCGTGAGCTGGGTTGGGGTCCGATCGGCCTGGGGCCAGGTGTCTGATCCCTCTGGTCCTGGGGTGACTGCCTTAGCTTCTCCGAACCTCAGCGTGCGTCGTCTCCGCGCGGGGGGCTCGCGCCCGCCCAGCACCAGCTGCAGGGATTCAGTGTTACTCTCTCAGGTCCCAGACTGTGCCCGACACGTAGCACTTCGTAAATGGCTCAGATTTGCTGTCCTTCTTCACCGTATATCCCCTGTGCTCCTGCCGCTCAGCATTGTGTTGGACACTGGGACATGGTGGCATTTATCGCGCTTGTGGCCTGGCCTGGGGACAATGGCTGGGAAGCTCCTGCAAGGCTCCGGGTTCGAACTGTAACACAGCAGGTGTGTTCCTGCCAGCGGTTCCCACATTGCTCGCAGGAGGAGAAGGCGAGGCTTCTCCCCCGTGGTCCTGACCCTTCTCCCAGCCCCCACAGTTAGAGGGTCATGACGCAAGGGAAGTGGTTGGGACGGGAAGCAGTGAGAAGGGCAGGCTCAGAGAGAAGGTTTTGTTGGCCGCATCTGCTAAAGTCTTTGCATCGTTTCGGAGCCCCTGGGTGGCTCGATTGGTGAAGTGTCTGCCTTTGGCTCAGATCATGATCCCAGGGTCCTGGGATGGAGCCCCACATCGGGCTCCACGCTCAGCGGGGACCCTGCTTCTCCCTCTCCCTCTGCCCCTCCCCCTGCTTGCTTGTGTTCTCTCACCCTCTCCTGCAAATAAATAAATTTAAAAAATTAAAAAAAAAACCTTTGCGTTATTTTAAACTACCATATGGGAAGAATATAAATGTGTGTACGTGTGCACCTTAGATGTATATCCGTATCTTGGCTTTCGCACCAAATTCAGGGAAAGTAGCATAGAAGGAAATCCGGACACCATCAGTTAACACAAAAAGTCATTTATCTGATGTTAGGACATTGGAGTTTTAAAAATTGTTTTATATGAAGGCCCAGATTCCATATATTACTAGCAGATGCTTCCTATGATGTGATGTCATCATGCGTGTTATTGGTTATTATATGTTAATTTCTCTCTCATAGAGGTCCTGTGAGGTTATCGTTCCTGGCTTTTTTTTTTAGATTTATTTATTTACTTCAGAGAGAGCATGCAAATGCACACAAGGCGGGGAGGGGCAGAGGGCCAGGGAGAGAGAAGCCCAGGCTGACTCCCTGCTGGGCGTGGAGCCCGGTGTGAGGGTTGATCTCAGGAGCCTGAGAGCTTGACGTGAGCGAAGCCAAGACTCAGATGCTTTCCTGACTGCACCACGCCTGCGCCCCTCGCTGTTCCTGTTTCATTTATTATTATTATTATTATTATTATTAAATATTTTATTTTTTGACAGAGAGAGAGAGATCGATCACAAGTAGGCAGAGAGGCAGGCAGAGAGAGAGGGGGAAGCAGGCCCCCTGCTGAGCAGGGAGCCTGATGTGGGGCTCGATCCCAGGACCCTGAGATCATGACCTGAACCGAAGGCAGAGGCTCAACCCACTGAGCCCCCCAGGCGCCCCACTGTTCCTGTTTTAAAGTGAGGAAACACCGAGTGGGGGGCAGCGATCAGCCCAGGTGACGGAGTGTGCAGGCGGCCCAGCCACACCCAGCTCTGGATGCACAGTCTGGATTCTTACTGCTGCTGGGCCGACGCCCCCTGAAGTTTGTCTCAAGTGCACGTACTGAGGAGGAGGGAGAGGAGGAAGCGGCCTGGTCCTGCCCTGGGACAGCGATTGGTTCACATCGGCTGGGGTCACGTGATGCTGTGATGGAAGGTCACACACACGGGGTGCTGTTGACTTCGTCTCATGTCTTTGTCTGCGGGTCCAGTTGCTGGTCTGACCCAAGGCTAACTCTGGGGCCTGTCTCTCTTTCAGTGCTTCCCTCTGCTTGTCCAGAGGGTCACAGATGCCAGGATTTGGGGGAGCTTGTGAAGGGACCGGGAGGGATGGTGGAGACTTGCTTAAGCTTTTGTTTCCCTAGCGGTCCTCAGTGGGGTTTGGGACACCAGCCTGGCTCCGTTTTTCCTCTGCTGTGTTCCCTTCACTGTTTCTCTTGAAGGTCTGGGAAGCAGGGCTGGGGAGTGACAGAGGTTCAGGTGCTGTCTGGCAGCCTCCCTGTGACCAGGGCCCTCCACCTGGCGATCGCGCAGGATTAAAGTGATGATCCCGCTTCTGAGCTGGGGCTCTGACTGGGTCCCAGGACAGGCACTGAATTAAGAGACCACAGGAAGTGAGAACATTCACAAAGTCCGAGCCCACATTTTACTTCTTAATATTGTATAATCACATTGCTCTGTATCCCCTTTCCTTTGATATAATCGAGCTCCTTCGTTCCAACGGCTGTTGATTGCCTGTATCAGTCTCTCACTGCAGCTGTAACAAGTGACCAGAGACTTGGCGGTGGTTTAAACCACACAGACTCATTATCTTATGGTTCTGAAGGTCCGACGTCCAAGATAGATCTCACAGGCCAAAGGCAGGTTTGCTAACAAATCCGTATTCCTTCTGGAGTCTCCAGGGGACTCTCTGTTCTCCTGCCTTGTCCGGCTTCCAGAAGCTGCCTTGCCTGGAGTCCCTTCCTGCCCCTCACGGCCAGCCGTGGCTGTGAGTCTTCTTCCTCTTGCTTCTCTGTGACCCGCCTTCTGCCTCCTGTTTGTCAGGACCCTTGCGATTACATTAGTCCTGCCTGGCCGATCCAGAATAATCTCTTCGTCTCCAGATCCTTGATGAATCGCGGCTGCCAGGTCCCTTCTTGCTGCTCGAGGTAACACTCCCCTGTGGCAGGGGTCAGGATCGGAGTATCTTGTTTTCTTTTTCTATGCTTATTTACTTTCCATTATAATAAAACCCCCATACTGTCTTCGTTGTTTACCCATGCCCATTCCGTTCTGGCAGTCAGCTCCTGGGGGGCAGGGTCCCCCCCGCCCCGTTTCAGTAGAGCCCAGCCCAATTTACAAACAAATCCCCTCTGCTTTTTTTCTTCCCCAGCGTTACTGAGGTGTCATTCACAAAGCTGTAAGACATTTAGTGTTCTCACCTCCAGTCAGCTCATACATCTGTCAGCTCACACATTAATCCCCTCTCGCTGTTGTTGAGAATGTTTTAAGTTGTTCGAGAACTTCAGTTATCAGCACTTGTCACGGTGTTTCACCTTAGACCCTCAGACCTTTTTCATCTTTAGCCGCAAGTGTATACTCTTCACCAGTCTCTCCCTACCTCCCCGTCCTCCAGCTCCGGCCAGCCACTTTTAGACTGTTTCTGTGAGTTCAACTTTTTTTTTTTTTTGATTCTCCATGTAAGTGATACCGTGCAGTGTTTGTCTTCTGTGCCTGGCTTACTTCACTGAGCATATGCCCTCTCGGTCCATCCATGTTGTCGAAAATGTCACGATTTCCCTCCTTTTCACGCATACTAATACTCCTGTGTGTGTGTGTGTGTGTGTGTGTGTGTGTGCTGCGCACGATTGCGTCTTCCTTATCCATTCATCTGTTGGTGGACGCGGAGGTTGTTCCAGATCTTGGCTGTTGTGAATTACACTGCAGTGAACGTGGGAATACAGATAACGCCTCGAAGTTCTGTTTTCACTTCCTTTCGATATAAACTCGGCAGTGGGATGCGGTATCGTGATGGTTGTATTTTTAATTTTTTGAGGAACCTCCATACTGTTTGCCATGGTGGCTGTACCAGTTTACATTCCCACCAACTGTACATGAGCAATCCCTTTTGTCCAGCTTGTGAATATCTTTGGGGGTCCGTTATTATGCCTACTAGAGTGCCTTTTGTTGAAGATTTTATTTGTTTATTTGAGAGAGAGAGAGAGAGAGAGCACAAGCAGGGGAGGGGCGGAGGGAGAAGCAGACTCCCCGCTGAGCAGAGACCCCCCCCCCCAAGCGGCGCTCAATCCCAGGGCCCTGAAATCACCACCCCAGCCTGAGGCAGACGCTAAACCAACGGAGCCACCCAGGTGCCCCTGGAGTGCCTTTTTTTGAAGACAAGAGCTTTAACATTTACCCCTAGAGAAAACAAAGCCTTTAGGAGTTTTAGGAAGTGGCTCGTGGGTCACACGAGCCAGGTCCAGAACCTGGGATCTGATAGCCCAGCCCTGTGCCCCTCCAGGAATTATATTATTGGAAATAAAATTGAATTTTCAGTAAGGTCACCTACCACAAAGCCAAAAATATTTTAATGCCTAAAACTCTTCCAGAACACTGCATTTCAAAAAGAGCAAAAAAGATGCCACAATTGATTTTTCAGATTGTGCCTAAAGTTCTGTGCCTTTGCCTGCTTCGTCATGCCTTCTGAGGAAATTGCGATCTGGGGTTTGTGGTTCTTACGGTGTGTGCTTTATATCAGTGCCACAAGTAAACGCACCAAGTCTTCCCATAACCTCTATTGTGCATTGCCTGAGAGTGTAATGAATGGAACTAGAAATTCATTTCTCTAGCTTTGATGTCAATTAAGTGGCATAGTTCTGCATTTAGTCTAGATTACATATTTCCAATGTGGTGTTCTTTAATTAAAGACCATGTGGCAAAGGTTGAAGTTTTAATTAATGTGGGGCATTATCATATTAATTTTAATTTAAACAGAATATAAGGATGTTTTCCTCCTTAAATTACTTTCCATTAAAGAGTCCCACAGAAGGAGTCTTTAATTTCATTTAGGTTGCTTTTGTTCACTGCCTCTTGTTAAGTCTTTATAGGAAGAGCTACGTCAGTTGAACCAAATGAGAAAGCAGAGATTCTCACACCTTAGAGAGTTTTAAAAGATGATCGGAGGAAATACATCATTTTCGATGATTAATAAGTGATAATAAAGGAAGCTAAAAACCAGATTTAATTATCATCTAGGTGGGAAAGAACAAGCCCATTTGATTTGGCCTAAAAAAAGAGTGCAGAGTGTGTAAGTTTCAGAAAATAAGCATCTGTTTGAGCTGCCTCCTCCGTGGAATGTTCTGGAAGTTTATGGTTTGGTGTTGCCAGTCTTTCTGCTAATTCCGTCCTGTCTCTTTCGGGCCCACTGTGCTTTCCTGCGCCCCCCTAGCATGGAGAGGCTGTCAAACAGTGAGCTGAAGGGGCGAGGGGATGCACTTTCCTGCTCATGACCGTCTGGGGAGTCACTCGGCACCCGGGGTGATGGGCAGGAAACCCCACCTCCAGAGCAGTGCACACTGTCAGATCCCGCCGACATGGAACTGAATCAGGAGACCCCGCACATCCTCCTTGCACGTGGGAGATGCTTACACTGTGTTAGGCATCCCCATGAAATGTGCCTGGTGGTTATCTATTTGTTAAGACAACCTCGTCATCAGGGCAGAATTCCTGTACTCCCTCCTTAGTGCCCCAGTGAGCAAGAAATCAATCTCGGACCCTGGGAGGACACAGAGAGCACGGCAGATCCGAGGGAGGGGCAGAGGCAGCAGAAAGACTGAGTGCAGACCCCCCCCAACACCAGGCGTGCCGAGAAGGGATGAGCCAAAGTGCCAAAGGCGGAGAAAGGAGAGAATGGAGGAAGGGTGGGGAACAGGCAGGAACGAGGTCACACATGGGTGACAGTAGGTCACACAAGCCACAGCAATGAGCTGAGATTTTATTCTGGGTCTGATGGAAAGCCATTGGAGGGTTTTACACCCGTGAGAGATGTGATTCAGTTCGTGTTTTTTTTTATTGATTTATTGATTTATTTTACTTGAGAGATGGGGGAGGGGCAGGGGGAGAGGGAGAGAGAATCTCGGGCAGACTCCTGCCAAGCGCGGGGCCTGATGTGGGGCTCAGTGCCACGACCCTGAGATCGTGACCTGAGCCGACATCAAGAGTCGGAGGCCCAACCACCTGAGCCACGTAGGCGGCCCTGGTTTGTGTTTTTCGAAGCCCCATCTGTGTGCGGGGCAGCAAGTAGCCCGGCAGTGGCCGCAGGGAGACCAGCTGTGCCCCCCTCACGGCCCCCCTGCCCGGCGCAGGGTGGAGGCCTCACGGTGGCTGCTGACTCTGGCCCGCTGCCGGGACACCTCCCCCGGCCGTTAGAGGTGGCTTCTGAACTCACAGTCCAGTCAAGTGATTTTTGTCCGGTCACTCATTTAGTTGCTGTTTCTGACAGAATTTTAGAAAGATAATCTTTTGTGTGATTCTCAGGTTTTTGTCTGTTGTTTGTTTCTTTTTTTTTTAACCTGCAGTTTTACATGCTCTTACATCCAAACACCTCCCAGAACACGTATAAAATGTAATCAGCTCGATAAATAGTGACATTTCAGGATGTGACCAGCTTCTTAATCAGTCCTTTATGGGGAAATCCAAATGGGAATTTATACCAACAGCGCAGGTTTTGTTGTGAAGGAGACGGAGAATCTGGCTCTTGGTCTTAGTATTTTGGGACAGAATTGACTGAGAAAAGCAGCCTTGTCTTTGAGTTGTTTGCTTTTTTCAAATGAAAAAAACGAAGGAATGATTTAGGCTGCGTATTCACTTGGCCTCAGGAATTCTGTCGCCCCGGCACCTGGAATATTAAACTCTCTGCAAATGCTCGTTGAAAAATGAGAACAAATACGTTAAGCTTTAAAAAAATCCCTGTCCTGAGAAACACCCCTGCCGTCGCTGCTGTATTATGTCACAGAGCGGGGCCGGGACCGAGGTGAGCGCTGCAGACGGAGCCGTGCGTTACCCGACCTTGAGGTGTTTGGTGGGGGAGGCAGGCCCGGGGCGCTTCCCTGGGCCGTGAACGCTCCTTTTCCCTCTGTGCCTTCAGGTGGTTTGAAGTGTCCTGTATGCAGCTTCGTCTACGGCACCAAATGGGAGTTCAACAGACACCTGAAGAACAAGCATGGCCTGAAGTTGGTGGAAAACGAAGGAGACCCCAAGTGGGAGGTAACTTTTTAAAGCACGGTATTGATCTTGACATTTCCAGATGCAGACGACAGACTGGGCAGGCCCAGGTCCCAGGCACAGACAGCGGCTCCTCAGAGGACTGGGAAACTAGGAGATCTTCCCCAAGCCTGCCTCCTGTTGGCGGGGTGAGAGCAGGGCTGTGCCTGCGAATTCTTACCCTGACTCGAATCGAGAATGTCTGTGTCGGTCTCTCACTGGCGTTTGCACTTCCCTGGGTCCCCATTCCTGAGTTTCAGCTACTGCATCCGAGGGACGGATGCACGGCAAGGAGCATGTCGTGAGTCTTCGCCAGGAGAACCGGGGAGGGCGCTGTCTTCTGATTGTAGGCCCTCCTGTCCTGCTGCCGAAGGCACGTGCTCCCACCTGCCCTCTTTGTTTGTTCTAGCCTCGGGTGTTAGAACCAGTCCCCTGGCTGGAACATATCTGTGTGATCAAAGGCAGTGGCTGTCTCTCTCTCCAAGCACCAAGTGTCACCACCATGGACCAGCAGCAGTTTACGTAAGGTGGGATCTCCCAAACTCAGCACTGTGCATTTTAGGATGCTTAGTAGCATCATCGACCTCCACCCCCGCTCCAGGCCCCCACCCCAATACCAGTGGCACCCCCAGTTGTGACAACCAAAAATGCACGGATGTTGCCGATGTCTCTGGGAATCCACATCGACCCCAAATGAGAACCACTTATCCAAGCACTTCCTGGAGTGTCAGCATACGGTAATTAAGAGTAAGGGCTTTGAAAAAATCCGAGAACACGTGAAAAAAATAATACGTGACGACAGTGTAAGGATGATTCCAGAATTCAAAGGAAGGGCGGTTCAGTAGGAGGGAATATTTTAATATAATCCATCATTGTGCTAGAACTGGGGAGAAAAATGAAATGACGATCTTCACACATTCAGAAAAGGCACTTGACAAACTTAAGCATCTGGCGATTAAGAACAGTCTATAAGGTGCAGCTGGGTGAATATATCCTTAAGTGGAAAAATACATCCGTGCGTCTTGGCCTCAAAGCGAGCATCTTACCTGGCGAGGGAATCCGGGCTGTCTTGTTGAGGCAGGAACGAGACCAGGATGCCCCGGGAATTCTGCTCTGGGTCATCACTTGGGAGGGGCAGCAGGCGGAGTAACAGTGACATTAAGAATTGGAAAGGAAGGGGGCACCTGAGTGGCTCAGTCGGTGAAGCGACTGCTTTCAGCTCAGGTCGTGATCACAAGGTCCTGGCATCGAGCCCCGTGTCGGGCTCCCTGCTTCCCTCTTCCTCCACTGCCCCACCTGCTTGTGCTCTCTTTCTCTCTCCCTCTGTCCAAGAAATAAATAAGATCTTGAAAAAAAAATAAAAAGAATTGGAAGGGAAGAAATGAGGTATCTTTGTGAGGATGGCAGGATTTTATTTTTGGAAAATCCGAAAGAAGGGATGAAAAACTACTAGCACGGTAAGCATCACGTTGAAACATAAACATAAAATAGTGAGTAGCTTGTATATGTAGAGAGAGGCAGGAGCGAAAAGATCAGAGATTTAAATGTAAAAACGGTGACATTTTAGAAATAGCAGAAGAAAAACCCTAGTGAATGAATTCATTTCTAACTTCAGAGTGTGGAGAGCTTGCCTAACTATGACTCAGAATCCAGATTCAGTGAGGAGAAGGATTGAGAACAACTGACTACAAGAAAAAATTTTAAAACTTAGGGGAAAAGAACTCATAAACAAGCTCAGGAGACAAATGACAGCGAAATACTTGCGGTCATATAGTAGAAAAAGGATGAGTATCTTCACGTTACAGAAGTCTTGTAAAAATAGTGATCAACAACCCCGTAGGAAAATGGGCAAGAATAATAAAGGTTTCTAGAAAGGAAATGCACGTGACTTCGAATATCTGGAAACATGATCAACCTGCCACACAGCACATGTTGATGGAAACTAGAGAGAGAGAGAGAGAGAGAGAGAGAACTTCTTGCCTATTAGAATCTGGAAGTGGACGTCCTCTCTGTTGGAGAGGCTGAGGGGGAAATGCACTCGCATGCATTGCGGGTGGGAATGCAAAATGTTGCTACCACTACGAACGGGAATTTAGCCACATCTAGTAAAATTACATGTGCACTTCTTTGCCCGTTAACTAAACAATCCCACTACTAGGAAAGTACCCTCAAGTAACACTGACAAAATGAGAAAAGGTGTCTGCCCTACGCTATTTATCAGAGCCCTGTTATGTGTTATAGTTTCAGAGAGAGGAGCAGATTGCTCGTGTGCCAAGTCCAGACTTGTGCCTGTGCACAGTCTATGTACATGTGTTTCTTAGCCTTTTGTGCTGAGAGCCCAGGAGCCGTGACACTCAGTGGCCGTGAGCGCACCTGTTCCCCAGATCTTGGTTTCTAATAGGATTCTCCGGTAAAAGTAACCAGGGTCCTTTGAAAAGTGGCTAATTCCAGGGCTGTGGCAGAAAATATGTAAGACGATCCTAGGGTATGTTGTAGTTCTAGAAAGTAACACCAGGCTTCCGCCCCCAACCCTACCTCCAGAAAGATGGAGGTATGTCAAAAGGACACAAGAGACTCAAAAAGTTCCTAATGGCCAGAACCAGAACAGTTTAAATAACTAAATAATGATTGGGGCGCTTGGGTGGCTCAGTTGGTTAAGCATCTGCCTTGGGTTCAGGTCATGATCGCAGGGTCCTGGGTTCGAGCCCTGAGTGGGGCTCCCTGTTCAGTGGGGAAGTCTGCTTCTCCTCCCTCTGCCCCTCCCCTGCTTATGCACTCTTTCTCTCAAATAAATAAAAGCTTTAAAAAATAAAAAAATAAACAATGATAGTGTAGTACTACAACTCAAAGAATAGAATAAATATCAGCGAGTCCATACTAACATGAATGAATGATGGGGAAGGACTAGTTCTTGCACACAGAAGAATTCTGAGGGATATACGTGGGAGGAATGAGGGAAATAGAGAATTCGCTTTAGAACATCATAGTAATCAACGCTGCAGGCAAATCCATCAATGGCCGCTGAAATTAGACAAAATGGAAGGAGAAACAGAATATTTACATAGCCTCAAAATCTCTCCGCCCCAGATACTCACTAGATCACGGAGGGAAAGTAGTAACTGTTCGGTAGAGGCGTCTGGCAGGCGTGCTAACTGCGCAACCAGAGATTAGCATCCCCGGTAATAAGTCACGGTGACATCGTGTGCCCCGTGAGGTGATGAGGAGAGGGGCACGCTCCTTAACCCCCACGGTGTTCTTCAAAAAAGCCTCACCCTCCATCTGCTCACGGGAATCCGTCAGACGTGTCCGAGTGACGTGTCGCCGTGTGTGGTTAGATACCTGACCACGACCCCTCAGAGTGTAACGCTCATGAAAGACCAGGAAAGCCTGAGGAGCTGCCCCTGGTTGGAGGAGACCATGGAGGGCCGTGGATCCAGCCCAGGGTCCTGGAACAGAAGAAGGACACCAGGGAGAAAGCTGTTAAATCCGGGGGACGTCTGTGGTTCATAGCGGGGTTCCGGCATGGATTCTGGGCTTTGAGAATTATACCACGGTTGTGCCAGATGTTACCATGAGGGGAAGCTGCGTGAAGGGTGTGTAGGAGCTCTCGGGCTTATCTTTGCCAGTCCTCTGTAAATGGAAAAGTATTTCAAAATAAGATAGTCATAAAAAAGAGGGGGCCGTTTTATGTGGCGAGGCAGGGCCGCACCAAGATGGAGGGGCTGAAGAGATAAGCCAGAGATCTCTTAGCAGTTGTGCTGATTTGACCCTGAAACCATGGATATGTTTCATATGATACAAAAAAAAGTTAAAATTTAAAAAATGCAAGCCCTAAAAGCTGAGAGGAAAGCGAAGTAAGTGATTCTAACTGACTTGAAGAGAGGAGTTTGCCCCTCCTGAGTGGGGTACGAGCGAAGGGCAGAAAGAACTGCAGAGACGCGTACCGTGTGGTTGGCGGGGTTTGGGGGAGGCTGATAGCGGTACTCTGAGGCTGTTGCCGGTGATCAGTAAGTACAGTGAAGCACAGCAGCAGTATTTCCGTCCAAGGGTTTCCACTGACACTGGGGAGAAAACTCAGGCACCTTCGTAGGGTATTAGGCCATCAACTCTGTTTTGGTAAATAAAGGCCAAGAGTCAAATAGTTATTTTTAACCTTTTCTAAACAAACTGTACCTCAGTATAACCAAATGTTCGTTGAGGAGAAGCTTCTATTTATAGACGTTTTCCAGTTAACGAATGAAGATCGATAGTATCGCCATTTTGCAGGCCCCCCCGGTGCAGCAGTGGCCATCCCTTACCTGCCGACGTCCCAGAAATAAGGAAGACCCCCAGACATCGTGTGTCTCCTGTTAGAAGTAGACCATTTAACCCCTGAAGCGCTCTCGCCAAAAAGGGAACCAGTATCTGATTAAGTTTCTACATCTCCCGACTTGCAGGAGACACAGTGGACGTTCAGTGATTCCGTAGCGGTGCCATCAGCAAAGTTCAGACTGCCGGAAACTCTGCCGACCAGCAGCCCACTTTCCCCAACAGAAGTACAAGTCGGGATGGAGGGGGGTTAGAGTCAGAACGGAGGGAGAACCTATAAATAGAAGTCTTCTGAGACATGTCAGTTAGTTCTAACACGTGGATTCAGTGACTTCAATTTGATTTGGAGGGTCAGTTAATGGGACATAAGATACAGGAGGGACAAGGACATGGCGTGGTGTGTGGTCACATTAAGGACTTTCTGTTCAGTGTTTGATGTCACAGTGTTGTTGTCCTTGTGTTTCGAAAGGGTTTCATCTCTCCCAGGTACCTTCTAAATACTTACAGATAAAACGCCACAATTTCTGCATTTCCTTCGCGATATTCCAAGGTCAGGATGTGGAGTGTGTGTGGGGGCGGGGGGAATAAGACTGGTCGTGAATTGATAGTTCTTCCCGTTGGGTGATGTGTACACGGAGGGTTCATCCCCCTGTTGTGTGTGTGGGAAATTCTCTGTAAGAAAATACAGGAATTATGTGCACTGGAGTTTGACGGACTTTGAATCCTGGTGCTATCTCGTATAAATGGCTTGACTAAGAACCGTTATTTATTTGACCTCTGTGTTCTCCATCCTCTGATCCATACAGTGAGGCTAATAATACCCAAGAGGCAGGGTATCAAATTGCCGAGGTCCATAGCTAGTCCCTGGTAGGCCCCCAGAGCCCCCGGTATCCGGCAGCAGCTATGATCGTTGGTGATCATTGGTCATCAAAATCACCTCCTCATCTAAGGGAGAACATTCTCTGGTGTTCCAAGTCCATACTGCAAGGGTTTGCTGTCTATTAACAAACGGGCATTGCATTGCCGGCTCCTGACCTAACACCCCGTGTCTCTGGGTCGGTTGGTGCTTTTGTAAGTGCGTGTGGAGCACCCCTCTGCTCTGAAGGCCTGGCTTCCCGCGGGCCCCAACACGTTAAGGAGGAGAGCTTCAAACCCAGTGAAAGTAGTTCGCACAAAGCCACGTACTCGGCTCCAGAAGTGAGAGAGCGGAGCCCCCCGAGAAGCGGGGCTCAGGTGCTTGCTTTCCTGTGGGACGGCGGGCTGCCTCTTCCACCAGTTTGGGCTGTCATCTGGCTCCCCAGAACGCCTTGTGAAGCCCGTCCTTCCCACACGTGGTGATTACAGAGTCCCCCCGCGGGGAAGAAGCTCTTCCGTGGGTGTGCGGCTTCTCACGGCTCATAGTCCTCGGGTCCAATCAGTGTGGGGCAATTTGTGGCTTAATGGTACTTAAAAGGAAGTAGGGTTTTGTGTGTGTGTGTGTGTGTGTGTTTTGCTCTGTTATGCGTTCATCACATTTTTATTGGGTGTCTACTATGGGTCAGGCTGGGAATCTTGAAAGGCGCTTGGTCCCTTGTCTATAAAAGAATTACATGACCCTCTGAATTGTGTCCATTACCCATAAGTACTTACAGAGCCCAACTTTGGCACCTGTAAATTTCGTGTAAAGTCCTCCTTCCTATTCTTTATTGGTGATGTTCCTGCTTCCTGCCTCATAGTTCCCCCCCACTCCCCGTCCCTTCCAGAAAGAGGACAGTATTCATGGCGATCTCTTGCGACATGCTGAGTTCTGTCCCCCCTCTTCTCTCCTGAGGTACGAGGCCTCTATGAATGTTGCTTCAGTACCTCCTCCCCTCACAACTCCTGATTTTGCAGATGTGTTTCCTCTGGTCCACTGTTCATCGTCTCCTTCGTATAGAAATAAGAATGGCTAGAGTAGCCAAGGTTGACTGAGCTCTTACCCCATGCGGGACGCGTGCTGCAAACTTGACACGGGCGATGGGGTTGCCTGCGCCTCTCCCTTCCACCTGTAGCTGTGCCGTGGCCTCCCTCCGGCGGCCCCAAACCCGGGGTGGATGAGGACGGTGTGGGCAGCGGCGGGAGGGGGCAGCGGCCATTAGAAGAGCACAGACAGGAATCTCTGTGCATGTCTCATCTCTAATTACGGACAGCACGCTCTGGTCCCTAAGGCAAGAATGTGTGGCAGGAGGCTTTCTACTAGAGCTGCTTTGAGAACGTCTTGGTATTTGCAAAGAGGAGTTTCCGTTTGGGAAAGTGTGTTTATATGGGGGCAGCTGCTGTCTCAGGGACGCCGGGTAAACGAGCTGTTGCAGAGGGTCGCTTGTGTGCCTTTGTCTGTCTCCGTACATTATCCTGGGACTTGCGGGTAACACGTGGTCTTCTAGAAGCTCACTCAGATGATGTGTTTCTGTTTAGCCGGCCACAGAAACCCCCGAGGAGCCCTCCACCCAGTACGTGCACATCACAGAAGCCGAAGAGGACGTTCAGGGCACGCAGGCCGCCGTGGCCGCGCTGCAGGACCTGAGATACACTTCGGAGAGCGGTGAGGGAGGATGCCTTCCAGCCTCCAGCTGGTCTCGAGCCGGTCCTTAGCAGGCGTGCTGAAGGAATGAATGAGTGACTGCGTGATGTCCCTGAGTTGGGCTCTGCCAGCGTGGCTGACCCAGCATTCGTTCGCCGAAGGTCCCACATCCAGGCTCTGGATCATCAGGAGGCCTCTGAGCCCTGCGGGGAGCTGAGAGGAGGCTCAGCAGCCGTAGAGCTCCGCGGCACGTGCTCTGAGCGGGGGCTTACCGCTCTCCCCAGGGCCGGAAGGCACTTTGCTGGAAGGGCTCGGCTGAGTGCCAAAGCTGGTCCCGTGGTCTAGGTGTCTGTCCCCGTCCCTGGCTTCCCCGTGGGCCTCCGTTCCAGGGTAGTGGGAGCTCGTCTTTGCTCCCTGGACGGCGGTGGCCCAGGGCCGCCCTGCAGAACCTCAAGCCCAGCACGGCCCGCGTCCCAGTCTCTGAAAAGCCCCAGCGCAGGATTTTTACGTCAAATGTGATCATTTTCAAATGCTAGATCAATTTTAAAATCAGACCGCTGTGCCACCCAAGCGGTGATTTGGGTCTTATGCTTAGAAGTGTTTTCTTCGTCCTTTTTAGCACCTGGAAGGAGCCCAAGTTCCTGTGTGACCACAGTCTGATGTGCACGTGGGGGAAGGCATTAGGTGGTGGCAGGGGTCGGAAATCGCCAGTGTGCCCTGGTTCTTAAGGCCTGGAGCCCAGGTCGTAAGCACCCGGAGTCAAACAGTCCTTTGGGCCGGTTACCTCAGGGCTGGCCGCACTGGGCTGCGGAGCTCCAGGAGACTGCGGACACTGCGCTGCCTAGAGCGGCAGGTGGTGCGGAGGGAGCGGCCCGGCCAGGGCTGTTTGGTGGGGCGCCCAGAGCCGAGGCCCTGAGTCTCTGCCTCCTTCCTTCGTGTTCAGTGGCTTCAGGACCACTCAAGCCCTGCACCTTCACCCGCCACGTGCGCACACATTCCTTCTGAAGGCTCCCCTGTGTCTTTTCCTGGCTCTTGGGATAGGACTCAGACTTTGCAGCCCATTGAGCCAGGCCCGCCCGCTCCGGGTCCTGGCTCCCTGCGCCGCATCCCTTCCCACCCCGCCTCTGAGGTTGCTCTCCCCTGCAGACTCCACAGGCGCTCCTTTTTCCCCCAAACCTGCACTGCGGGGCGTGACCTCTGGGACACAGTCTGTTCCCTACCCCGCACGCTTTTTCTGGCCACCTCACCTGTACCTTCAGTGTTCAGATTGCATGTCATCTGCTGGGGACCCAGCTGACCTCTCTGCAGCGTTCCCCTGACTGCCTCCTGAGATGGGACCAGCCTGGTGCAGTAATAACTTGCTTACAAATCTGTCTCCTGAGTCCTGGAAGGAGGAAGAGAGAGTGTGTGGGATGGAGGCAGATCTCCTGGTGACAGGCTTGATAAATGGTCACCGAGGGAGCGAGTGCATGAGGAATTAAACCTTGCTCAGCTCAGTACGTTTTTAGGGTAAAGGTTTTGTTTAGTCTTGGGATGTTCAGCGTGGTTGGCTGTGAGGCCTGTGGACACACGTCCCTTATGGAGAGAGAGAGAGGGCGCGCGCACGTGCATGTGTGTAGGGCAATGCCAGGGTAGTCCTAAGGTCACGCAAGGCCCTCACACCGTCCTGTACTTAGGCTCAGGCCCCACACTCCCTGCTACGTAGAACATATCACGCTCCCCTCCTCCGTCTCTTCCTGAGTGACTCTCGTTGGAACGTGGCCTGTGGAAAGCCGGTCCACGAGGATGCAAACGTTGGCGGAGACTTGGTAATATTGTGCTAACGCAGAGATCACGCAGTAGTTTCCCTTTCAGTGAGTTAATGATCGGGGCAGAGGGCCGTGTCCGGGAGGGTCACAGATGGTCAAGCAGATGGTGAAGCCCAGCAGGGTAGGCTCCGTAGCTGCCCGGAGGCTGTGGATTCTAATCGTTTGAGATGATGAAAATGGAACCCCGAGCTTAAATTGGTTTGGAATTTTAAAGCGCACTGGTTCTAAGAATTGAGACATCCTCGGATATTTTGTACGTGACTCGTGTAATTTATGGGGTGTGCTCTCATTGGCCACCTCCCAGGCCTGTGCTTCTAGGACACGGACTTTGCAGGTTAGTGTGTTAGTTGGTTCTTCTCAGGGCTTCTGTCCTGCATCACCAAGTTTGGATTCAGAACATCGGGGCCTGAGCTCTAGCTTTGTGCCGTAAGTGACCCCATGACCCCAGGCAAGTCTCCTGTCTTTTTTGTGCCGAGGTGGCCAGTCTGTGAAATGGGGGAGATATCACAATGTCATCTCCTCACAGGCTTGTTTGGGCTTTTGAGATGTTCCTATAGAAAGTGCTTTAAAGCCACAAAGTACCATGTAAATTATCCTGCTGTTGGAATGAGTGAGCGTGGAGAATCTGTGCTCCCCCCAGGGTGGGCCCCACCCCACAGCGGCCTCTAGGAAGGTCTGGTTTTGCACTCAGTGCCCCCCAGCCCCGGTGGGCTTACTGGTGTCTCGTTTGCTTCTTCCTTGTAAGGTGACCGCCTTGACCCCACGGCCGTGAACATCCTCCAGCAGATCATCGAGCTGGGCACCGAGGCCCATGACGCCACTGCTGTGGCCTCTGTGGTCGCCATGGCTCCAGGGACGGTGACCGTCGTGAAACAGGTAAGGGCCCTTCCTGCCCCCTTAAGTAGCCTCTTTCCACACTGCCACACAGCCCCCCTCTCCTGCCCTGGAGGTTGTCAAGGCTGAATTTCCCTGAGTTGGGGTTGGGAAGGAGGTTGGCTTAGGCTCATAGATTTTCTTCCTCTGCCTCTGATGTTTATGCAAGCGTGTCTTCAGCAGTTCCGTGGTGGAAGTATGTTTTAGGGGAGAGGTACAATGGATTTTTTTAAAATTCTGGAAACCTTTCATTCATTTCCCTTCAAAGAATCCCAGTGTGAAAGCGAGCAGATGTGGACACACGTGGACACATCTGTCGTGAAAAGCAGCTCTTGGGTGGGAACTGTGGGAGCAGCCGGAGAAGCCGGGAGGGCTTCTCCGTGGACTGGCCTCGTGAAATATGCAGCGTCACCTGGTTGATGCCTGAGCCGATGGGAAGAAAATGATCAGTTTGTGAATAAAAGTTACTCGACTTAATTGATAGTTGAACTCTTTGGCTCATTTCTTCTGCTTCTACCCGCAGAGACTTCACCAGCTGTTAAAATGCAGTGTGGTTGGCAATGAGATCCTCCTCTTTCCCTGTTTGTACCTCTCTCTCTACTGTCTCTTGCTTTGTTTTACAAAAGCTTTAGCCTGGCTTCCACAGATACTTCAAAACAAAACAAAACAATAGTGAACACATCAGACTCGAGCAAAGTTCAAGTTCACAGAGAGAACTGAAATGCAGACCATAGAGTTTTTACAGCTACCCGTTCTTGGAATCGTTCATTCAGGAAGTACTTAGTAAGCGCCCATTCCCGCCAGGCAGTGTTTCTGGGGTTCCAGGAGAGAACCATCACCGTGGTCACTATCTAGAGGGAAAAACGGTAAAAGAGAAATGAACAAGTGAGGCACAAAGGTGAACAGATGCAGTGGAGGCAAGGAAGACAAGGAGAGGGCTGCGGGCCCCGGAGCGTGCTTGGGGGATAGTTTGTAATGGGTTGTTGGGGGCAGATTGTTGATGTTTGAGCAGAGGTGTGTCTTACGGGAGGCCTGCCGGGTTGACTGTGCCGGGTTGACTGGTATATGGAATTTTGTAACAGTAAACAAGGAAACGTGGAACTGTGAACTTCGCGAAGGGAGTAGGTTTTCTTGGCACCAACAAAGAAAGATATGCCTTAATGTGGCTCTTACATGAGGACCCGTGAATGCTGTGTCCCGGGCTGCATCCCTTTGATGAATCAGGCATCGACTTCCCAAGCTGTCTCTGCAGCTGTCCCCCCGGGTGTGCCCACAACACAATGCAGAGCCTGAAATCCAGGCTAAGTAATTCTCCGGGGAATTAGTACATTCTGGTTCAATTGTGGACCTCATGATCCTGGGAGAAGACTCAGCAGGTCTAGATGAAAGTTGGGACCTCGTGTCCGGGAAGCGCTCCTCCATTACTGTGGTTTGTCTCAAGAAGAGTCTGGACAGCCGTGCCGCCGTGGGACGTGGACTGCTGCCCACTGGCTGGGAACAAACTTGCACACGTGCTTCCCTTTGTATGGACTAGACTGCAGTCTTCGCCTTATCTCACTAGATCTCTTCCGAAACAGCTTCTCCGCATCGTGACTGGACGAGTCCTGAGCCGGACCCGACACGTCAGGGTCTGACTGGGCTGGTGTCAGGAGAATTTTTTGCATGTTTCGCACCTGCCAAAATCTTTCGAGACTTGCAGGAAGGTGCCAGTTCTTGTGATTTGCCGCTGCTCAGGGCCGTGATTTATCGAGCATCACAGATAGTGCGGTGACACATGAGGTTGCCGGCTTGGGATTCAGCTTCGATGAGCTTCGAGGCGTTAGGCTGACAGCACCACACGGGCTGAGGCCGAGAAGCGCCCAGTCCGGCCAGCGCAAACAGGTGCCGTGTGCGTGTGGTAGCAGAAAACGGTGGGATTCTTGAGAGAATCTTGTTGTTTATTGAAAGCAGAGGACTAGAAGGGCCTCAGTGCTTAATACCGTCTAGAGCACCTGCGTTTGGAAGAGTTTGCTGAGGGCATGCGTCCTTGTCACCATCCGTGTGCCTGGCCCAGCACCTGGCTCCCTGGGGCTGCTGGTACCTGCTGGATGGGGGATGGACGGGGGGGCCAGGGGGCAGGTGCACAGCAGACCCCCGCTCCTTTGGCAAAGGGGTTGCGTTGTGTGTGAAGGAATGCCTCTGAATTCAGTTGTCCCGTCATTTAAATGTAAAGACAAGTGGTTCTTTTGGTTTGGTTTGGTTTTAAAATTTTATTTGTTTATTTGAGAGAGAGTACAAGTAGGGGGTAGCGGCGGCAGAGGAGAGGTCATGCAGAGGGAGAAACAGACTCCCCGCTGAGCAGAGAGTCCGACGTGGGGCTCGATCCAGGACCCTGAGATCACGAGCTGAGCCGAAGGCAGATGCTTAATGGACTGAGCCCCCTAGACGCCCCATGACAACTGTTTTTATTAGAGAAATTAGTTTTGGGTTTTTCCCCCTATAATTAGACTCTGGTTGAGGAATTTTTTAGCCGAGGGATTATGTCTGCTTAATGAGTGTGCTTAAGCCACCTGAGTGGGAACTCGAGGGTACCTGTTGTCCCCGAATCGTGCTCTTCCTTCTCTGTGTGGAGGGCGCCCGAGCGCTGGGGGTCTCGTCCTGCTCCAGCCTGGACGAGCTCATGTACTAGTTGCTCCATGAATGATTGTTACAGAGGATGCGGCATGCTGTGACCTTCGTGTTTGGATTCTCTAATTATGTCCTGTAAGGCAGGACCGGAAGGAAAAAAGCAAGAACACTTTTCACGAACTACATAGCGTATATTGCAGAAAAGAAATTTTCAGATTACTATTGGGCAGCCTATTTTGAGATCTTCTGAAACTTTCCAGTTTTATACATACTTCCATGGGGCCAAAAACAAATTCTAGGTGTGTATTGAATGGGTTCTGGATGTTCAAAAATTTCAAGATTTCTTTCCCACGTGAAACAACAGTCGTGTGCTCTGTTCATAATTTTATCTCTTCCCGACGTATTAATGTTAATTAAAAGAGATCTTTTTTTTATATGAAAATTTATCAGGGATACTTGAAAGTGATTGATTTTCCAGTCTTTTTGGGTTTTCGGTTTCTAGGCCTGGTGAGTGGGCTGGGAGCATTGGAAGCAAAGAGCTGAGGAAAAAATGGTTCCTTAGGCTGCTTTTTTCTGAGCATGAGACATGGAAAAGCCTCTTGCCATGATTCAAGCCCTTAAACGGGACACAGAACCACGTCCTCAATGATTTCCTGTCACGTCGGTTTCCTCGAGGGTCAGCCGTAGAGGCAGATTCGTGGGCTGGAGTGTGTGAAAGTGTTGGGGAGGACAGGTCCCCGCAGGCCCCACCCAGCCGGGCCCGAGGAAACGCACGCGAGCGTTGAGTGCAACTAATCGTGCATTTGTGAGGCCCAGACAGTTTCCGTGAAATAAATCGGTTTCTTTCTTGTCTTTTTGTGACGTCTGGCTTCAGGGTTTTAAGCGGAGGAAATTTATCTTTGACTAACAAAGCTGCCTTAAGTAGAGGAAATGTAAGCCCTACCAGCCCAGGGAAACGGTAATATCTGTGAGTCAGAGTTAGTTACTTCAAAGGAAAAGAGAAATACAGCCACCACCATCCTGGCTCATGGCTTAGATGCCTCTTTGCTGTTCTTTGGATTAAAATTTATTTTATTTATTTTTTTTAAAGATTTTATTTATTTATTTGACAGAGAGAGAGAGAGAGAGATCATATGTAGGCAGAGAGGCAGTCAGAGAGAGAGGGGGAAGCAGGCTCCCTGCCGAGCAGAGAGCCCGATGCGGGGCTCGATCCCAGGACCCTGAGATCATGACCTGAGCCGAAGGCAGAGGCTTTAACCCACTGAGCCACCCAGGCGCCCCTAAAATTCATTTTTGAGACGAAAAGTCGCATTTTCTTTACTGGTCCACAGCGTTCGCTCCGCCGACTCTTACCCCCCCTCGCTCCCCGGGTGCTCCCTCCTGGGTGCCCGAGCTCCTCCTTTGTGGCACCTGCAACAAATTCCCACCGACTTGGTGGCTCAAAACCACACAGGTTTATTGTCTAATAATCCTAGAAGTCAGAAGTCAAAAATGGATTTCAAAGGAAGCTAAAATCAAGGTGTCAACGGCTGCATTCCTTCTGGGAAGGATTCCTTTCTCGAATTTTCCAGCTTCTAGAGGCCCCTGGCATCCCTTGACTCGGGTTCCCTTCCCTCCGTCTTCAGGGCCAGCGAGGGCAGGGCGAGCTCCTCTCACACCCCAGCGCTCTGGCCTCTGCTTCCTCGCCTTCTCTCGGCTGGACCCTCTGGTCTCCCTCTCATAAGGACCCTCGTGATTCCATGATGCCCACCTGGATAACCTGGGACAGTCTCCCCATCTCAGGCTTCTTAATTACGTCTGCAGAGTCCCCTTCCTGGTGCAAGGTAACATTCTCAGACTCTGGGGATGAGGACACAGACATCCTCAGGGTGTGTATGGGGGTGTTACTCTGCCTGTCACGCCGGGTTCTGGGCTCCAGCGGGTTTGCTCTCGACACAGGTAGCCCGCTGAGGGAGATTGACTCTTTTCTTCAACAAACGCCCCCTGAGCTGCTCCCACCAGCCAGGTGCTGTTCTTGGCTCTCAGGATATTTCAGTGAACGAGAAAGGTGAATGGCCCGCTTGAGGAGCTGACTGACCTTCCTCTGATTGAGGGCAATGGCTGACGCACACATGTATGATAAATAACACGGTATGTTAATGGGGAGACGGGGAAAAAGAACCAGCAGATCGAGGCAAGGCCTCAAGCAGGCAGCTCTGAGAGTAACGTAGGCTTTGGGGAGGTCGACCAGTGCCGCAGGGGTGCTGCGGGAGCCCCGGAGGGCTGCCCGACTTGAACCTGGGTCTGGGATGGGGCACGTGCCGGGCAGGGACGGCTTCATGGACGCCCTTGGTGCCTGAATGGAGTCCTGGAGGGTAGCTGGGGGTTGGTGGGGGGCAGGGCTCCAGGTGGAGGTGGGAGCCGGAGCTGGTGCTCGGTGCGGGGTGACTAGGGGCAGGGGGAGGTAGCGGACAAGGCCCCGCTTCAGTTAAATGCTGGGCCCTGATGTGGCCACAAGCGGCGACAGGGGGGTCGCAGCCCAGAAGGCACCTTAGCCTGGTCTCTGCCTTCACTGCGCCCTCCCGCTGCTCAAAGGCCAGTGGAGAGAGGATGAGTCCAGACAGCCGACAGGTTCCTGAGCCAGATGACCTTTCTCTGTGGGCTTCTCGACCTGTGTTACCGTCTTAGAGGCTTGTTGGCATTTGTAAGAAATCAATTTCCGGGTTCTTTGATGTAGTCACGGGACCCAAGCAGAGAGTCTGCACTGAGCCTTCCTGCCATTGGGTGTCCTGAGACCAGCTTGTCTTCCCTGAGCAGAGCCCGGGTCCACCAGGCCGGCAGGGGCGCCTTGCCCCTTTGTCTTCTGTTGAGGGTGACCCTAACCTCAGTCGGGGGCACTGGGTGCACTGTGGGGTGTCAGCCTCTGGGGCTGAGGACGGATCTGTCTGGGAGAAGGTCCCCGAGCTACAGGTGGAGTTGATGTGTGATATTCATTCATCTGTTCGCTTTAGAAAACCAGTAGCCTTTCAGTCCGTGTGCCGGCTGTGGACTGGCTAGGGCGTCTCCCCGTGTACTGGGGCCCACCTGTCATAGGCTTAGTCCAGGGGAGGCCGTCCGGTGGCATGCTCTCCGCCACACTCGCCTCTCGGTGACTCAGGTACCATTCCTGCTCTGCTGAAAGCTGACGAGAAGGCCTGTTGTGTTAGCGTCGTCCAGAGAGACAGAACCAATGGGCTGTGTGTGTGTGTGTGTGTGCACGCATGAGTGTGCGTGTGTGTGCGTGTGCGCGCATGCGTAAACACGTATACAGAGATTTATTTTAGGGAACTGACTCTCCAGTTATGGAGGCTGACAGGTCCTGAGATCCAGTCTGTAAGGTGGAGACCCGACAGTATAGATCTTCTGCATCTGAAGGCCAGAGAACTCAGGAAAGCGGGTGTTCCAGTCTGAAAGCCAGTAGGCTCAAAACCCAGGCAGAGCTGACATCGTTACTGGGGTCCAAAGGCAGGGGAAGAAACAAACAAACAACCTAGCGTCCCACCCCCAAGGTAAACAGGCGGGAGGAACTCCCTTCTTCAGGGAGGGTCGCCTTTTTGTTCTGTTCAGGCTTTGACTGGTTGGTTGAGGCCCCCCCATGCTAGGAAGTGCAGTCTGTTTTCCTCAGTCCCTTCATTTAAATGTTAATTTCATCAAAATGTTAATTTCAGAAAGACCCTCACAGAAACCACCCACAGTAACCTGTGGCCAAATATCTGGGCACCTTGTGGCCCAGTGACACTGACACATGAAATTAACCATCGCACGTGTCCACGTGTATTTCAGAGTGAAGGCCTCTTTGTCAGTGGAAGGTCATTGCTTATTATTTACTGAAATAACCAGTTGTCACAGAGATGACTTTGATTTACAGATTTCAGGGAGATTTGGCAGCTTCTGGAAAGCATACGTATTTTGGTGGATGCATATTTCTCTCACAGTTGGTATTTTAGTTCAGGGTTCCGGAATGAGCTCCGTCCTGCAGGTTCCTGAGGGGGCCGGGTTGAGAAGAGGCTGGCGGGACCACATCAGCCCTGAGCACCAACACTCCACTTTAGTCCCCAGGTCAAGAGCAACTAGATGGTTCTTCCGCTGAGCGTTTCAGTGGTGACTGTGGCTAGCGACTCTGTGTTGGCAGGTCTTACTTCTGTCTGCACCAACCATCTTGCTTATAGCCCAGGAGTCCTGCTTCAGGGCTGGGTGGGGGGCGGAGGGCACACCCACTCCTTATTCCTGGTTCTCTGCACCCTAGGGTAGCTTCTCTTCTGTTCATTATTTTCCCTTGATGTGCTAGATGCGTCCGAGCTGTCAGCCGCCGTCCCAGCAGCAGGGAACAGCTGAAGAGAGCACCGGAAAAGGTCTCGGACCTGCAGGCGCCCTCCCCACTTCCCTTTTGCAAGCCCCTGGCCTGGCGTAGTGCAGAATTGTGCTGCCATAATCTTGCACAGAATCCCTGGTGCTCTGACCACGTGCTATCACTGCTGATTTAAGAAACAAACCAAAGTAGAAATTCCGGATTTGCCCAAAGCAGTCCCCTTCCTGCCAGCTGCTTCCCCACGCCCTTTGGCATCTCTGGGCAGGTCCCCCATGGTGGTTAGTGCTGGAAGGGGAAGCCGATGTGTCCATCTGGAGGAGAGGAACATGCAGAGCCTCCATAGGCTCGGCGCGCAGTGCTCCGTCGAGAGGCAGTTTTGGTAGTTCTTGCCATAAGACGTGTTGCCAGCCAGCAATAGAATTGCTCCTTGTCATTGGCAGTTTGTTATTTTTGTTATTTTGCAAGCTGTCCGTAGCTATGGCCGACCACGCATCCCGCTCGCCTGTTTGCAAGGACGTGCAGGTCCAGCCGGTCCTGTCTAAGACGAAGGCCCTGGGTCATCCGGTCTCCCTGATGCCCTCTCGTGCGTCCATGCGCGCCAAGGCTTCTGCTGGGAGAAGCCGCTCTGCAGAGGGCGCTTCTCCAGGGCAGCCTCTGGTGGGGAGAGGCCTCGCGCCCCGTGTTCCTGCTGGGAGGGAGCCCAGAGTTGGCCTCCTCCTCCGGGCGCAGATGTTGAACCTTTCACAATATTATTTGTGGCAAAATTCGGGGGAGGAGGATCTGGAACGTGACTGATGGGAGGCTTCAAAATCTGTCTTCAGTGTTCTTTTCAAACGGTCACTGTGTTCTATCAGGGTGATTGTTGAAGTGCACAGCCAGAGACCTGACTGCAGGATCGCGTTGGCGCAGAGACTCTTGCAGTCCTCGAAAGGTCCCGGGAGATACCGGCCCTCTGCGTCGTCATTGTCGCAGAGGGGACTGAGCCGAGAGCTCTCTCCTTACCCTCCCCCACACAAGGGACCAGGAGACGCCCTTCCTGTTTTGTCGTCCATTTAAGTTCAAATAATTGGTGAGCTAATGGATTTTTCTTGTTTCTGCGGGAGGCACTTTCTAACTCCTGCGGTGAGCAGACCTTTCCCTGAATTCAGCCGCCCACACGGTAGGAATCACAGGAGAGCCTCTCCCACTTTCGCTCTCTTCTCCTCTCCCCTGCAGCACCCCGTTTGTCTTCAGATCGTGCACCTGAGCACACGAGATGTTAGAAAGTTTCCTTCTTCCTCATCACAGTGAAACCCTGGGTCTTCCATTGTCTCGTTGGTTCTCCTCTCCCATCGTGGTGGTTTTGCCATTGTTGCGGTTCCCGTGAGGTATCTTTCCAGAAGATCAGGAATAGTATCTGTAATGTTAACGGGTAGTAAGTGTAGCCGCTTGTGGATTGTGTTACTCCTCGTTGTGCGATGGGAACACTGTTCCTGCGCCGTGCTTCCTGGTTCTGTAGGAGAATTACAGTCGTGAGGGATTCGCTTGTGTCTGGGAGGCCCGTGCGAGGGAGTCCTAGGTGTTTGGTCGGCGATCACATCCGTGGCGTGGTTGCCGGGGCCGAGAGCACATACCCCGCAGATGGTCTAACACCAGACTCTGTTAGGACACTGATCGATGCCTCCAATCCAGATAGACATCTTTTATCTTTTATTCCCAGTCCTTTTGAGCTTTACGGAACTATGAAGTGACACTGACTGCTTGCTTTGTTTTTCCCCCTTATCATCTCCCTTACTATAAGAGAACCGGTTGCCAACAGCACGTCCCAGTTCGTGAGGTTTGCTTCTTGCCTAAAGAACTTGGCGGTACAATTTATTCATCCTGGGGCCCTGCCAATTTGAATTACATCAAGCTCCTAATTATACACCCAGGTAGCCTCTTCCAATACTTTTGTGGTTCGCATTCCTTGTAGAACATTGTTCTGCCGCTGCAGAATGGCGACCTTCACCGTGTAGATCCAGGGATGAGCAGTTCCTTGGGGTCTTGGCAGTGGGTTCCTCTCCCTTGTCACTTAATGCCAACTCTTGTCCTTCGTAAGCCTTCCTTAGTGCTCTTGTACCCGTTGGAATCTTTGTCTCTCTTTATTTTAAATAAAACTTTTGGAGACCTCGGTTTCTGCCGTCACTTCTGGTGGATGATAGGAGAAATTGCGTTCTCGTTCCCATCTCTCTTATTACTTGCTGAGCTCCTTTATCCCCTGGTAGTGATGGAAAATTCCACTCCTTTGTGAAATTTTAAAGTAAAAAATAAGTGCTATGATCTTCCTCCGACCATGTGGGAAGCTGTCTGTAAAAACAGCGGTTAAAGGCTTCCCAGTTTCATTCCGGCCCTCTGGTTCATGTAGAGCATCTTTAGCTAGCCTGGAGAGGTCAGTCCATTCAACTTTTCTTCTCTATTCTCTTCCTTTTCCTAAGCCCTGATTTTCCTACCGCTGAGCCCCAGGAAGCTTCGTCGGTGCTATTTGCAGAATGCCACTTTATTTGAGTTTCCATTCTGTTGAGTTGATTGCTGTTTGCAGGTGCCCAGTTCCCGATCCACAGCCTGGGCTGGGGCAGGTGGATTTTACGTGACTCCTCCTGTCTCTGCCACTTGTCCTAGCCAGCTGAGGCCCCCCACTCCACCTCCGGTTTGCAGCAAAGGTGGGGCTGCGAGAACCCTGATACGGGGAGCCCGGGCTGGGGGCCCCATCTGAAGGAGATGCAGTGCTGGCCTTCCTGGAGGGTGTCCCAGGATGGTGCTGCCGCCCGCTGGGTCCGGTCTCACTCCTCTCGGAGCAGTGGCCTCCATCCTGCTTAGAGGGGTTCCCCAAAACAAGCACTCGGGACCTCAGAGCCCCCCCAACTCTGTCAGCTTCCCCATCCCGTGAGTGCACACTCCCCACTCTGGAATCTGGGCGCCGCGTTACCCCACGTGTGACTGTCAGCTTGTCCTCCCGTTGCTGTGGGATCTCCCCCACGACACATCTCACTTGTCCCCGTGTCCCAAGGCTGCCACCTCCATCTGAGCAGCTGCTGCTCCAGACGTGCTCCCTGGACCGGTGGCGTGGGCTTCAGGGAGCTTGTTAGAAACACAGAGGGTCTGGCTCCAACCCAGACCTCCCATGTCAGACCACTCGTTACCCCGGCCCTGATCCCCCTTGATTCGTGTGCGTGGCAGAGTCTGAGAAGCTCTCCCCACCCTGGTTTTCGGACCTTCTCTTCACTGGCCTCCTTTCCCCCACTCCTGCTGCTCTAAGATCCAGTTCCCACGTAGCACAGAGCGAGCTGTTCCAAATGTAAATCAGATCCAGCATCCCTCACTTAAAACCCCCCAGTGGCTTAGGAAGTCTCCAGTAAACTGGGAATAGGACTTCGCCGTGGCCTCCCCGTAGCAGTCTGGCCCTCCTGCCTCCCTCCACCCCCTTGCTTAGTATGCAGCTGCCCACCGTTGTGCCCTCTGCCCAGAACGCTCAGCACCTCTGCGAGGCTCACTTCCTGTTGTTCGGTGTCAGCTGCAAGGCCGCGCTCTCAGCCCTCTCTGACCTCTCACGCCCACGTCGGGTATTCTCCGGAACCTGTCCGTAGGGTGAGCCCTGCTGAACAGGCCTTTGCCTTCCGCATCAGATGGGGGCTCGCGGAGAGTGGGATTGGCTCTCCTTCCCCGTGGGATCTCCAGCACTTGGCTCGGGCGTGTTTGGAGCCTTCCTGAGCGCTGAGAATGCTGAGCGGAGGATCCGATGTTGGGCGTCCGAGCTGGGCGGGCCCGGGGTGCCTTCCACGCGCCTGGTGCTGAGCGGCCTCGTGGGCGGCAGCTGCTGTGGGCGCCCGGCTCTGGGAGGTGCAGGCCTCCCCGAGGCCCTGCACGCAGAGAGTCTCCTGAGCAGGCCGCTTGATGAGAGTCGCCCCGGCCGTGCCACGCAGCTGGAGAAGGAGCCCTGCGTGGCAAAGCCGGGAAGGTAACGCGTGGCTAAAAGGGAGCCGAGTGCATGAGTGTCAACGCCCGCCTGTCACTTAATGATATGTAAGTAACCCTGGACAAAGCACTTTCCTGCTTTGAACTCCTGTGTTCCTATCTGTAAAATGGGAAAATACCGGCACCCACTCCATGGGCTAATGTACAGGTTACGCGTGATCACGCACATGAAGTCTTATGAAATCTTCAGTAAATCTTAGCTTCCGTCCTAGGAGTGACGAGGCTCCTTATGCCCTTTCTGTGCATGTCAAATTCGGCCATAGTTATTCCTGCTTCTGGAAGTTTCTATCCAGCAAACAAGTACTAACAGGGCTCTCTAGGCCCTGTGCTTACCATTAGGAGTCCCAAGGTTTCATAGGAACGGTTGTTGTTTGGTCCAGACAGATAAACAGTTAGTTGCATCATGTAGAGTAACATGGTTGTGGCTGGAAACAGTCTGACCCCCTTCCCACCCCTGCTGCTAGGGCCTTTGAGTGATTGCCCCAGAGAGGGCGGGGGGAGGGCGGCTGGTGTGAAAGGGCTGCGGACATCCTACAGCCACTGGCCCAAAGTAAAGGGCAGGTAGGGAAGGGGTTCTGCACCAGAAGGGGCACCGACAGGAGAGCAGGCAGAGGGAGGAGGAGGCTCCAGGGAGAGTCAAGGCTGGCAGATACTCAGAGAGACACGTACGAACGGCAAAGGAAGGGGTGCGTAGGTATCAAAGCTGCATTTTTGCTCCGAGATGACGGGCCCACAATCTCTGTTTCTGTTGTTGGATGCCCTCTGCTACTAAATGAACATGCCCGGATACGTTTGACGAGTGATTGGAACAGTTTATGACATGTTGTGGTAAACATTCTTGAAGCAGACGCGGGGACGCCGCACCCCTGGAGTCTGTCCTCCTCAATGGGGGCCGCGGCTCTGTGGGGTGCCCGGAGGGGCACGGCGAGCTCTTGCTGGCTCACTTTCCTTGTCTGCTTGGGCTTGTGGAGGCTGCAGGTCCCTATAGAGAGGCCGGGGATACTGCTAGAGGCCACGGACTGTGGGGCCAGGGGACTGTGGGGCCAGGGGACCGTGGGGCCAGGGGACCGTGGGGCCAGGGGACTGTGGGGCCCGGGGACTGTGGGACCAGGGGAGTACATCCGCTGAGGGAAGAAGCCAGGTGCTTTCCAGCACAGAGAGGGTCCCTGGGGATGGCGGAGCGGGGGAGGGGGGGAGGGGAAGGGCAGGGGGCCCCGCCATGTCGCCGCATCTTTGCCGAGCCTGTCAGGTCAGGACTGAGGAAAGCCAGGGCCTGCAAGGGTGGATGCTTGGGGTGATTGTGAGAAAAATCAAGGAGGGTGGAGGGCTTATCTTCTGAGCGACATGCTGAGGGACGTGTTCTCCAAGTGCAGCAGAGGGATTTTGGTGAGAAGAGTGACGCTGAGAGTTGCCAGCTATGGCTGGGCCCCCAGGCAGGAGTGGGGCTTGTGAGGAGAAGCATGTCCCCCGCGGTGAGGTGCCCGACAGGGAAGCACAGCGCCCCCATCAGGGCCTGGCACAAAGTAGAAGTTCAATATACATGTGCTTAAAGGTCAAGAAAGGGAAACATTAAGCACAATAAACTTGTCTAAATATCAAAAGATACTCGTAGGCAGGAAGCAGCTGCTGCCTGCCTCTTCCTGTCACCGGGAATGTGATCTGGTTCTGTGTGAGTTCAGCTTTACAGTATGTCCTGAATAATTCACCTCCGATGTGTGTCGCTGGCTATGAGCCGGGTGCTGTGTGGGCACGGTCTGGGAGGGGACATGGACGGGCATCAGATACCCGCCCCGGGAGGGGACGGCCCCTTCTGGTCGTCGTGAGCACCACACGTGACCGCCTGCCCTGGCTGGGGCACCAGCCCTGTCATCCCTTGCTCCTCCCTCGCGCTTGGAGAGACCACATCGTCCAGCCCCTTTACCAGTTTCTAAGACAAGGAATCTTTTTGCCTCACTTGATTGTTGAGACCACACTAAACCATGCTTAGCCCCTTGAGAAATTCAAGAAAAATCCGATGTCTTAACTATTTTTGCTGCCCCAATATCAGTCTCTAGTCCCGTCTTGCCGGGTGAGTTGGTTTGGCCAACACGCAAATCTTATCCTCGTCCTGTGACAGCTGTGACAGACGCGGGGCCAGCAGGGGCGTCTTTCCAACGTTTCCAGTGCCCCTGTCCCAGCAAAGGGAGTTGGCCTTTCCCTTCTCTGCAGGCGGGGCCTCGGGCCCCCGTGGACAAGGGCGCTCTGTGCAGGAGGGCTCCCGTGCCCTGGGGCCTCAGATGGGGCTGCCTCAGGGTGGGCCCCCAGACCCGCAGCGCCTTTGGGAGCCAGGACGCCCTCAGGGATGGCAGCGACTGCCTGCAGTGAGCCTTCTTTACAACCTGGGCTTTGGACTGTTTATAGAATCAGTATTTTCAGAAAGGAAAGAGCATCTACTGTCTACTTACAACCAAGAGAAAAATAGGGCGGAGGGGAGGCATTACGCTGTCTCCCCAGGAAGGATGAATCACGGCCTTCTTCCCTTGCTGTGCATTTTGTCCTTGTTGAAAGGCTTTAAATCTTCATTGATGCATGGAATGGTTTCTCCCTGCCCGTGAATATCTTCTGATGTTGCCACGAGTTTCTGCCCATAATACCCTTCTTTTGGTCCTGTATCTACATATATATTTCTAGAGTTGGGAATTTATGATGCTTTTCTACAGACCACATCCATTTTTACACCTCTTCTTCCTTCTATAAATTCGGGACCGTGCTTACCACGGTCCCTTTGTTTGTGACACAGACAACACCACACCTAAGCTCGGGTAGATGAGCTCACCTGCCAGCCCCGTGAGGTGGGCCCGCCAGCCCCGCTCCTGGCAACGCTGGAGAAAGCTCTTGCTGGTTATAATTTCAGCCGTGAGCGAAACCTCAATTACTGGGAAAAATGAGGCTGCCGCTTCTGAGCTTAAACATGCACAGAGGAATGTTTTACCTAAAAGGATCGACTGCGGGGTTCTCTGTCATTCTCCTCGTTTGGTTGTATGTGGATTTTTATGTGCAGCCTCTCTTCTTAGCATGCTGCAGAGTCTGAGAATTCCTGCAGCGGAGGGTCCTGGGAGGGGGCCCGCCGGCTGGGCCTCGCGCAGTGTTCAGGACCAGGGCCAGCTCCTCCAGAAGACCGCCCGTGCCTCCGCCTCCACGGGGCCGCAGACCCACACGAGGCAAGGGCCCCAACCCTGGCTCTGAACTGAATGACCTCCATTAATGCGGGGCCATGTGGCCTAGCGTGCCCAGGCTGCGGTGACACCCTTGGTGACGCCGTGTGTTTGGAGACACAGGCTTCTAAGGGGCCTCACCCATGGCCCAGGCTGTGGCTCCTTCCAGGTACTGGCACCCTCTCAGCTCTACTGTATTTGGTGGTTTTTTGGCAAGGGTGGCACATTTTGTAGACTTTTACCCTGTACTCATTTTTTCAGCGACTCATCCAAGAAACAGGGATTCACGGTTTCCTGTCTGCCAGGTGTGGCCAAGCTCCATATGATGGGGGTCAGCTCTGGGCGTGCTGGCTTAGGGCACCTGGGGGCTCCCTGGATGACAGGGTGCGCTCCTGATTCTCA
>CM052798.1:162256206-162268951 GCA_028533885.1 Nasua narica | reverse complement strand
CCCGCAGCACCACGGACCGGGGATGCAGCCGGCTCTCGCCAGGTCCTGAGAACCACCACGGTGCCAGCAGCAGGAGGAGAGCGGGTGGGCTTTTCTGCCCATCACCTGGCCTGGAGCCCTGGCTGTCCTCCCTTGAGGGCGTTAGCGACATCTGAGAGTGGGCTGCGCCCCCAGACTCGGTCTACCGAATGGGAATGTGGTTTGGCGTATCTGCAGATGGCTGGGAGGTGTGAAGGCTGCGATCCTTCCTGCAGCGGCAGAGGTGATGGGGGGTTTCTTCCCCCTGCAAACATGGAGGACCCCTGCCCTAGAGACCCCCAGACCAGAGTCCCCCACATGCAGGCACGCATGGCCTTCCCCGCACCATGGAGGGCAGCAGGCTTGCGGGACGGCGCTGCCTGTGGGCAGCATCCTCGTGGAGGCCCTGGGTGCCGTTTTCATTCCAAAGGGTCCTCAAGACAACAGACGTAAAGCAAGGCCATCCCGATAGGCGTCGCTTCGGTTTCTTTTCATCTTAGGGCCAAGAGAGGTTTTACGTCTTTCTTTTGTTCCTCATCATTTATTTCCGAGCTGGGAGCCAAGTTTAAATAACGTGCGAGGTTCGACGGGGCCTGACAGTTGCCTGGAAATTCTGGTGCCCGCCAGCACTGGAATTGCAGGGGTCGGTGGAGGTGGGCGGGCCTCTGAGGAGCTTCCATGGCCCGGAGCCACTCTGGCACGAGCTTGGGGCACCAGGAGGTTATCGGCGCTGTTTCGAAAGCTCTGGGTGGGAGGTGTGACGCACTCGTGTTGTCACCCACCGGCCACGTGGGCCACCCAGCCAGCGATAGCCTCTCCTCCTTGCTCGCCGCCACCTCTGTGGGATTTGGCCGGGAAACACAGCTCTTTCTTCCTGTAATTGGTCTTTGTCATGTTGTGATGTCCTCGAATGTCTCTGGGCTGTCGGTGTCTGGGGGGGGGACCGTAGTTGGTGCAGTGTGTAGCACAGGAGACGTGCGCAGGGGCTTGAGTCCGCGCGTGCAATGCTGTGCACAGAGGTGACGTGTTGTCCCGGGGCCAGCTTCCCCAAGGGACACTGCTTTCCCGGGTGTCATCTCATTTGGCAAGACAGCCCCCTCCGTGTACTTCTCCTGGCCCGCGTCAGGGTTCCTGAGGACAAGGTGTCGGGGCAGGAAGCTGTCCTTCCTGTCTCTGCCCTCAAGGCCCTCCTTGGGAGCATCTGTGTCCGAGGCACAGATCCTCTTGCAGCTGCTCGGACAACTCTCAGCAGCCAGCAGCGGTCCCTTCTCAGAGCTGGCTTCAGGTGTGTCCTCAGCCCTGTTCCGTGTTTGCAGGAGCATCCCTGCCGGGTTCACCCTCGGGCCCGGCACCAGGCAAGGCATTCTGTGTTCTTCCAGGAACCACGCCCTCTTTGTGGCCTGCTGGGGGGCTCCTGGTGCAGGTGGAGGGTTTTCAGACCCAAAGTCAGAAGACCCGGCTCTGGTTCCAAGCGTGTGTCCTGGGCAGTTTATTTCCTCACCGAGTCCGGCTCCTCTCCTGAGAAATGAGGGGATGGACCATCGGGACTTTGGAGCCCATAGGGGTCTTTCTGTGGACAGCCTGCCTCTTGGCAGTCCCCCTGGGGACTGGACGGGCTCTTGTCTGACAGAAACAAGGGCCAGCAGTGGCCTGGCCTTGGGGTGGTTCCAGGCTATTCTATGTGCCTTCCCCGGTCCACCCACGGAATGCCGTTTAGGTCCCACCAGTGCCCCCCGTGGGCCCACTGGCACTGTGGCGCTGGGCTGCCACCAAGGAGCCTGTCTGCTTTCTAGAAGCTGCGGGTGTACGGGGAGATCTGCGCAGGACAGACCATGAATCAGCCGTGTGAGGGCTCTGCCGGGGTGCTGCAGGCACGCGTGGGCACGGGGAACCGCTCTTCCTTAAGGAGGGCTCCCCCAGCGAGGGGCACTTCTGGAGAGTTTCCTGAATGTTGGGATAGAGAAAGGTTAGCCTGCTCGGGATGGTTTTTACAAAGAAGAGTGGAGAGGGTGCTGGAGAGGACGCGGAGCAAGTAGGGCAGGCGGGGGGAGACGGAGGAAACAAGACAGTGAGGCTCCGGCGCCCGGGCTCCGTCAGTGTTTGCCCGGGAGCGGACGGTGGGGCGGCGGGGGAGGCGGGGGCTGGGCAGGCAGACGCTCCTCAGCGGGTATGGAGCCCTGCGGAGTGCCTGGGCCCGACAGCCATCTGGTCTCCATTCTAGAACCCTTGAGGTGGGCAGAGCTGCAGAACTCGGAGCCTGATTTAGTGAATAACTTGTACAGTCCCCTGGGTTAAGGCTTTCTATTAAGCTATCTATGCTGCTAATAATTTAGCTGGAAGATCCATTAGATACAGCGTTTGGGGAAAGCGGAGTGCTCACCTCAGGGGATAATGACATTGTGAAGCCGTATTATTTCTACTGTGGGGGGCGATTCTAAACCTGAGCTAATAGTTTAAGCAACCAGAGAGATCACTTTGAATGGAGGAAATGGTTGAGAGCTCTACAGGCAGCCGTAAAGTGATTGGATCGTGTGAAGTGAGGATTTAACCCAGCCGATCTGTGACGTGTCACCCCATCTGTCACTGTCACACCCCACCAGCCGAGGACAGTCTCTGGATGAGTGGTCACCCAGACCAAGGGCCCGCTGTTGCTACCTTCCAGCTGTCTGACCCTGGGTGAGTCAGTCACTGGCCCGCCGACGGTTTCACTCAGAAATGCCCAGCCGGAGACACCGTGCGTACATGGCCAGCACGGGTTCAGTGAACGGCGAGGGGCTGCGGGCGGGGGGGACGCTGGGCTCTGCGGGATGGGGAAGGCCCGTGGTTTGTGGGAGCATGGCACACGGAGTGTGTGGGGGTGGGGAGGGGCTCCCTCTGCAGAGCCTCGCAGACCTGCCTGCCCCCCGCCCCCACCCGTCTTCCTCCTGCAGCATTCTCTTCCCCGTAGCAGCTGGAGGGCAGTGTCTGGAGGGCTGGCAGGGCCACTCGCCCACGAAAGCTCGCGAAAACATAAACACTGCTCCACGGCAGGCGATGTCCAGGCTTTGGGGACCCTGCCGTTGTTAGTTCTGTTTGGGGGACTCAGTAAGGTGACCGAGCGGCGGCACGCAGCCCCTGGTACGCCTGTGCCCACCGCGGAGGTACCCGCAGGACTTCTGCGGAAGGCACGCTCACCTTCGTCTCCATCGCTCTTCCTGCTGGATTAAGCCCTGAGGTTTTCTGTGCTCTCATGATTAGCAGTGGACGGCTTGAGTGGTGTTTCTGTTGCACAAAACCCTGGAGCTGAAAATGGGGGAAAGGAAAAAGGATTATCTTTGAATAGACTTCGTACTTAGAAAAGGTGATATGGACAAATAAACATAAATGTTTAGAGGAGCAGTGAGGGAAGTGTAACAGTCAGTGAGTTTTAGCCTCTCGTGTCAGACAAGTTTCCGTTGGCGGGGTGCCGTGGGCCGGGTGACACAGGCCCTCCTTTGAAAACTGCCCGTTTTTTCCTTTGTAAACAAAGTCTCAGCCCGTCAGCTGGTGACCAGGGCTCTTCAGGACCTGGCCATGAACCTCGCCTGCCATTCCTTCCCAGCACTCCCTTCCTGCTGTGCCTTTGCAGCATTGGACGGATGCCCCCAGGGGGCCCCACCCCCAGGGGCAGATGGCCCTGTGGCCTGTAGGTCAGCGCCTCTGGCTCAGCTGGGAGCAGAGTGTCGCCACAGAGAGGGGTCCAGAGCAGAGGTCGAGGACGGGGAGGCTGGAGTCTGCAAGAGGGCTCAGAGCGGAAGCTGGGGGAGGGATGCAGAAGCTGGGGGAGGGTGTGTCAGTGAGGGAAGCTGAGGCTGGCCCAGCAGTGGGAGATGGTGTAGAGCCTTATGGAAGGGGGAACACGGCACTCTGTTAGTGGGCGTGGCGCGTGGGAGGTGGCCGGCAGCCTTGGCAGGACTGGGGACACATGCCTGCCCTTTGCTCTCTGCCTGCAAAGCCTTTTTCCCTCCACGAAGCAGCAGCCCCTGGGCTCTGCTGAACCAGAGGAAGCACGCGGTTTACCCTCACTCCGAGCCCAGCGGCCTCATCTTGGTTTCTGCCTGTCTTCCTCCCCACACCTGTGAGCAGCAGCCCCCTGGGTCACCTCGGAACCCCCCCACCCCCCGGGCTGGTGTCTGAGAACTCGGCTGCCCTGGGAACAGAGGGCCGCGGCCCCTGCTCACCGAAGGCCGGGGCCGGGGCAAGGTCCCCTCGTCTGTGGCATTGCTCTCGGCCCTTGTCGGTGTGGGGCTGGTGGTAGCGCTCTTCAGAGGGACGGGAATTTCAGCCAGTGGGAATTCCTGTTGTGACTGCTTCCTCATCTCAGGCTTCGGCTCTGACAGCAGTCACCGGCCCCATCACGGCGCATGCCCAGGAGCGTGTGTGTCTCAGAGCTCACGTCACCTGTTTGCCTCAAGTGCAGCAGGCTGGCCCTGCACGTGGGGGGTCTGGGACCTCAGCACGAATTGCCCCGGTCCCGCACCGTTTCCTTCGTGCAGAATTTCCTGATACTTAGAGGAGAAATGCATTTGATGTGTGTTCCCCTCCCGCCCCTTTCCCCAGCCTTCTGGCAGGCACCCTCTTTCGGTGTGAAATAAATCAATATTTACTTCCAAAGTCTTGGTTCATGGTACATTTTCCCATTTAAGTGAAATGGAAACAAACACTCAAAGAAGAAAGAAAAAGGGTCCTGATGCACTCTGGAGAAACAAATCAGGCTAAATGTGTTAATAGTTTCCACTCAGGATAGTTCTCTGGCTTCTGGTGAATTCTTTCAGTCCAAATTAGAAGTGCCTTCCAATCCATAGCTTTGTGTGGTGCCCACCCCAGAGGTGCCTTTCCATTTTTCTCTCTCAATTAAATATAATCCCTCTGTTGACACAGCCCCTCTGCTCGCAGGGAATGGTGGAGTCCCAGGGCCAGAGGGAGGCCCTGGGAGCCAATTGGGTGCCCCCCCCACCACTCCCCAAGGAACATGGAGTCGTGGGTGTTTCCGAGGGAGCACCGACTGACCAGGGAGGAGGAGACCAGCTGGGGGAGGAGTCCGAGCATCAGCAGGGGGCGCTCACGGAGGGGGGTGCACCTGAGCACACCCGCCTTTGCTGGCTGTCCTAGGAGCCTTTGCTTCTTCTGCTCCCTCTGCCTGGAACCCATCCCCACTTCTCCTCCGGAGGCCCTCCCTGGGAACAATGCAGCTCCGCTCCTGTGTCTTTCCCAGCAGGCCACTTCCGCAGTGCCCGTCACGGCAGGCGGTACCTGGCGGATCATCACTCAGCAGACACCGAGTGTGTCCAGCCTGGCTCCGGGGAGGAGCGGTGCCAGGACACCGCGGGCCCTGTCCGCTCGGAACTTAGTCTGCTGGGACCTTTTATGATGACACAGGCTCGGCCGCGTGGCCGGACTAACAAGTAGCTGATGCGTGGCAGCACCTTTCAGCCCGTGGGTGTTTAAGAAAGTTTCGTTAAATGAGTGCTGCAGGCCCTGAAAAGGCAGCGATGTTCTTAAGCACCTACTTGGCACACAGACTCTCCTTTACCTTCCTAGCCATCCTCCGGAGTGCGCAGTGTCCCTATTTTACAGATGGGAGAACTGAGGGAGGCAGGGTGCGTGTCTGGCCGCCCAGCGGGCGGTGGTAGCTGCGGCTTGAGCCGTGCTCCGTGCAGGACGAAGCGCGCGTTCCTCCGGCCTTGCCCTTCGGCTCCTCCCTGACATCGTGCCCTCGTCTGAGGACTCTCGTTCCCTGCCGAGAAAGGCCTGGCTGTAGAATTGGGGTCCCCTCCACCGACAGATGGCCCCCCAGAGCATCCCGCCCAGCCCCACGGCGGGTCCCCCCAGCGGGCCACCTCCCGCCATGGCTAAGGCATGGGTGTTGATGGCCGGCTGCTGGGGGACACCATTCTTACGGGGACATCTGCTCTTTGCTAATGTGAGACTGATCTTCCGACAGGGAGTTGAGCTCCCACAGTGTGTGGAAGGACAGAAAGGGCCAGGATAAACCTCGGCCTTTCCTCATCGCCAAACGGGCCAGCCATGAATTTCCAGGAGCCACCCACCTCACCTTCCACATGGTTGCAGTAAATCACTCGTACGCTACCTTCCACCCCTCATACCTTCGGCAGCCCTGGCAAACCTCTCTGGGAGCCAGCTTGGCGTCGAGAGAAGAGCTTGGACTTTGGGTGTCGACTCAGGCTTTGCCACTTGCCCCCCCACCCGGGGCCCAGGGCCATGTTGCTTTGCAGCACTGAGCTTCACTCTCTCCACTCTGTGTAGAGCGTTTGGGTGCAGTAGGCACAAGCTCCTGGAACGTACTAGATGCTCCAGAAGCAGTAGTTGTGATTCTCTTGTTATGGCCGGACCGGAAGCAGGATCTATGTGACCTTTCTCTTGCCCTCACGCAGGTCACGGACGAGGAGCCCAGCTCCAACCACACGGTCATGATCCAGGAGACCCTCCAGCAGGCCTCTGTGGAGCTGGCCGAGCAGCACCACCTGGTGGTGTCCTCTGACGACGTGGAGGGCATCGAGACGGTGACCGTCTACACTCAGGGCGGGGAGGCCTCGGAGTTCATCGTCTACGTGCAGGAGGCCATGCAGCCCATGGAGGAGCAGGCCTTGGGGCCGCAGGCACAGGAGCTGTAGAGGACCTGCAGCGTCAGATGGACGCCATGGACTGGTGCTCTCCGTGGCTCTCTCCTCTGCCTTTCCTGCCCAGGCAGCCATGGGGGTCCTTGTCCTACCTTGGGTGGGCAAGGCGATTGGCATCACCAGCAATGCAGGACCCCCACCTCCAGCACAAATGTACACCCCCCCCCCTTTATTCTGTATCCTCTGCTTCTGGAAAGACTTTTGCATCCACCTTCCACATGGCCCGCACCGCATTGCCCCTGCACTCCGAGATTCGTACAGGGACCCAGTCCCCATCAGCATCTGCCCCCCATCACGCCCAGCTCCTTGACCCCGTCCAGGTGCTGAACCTTCCTCTGGGACCGCTCTGCAGCCTGATGAAAGGGAGCCAGCCAGCACAGAGAAAGTGACCTTATGGTTTTGAATCACCTCCTGGGGGAAGAAGGGAGGGGTCCTGGCTTTATCTACAAGATTCTCCCCCCCACCCCCGAATCAAGGGCACTTGTTACCGGGTGCGGTAACCGCGATTGATGACCCCCCCAGCTCCCATGACAGGTGGGGGCTTAGCTTATGTCTTAGAAGTCTTTGCTTTTTAAAAAAAAAATGCACTTTGTACTATTTGCCTCCCATTCTATGAGATGTGGTGGGTAGAATAAAAACATTCTCTGCCTGAGTACTCCGGTTCCTCCGTTAGCTTGGATGGTTTACGTGTCCCCTTTCTGAGTCAAGATTTGGGTTTGGGCCCCACCCAGAACCTCCGCATCCAAGATCCAAAGCCTTAACACAGAGACGACGATGCCCCTCCTCCCGCTAAACATTTCAGGATTTGCCCTGGGGGCCCGTGGTTGGGGGTGATCAGTCTTATCCTTTATTTCTGGGGCCCTGGCACCTGCTCTGTTGGAGCTGAGACTCATGCGCCCCCGCTTTCCACCTTGACCTTGGGGGGAGCAGTCAGCCGACAGAAGCCTTCATGACACACTGTCGTTCGAGGGGCGGTCCGGGCGCCCTGGCAGGTCCGTACCTCTAGCGCGCCTGCCCCGTGCGCGGCCTGGTGGGGGCATCGGGGCAAGTCCTCCTGGCCCTGCCCCGCCCTGCGTCTCTTGACATCATCACGCGCCATGCGACTGCCTGAGGGTCGAGGTTTGTTTCCTCCGAGAACACTTCACGTGAAGTCCGGCGTGTATGAGCACGTGACCAGACGGGACATGGTCGTTGCTCCGCCCCGTGCACTTGGCCCCCGTTGTTCGGGCCCTGTCGTCCCACCCCAGCAGGGCCTGAAGGCACCCCTCGGGCCAAGCGTAAAGCAGCTGCTCTAAGACGGGGAGGAAAGTGACTTCTTGCCCGAGGCAAGGAAAGGAGTTCAGAGGAAGGATGGACACTCCCCCACTTGGGGTGAGCTGGGAAGGCTCCGTGGCGGAGGAGGCCCCTGATCGGGCCCGTATAAGCGAGATAGGTTTTGCACTTGCAGGATCGGGGTGGAGGGACAGGAAGGGTAAGAGAAGGAAAGAAGAGTAATAGTGGAGCCATGCCCGGAGCGGAGTGGCATAGGGGATGGACAGGGGGCCTTGGACACTCCCATCTGGCCAGTAGGTGACTCCAAGGGGAAAGGCAGGAGGATCAAGCAGACGACGGAACCTAGAGAACGAGGGATGAGAGATGGATATTGGCTTTATTCGGTAAGCCGCGGGCGGAGGTGGTCTCGAGTGGTCTCAGGGTGTGAAGGACAGCGGGGGACCCCAGAGAGGGCGACCATGGCCGTGCATCAGGGTGGGCCGTGTCGAGGCGGCTGAGCATCCAGATTGGAGGCAGAGTACCCGGCCTCCAGCCCTGATCCACCCACCACATCCCCCCTGGTGGAAAAACCTTGACGTTTTTCCATGCCTGAGTTTTAGTTTACTCATCTCTGAAATGGGTCTGAGGATAGTTGCTAACTGCTCAGGTTACGGAGAGGATTGAGTTTGCAAAGCCCTGGGAGGCCTCAGCATAAATAAACCAGTTATGGTTTGCGTTCCTGGGCGTGGGGGAACCACCCCTCAGTATCCCCCACACTCTACTGTCTAGAGTGAGAGAGGGGACATGGACACACAACAGGAAAAGACTCGACTGAATGTTCTCGGTGCTCTGAGTGAGGCTGGAGGGAGGAACCCGCCCTTCCTGACCGGGGCCTTTGAGCAGAGCTGATGGGGACGCAGGAGGCCGAGGTGCCGGTGCCCAGCCACGCGGCAGGGCCGCCCACCGCCCACATAGCCGTCCGCGTAGCCGAGTCCAGTGCCTTCGGGGCTGGGCCGGCCCTGCATGTCGATCGCCCCAAAAGGTGGATCTGATAATTTCTGAGAGGCACACCCAGCATGGGCCACTTTGTGTCATCAGTGACCTGGAAGTCATTAAAAAATCTTGGTCTCATTTGTAAAGTCCCGGATGAAGAGATCCCTGCCCTGGCCGGTGTTCACTGTGACGGTGCCGGTGCCGTGGGGCCATCTGAAGGCCTCGGGCACTGCCCAACCTAGACTCGAGGGAGAGACGGCTTAGTGTTGAAATGCAGGTCACCAGGGCCTTGCGCCTGGGCCGGGAGGTTTGGTCGGATTGCTCCGAGTCAGATGCCACACTTTCGATGAACCTTTCATTTCTTCTTCTATAAAATGGGCTAAATTACGGGCCTCACTTACCTGGTCAGTTTCAGGGGTTCACCACGGTCACGTGTCGCCGCCCCCAGCACGCTGCACTGCACGTAGTAGGAGCGCAGCAGACATTTACTTCCTGCTGTTGACGGGGGTCCGAGGAGAGCCCCGTGGGCGGTGACGAACAGCAGCTGGGCAGGGCCATCTCATGTCCTTGCCTGTGAGCAGAGGTGAGGACAGCCGAACCCTGTCGCCCGCGGTCTCCCCTCTCCTGGGCCTGCCACGGCGCCTGGCACGCATCGTTCCCTCACGGAGTCGGCAGAGGCCAGCCGGCTACCTCCAGAGCTGGGAACCAGTGAGTGCCCCATGACACGCCTCGGAGACTCACCGCTGGGTCACCGGGTGGAGGAGTGAGCCGCGGCCCATGTGGAAACCTCTGCAGGAGCAGAGTGGGGGTGCGGGTGACAGCCAAGGGGGGCTGCCACCTCGAAGAGCCCGGGGCCGGGCGGGCTGGCGGCAGGAATGGGCACGGCCCGCCCAGGAGATGGCAAGTGATAAAGACCGGAAGCCCGTGTGGCCGGCCCAGCCTAGCCCCGCGCTGGGCTCCCCTGCCTCTTGCTGGGCCTGTGGGGGGCCCCGACGGGTGCTCCTCTAACCGATCAGGACATGGGTCAGCAGGTTAAGAAGCTTGCCCGAAGCCGACAGCTAGTAAGGGGTGAGGCCAGGAGTGAGACTGGGATGTCTGACTTGGGAACTCGCCCTCCAGCCCTTTCTCCGAGTTGCAGCTGGAGCCTTGGGAACCTGGGCCTTGGGGCTGGGAGCGATGGCCCCCGGGCAGGGGGCAGGGACACCTGATGGTGAGACCGAGGACCGGGCTCAGCCTGGAAGGGAGGAAGGGGGAGAGGAAAGGATGTTGCTATTTAATGCATTCTCGGTATTCTTTCGTATCTACAGCCTATTTCCCCCACGGGAGTCAGGAAATCATCCAGAGTTTGGCACTCCCCTTGCACGGTTCGTGGGGAGCCTTTGTTCAGAGCAAATGGTGTGCGGCCCCGGTATTTCTGCGTCCCACCCCCCAGCGAATCGTGGCAGACACAGAGAGCGGGTAACCCACCGCCGGGCAGGGCCGGGGGCTGTTTCTCTAAAGTCCTTTCCTAGCGGCTGCTGAGCTTGGGGGAGCCAGCTCCCTGAGCCAGGTCGTGTGTTCAGGCGATTCCCTCCTTAGTCCTATGATTCCCCCCCTGGCTGTTTTACTTGGATACTTCTTGATCCACACTGTGTTTTGTGCCAAGAGAAGTGAAAGCTCGGGCTGGGAGACAGTGGGCTCCTGCCTTCCTGCTTTACGCTGTGCGATAAGGACCCACCACGTGCCAGGTACACTGGGCAGCCCGCCACGCATCCGTGCGTTCAGTCTTGCCACCGCCTGTGTCTTCAGAAGATGGGATGGCTGGTCCTTCTGTGCTGCTCGCTCCGTGCCAGGGCTGTGGGCGTTCTTGCTGATTCCCACCTCGAGGCGAGTCTTAGAGTTTCATCGACGGGGACTGTTAGCACAGAGAGGTTAAGAAACTTGCTCAAAGTCACACAGGAAGTAGCAGAGCCAGAGTTTGAGCTCGAGCAAGACCAGCACTCGTAACCGAAGTCCCCTGTGCCAAGGCTTCTCTCCCTGTCACAGCTGAGGAAACAGGCTTAGTAAGGAATCCTCCTTGAGTGACATTTGTGGCCAGAAAGTGCTGTGTGGGACCTGAATCCAGGGGGCGTGTCCCGTTCCCTCAGCTACCTTCTGTACTCCCTGTGGCATCCTGTCTCCCCCTTCCCTTCCAGCCCCGACACCGGAAAGGCAGCACAAGAACATGGTGTGGGGAGCAAAGGTCAAATGTGGGGGGACAGGGAAGAGGAGATTTAGAGGCAAGAGAGCAAGGTTCCCTCCATGGAGCAAAAGCCCAGGAACCATGTAGCTGTGGGACAAGATCAAATGTGAGCAGGAGCCCTGGGGGCGCCTAAAGTCAGACACGGAGTCGAGGTAGGGACCAGCCAAGGGGGCCTGTGACGCATGGGGCTGGCCTGACCCTCGAGGAGCCCTGGCCCTATAGCCCCCAAGCGCCCCCGCGGCCCGTCTTGTCTGCCCGCAGCCCTAATGCCAACCCGCACCTGGTTGGGGGTCAGCTCGCCTCCCAGGCCGCCGTCTGTTACCGTAGGGCCCCGCTCGGAGTGAGCAGTGGCCGTCCAGGCAAGACACACCTGGGTCCAACTCCGCTGCTTAGAACTTGTGTAGCTGCACAGTTGTGTCACCAATTGCGCTAATGGAGATGGAGGATTGTCACAGGGCGGTTTTCTAACGGGGACAGGGAAATTGTCACAGGGCAGTAACAGCTTCTGGGGCAAGGGTCTGCAGCCTTGGGAGGCATGGGTGTTCCCACCCCATTGCGGGAACGAAGACGCCGCGGGGAATGTATAAAATAGCCCCAGAGGTAGTGAGGCGAATGGTGATGGCGTCGGTGATGAGCTTAGCAGAGTGCCTACAGGTGGGGGGACAGATGGCTGTGGCCCCCTGGAGGCAGCGCTCAGCGAGGACGCGTGCCCCCCCGCCCCCGGCGTGGCCCGGCTGCAGCAAGTCTGAGCCACCTTAGTTGCTCTGAGTCTCACATTTTTGAGGAGACGGTGACTCATTTTATAACCTGTATCCGTGGGGCCAATTTAGTAAATTAATTTTTCTTGTAATAAGGATTTAAAATTCATTAGCTGTTGTCACTGATGATTTTCCCCTTGTTCTTCGGCTCCATGTTTCAAGGCTGGAGGAAAAAGCCTGTTTGATTAGGAATCCGTCTCCCCCCACCCTTTGTAAAATTTCAAAGCGAACTGTCCATCTCGTCCTTGGAGGAGACCCAGGCTTACATCAATCTCCCCTGGTGGTGATACTTCTAAGTCGGAGCAGGAAGTCTTTGGGAATCAATTAAGTAGATGAATACTTTGCTGGAGAGAGAGAGGAAAAAAAAAAGCGTGCTGAACGGGACTTAATTTACCATGCATCACAAAATTTTCTAAGTAAATTATTTTCGAGTCAACTCGGCCCCTCTCTTAGCCATGACAGGGACACGTTTGAGTTTGATTTTGGAAATTCTAATCTATCATTGTCACTGTTCCTGCTGCAATTTAAGGCTTGGGTGGTTTGTGGTAGATAACAGTTGTCACACTTCCTGCAGGCTAAGAAGGCAGTGACGGTTTGGTATATTAACTATCACAAAACAGACAAAAGGGAAAAGGAAGGTCTGTGTAGACAGAAGAAGAACGTGTCAGGCCATAGTCGCCCGTGGCGTCGCCGCCTCCCCCCTGCGCTCAGCCCTGGGCCTGCTGCCCTGTATGGCTCTGGGGACTGTCATGGACCCAGACCTGTGGGTGACGGAGCGACGTCCCTGCGGCAGCCCCGACCCCGAGGGGCTCACGATGCAGCAGGAGAAACTGACCCGTCTGCGC
>CM052798.1:162228729-162256106 GCA_028533885.1 Nasua narica | reverse complement strand
AGAAACTGACCCGTCTGCGCTCGAGGTAGAGTCACCTGTGATGGGCGCTTAGGTCCCCTGCCTCCTCCCCAGGGGCCTGGACGGAAATCGGCCTTGGAAACAGAGGTTCTGCAGGCCTTGGAGGGAAGCCAGGTCCCTTGGTTTCTGTCCCTTGCAGGTCATGGCATGTCGACTGTGATCATCGGTAGCGTCTGCTCAGTGGGGGGGGGTGGGGGGGGTGGGGGGAGGGGTCCCTGTAGACCAATCGGTTGACGCTGTGTGAAGAGGGAATGTGGGTATGTTTCTAGCAACTGAACCTTGGCTGTGTCTGAGGTCAGGATCCCGGGTTGGAGTCGTGGGTTCACCACAAGCCGGCCGGGGCATCCCACAGTCCCCCCCACCCTTAGCTCTCTCATCTCCGACAAGGAGATCTTAGTAGCACGCTCCTCGCCCAGCCGCCGGGAGGCTTCCGAGATGCCCGTTTCCTGGCACACACAGGCATCTCACCAGGCTTAACTCCTGAGCCCTTATCAGTGGCTGTCCTCCTCTGCGTCCCGTAAGAACTGTGTTGCATGCTTGGTGTCAGAGCTGCTGGAGGGTCCAGGGGTCCAGGGGAGCCGCCCCCGTGTGTAGGCTCAGGAGGGACAGCGAGAGCCGTGTGGGCGCAGAGCAGGGTAGAGCAAGGCCCAGGGTTCTGGAGCCGAAGGGACCAGAGGGGATAGTCAAGCAGCCTCATTTTACAGACGGGCAAACTGAGACCCCGAGAGGAAAAGGGACTCCTCCCAGTGCACCGGGCAGGCGAGCTGCTGTGCTTCGCCGCCAAGGGCACGTCCCGAGGAGGCCGGAGGCTCCCTTGGCCCTTCTGGGGAAGGCTCGTCTCCGCTCGCTCCGTCCCGTGACAGCGGCCTAGGCTTTGCTGCCGCAGACCTCGCCATCCAGACCTTCTGTCGGGAGGGGGAGGAGAGACAGCTGGAGATGGGCCGGCCCCTCCCCCCGCGGGGGCCCCGGGGAGGGGGCAGCCGTCGCTGAGAAGAGGGCAGTGGGCCCGCCACACTGTGCTGCCAGCTCAGTCCTCTCTCCCCGTGATTCAGACACGGGGGCCCCTGTGCCAGGAGCCCTGACGGCCAGCGGAAGGAAGAAGCCCTTGGCCTGGGACACCGCAGAGCGGGAAGTCTGGTCCTGGCCCAGCCGAGACCTTGAAACAGGTCCTGAAGTGTCTTGTTTCTTTGTGGCAAACAAAGCTTTTCTTGGGATGTTGGCAAACCTAAAGCCCCTCGCTCCCCCATCTCTTCCTAGTGCCCACGCCTGGCCCTCCTTGGTAAGTCTGTGCATCGGGAGGTTAGTAGTGAGCTCTCAGGGTAGGGGAGGAAGAAATGGGCAGGACACATGACGCCCTGCGGGAGGACAGGCGCACGTCATCATCCTGACGTAAGCGCCATTTCCTGGGATGACGTCAGAAGGTGGAGTGACAGGGCCTCGGCCCCCCCTCCACAGAAACAGTGACTTGGTAGCTACCCCGGACAGAGTGCCTTTGTGGGAGCCTTGGGACCCAGGCAGGAGGTTGTAAACCGGGGTGCAGCCCTAGACACAGCAGGCCTGCGTCGGGAAGGCGGGCCAGGGCTCTGTGCGGGCCCACGGACGGGGGCGCGGCCCCAGCTACAGACCCAAAGCGGCCCTGTGCCCTGTGGACTCAGCCCCCCTTTCCCACGCTCTTCCATCAGTCCCGTCGACCAGGGGACCTGGGAGGAGCCACACCAGTCGGCGCCCCTGGTAACGGGCCTGCCAGCCGTGGACCAGCTCCAGCGCCGCTCAGCCGGGGTCTCCTCAGCCCAGGGACCCAGCAGGAACCGTGCCCGCCCCTCCCCCCACCTCAGCGCAGACCAGGCCGCAGCCCCGCACCCCAGCTGCACCCCAGCCCCACGGGCCCAGGCAGGAGGCGCCCGTCCGTGAAGACGGGAAGGGTGTCTGCACCTCCAGGTGCATACACACCAGCCGAAGGCCACGAAGGTCCCAAAGAATCAGGCCGACACGGCACCACCGACGGCTCCAGCGACCGGCCTTAAAGGCCCAGAGGTTCGGGAACCACCTGACAATGAATCTAGAGTAATCGTCTTAAAGCAGTGCAGTGCGCGACGGGAGAACGCAGACCAGCGTAGGAAACCCGGACAGCGGTACACGGGCCACACGGGGAGGCCAATTCTCGGGTGGGGTGCTCCCACGGAGGCCGAGGTGGCTGCGTCCTCGGGCCCCCTTCTCACGACGTGTCCACGCGGCGAACGACCCGTCTCCTTGGAACTGCGGCGTTTCCAGCATCAAAAACAGAACACGTCTGCTGGAACGCGTCGTGTGGTTGGAGCTGTGGGTCGAGCAGGGGCGGGGTGAGTTTCCACAGCGCGCGCCCCGCGGACCGTCGAGGGCCGGGGACGGGGAGGGGTGGGGGGTCGCGTCTGGCCGTAGTCCCTTCCGCCCACACGGGGCCCCGCTCCCTGTTCCCGTCAGTCAGGTAGTGTTTGCTCTCGGGGAGGTCGGGCTCTGGAGGAACAGCAGATGGGACCTGGGTAAACCCCAGACCGCTCCCCAGATGCCAGGGGTCAGGGAGGGAGGGAGGGACTCGAGGGCACCCACCTCCCAGAAAGATACAGCCTTCCCCCCTCCCCGAATTTCGAAAAAATAAGCAAGAACCATCTCTCTCCCTTGGAAACACAGTTGTAAAAAAGTATCAATAGGATAAAAAGACTCAGAACACCTTTATTTGTATGCGGCCCGTGCTCAAAGACCAGAACATCTACGGGAACGGGATAAGTCTGTCAACGGCCGTCCCAGGGAGAGGCCGCGGGTGACCCACCGGTCCCTCCCTCCGGGTAGGTTCCTGTGGTAGAAAAGATCAGATGTCAGCAGTAAATGTCTCAAGGGACGTCAGTGCAGTTTTAAAAGGCTGACAATGGGCCAGATGAGAGTCGCTTATATAATTACATGTTACCTATATAATTACATTACAAACTATAATCACAATTACGATTGTATAGACGCTGGAAGCCCGTGCTCTGGGCACCCCACCTGAGAATAGTGGCGCTTTGTGGGGCCACTGAGCCCTTCGGGGGTTCTGATGAAAGACCCACTGCCCCCCACAGCCTCAATGCAGCAGCGGGGGGCTCACGAGCCCCCATTTATTTATATCACGAGCCCCCACCCCATTTTCAGGGTGGAATATGCCAGACGGAGCGGTTGGGCATGGCCGGTGTGACCCCGTGAGGGGCAGCGGGGCGGGGCTGGGGGCCACCGCCGCCCCCACAAGGCCAGTGTAGTGTCCTGCACCTCCCCCCTCGCTGACTGCAGGGGAGAAGGGTAATAGTCCGGGGTGTCTGTTGACCATCTGGGAAAGCCCTCCATGGGGCAGATAGAAAAGACGCGGGACCCAGCTTCTCCCTCGTAGGGTGTTTGGGAGGCCAAGGTTTGGGACGACTGGAGAATTCGGCCCACGACAGGGGGGAAGCCCGAGCCGTCAGGGAGTGGCGCGGACGCCAGGGGCCGTGGGGGGTCAAGGACGAGGGGGCAGAGCCCTGGAGCTGAGGAGCCTGGGCTCCCCGGGGTGGGGGGGAGGGTCCCGTCCCATCGGTGCCAGCGGCTCCTCCTGCGGGGCCTCAGGAGTGACGGGGGATTTAGGAGCACGTGGCTGCTCCCCCTTAAACCACTTCCCCTCCCTCTCGGCTGAGGTCGGTCTCTACCCGCGGGTCTGTCCTGCCTCTGGCCCTCCGGTTTGCCTTTGCCATCTTGAGGCGTCGGCAGAAAGCCGGTATGTGAAGAAATGGGGAAGGACTTGCCCAGAGAGGCTCCACTGAGCCGCGTCTCGTCCCCTGGGAGAAGGGGGGGACGGCCCCAGCCGGGGGTGGGGGGAGAGCAAGTGTGGGTGTGTCTGGTGGGCCGCGGCCACTGAGGGGGTGTGTCTGAGGAGGCGTCGTTCCTGAAAGGCGGGTGAAGGCCTTCGGCTCCTGCAGGGTTGCCGAGCAGTGGAAGGAGCCGCGTGCGAGACCGGCCCCGGGGCCCCAGCGGGGCTTGGCTGGCCGAGACCCCCGCCTGGGACGGGCGGAGGGGACTGGACATGACTCCGGATCAAGCACATGGGCGTGGACTCACGTGCCCAAATCTTTCCCCCCGAGTTTGGTTTTCCTTTTGGGAAGGGCATTCGGAAGGAGCAGAGGGGCCTCTGGGCCGATTCCTGGCAGCGTGGATTTCGTGCAGGACCACGGGGGTGGCGGGTGCAGCCCAAGGGGGGCTGGGTGCGGGCAGGTGGGCGGTGGGTCTGGAGGACTCGGGAGCTGTGCTGGAGAGCAGACAGCGGTGGCCCTTCTCAGCGTCTCTGACAGCCCCGGGTCACTCCGCGGCCTGGGGAGGCGGGGACCACAGATCTCAGACTCGGGGGCACCTGTGCTCGTGCCTCGGCTCTAGGAGCCTTGTGCTCCGGGACACGAGCCTTTCTAGTTCCGAGCCTCCAGCACCGGTATCTGATAAATGGGGAGATGAGACTCGTGTCCGTGGCCCTCGTGCAGATGGAGTAGGTGTGTTACCTGCCCGGTGCCTCACCGGCCTCGGGACAGTCCCTGCTGTGCGCGACCGGAGCTCAGCCCGGGACGGTGGATGGAGCTTTGCGTGGGGAGCCAGAGGCCTCGGGCCCCTTCCCCATGTTCGCCATGCACTGTCCATGTTCTTCTCTGTTGTCTGGGCCTCAGTTTCCCTAGCCTAGGGCCAGGGGTCAGGCCTGCAGGACCTCTGAGGTCACGCCAGCTCTCATGCACTCTGGTCCGTGCCTGGGGAAAGAAGGTGTCAGCTCTTCATGGGTGGGCCTGACCTTGGGGAGGGGCGTGGAGTGAGGCTCCGTGGCCTCGGGCAAGTTCCTTAGTCCCCCTGAGCTCCAGCGAGCTCCTCTGGAAGTGGGGGTGTTATTACCCAGCTGCAGGGTTAAGGGCAAGGATTAAGGTTGGCAATATTCTAAAACTCGTCATCTTGTCTCCTCGGCACAGAGCGTGCACTCAGTGTTTGATAGCCGTTGTTATTCTCTTTGCTCTAGGACGGTATTTTGGTTCATCTGGCCCTTGGAGGATTCTTGATGGGCTTCTGCAGCTCTGTGGGACTTGGCAAACGTTTCTTGCAAAGAGCCAGACAGATATTTTAGGCCTCGTGGGCCGTCCGGTCTGTTGGAACTTTTCAGCGCTGCTGTCATAACCTGAAAGCAGCCACAGACAGTACATAAAGCAATGTGCATGGTTGTGTTCCAATAAAACTTTATTTACAAAAACCAGGCGGTGGGCCAGAGACCATACTTTACTGACCCCTGTCCTAGATGCCTGGGTCTACAAGGGCCAGTTCACAGAGCCCACAAAGGGATTAGTGTTTTTTTTTTTTTTAGGGATTAGTGTTTTATTTTGATTTCTAGCAACCAAGCACCTATAAATAATCATAATTTAATTTTCACAAATTTCATACCATTTTGAAGGGGAATGAACTGGGGTCACTGGTTGAAGACTATAGCCCTTGGTGGAGTTGGTGGAGAGGAGGTGGAAGGGGGTGGGTGTGTTACTGTCTGGGCCAGCCAGCGATTCCTATGTGACCCTGAGGGTACCCCTTCTTCTCCCTGGGCCTCGATTTCTCGCTCTGTGTACGGGCCTGGGCGTGGAGGGTATGCATCGTCCCGTTGGCTCCCTTCTGTCCCGACGGGGAAACAACTGTAGTCAGGCCAGCGTGCATTTAGTGCTGCCCTGAGGAACATGAGACATTATCGTAAGGGGGCGGCCCTTTAATGAAGTCGCTGGGGAATTAGGAGAATTGAGGGCTTGAGAGCAGAGGGCGGGGCTGGGGCCGGGGCGCTCCCCGTGGATTAATAATGATGCTGCTCAGCTCCCCACTCTCCACTGTGGGCACCAGAGGCTGGGACCCCAGGATCATTTAGCAGACCTCCTGGTGGGGGGCTTGCACTCTGCCCAGCAGCTGTCCCGCCCCCCAGGCCTCCCTTCTCCCCTCTCACTGCCAGTCACCTTCTTGCTACTGCCGTGCTGACAGATGTTCCCAGGATGGGATGATCTTAATTAAGTTGGATGATCTTTCTGGAACTTGTAAGAGCAATGACTGCTTTCTGCTTCAGCCAGACTGGGGGTTCAGTTTGGTTCGGCTCACCCCGACCCACTCCACCCCAGCTCCCATCAGAGTGGAGTGTGAATTCGGAGCTGGGATTCCATTAATACCAGGCGTGGCTTCCCCCGCGGACCTGTATCTTCACCCACCGCCCAGGGCCTCTCTCTGTCTGGAAGGCTTTCTGACTGTTGTCCCTGTCTTTGACGTCAAAGGCTCAGCATGCAGCCCCTTGGTGTCGCCTCTGGCTGTGCGGTGATTGCTTCCTGCAGGTGAGATGCTCTGTCGGCTTCCCCAGGATGTGGACACAGTTGTCCACTTAGGATTTTCTCGTGGAGTCTGGCACAGTCAATCCAAGCCGTTGCTGTAACAGATCCTGTCTTGCTCAACCTGCCCCTTGTCCTGCAGGTGTGGAGGTGAATGGGCCAGGACCCCGCCCTGGCCATCTCCGAGTCGGATACTGGGCGACGCCAGTGTCAAGTGCTGAAGGTGTTGCCAGGGGCCGAGGGGACGCAGAGGTCGGGCTTCCTCGGGCTGCTGGGCATTCGGAAGCCACATCCTTCAGGTCGTCCACACTTCAGCTAGACACGGGGTGTAGCAAGTACCTCGGCCTGGAGGCCAGCGAGAGCATGACTCGGGGGCGCGGAGGGAAGGAAGGAGTCAACACGTGCCTGAAGAGGCCAGAAAGAAGTCAGACGAAGGAAGGCGTGTCCGGAGGGAAGAAAGGAGGAAAATCGGCAGGGACCTGGGGCTCCATGTCCCCCCAGGTATCAAGAAGCACTGGGGTGGGCTTTGCCTGCCTCCTTCCTTCCCTCAACCTCCAAAACCTGCTAGCAGCCCCTCCTTCTCCTCAGGGATGGGCATTTGACGGGAGCCACGGGCAGGGCTACTGGGGGGAACCATGGATCCCAAGGCCTCTTCCCAGATGTTTATTAATGTTTAATTTCACAAGCAAGCCATGAGCACATTCTCACTGTAAAGGATCTAGACCTTGCAGGTAAAGCTAGCATTTCCCTTGACCACCTTCGAGAACAGTCCTGGTCTCCTCCCAAGAGGCAGCTGCTAGGTGTGGTTGGCTGTGTATTATTCATTCACTCCCTCGATTAGTATCTATGGATGCCCTACTACATGCCTGCATTATTCGCACTCTTGGGAATATGGCATCGTACCAAACTCAGAGTGTGCCTTCCAGTTGCGGGAACGAGACTGTGAGCAGCCATGCAAATGAGATTAAAATGCACTAGGTGGTGACAAGTGCTCTTAAGGAAATAACGTCAGGAAAGGGCAGAGAAGCAGCCTGGGAAGGAGGGTTCTTGTGGCCGCTGTGGTCAGAGTCTCTCCCCAGGAGGAGGTTCCCCAGGAGCTGCCAGAGTGAGGGCAGGAGCCGGGCGGACCCAGGGGCGGGCGCTGGGAGGGGCAGAGCAGGTGGGCTCTGAGGCCAGGGCCACCGGAGGTCGCGCCCCCAGGGGGACAGGCCGGCAGGTATGGGTTTGGAGGGTAGCTGGGGAGAGCACAGAGGGCCTCGCCGGCCACGGGAGCTGCTGGGGCGCTCGGAATGAGGGATGGCATGACCTCATTTGCTAAATGTTTTCAGAGGACCGTTGGCAGCTCTGCGGAAAACGGGCCCTGTAAATGCATTCTGGAGAACTTCCCACATCCCACTTTTGGACCCATGTCATTCTTAAGCAGGTGGATAGTCTTGCGTGGGGCGGCCCCGTGGAGTTTATGGAGCCGTCCCCCTGCCGACGGATAGTAGGCCGCCGTGTTTTTCCCCTCGAAGCCGCGGGTCTCTGCGGGCCAGGCCTTGCCGGCGAGGGCCGTCGGGGACGGCGCCGGATCGGCTCGTGGCGTCCGTTCTGCGCCCGTCCTTGGACCGGCGATGGTGTTCCCGTGCTGATGCGGGGCTCCCGGCCCGCCGCTGGCACCCGACCCCGTGTTCTTTACCGGAGCGACCGCCGGAGTCAGGCCCAGTCCGGGAGTAGACGCCCGTTCCGGGGCTGACTCGGCCCCGTCGCCGTGCACGGGAAGGGCCTCCGCTGTCTCCGCACCAGGAGCCGGGTCGGGGAGGCGTGGCTGCCCCGGGCCCCCGTGAGTCGGGGCAGAAGCAGTCAGGGGGCGGCTCTGCTTCCTCCTGCTCACTGCCCGAGTCGGTGTGCGAGGTGGGGCCTCGTGTGACCCCGGGGTCTGTCCCCTTGACCCTTCCAGATGGCTCTTCTCTACCCTTCGGCGGTTGTCTCACGCGCACGAGCCGATCCGAATTCTCAGGGGGCTCGTGCTAACTTTTTAGTGCAGCCATCCCAGAGTACCACACGCCCAGCGGTCCACACCTCCCAGACGTACTGTCTTCCGGGCGTGTGGGTCCAGCCCAGGCCTCCGGGCGCTGAGGTGAAGAGGTCAGCAGGCTGTCTTCCCCCTGGAGACCCTCTTCTGGCTCCAAGCTGGAATCTTCTAGATCCTGGAGGGGAGAGTCTATTTCCCGCTCACTTGGGTTCTTGGCTGAATTGGGGTCCTAGTGGGCCCCCCATTTCCGTGCTGGCTGCAGACCCTTCCCAGCTCCCACAGGGCGGCCACGGGTCTTCTCGTGGCCCTTCCTCTTTGCCGAGCCCGCTGGGGCGGGCCGAGTCCTTCTCACGCCGCCTTCCAGCTCCTTCCTCTGACACACGGCGAGGCCCGGAGAGGCGGGGTGTGCAGGCCCGGGGGACAGTGTGGTCAGGACCCACCGCACGGGCAAGCGCAGGGTCCCGGTCAGCGCGGGCCGTCTGCTCTGCTGAGGTCGCCCGGGTGGTCGCCAGTGCCCGGGGCAGTCGTTGCAGGTGCGCTTGTCCGGCGGTAGACACACGGCTCCCTGCCGACGTCTGGGCCCGCTGCACGTCGGCTCGCCCACTGCCCGCTCCCGCGGCGCCGCACGGCAGCCAAGTGACCCGGTGACGCCGGAGGGGTTTGTGTGCCGCCAGCCCTGCCGGCCCCGGGGACCCCCGTCGGCAACCCACAAAACCCACGTACGCGGCGCACAGGTGCACACCTTACACGGCACCCCCACACTCACCACACGTTTCACGGGTGCACCATACGCACCATGTAACACACATACCGCAAACAGGTACACGTCACACCCAGATACGCACTACTACCACACACACACCACGGATACACACCGCATCCGCCACACACACACCACACACACCACGTCACAGACACACACCACACCCGCCACACACACACACCACAGGTACACACCACATCCACCACACACAACACACCCGCCACACACACACCACTCACACAACACACCACAGACACACACCACACCCGCCACACACACACCACACCACAGATACACACCGCATCCACCACATACACCACACACACACACCACGCCACAGATACACACTACACCTGCCACACACACACCACACACACACCACACCACAGACACACACCACACCCACCACACACACGCCACACCACAGATACACACCACATCCACCACACACACACCACGCCACAGATACACACTACACCTGCCACACACACACCACACACACACCACACCACAGACACACACCACACCCGCCACACACACACCACACCACAGATACACACCGCATCCACCACACACGCCACACACACACCACGCCACAGATACACACCACACCTGCCACACACACACCACACACACAACACACCACAGACACACACCATACCCACCACACACATGCCACACCACAGATACACACCACATCCACCACACACACACCACGCCACAGACACACAATATACTCACCACACACACACCACACCACACGTACAAACTCCACAGATACACATCACACTCAGATACACACTACTGCTACCACACACACACTACAGATACACACCGTGCCCGCCACACACACACCACACCACAGATACACACCACATCCACCACACACACCACGCCACGATACACACTACACCCACCACACACACACCACGGATACACACCGCATCTGCCACACACACACCACACACACCAAGCCACAGACACACACCACACCCGCCACACACACACCACACGACAGATAAACACTACACCTGCCACACACACACCACACTATAGACACACACCACACCCGTCACACACACACCACACCACAGATACACACCACATCCACCACACACACCACACACACACACCACGCCACAGATACACACTACACCTGCCACACATGCCACACACCACAGACACACACCACATCTGCCACACACACACCACACACACAGCACACCACAGATACACACCACACCCACCACACACACACCACACCACAGATACACACCACATCCACCACACACACACCACACCACAGATACACACTACACCTGCCACACACACATCACACACACGCCACACCACAGACACACACCACACCCGTCACACACACACCACACCACAGATACACACCGCATCCACCACACACACCACACCACAGACACACAATATACTCACCACACACACACCACACCACACGTACAAACTCCACAGATACACATCACACTCAGATACACACTACTGCTACCACACACACACTACAGATACACACCGTGCCCGCCACACACACACCACACCACAGATACACACCGCATCCACCACACACACACCACAGATACACACCGCATCTGCCACACACACACCACACACACCAAGCCACAGACACACACCACACCCGCCACACACACACCACACCACAGATATACACTACACCTGCCACACACACACCACACCACAGACACACACCACACCCATCACACACACACACCACACCCATCACACACACACACCACACCACAGATACATACCACATCCACCGCACACACCACACACACACACCATGCCACAGATACACACTACACCTGCCACACATGCCACACACCACAGACACACACCACACCTGCCACACACACACCGCACCACAGATACACACCACACCCGCCACACACACACCACACCACAGACACACACCATACCTGCCATACACACACCGCACCACAGATACACACCACACCCGCCACACACACACTACGCCACATACACACTGCACCCACCACACACACCACACCATAGATACACACTACACCCGCCACGCACACACCACGCCACATACACTCTGCACCCGCCACACCCACGCTACAGATACACGCTACTCCTACCACACACACACTACAGATACACACCACGCCCACCACACACACACCACACCACAGATACACAATATACTCACCACACACACACCACACCACACGTACAAACTCCACAGATACACATCACACCCAGATACACACTACTGCTACCACACACACACTGCAGATACACACCGTGCCCGCCACACACACCACACCACAGATACACACCGTGCCCACCACACACACATCACGCCACACAGACACCCCGCACAATATACACCACACACCCACCACCATCACATACACAACGCACAGAGAAAACACATAAACATTCAGATACATCCCCCCACACCCCACAAACCACAAAGACACACACACCACAACACCCCCGCCCTCCATACCCCGTCATGCACAACCCGAGCAGGGGAGAGCGCTGCTCATTTCCTGAGGAAGGTCTCCCCACGTCCGAGGGCTTGCTAATTGACTCTGGCTGCAGGCCTGTTTATCATCTTTCCCCAGAGCCTGGCCACCAAATGAAGATAGATTCCAGGAAGCTTTGAAATGTTCCCAACCCGGAAGCCTCAGACTCACATGCTTTGAAGATTACAAGTTTTAATTCTCCTGCCCCCACCCTGGCTTTTTAATTAGTTTTAAAATCTTCCTCTAAAAACGCTCTGCATCCAGTGATTTTAAAAGCAGTACGGGCTCCCTCATTCAGTTCTTACTACGTGCCAGGATGTGATAAGCAGTTACCCTCTTCGACCTCCCTGGGTCCTGATAACAGCCCAGAAAGGGAGGAGGGGGCGGGCATCACTCTCATCCGTTTCGCAGATGAGAACGGGAGGCCTCAGATCAGAGTAGCTGGTGGAGCCCGCGGTGAATCCAGGCTGCTCAGCCCTCCACTCGTTTGGAAAGCTCACGCCATCGTGCCTCCGATAGAGGGTGGGTGATCTGGAAAGCATAGAAAGGAGCAAAGGAGAAAATACAAACTTCTAGAGCATTAAGCTGTTTGCATTTTGGTGGATTTATTCTCAATGTATTCGTGTAAGTATAAACATATTTCATTTTCTAAGACAGGGTTATGTTCTCTAAATGATTCTGGGTGCAGCCCCTTCCCATGAAATTCCTCTTTTTCAGAGACTTAAAACCGAGGGAGTGGAAGAGGAAACTGAACGGCAGAGGGTGTGTCTCTGGGTCAGTGAAGCAGGTGAGCTGGGGGAGGTTGTAGCTAGTGGCCAGGTGACTTTGTGTTCTCGGACGGGGAGGAACCCTGGAATTTTCTGGTCTCAGATGGCGTGGTGCGAATCCCGCCCCTGCTCCTGGCTCCGGGATGGTCCTGGGCCAGAGACACTGCAAGCTGTCCGGGCCCCCACCTGTGAACCGGGGCTGGGGACCCCCACACGGCCCGGTTGTGCGGACTGGCCGAGGGTCTGTGTGAGGGCCTGGCCCGGTGCCTTTACCCGGCCCCTAGCACCGAGTTACTGCCCTGCCTTCTGCACGTTCGTACCCTTCGGGAACAGAAGGGACACACACCCATGACTGGGCTTGTCCCATCTATAGGGGCCCGGGATTTATCCCCCTTGTCCAGGGGGAGGGAGCCGTGGGCGGCAGGCAGTGCCCTTCTTCCAGATGGCGAGCAGGGGCTCGTGGGTTCTGCTGGGAGGAGGGGTTCTTTATTCAGGTCACATCCAGCCGGTCAGCAGACCCTCTGGTCACGTCTGGGGAAGCATCTGGAGCCCGGCTCCTTCATACCTTCACAGCTACCGGCCAGGCCCAAGCGCCATTATGGCCAGATGTTCGCCAACCCCTGGCCAGCTTCCCTGTGCCCGCCTGCTCCCTTCACAGTCCTTCTCTGCCCAGCAGCCAGGAGGGCTGGTGACAGCACCACCAGGCCAGGGGGCCCCGCTGCTCGAGACCGCCCAGTGCTTCCCTCCCCCATCAGAGCAGCAGGTCTGGGGGCGCCCACGCCCATGCCCTCTCTGTCCTCATCTCCTGCCCCCTCTTCCTCCAGCCTCGCAGCCTCCCAGGCTCGTGCGCGTGCTCCTGCGTCAGGGCTCCATCCTGGCCCAGCCTTCTTCTGGAGCATTCTTGGCCCTGACAGCTGCAGGGCCTACTCCTTCCTTCCCCAGGCCTCGGCTACGCAGTGACCCCGCTGCCCCTGTGGCAAATGGCAACAGCCCCACCACATTCCCCGCTCCGGCCTTCTTTTCCTCCGTCGGCCGGGATTGGCGATGTCTAGGTCTGTGTCTGCTGTCTGTACCTGTCCCCACACCCACACCACCTGTGATACCCCCCGCCCAGGAACGTAAGCTCCAGGAGGCCAGGGGCCGGATTCCGCTCACTGTTCCATCTCCGGTACCTGATGCCGGCCTGATGGGTTGTAGATGCCCCAGAAATAGCTACTGAATGAAGAGATGAGCCCTCGGGAGGTGAATGGGGAAAGGGCAGCGATGCCTCGAACTAATTGCCTGCCGTCAGGTGTGTGACGTTCACTGCCGCCCCTGATGTCTCCTCCGTCTTCAGTACCCCCGGTTCCCACCTCTGCCCCAAGCCCTGGGCTTTATTCACTCCGGGCTATTTTGAGGTTTGGATCCCCCTTCGGTGGCTGTGGGGGAGAAGGGGCCTCCCCTTGGGGCTGCAGCCCTGTCTCAGCTGGCTGGGAGGGCCAGAGTCCGATCTCCGCCTCCTCCTTGTGGAGACTGCGTGGTCACCGCTGTGATAACGTGTCAGGCCACTTCACGGAATGGGACAGGATGGGGACACGGGATGTCCTGAAATCCTTTTCAGCCAAGGAAAGGGAATGTCTGACCAGAGAGTTGCAGGGACAAGGTGCACCAAAATTGGGTGAGGGAGTAGGAGGCCGGGAGTAAACTACGCTTCTCATCACGTCCTTTCAGGCTCACCCGGTGTCTCTAAGAAGCATCTGGAACATCTCCAAACACTAGTCCCAGGGTCCACGTGCTGGCTCGCGCCTGCTAGGCAGCTGCAGGGGGGCGGGGAGCTAAAGCCTGTGTCCCAGGAGACCTGCCCAGCTGGCCTGCAGCCCCTGAGGAGCAGGGGTGAGGCTGAGGACAATGGCAGGAAGGATAAATCGCCACATTGTAGCCCATTTGATTTGGGGAGGGTGGAAGGGAAGCTGCTGGAGGATGTCAGCGTTTGTCACAGGCATGTCAGGCGCTGCATGACGCGGCGGGCGGGCGCCTCTGGTCCCAGGCAGAGAGAGGGACGGGCGGTCCCCCAGAGGGCTCGGTGGCAGGGAGCAGGTGCTGGCGGCTGGGGGAGGGTGCTGAGGACGCCCTGCTCCCTGGTCGTTTAGCTACAGCATGAATTATTAATGGACTGCTGTCACGCACGCACGCACGCACACACACACACACACACACAGCTGAACATCGTCTTGCCATCGTTCGGCTCCTGCTCCCCTCTGTGCTGCGATGATGAAAGTGCCGTTGGGTCAGAGGGGAGGAGTGGCACCGGGATGACGGTGCTTCCCCCTGCGGATTCGCCCAAGAGGCCAGCAGCGCAGGTCTGTGCTGGGCTCTCCGCCCTCTTGGAGCTCTGGTGTCAGCGGTGGCCCTCTCCCCAGCCTTTGGGATTTTCCTCTTTTTTCTAGCCATTCTCTCCTCTAGAAGGAGGGGTTTGGGGCCCCTCCCTACCTGCTGTGCTGGCAGCTCCAAGTCCCGCTGCTCGAGGCTGACGCCTTCCGAAGCCTGGGACACAGCGCCCAGCCGCAGTGCCAGAAACTGAATTTCCGACTTTAATCTCTCTTGATGGATTGCCAGGAAAGAGGGGGGAGAGAGAGAGAGAGAGAGGAGAGTCTTTCCCAGCTCAGCCACACACAGAAAGGTGTGTGTGTGGGGGGAGCACAGACTGCACTGGAGGCAAAATTCCAGGACATTCTCCAGCATTTAGGGCCATTCCTGCAAAAGAAAGATTGGAAGCCGAGAGTTTCCCATCTGAAGGCTCAGTTTCTCACAACACCTTCCTTTCCTCTTGGCTTCCATGTAACGATCCCTCACGAGAGGAGGGTGTTCCATTGTTGAGGCTGTCCGTCCTTCTAGCCCCTGGGTCTTTGCACCTGCAAGTCCCTTCACATGGACCTCCGTTCCCCCCACCTCTTCCCTGCAAAGTCCTGCCTTCCTTGTAGGTCTCCGTCCAATCCAGCCTGCTTCCGGAGGCCTTCCTAACCTGCCGCGTGGGGAGAGCCTTCTGGGCCTTGCAGAGCCAAAGTCAGTTTACTTCTCAGAGATGCCACATCTCAAATGCTCCCCAGGGTCCTGGACTCAGAGTCGCTTCCCTGTTTTGAGGCTGGTGAAGTAGAAGCGTAAGAGGCTACATAACCCCGCCCCCCTCCAAGGGCATTCGGCTCCGGAAACGCCATCGCAAACACAAGGCCCAGACCAGAGTCAGGCGTGCGGGGGGAGGGAGCCCAGTAGAGATCGGTGTTCAAGCCCAGCCTGGCTCCCTCTAGAGGCACACTGGGCGCCCTGGCTTTGGTCAGAGAGGCAGCCAGTTGTCTCAGTGTTCCTGGGATCACCCGTACCTTCTGGACATTCACATCCCGCTTCACGATCTGTGGCCCCGGGTGGGTGAGGAAAACTGACTCTGTCTGACCTCCCCATCTCCCAGCCATCTTTGACCTCACACCCTCCAAAGGCCGGAGGGATGAGCATTTCTCTTTGTCTTCCTCTCCGGTAGGGATTTTCCCTTGGTTAGATTCTCTTCCTGGGGTGAAAGAGACGCGCTTAGGCCGTGAACTCAGGTGCACGTCGTCCGTGCTCTTCCAGCTCCAGCTCCAGGCCCTGGCCCAGCCCCGAGGAGCGTGAGCTCTGGAGCCGGACGGACCCGCACGCGAATGGCCTTCATTCACAGCCCGACAGGCGGGCCCTGTGCCAACACAGATCCCTGTCACCGTGGCACCAGCCGTCTGCTCTGCTGTTTCCTGCCTCATCTGTAAAATGCGGAGAATTCGCCCAACTCCCAGGGCTCCTGTGAAGATCAGATGCTCTTGGACAAGAAGCGCCTTGCACATAGTAAGTGCTCCAAGTTACCCGCCATTGTTGGTTCTGGATCTCGTTCTCATCTGAGGAAAGTGGAAAAACAAAGACCTGTCCTGGAAGGGGAGTGTGAAATTTAAGAGGGAGGATAGACTTGAAACTGAACTCGTGATCCTAAAGAAATACCGACACTCCCGTGTTCGTGGTGTCGTGATTCAGAGTGGCCAAGATTTGGAAACAACCCTAACGTCCACTGACAGACATATGGATAAAAAATATGATATATGTATGTATATACATAATGGGACGTTGTTAGCCTTTAAAAGAGAAGGAAATCCTACAATTTCCAATGACATAGATGGCTCTGGAAGACGTTATGCTCACTGAGATAAGCCAGTCATAGGACAGGGACCGCCTGTGCTATCGACTCCTTTATAAGGACACCGATCCCATTCATGAGGGCTCTGTCCTCAAGGCCTAAGCACCTCCCAAAGGTTCCACCAAAAAATACCATCACACTGGGGCCTAGGGTTTCAAGATTTCAAATGAAATCTTTTTTTTTTTAAAGATTTTACGTTATTTGATAGAGAGAGATCACAAGTAGGCAGAGAGGCAGGCAGAGAGAGAGGGGGAAGCAGGCTCCTGGCTGAGCAGAGAACCCGATGCGGGGCTCGATCCCAAGACCCTGAGATCACGACCTGAGCTGAAGGCAGAGGCTTTAACCCACTGAGTCACCCAGGCGCCCCAATAAATGAAATCTTTAAAAAAATCCAAAAAACAAAAAATCAAAACAGAACAAATAGAATGACAGCAGCAACAAAACCCCACGGAAATAAGAAGTCTTTTGGAGACCGTGAATATGTTTGTCGCCTTGTCTGTGGTGACAGTATCGCGGGTGCATGCGAGTCCAAACTCATCAACATACGTATATTAAATGCGAACAACTTTTTTTTTTAAAGATTTTATTTATTTATTTATTAGGAAAGAGAGAGAGTGAGAGAGAGCATGAGAAGGGAGAAGGGAGAAGGTCAGAGTGAGAAGCGGACTCCCCATGGAGCTGGGAGCCCGATGTGGGACTCGATCCCTGGACTCCGGGATCATGACCTGAGCCGAAAGCAGTTGCTTAACCAACTGCGCCACCCAGGCGCCCTGAACAACTTTTTGAATGTGAAGACTATCTCAGTAAAGTGGAAAATAACTTCTGGAGAATAAGCAATGAGAGATGGCACTGGCCCGAGTTTCCCAGCTTGGGTCTCTGAAGCCCCCTCCTCAGGCAGTGTGGCACTGGCTGGGGCTCAGCTGCCCAGAGACAAAGAGGTCAGGCTGAGCCCCAGGAACCTACAGGACCTAGAGAACTTCCTGCCCCCCACCCCCCCACAGCATCTCATGACATCTGTGTGGCATCATGTGGCATCCCTGAGTGGAAGGCCATTGGAGACCGTCTACACAGCTCGTTTAGTGGTGAGGAACCCGAGGCCCAGAGAGGGGAACTGACCCAACCACGGCCCCCACACAAGTGGAGGCAGGGCAGGCCCAGCCACACCTCCCTAGGGCTGGTTCCAGTAGCTTCTAGTTTATCCCCCTGCCCTCTGGCCTTCCAGTAAAGTCCAGATCGGGGAGGGGAATGACCCTGTGGGCAGCTTGCGGGGCTGCCTGGGACTCGCCAGCCCAGGAGCGACTCGGGGACCCTGCAGGAGGCCCCTGACACCGCTCTCACAGAAGGTCCTCAGCACATTAACACTCCTGGTTTAAAAAAAGGAAAGGTATTTATGTGCAAAGCCACTTATCTCTGTAGCACCTCCAGGTAAATCTTCTAATTTACTGGTGAGCTGACACCCTGCAGGAGCCCGAATCAATGTGTGTCACTATAAATCCACGCTGGGCCCCGGCATTGACTCCCACCGGCCAGATGATGGCCTTCGCGTTTGCACTGGGCCGGCCGGAGGACGAATGGGGCAGAACCTGGTGGAAGGGTCCTGGGAGCCCCGGTCTGGGCCTGGCCCCTGCCTCCCACCCCGGGTCTCTTTACTTCGATGATGCCGTCTTGGCTCTTGGGGCGATGCCCACCGGTCTGCTTGTTCATATTTAAGTCGTGAATATGACTTGAGATCTGTGCAGTGTGGGGCCTTGAGGGCCCAGCTCAGGTGCCGCCTGCTCTTGAAAACCTTCTTGGATTTGGCCACTTGGAGTTATCTTCTTCATCTTGCCCTGGGGGTGTGTCTGGGAAATGCCACGAGGACAGCCAACCTCGGAGGCCGACAAGACATGCACTTGGCCCTTCCAAGGTTGGGGGCGCTGTGGTCAGGGCTCTGTCTTTCCCCCTCTTCTGCTCACCAGCATGGGGCACCGGTTGGGTAGCATTCGTTGATTGAGCACCTACTGGATCTGTTGCTCACTGTGCTTGGGGTCCAGGCCGGGTCAGCCCTAGGCCTGGGGGTGCCTGTGGTCTCATCAGGAAGACAAACATGAAATTAGATGTCGCAGGTGCTCTGGGGAAAATGGAAGCCCAGGGGCAGCATCTGTGTCGGCCTGAGAGGTCAGGGTGGGCCTCCCCGAGGAGACCCAAAGGCCACTAGGAGGTGGCCAGGTGAACAGGTGGGGAGGAAGGATGCCCTCCGTTTCGCCGCCTGGTTCTTTTGGCTGTCCGGTACAGAGAGCTGCGCAGGCCGCCGTAAGAAAACAGGACGAGAGAAGGCGTGCAAGGGCTGCTTGCTCCCTGGCCGCCTCGGAGTCCTCAGAGTGGTGAGTTGGTCCTTCGTGTGTTTGATAAGATGCGCTGAATTGCGTAGTTGCCTTTGGCCATTAGGATAAAAGCGTTTCGTGTTAGGACCTTCCCGAGGCCCTGTCCACATGGGAAGTCAGGCACGGGTTCCGGAGGCTGGATCAGACCAGCGACGACCCTTGTCTTTGAGGATCCTCGAGGCCAGATTTAACCAGGAAGTGTCGGGTCTGTCTTGAGGAGAGCAGGGTGGAGAGGGAGCGGCGGCCGTTGTGCCGTCTCCACTCTGCCCTCTTCCCCGTCCTCAGCCACAGGCGTGTCCCCGCCCCCGAGGACCCCAGCCTCGCAGCGGCAGCCGCTGACCCTGCTCCGCTAGGCCCGCTGGACATCCTCCCGCGGCCTCAGGCCCTGCGTCCCCCGGTCCATCCCGACCTGACTGGCAGATGATTATCCTCCCAGGTCGGGGCTGGGAGTGAGTCGTCAGGGCGCCTAAGCCGGCTTTGGGTGTGCCAGAAATGAGCCTGGACCTCGCGGGTTCACCAGCCCGACTCCTCGGCTCCGTCCCAAGGTGCGTGCTCTTCGTAAGCTGGGTTTTGCTGCGGTTCCTGAGTGTTTGCTGGTTCTGTGCTCATTCTTCAGCCCTGGACGGAAGCTCTGCAGTCTCGGGAGAGGCCTGACCCCCTGGCTAGCCACTGAGGCCCCTAAAAACCAAGACGCGCTCTAAACCACCACCACGTCCTCAGCCCCTAGCCCAGTGTCCCTGGGTGAGAAATGTTTGTTGAGTAAAAGGATGAACGGAGCCCTGGATTCTAGTATCGCCGAAGCATGGCGTGCTGCTGGTCATGCTCAGTCTTCCTGGTATGCCAGCCTCTCTGTGACTCTTGCCCAAGTTTCCCAGGCTCCTTTGGACGCTGAAAATGGAATATCTGGCTATTATTAGGGGCCATTTTTGTTTTAAAGTTTTACTTATTTAAGTAACCTCTACACCCCACATGGGGCTCGAACTCATGACCCCAAGATCAGGAGCCGCGTGCTCTTCTGACTGGGCCAGCCAGGCGCTCCTCCTTAGGAGCCAGTTTTAAACCCACCCCTGCCCCGGGGGCCGGGGTATTCGGCGTCGGCCTCCTGCCTTCCCCAGTTGCCCTGTGCGGAAGCGCCCGCCTGCCTCAGGGCTGTCGAACACAAATGCTTTGGTGCGCAAGGCGACTGGGCAGCAGCTGCACAAGCCACGATTCTGTTGCTTGTGGGGCATCGGGACACGCTGTGTCCCCAAGTGCCCATGGACCAACGTAAAATTTCCAGGGTTTGTGCACACCAGTTTGCCTGGCAGTGTCATGGCAGGCCTCTGGCTCTGGCATCATTATTACTGGGGTCCCCTTCACCGCCCAAGTGCCCTGTTCCAGACAACAAACTATGTGTCATGTATTTATATCCGCGCACACTGGGGGATTTCCCCCAGGGGCCCCCATCTTCTAGTTTTCAGAGGCTTCGAGCTACAGGGTTCTCTCATGGCCTCTTCCAACCTTCCCTTTAAGTCTGTGAACTTCTCCAGCTTTTACAAAGGCGTGGGAACTGAGAGCTTTGCTAAAAGCGTTAGAATTGCGGTGGCTTGTTCTGGGCAAGGAGGTGATTTCCCAGCCTGGCGCTAAGTAAAAGCCTCCCATTCTTCCAGGTCCTTTGATCCGCTGGCTCCCATGACTATTTCGCAGACGTTTCTCCCAGCACCAGACCCGACAGAAGTCAATGAGCCATTGATCAGAACCCCGTTCCAGCTCTACAAGTCAGCCTCTGACTCCCCGACGTCTGTCATTCAGTTTAACTCAGCAAACATCGACCGAGCACATGGTTTAAGCAAACACTAGATGACTCCAGTGGTCCTTTGCCAATTTAGAAACTTGTAGCCTATTTGAATTTAAGCTGCCATGATAGGAAGAGCTGTGGATCTATTAACTCACCGTAGCAGGTGCCTATTGCTGAAAGCTCGCTTCTAGTAACTAGGGACTCATTTGTACCGAAGCAACTCTCCTGCTAATAACAGTTTTAAAGTTTAGAAAGATGTTTTCTTTAAAAAACCTCATTATGTGAAGGCCTTGGAGAGTGACAAAAATAGGCAGAAATGAAAGGGGATTTGACACCTCAAGAAAGAATCATCCTTGACCAAATCTCCCATTTTTATAGTTTTGCACCTGCAGCAAGTTTTAGTTGGGGCAAAATTTCACAGAGCTACCCGAGGTCTTGTTGTGGGATCAGGAGAACTGAGTTTGGGACAACCACTGTATCTCTAAGGTAAGAGGAGAAATCTGTACAGAGCAGAAACATAAGAGAGGGCGGCCTAAATTCTATGTATAGATTCTGCCTAAATTTCTATCTTCGACTATGCATTTTGGAGGTAAATTCCAAGTAGTCCAGCTGAAAGGAAAAGCACTGGGTAGAAATTTTATTGCTGGCTACTAAAGGGGAGACGAAGTTTGAAGTGTGAGTTCAGCCGAGTTAATTATCTGCTAAAACAAAAATCTATAAATGTGAGAAGGGTATAACAGAATTCAGAGTCTTTACGAGATATCTTTAACAATGTCTAGAATACAACTCCAAATTGCTAGACCTCTACAGAACAGGAAAACGTGACCCATAGCCAAGTCACCTTTTGCTACAGTATCGTATGTAATAAGCCAATGGCAGGAGCTTGGTGTAACATATAACGATAACATTTATTTTTGTTCCCACGTCTACAGATCAGCGGACTGCTTCTGCTGATTGGGCTCGCTCATACATCTGTGGTCGGTTGAAATTTGGCTGGGTAGCTTCACTACTTGTGGCTCAATCTTCTTCCATACCTTGGGCCTCAATGTGGGCATCAGGGCTGACTTGGTTCTGCTCCAATTATCTTATCCTTCAGCAGGATGACCGAGCATGTTCCCGTGCTGAGGACTGAGAAGGAAAGGGGGGAAGTGTACAGGGTTCTTGAAGCCCGGGTTCTGAACCGGCACACAGACCTTCCTCTGCATTCCACTGATCCAAGTCAGCCACAAGGCTGATGGGAGGAGCTATGAGCTCTCACTGAAAGGGCTTGGGTACAGAAAGAGGTGAAGAACTGGGAGATTTTTGTAATCCATCCATTGTATCCATAAGACCAAGATTCTGCCTGTGTTTGGTGGGACATGATCCCAGGAAAGTAGGGAGTAAGGGAGGTGAGCCAGGGAGGGAAGAAAGCCGGTCAAGATATGCTGAGCAGATTACTGCTGGGGGGATCTGGTATGTAATTCCTCTGGAGACCTCAGGAGATAGAAACATGCCTCTCAGAGTTGGTCTACCCAGTGGGGGAGGAAAGTGGGATATTTTGCCATCAAACCCCATTCATTGTAAGGGTTGCTTCCTGAAGCATTGATTCCTTAGCACATTCTTTTTGACTCTTGATATTTTGCCTGATGGGCTGTTTCTTGGGAAGGAGTAGAAGGTGGGTGGGGTTTCTATCCAGGTCAGGCCAAAGCTAACCCAAGACAACAAGCGTAGAAGTAGAAGAAGTGAACTGAATCCACCAAGAGGAAGACAGGGCAGGGATTCATTAGAGGTCTAGGGAAGACTCTGGGTACACATACACCACGCGAAAGGATGTTTAAACCCAGTATACCTACATCTCTAGTTGAAGAAAGCTCTGAGTGGCATCTGGGTTTATAATTCTAACATAAAGTTCTCAGTGGGGGCAATAGGGAGGCCTATAAATATTTTTAGAAGTACATTTTCTAAATATACATGCCTGCCTCATATCCCCTTTGAATTCGGTCTAATTTACTCTTTTCCGTTGGTGTGCTGGTAAATGCTTAACAATTGGCTCCATGGGAGAAATATATGCATATACATACACACACAAGTTTACTATAAATTGTACTTATGTTAAGTATGTGTGGCACACACTTTACTAGTAATAAAATATACAATATTCTTTATTATAACTTCCATATACTAATAGATTCTCATAGAATGCATTAGTTGACTTTTGTAAATTTTTATTGATTTTATCTATAGCCAACCTATCATTGCAACTGATGAATAAGCAGTTCCAACATGAATCTTGGTTGGTAGTTTTGTCTACGTTAGTAAGAGGAACAGGAAACAATGAAATCGTTTGTCAGAATTCCACCCATTTGTCAATGACGTAAGCAACGTCTTTGTTGAGTCAGATAGTTTTTGAATACTAGACTATTTCCTCACATTTCTGTGCTATTCACAATGTAGTAGTAACAGATACAATATACTTTTTACATTAATTTACATAATTGACACTTGCTTTATCACTTTCTCGTCTAGAAATCCACAAAAAGAAAGCCAGGCACCGATGGGAAGAATTTGCTGCTTTTCATGGTGTATATACTTCCTCCATGGTTGAGTTCTGGCTCCCCGTGTGAAGCCATTGGCCGTGGAGTTGGGGAGGTGCTCAGTAGAATCACTACCAATTTTTCCACGTACAGATGCAATAACCACAAATAACCTTAAGAGCCCAAACAAGGTAAACTACTAATTTTATAGTTACCAAGTGGTGAGGTTTTAGAATTTATTATCTTTGGGATTAATGTAATTTATTATAATTTTACATAATTTAATGTTCAGTAATGGCTGGGTTTAGCAATCAGCTTGTGAAATTTCTGACAATGTAATAAGGCTTTTGCAAACTCCCAGCACACCAGCATGGCTTTTCCCTTCCCACCCACAGGTGGGACTTCCAGAGACATTTCTGTTTCTCCTACAACTGTATGCTCAGGACCTGGCCTGACTCCTGGCACAGGGAATGTCCTTTATAAAGGGGCCATGAGTAAATAAAACCTTGGGTTCTTTTTCTTTCTAAGAACCCATGATGCTAATGGGCCGTCCTTCTACTCTTCCTCCCACTATGCTGGGTGAGGCAGTGGGGTGTAGACAGGAAGCCTGCCCGAGTTTGGATCCCAGCTCTGCTGCTGACTTGCTGTATCACTTTGAACCATTACGAACCTCCCCATGCCTCCGTTTCTCTTTTGTGAAATAGGCGTATTAGTACTAGTTCCCTCCTAGAGGTGTAATTGTGTGACGTGAGTGAGTGACTGTGTTTCAAGGGCTAAGAACAGTACCTGGTAACTAGTAGGCCCTATAGAGGTATTTGCTATTATTATTACTAGTAGTAGTAGCAGCTAATCATTTATTAGGCATCTATTATATACTGGAAGCTTTCCATGCTTTGTAATTTTTTTTTAAATTTAATTTTATTTTTTCAGTGTTCCAAGATTCATTGTTCATGCACCACACCCAGTGCTCCATGCAATACATGCCCCCCCATTACCCACCGCCAGGCTCGTCCATCCCCCCACCCTCCTCCCCTCCAAAACCCTCAGTTTGTTTCTCAGAGTCCACAGTCTCTCATGGTTCCTCTCCCCCTCTGATTTCCCCCAATTCACCCTTCCTTTCCTTCTCCCAATGTCCTCCATGTTTTTCCTTCTACTCCACATGTAAGTGAAACCATATGATAATTGACTATCTCTGCTTGACTTATTTCACTCTGCATAATCACTTCCAGTCCCATCCATGTTGATACAAAAGTTGGGTATTCATCCTTTCTGATGGAGGCATAATAATTCCATTGTATATATGTACCATATCTTCTTTATCCATTCATCTGTTGAAGGGCATCTTGGCTCCTTCCACAGTTTGGTGATTGTGTCCATTGCTGCTATGAACATTGGTGTACATGTAGCCCTTCTTTGTACTGCATCTTTGGGGTAAATATCCAGTAGTGCAATTGCAGGGTCATAGGGTAGCTCTATTTTTAATTTCTTAAGGAATCTCCACACTGTTTTCCAAAGTGGCTGCACCGACTTGCATTTCCCCCAACAGTGTAAGAGGGTTCCCCTTTCTCTACATCCTCTCCAGCATTTGTTGTTTACCGTCTTATTGATTTTGGCCATTCTAACTGGTGTAAGGTGGTATCTCAGTGTGGTTTTGATTTGAATCTTCCTGATGGCTAATGATGATGAACATTTTTTCATGTGTCTGTTAGCCATTTGTATGTCTTCTTTGGAGAAGTGTCTGTTCATGTCTTCTGCCCATTTTTTGATGTGATTATCTGTTTTGTGAGTGTTGAGTTTGAGGAGTTCTTTATAGATATTAGATATCAGCCCTTTGTCTGTAGTGACATTTGCAAATATCTTCTCCCATTCTGTGGGTTGCCTGTTTGTTTTGTTGACTGTTTCCTTTGCTGTGCAGAAGCTTTTTATCTTGATGAAGTCCCAAAAGTTGATTTTCACTTTTGTGTCCTTTGCCTTTGGAGACGTGTCTTGAAAGAAGTTGCTGTGGCTAATGTCAAAGAGGTTACTGCCTATGTTCTTCTCTAGGATTTTGATAGATTCCTGCCTCACGTTGAGGTCTTTTATCCATTTCAAGTTTATCTTTGTAATTTTTTAAACAATATCTTACAAATGAGGTAACTAGGTCCAGAGAGATGTCATGGCACAGCTGGTTGGAGCTCAGCTGCTGATGGGGCCCAGGCTGTTAGCTCCAAAGGCACATTCGACTCAGGCCATGAGGTTAAGGGTCCATGAACTAGTAGAATACTGAGTTTTCCTTGTGCATCATTCAAAATAGCTGGTATAACTCTAGCCTCTTTACTTGGGTTTATCAGTTTATCTCAGGAGTCTTGCTTTAGTCTATTTAATTGAAGGGGTGTGTGTGTGTGTGTGTGTGTGTGTGTGTGTAAAACATTTGTATCCACCAACTGGACTTAAAAAATGTCACCATTTTGTCGTCTTTCTTTAGATTTTTTACTTAGAAAAATATTACAGAGAAAGTTAGAATTGATTTTGTTTTCCTTTCAAGGGGAGGCCCAAGGGCAAACTGCTGACCCCGTGGAGTTGAAGCACAAGGAGGAATGGGGGTCTGTTTGCAGGTGAGGAGCCCAGGAGACGGGGAGTGACGGCCCATGGGCTGACACTCCGGCAGGTTGGGGTGGGCACGGCCCCTGCGTCACACACGCAGAGTGCCCTTGGTGTGCGGCTGAGGACCGGGGATGCGGGTGAGGACAGCAGGTCATTACCCCCAGCTTGCGTTTCTCGAGTGCTCCCAGTCCCAGGATTGAAAGGCATGAGGACCCCAAGGACCCCAGTGGCCTCACATTCCATCCCAGCACAGAAGTTACGAAGGAAAGAACACAACAATCCCTGAAGTTGGGAGTGGAGCCCAAGTCCACTGCGGCATTTCTGAAAAGATGCCTAACAGCACAGCGCATTCCCAAGACACAGCAAACTTCTTAGGTTCTTCATCGCCCTCACAGAGGCTCCCTAGCCTGTTATTCACTGCACCTCTGGCCTGCCCCGTGGGCCCCCCAGCTGCCCATCCTGTAGCCCCCACTCCTGGTCTCCTCTCTGGGGGCAGTCTGTTTATTTTTTATTTATTTTTTTAATTAACATATAATGTATTATTTACCCCAGGGTACATGTCTGTGAATCATCAGGCTTACACATTTCACAGCATTTGCCATAGCACATACCCTCCCCAATGTCCATATCCCTACCCCGCCCCCCCACCTCCCAGCAACCCTTAGTTTGTTTCGTGAGTTTAGGAGTCTCTTATGGTTTGTCTCCTTCCCCATCCCATCTTGTTTCATTTCTCTTCCCCACCTCCCCATATCCCCCTGACCTGCCTCTCAAATTCTTCATATCAGAGCGATCATGTGATAATTGTCCTGACTTATTTCGCTTAGCATAATACCCTCTAGTTCCATCCACGTCATTGCAAATGGCAAGGTTTCATTTCTCTTGATGGCTGCATAGTATTCCCTTGTATATATATACCACATCTTCTTTATCCATTCATCTGTTGATGGACATCTAGGTTCTTTCCATAGTTTGGCTATTGTGGACATTGCTGCTATAAACATTCAGGTGCATGTGACTTTTTGGGTCACTACATTTGTATCTCAAGGGTAAATACCCAGTAGTACGATTGCTGGGTCATAGGGTAGCTCTATTTTCAACATTCTGAGGAACCTCCATACAGTTTTCCAGAGTGGGCTGTACCAGCTTGCATTCCCACCAACAGTGTAGGAGGGTTCCCCTTTCTCCGCATCCTCGCCAACATCTGTCCATTCCCTGACTTGCTAATTTTAGCCATTCTGACTTGTGTGAGGTGGTATCTCACTGTGGTTTTGATTTGTATTTCTCTGATGCTGAGTGATGTGGAGCATTTTTTCATGTGTCTGTTGGCCATTTGGATGTCCTCTTTACTGAAATGTCTGTTCATATCTTCTGCCCATTTCTTGATTGGATTATTTGTTCTTTGAGTGTTGAGTTTGAGAAGTTCTTTATAGATTTTGGATACTAACCCTTTATCTGATATGTCATTTGTGAATATCTTCTCCCATTCTGTCAGTTGTCTTT
>CM052798.1:162216969-162228229 GCA_028533885.1 Nasua narica | reverse complement strand
AAGGGCCGCGGCCACGGTCTAGGGTAAGCCCCTGCTGAAAATGCACTGCGCGGCTCTTTCTCTGCCGCCGGCTTCTCCGCCCTGATATCTGGGAGCTCTGCCGCACTCAGACACCCCCGGTCTCTTTGTAACCTTGCGGGTCCTGAAACCACTTTGTTTCTGCGAGGGCTGAACCTCCGGCTTAGCCTCCGGAGGGATGTCCCTCAGTGGAGCAGAATCAAAGTCCCGATTTTGTGCTCCGTGGCTCTGCGGCTGCAGGGAGCCGGCCCCTCACCCCGCGGTCTGTCTTCCCGTCGCTTTGGAATCACTTTTCCAAATGTCCTACCTTTCGAAGGTTGTTGATTTTCTGCTCCTAGAATTGCTCTTCTTCCTTTCTTCCCTCTCCTGTTGAGTATGCTGGCTTTTAGAATGATTTAATAACTATCTAGATGAACTTCTGGGATCTGACTCTATCTCAACCTCCTACTTCTCCGCCATCTTGCTCCTCCCTTCTGTTTATTTTTTCATGTAATTTATTTATTTGAGAGAGAGAGAGCAGAACGCAGGGCCCTGAGATCATGACCTGAGCTGAAGGCAGATGTTTAACCGCCTGAGCCACCTAGGCGCCCCTCTATTTTTGTCTGTTTAAACTATAATCCACACACCATGCAATTTCGTCCGTGTCAAGTGTACAACTCAGTGTCTAGGAAATTCAGAGAGAAGCACCAGTGCCACCACAACTACTTCCAGAACATTCTCATCATCTCAGAAAGCATCCCCATACCCTTTAGTGATCACCACCCCCCATCTCTCCAGCGCACCCCACAGCCCCAGGCAATGAGGAAGCTACCTTCTGCCTCTGCTTGTTGCTCGGCGTAGACGTCCCCGTTCTGGGGTCAGCGCTCTTTAATCTTATCAACCCATTTTGCCACTGCAGTTCCTTCCTGTCCTTCTCTTCACCGGTCTCTGGACTCTGCACGGCAAGGGAGGCCTCCTCTCTCCCCAAAAGGTGTGACCTCCACCTGGGAGGGCGACTACGATTTCCCATCTTTCCCCTTCTCCATTGTCATCCATGTACACAATGACCTCCAATCGGATGCAAATTGAATTACTGCTCTAATAGAGGCATAATTGGCAGGCTTTGCAAAGAGATGACTTCCCCTGGGGAGACAGGCCAGCTCCTGTGGGACTGGAGATGAGTAGTCAAGGTGTCAGCAGGTCACAAGGGGGGAGGAAGCTTCCTGAATGAGGGAGCATAAGGGACAGATGACAGAGGCTTCCGCTGGTGGAATGGGGGGCCGTGGGGGAGAAGCGCGGGCTCCACGGGGCCAAGCAGCCTGCAGGGGCCGCGCTTCGAGGCCGGAAAGCTAACGAGAGCCTCTGTTTACCGCGGCGCTGCTCAGCATTTATTTCAGTGTTGCCCCCTGAAGGAGACAAATTAAATTTAAATCTAATTTCTCCCTAACGAAAGAAATTAAATCATAAGGAATGCAATTTTGTCGAGTGGGGCTGAGCTGTGGAGGGCCGCAGACTCTCATAAAATGCGTGTGTTTCCTGGGGCTCCATCCTGGGGCCCCTTTCCTGTTCACTCCTGTGCACTCTCGGGCCAGTGACCTCACCCACTTCTCTGTCTCGAGGACCACGTGCGTGCACGGGACTCTCCCATGTCCGGGAGGCGGGCGTGTGTCTGGGGACGTGAACCAAGCCCTTCCCAATGTCCTCTTCTCCTCACCCCCACCCCTGCCATTAGCGGCACTCAGTGTCTCAGGGATGGATGACAGAGGAAAGCACAGAAGGGACCTGGCAATTTCCAAAGCCAAGGCTTTTGAGTTAAGAGAGGAGGGCTTTAGAGTTTCACAAACCTGGGTCTCAAAGACTTGGGACCTAAAAAAGTATGGTGTCAAGTCCAGGTGTGTAAGGAGGGAGGGAGGCCAGACTTTGCCACGCTCAGGCCAGATGGGGGCTCTGTGACCCCAGCAAGGAGGGACGGGGAGGCGAGAGGCTGCCATGTAGTCCTGAGACCACGCAGTTCCTCCTCCCCAGCCCTGGGGCCACGCCTGTGACCCGAGGGGAGCGGGAGCCCCTGGGGCGGCGGGGGCTGCAGGGAACCCCAGGGGACGGGGAAGCTGGTTCGTCCCGAGGAGCTCACAGGAGTGTGGCAGGGCCTGGTGTGGACACTTTAGCGGGGTCTGGGAGCGGAGAGAAACTGGCTGCCGTGGGTCACCGTGTGGCCTCAGACAGCCCACCTCGTCCTCCCGCACCCGGCCCGGCTCGGAGAGCAGCCGCAGACTCCAGAAGGGCTTAGACCGAGCCTCGGAGAGACTTCCACTGTGTGCAGACCAGAGACCACAGATCAGCAGGACCAGGAGCTTAGAAATCGCTCTGGGGCAAGAGGAGAACCGGGGTTACATTTTCGCGCCCCTGCAAAGTACGGGCTGGTAATTGGAAGTCAGCCATTTCTAGAAGATGGGCGAGGCTCATCGCTTGGGCCCTGTGTTTCAGTGCGAGCTTTGTCCTCACCATGTTCACCTCCAGGACGGGTCTTTTGCATGCATCCAACACGTGCAGGCGACCACACTGCCCGTGGCTCCACGTGCAAGCTTGTCAGACACACCAGACCCGGTCTGGCCAATGGCAGAGCTGCCAGCCTCTTCCAGAACCTTCTCCTCCTCCTTGGCTGCCCTCCCCAGCTCAGAAAAGGGCACCCCTAAAGGCCTCATCTCCCTGAGGGGCACTAGATCACCTCCTTAGAGCCTTCTTCGCTGTCCTCATCCTTCTCTTTGGCCGTGCTCTTTGTGTGGGACCTGACGGTCCCCCCCCTGCCCCCGCCCCAAATCCTGCTACAGTGTCTTCCTAAACTGAGGTCTCTCTTTCGTCCTGCTTCTGTCTCCTCCACGGACTGGTGATAACAAGGATAAAAATAACATCATTATTACTGTTAACAGCTCGCATCCACTGGGTGCTTCCTCTGTGCTAATTGCTTTTAACAGAGTATCTCATTTAACCCTCACATCGCCATACTTCCCAGACTGTCATCATCCCCATTTTGCAGATGAGGAAAACGAAAGTCAGGAAGGTTAAGGGCTTTGCCGAAGGGTCTGAGCCAGGAAACACCAGGGAAGGATTGGAATGAGCTCTGACTCACGCTGTGCCCCTAACCTGGCATTACTTTGTTCTGTCATGGGCTGCAGATCTCTTGGTTACTGTGTTATGTTTTTATAGGTGTTTGCTATTTCTCCCAGCGTCTCTTGGGACACAGCTGTGTCCACATGTCTGTTGAGGAGGCCGCCTGGGTCTTTTAGGAGCTGCCTCACTGCGCTTGGGCCCAAGTGGGCCCCAGAGGACCATTCGGAGTTGACATTGAAGGAGATTTAGGAGTTTTGCAGGGGTAGGCATGGGAGCGGGCCCTCAAACTGAAATTACAAACGAAGGAAGAATTCTCTTTCCCAAGGTCTTTTTCTGCGTTCCAAGTCTTCCTGACTGCATTAGTGAAGATACTTTAGGAAGCAAGTAATGGAAACCGTGACTCCCGCTGGCTTTTCCGGGAGACTGTTCGGTTCTCATCCGTGGAGCCCCGAGGGCAGGGGGCCACAGGACTCACCCACCGAGCAGTTCAGCAACGTCAGAAAGTACTCGGACTCCTGCCTTTGTCTCCGGCATGTGCAAAGTCAGCTTCCTGGAGGCTTTCCTCGGGGCGGACTCGTGCCTGCTGGGAGGGACAGAGGCTCCTTGCTTCCTCGTTCATAGCCAAAGCGAGGATGGAAACTCAGCGTGGAGTGGAAGTCCAACAACCCTCAGTCCCGAGGCCCTATTAGCTCAATACAGAATCAGTAATCGGAACCGTCATGTTCCAAGTGGCCGAAGGCTGGTTTCCTGACCCAGTTTTTTACATTATATGCTATCGTATCCGACAACCGCTCCTATGACTGCACTTGCCTCTTGGAGAACCCGAATAGATATCTACAATCTCATGGACAATTCCCAGCATTACCTCTTTTTTTTTAAATAGGCTCTGCACGGGGCGTGGAGTCCAGCATGGGGCTTGAACTCACGACCCTGAGATCAAGAGTCGGCCGCCGAACCGAGTGAGCCACGCAGACGCCCCAGCATTAACTCATTTCATAGGTGCAGAAACGAGCCCAGTGACCTGCTGAGGTTACTGAAGCGTAAACGTAAAGTTGAGATTTGAACCCAGATCTGCCAGCACTGAACACTCCCAAGAGTCTTCAGCGTTTCTGCGTAAAGACGCTTTGCTCTCCTTGAGAGTGTTCTCCTCTTTAAACGCTGCCTGTGTCCTCCAGGACCGGGAGACACCTTATACAAACACCCCAATTAATAGGAAGACGCGTCTCATTTGTCAGTGTTGCAAGGTCTTCGAGCCACACGTTTACAGAGCTGAACGAAGGCGAAGAGATCGATACGATTCCAGGTCTGATGGGTTTCTCTCTGTCCAGGTCCACGTCTCAGTTCTTCCTTCTCTCAGATCTCTTGGGCCGTGGAGCACAGTCTGCATTAGAGACCCGTTTTGGTGGGACAGTATTTTCGATGCCACACAAAATCACTTTGAACCCTTTGTGCACAGGCCGGCGGGTGGGGCACGGATGGCACTTGCTGCCCACACTTGGTCGGTCCCTTTGCCTGGGTATCAGCTGTCAGACAGGAAGCTTCCTGTGCTCAGGATCTGTGCAGACTTGAGCTGGACGTCCTGCCAAACCCGTGAACTGTGGAAATCGAAGGGTCTGTAAACCCCAGTGGTGGGGGGCTTTCATTCCGGCCCCAGGGGTCCCTGAGTGTTGAGTCCATCCACGGGCAGCCTGGTCCTTTTGGCTCCGACTGCAAAACACACACAAAGCACTTAGGAGCTTTGGAGGGATGAGGTAGGGGCGTGCTTTATGTCAGAACGCTTCTCAAACTCTGGTGCGGGTCTGAAGCTCTGGGAGAATGAGCGAAGGGCACAGAACGTGGGCTCGATGAAGAAGGATGTGCTTTGGACTTTGGAGATTTAACCGAATTCCTCGGTTGATTCTGATCCTGAACAAACTTTGAGAAGCCTTGTTCTCAACCTTGAAACCTTGACGGGGAGAAAAGGAGGGATTGTGGGTTGTTAAGATCCCCCCTGGCCACGCTGTCCCCATGCGGTTTGGCCAGGCCCATGCGGTCCCGGACTCTTCTCAGTTCATTTTTTCTTTCTTTTCTTTTTGATCCTTTTTTGCTCTTCTCCCTTTAAGAAAAAATAAAAATTTTCCAACTCCCCACTTCCTGCCGAGAGTTTTACGGGCCGTTTTACGGATGGTGAAGCGGGCTCTGGGAAGTCACGTTCTGTATGCAGGGTCACCGAGCTGGCGAGCCCTGTATCCGAGGGTTGAATCTGGGCTTCTCTGGCTCCAGAACGTACACATTTTCTGCTCCAAAATAGCAGCCATGACCGGAGTTAAGGATGCACACCCGGGCATTCGGAGGGCTCATGTCCACTCCAGGTTCCTCACCCATTGCCCCTGGGCTCTCAGGCCACGGCTGGCTTTATGAACTCCCTTGCCCCCTCTGGACCCCATCCTTGAACGTATAAACCAGGACCTTATCAGTACTTGATTCCCTTGCCTTCTCTTCGTTCCTTTACCCCCCATGCAGCCCCAGGCGGGATCCACATGGCCACCTGTCATCCCAGCCGGAGTCCCGGTCCCAGAGGGTGTGGTGTCTTCTCTTCGGCTGTTGTTCTGCAGGGAGAGGGCTTTCTGCAGAGACGGCTTCCTTGTGCGTCTTGTGGAGCCCTGTGTCCCCTGCTTCTTAAAATCACACCCAGTGCGGGGACTTCCTGCTATTAGCCGGTGCCTTCTACCACGACTGCATTTAACCAAGAGCTTTGGGGGTCACTTCGCGGCACGTGCTCTCGACCTCGGGAAGTGTATCGTTGCCGGCTTTCTCTAAGATATGCGGCTAAGGTGTCTTTTCCTCCTCCCTCTTGTATATCTGCCTGCTTTTGCAACCCTTCGACCATTTTGGAATCTGCAGTTTTAGCTGTATCTTAGTTTTAGGATACAAAACTCACATTATTGGGGTGTGTGGTGGTGGGGGGGCTCAGTTGGTTAAGCGTCTGACTCTTGATTTCAGCTCAGGTCATGGTCTCAGGGTCGTGAGATAGAGCCGGCATTGAGCTCCGCGCTCTGCTCTCCCTCTCCCTCTGCCCCACCCCCATTCTCTCTGTCTCTCAGAAAAAACAAAACAAAACCAAAAAAACCCCAGCTCAGATTATTAATGTCTCATGGTATCCTCTCTGCTTTCATCCCAGCCCACTTCTCTAATGCCATCTACTCACCGGCTGTCCCCACTGACATTCTACGTGTCAGACATACTGGACTTCTTTCTATTCCTCTCATGTTCCAAAGAAAGCATCGTGGTCCCTCCCACCACAGGGCCTTAGCACATGCTGATCTCCCTGCCCAGAATGCTCCCTCTTGCTCTCTTGCTTAACTTATCTCCTGCTATATATATCTCATGTCTCAGCTTAGTTGTGCTGCTTCTCAGAAACCTTCCCTGACCTTGCCGCCTTGATCGGATGCTCCAATTATATACCCTCCTGGGCCTTCTTTCTTCAGCAAACTTATCAGGGATGTCATTTGCGTTTGTCACTTACTTCACGGGTACCTCCCCTTTTGGGGAGAGACTCGGTGGCTCAGTCCTCCATCTCAATTTCTCCCAGTATGTTGTCCATAAGGACTCAACAGGTATTTGTTGAAAGAAAGGGGAAAAAAAAGGAAAGAAAGGAAGAAGGGAAGGAAGTGAGGCTGGGTAAATGGTTCATCAGACTCACAGTCAGGAATGGGCTGAACTGGGACGTGCTCCTGGGTCCTCGGCATCCAGAACTCTTGTTCTTTCCTCTCGTAACAACTGCCCCCTCCGTCCCAGCTCTTCGGGTTTCTGGCCCAGGCTCTGTCTGGCCTCCCTTCAGGATCGGCTTCCTCCCCTGGCTTCCCCAGATGGCCTCTGAGAACTTCTCTGGTCACATTTTTACTCTGCGCGTTCGTTTTCATTATTTTCACTGCCGATGACACTTGATTCCATCATTTTAATCAAGGAATTCATTGCATTTGTCCCGCCAGGCAGTTCTTAAGAAAAGGATGTGATTCTCTGAACGTGAAATAAGTGATAGAAGGCTACACCGAGTCTTGTGCCCGGGGCGGTGGTTTGCCCACTTCTCACCCAGTCCAGACGAAAGGGTATTTCTGTTCACTCCTCGCTCCGCTGGCTCGGGGGAGCTTCGGTTTCTCCGCCACTTGTGTTATTATGGAACCTGGCACCAGGGTTTGGATGGGCCTCTTCTCTGCCAGAACGCATTCACCGACTCCTTCGGCTGCATGCCCAGTGATAAAAAGTCTGGGATGGGCGGTGGTCCGTCTTTCACCCCTCAGCCCTGGAGAGGGGCAGTTTTCCACAGAAACTTTCAGATTTTTCCAGCTGCTGGTCTACCACCTGCGAGCACGGTGACCTTGGGCAGGTTACTTAACTCTGTGACCCTCGGTCTCCTCCTCTACGAAGTTCGTAACGTCCGCCTCTGGGAGGAGTTGCGACGCGGGTGTGGACCCTGCTCTGGACTGAATGTGCCCCTCCCCCCGCCAAATTCATACCTTGAAATTCTAACTCCTGATATGATGGTATTTGGCGGCAGAGCCTTTGGGGGTGTTAGGTCACGAGGGCAGATTCCTCATGATGGCCTTAGTGTCCTTGTAAAATGGACACTAAAATGGACACTTATAAAGTGGAGCACCCCGGCCTTTTCTTCCGTGTGGCGACACAGCGAGAAGGTGGCCGTCTGGGAACCGTCAGGCGGGCCTCACCAGACACTGAAGCTGCTGGTGCCTTGATCTTGGACTTCCCGGACTCCACGACTGTGACAAATACATCTCTGCAGCATCCACGCCCCCGGTTGATGATGGGTTATTATAGCGGCCCAAGTTGACTGAGACAGCAAGGGTGTGCAGCCCCTGCCCAATGCCTGGCCCAAATGATGAGTTTAAAGCATTTCCCGTATGTTGTTGTCAAAGAAGGTGCAAGTGATAGGTCACAGTGGTGCTGGGGAGGTCACGGAGGGGATATGAATGCCAGTTGACCTGTGAGAAAGACTCGGGTGATCGGAGGCCCCTCACTCCCGCCCCTGCCCTTGGAATGTGCATTCTGCTTGCCTTCCCTGCTCCGGAAGCTGCTCCGAGGACAGAGCCTTGAGACCAAGATGGGACCCTGAGACTGTCTGGATGGTAGATCTGACCGAACCCCATTAAGACCTCTCTGTAAACTTAAGATTGGCAGGCAGGCGTGGTGCCCAAGACAAGCTCTGGAAGTAAGTTCCTTTGCTTATCCCACCGGCCACCTACTGATCCAGAGTGGCCCTCCTCCTCTTCATTCTCTCCCTGCCCTCTGTGGATAAGGGAACAGAATCAGGTCACACCCAGGAAGGTCCGGAGGACGCCCAACACGGGGATTCTGTCCCTACCAGCGAGGTGACCTTGGGCATAGATCCCATATGTGCCTCAATTTTTCTCATCTGTGTAATGCCCTTAATAATCCCAGTTTTCTCTAATTTGTAAGTTAATATGAGTTGATGGAATCAGGAGACAATTGTGAAATGGGTTTGAAATGTGCATTCTAGAAGCGACTGCCTCTTTTCAGCTATAATGTGTGGTGGTTGCTGTAGATCCCGGATGGATTTGGCTAATTACACAGAAGTGTTTTCCAAAGCCCTTTGGAATGACATCCCTGAGGCAATGAAAGTATAGGTTCTATTGTAATTCAGCTCAAGGAACTTTTACTGATTGCGGGCTGTGTCCCAGACATATTTGTGTGTGCTTTGTATGCCTTAAAACAAAAATCAATAAATGGGCCGCGGAGCATTGAGTAGGGATTAGATGTGGAGAAATCACATTTCTGTTTCATAAAGGACTTTAAAGTGTCCCCATTCTCCCATGACAAGCTGCAGCTGGAGAACGTCCCCCATCACTGGCGCTCTGGAAGGTCTTGGGGGTGGCCTGCCTTGGCACGTCCGTTTGCTTATGGAACCTTAGCTTCTCCCCGCTTCACTTGGCTGCCTTCCCATCGAGGCTGAGTCCCTCCCCTTCGGCTGGCCCATTACGCCTTCCTCCCACATAAGGAAGCCCTTGGGTTGTTTCCGAGAGGCCCCGATGGTCTCGGGGACAGTTCTTGCACGTTACCCTCTGCTGGCGAGAGCAGATACGAGCCCGTTGGTCTCCGTTGGCAGGGCCTTCTGGGAAAATACGCGAGCTTCTGCCACGAGGAGGGTGTTCTCATACCTTCCCCGGGGCCTGTATGGGTCCGTCCTGCGTCGGTGACGAGGTGGGGGGACGGCGCGCTGCCATTTCTGTACGCGGCCCACCCTATTGAATTCCCTCGATTCTGCAACAGGGCCGCGAGTAGGTATTTTTATTTTTCTTGTTTTACAAATAGGGCAACTAAGGTCCAGTTTGGTGAGGTGGTTTGCCATCACTGCCTCCTGAGTCTGGAGCCGAGCTGGGGTCCCAGCCCAGCCATCTCGAGTCTAGGCTCCTGGCTTAGCTCGTATCACACCCAGATAAATTCAACCTCTTCCTAGAACGTGTGCAGAGTGCACACGTGCTTGTGGAGCGTCCGGAGGGACAGCCTCCGGGTGTGGGCTCATGTGACCCAGGTCTGTCTTATCTCCCCATCTCCAGCCGCCCCTTCAGAGCCTGGATGGCCGACTGGTTCTTCGTAGTTGGAAGGCCTAGAGGATATGATCCTGCTTGATTCCACTTTTATTAACACCCTAATCCCAAGGCGTGTTCCTGACAGTCCCGGCCTGCATCGGAGGCAGAGGCAGAGAAATCCTCCTTTGGTTCTAGGTTTGCAACAGATGCACCAGATGGAGCCCACTCTGTGATTGTTCTGTGATTTCCTCTCTGCGGGAAGGTTAAACTGATACAAACTCGGAGCTCTTCCGGTGTTCTGGACGAGACCAAGGGAGCGTTTAAACCTTGCGTTTGCAAGTTTACCTCCGGGCTTGGAGGAATCCATTTTTGTTTGTCCGTTAAATTATTCATTAACTCTTTCAACAGGTATGTACTGGGGCCCTGCACTTGCTACCATAGGGTCACAAAGATGAAATAGGCGTTACTTTCGTCCTTTCCTCGGTCATATTTTTGGATCATCCTGTTTCTAGAATGATCCTTGGTGTAGCTCTCCGTGCCTCTGAGAAGTTTAGTCTAGGTCAGAGGTCACCCAGAGAGCAAGTGACACAACCAGGGGCTGAATCCAGATTACCACTTCGCCTCTGAGTGTTTTCCTACTATACCAGACCCCTTTTCATTTTTAGATTAAAAAAAGAGAGAGAGAGAACTTGTGATCCTTCGGTTTGGAGAAAGGCACTAACCACAGTGACGGATTCTTCCGCACTCCTTACAGCCCTTCAGCGGTGACCAGTTTACTGAGCATGCGCGCTGTCTTGGCAGGTGCAGGAGTTGTGGCCCCGCCCCCCGCCCCAGGGTGGGAGGGGCGGGAGGGGCGGAAAATGGGCCACCACTGGGAGGGGTCCTGCAGCTCCGGAGGACCGAGGAGGGGTCAGGGTCTCACACGGGAGCTAGCTCGGACACACTCCGTCCCCGTGGTGGACCCAGTGGAGGGCTGACCACCCAGCTGAACTCTGACGTGGGGAGAAGGTGGGTGAGGGTCGCCAGTGGGCGGAGGCAGAGACCCCCGCCCCCAGATTTGGAAATATGAGAACACTGACCATAGTGTCCCTTGGTCAGACCGAACCAAGCCCCCATGGGGGGGATAGGCAGGGGTCATGAGGGTCCATGTGCTGCCACAGGGAATTTGAGCTTTACCCTGCAGGAGAAGAAACCCCAGACGTTTCTCAGGGTGCAGTGGGCAGTACGTCACCACTTGAGAAGGTCGGGGTGTTCTCCGTGGATCTTTGGAGTGAACTTAAAAGGATGAGTAGGGTTTAGGAGGATGGACCATGGGCTGGGAGGGGGATTTAGGGGAGAACTTTGTACGCAGCGTTATCACCCTGTGTGTCAGCTAATGCACAACTTATGTTACGTTTATAGTTTCCTTTTTTTCCCCCCAAATATTTTATTTTATTTTTTTAGTGTTACAAGATTCATAGTTTCCTTTTCCCTCCAAGTGGGTCCTTCTCAATCTATGCTTAATTAATTGAAGTCCAGTAGTAATCAATACAGGCTCATGTTTCTCACGACCTAAATTGTGTGGAAATGCTAAAAAGCCGTGTTCTCCCAGACCTTCTGTGGGAGCGTTG
>CM052798.1:162203203-162216869 GCA_028533885.1 Nasua narica | reverse complement strand
CCCTGCCCCCAAGCCCGTGCCGCCTCACCCCACTCCCCCCCCCCCCCCCCGCGCCGAGGTGGCATCGGCACCATGGTACCACTGCAGAGCTTGCATTCTTCTCCAGTTCTGGGTCAGCGGCTTCTCGAGGCCCTAGAGTCTGGCCCCTAGTCACCGCTTATCCTCAGTGCATAGCCCGTTGCCTGGGGCTGCGACTTGGCCCATCTCTGATCATTTCCGAGGCCTGGGGTGTCCCTGGACATAGCACGGTCCTAGGGCACACTGACTTCCCGTTCACCGAGATCCCTTAAACATTGGCTCTTGTCAGTGACTGTTCCACTTTGGACCATGCCCACAGCTGGCACAGTTTTCCCGGGGCTGGTCGTCCCAGCGATCTGTTCTCTCTGAACTCTCCATGGACTCGGGCTCCAGCCCACCTTGGTTGCGCAGTTTGCGACAGAAGCTGAAGTCAGAAGGACGTCCTTACGAGGCAGAGGGCAAGACCCAGTCCTTTGACGGCTGGCCAGAGTCCTCTGCATGAAGCACAAGAGAAAGGGCATGTGGCCAAGGTACTGGGTTGATCTTGTACCCTTGAAATAGCTGCTGGAAGAGCACGGTGCCGTGATTATTGAAAGCCTGAGTTAGCAATTGATTTCAGGCTGTGAGATCAATGGGAAAAGAGATTGCAATGCGGGATTATGAAGAAGCCGTCTGTGACCCCCACGCTTATGAAGCAGCCATGTCTCCCTACCCCCAGCACCTTACTGTGACCATGAGTCTGCTGGTCGGTGCCTCCGTGAACTCTCAGAGGCCGGGGGGCCGTGAGTGGCTCATCGTAGCTGGCTCACGGTGGGTGCTTGATTTATGATGCTCACATCAGGCCCTTCTTTGTAGTGAAGAAACAAAGGCATAGCACATAGTGAGGAGGAAGAACGGGGATTTGAACCAAAGTCTAAGTCTGGAAGCGTTAACGGGAGTCCACGTATGCACACAGGACTTTAGCGACGTCCCCGTGTGATCCAGCCGCTTTGCTCCAGGGTCCGGGCAGTCCTGGTGCCCTCTGGTCTTGGAGGCATGCTGTGTTCTGCCCGGATGCTTACAGTCATCACTGTCTCCGCACCAGATTTGCAGAAGTCCTGGGATGGAGCCCCGCCTCGGGCTCCCTGCTCGGTGGGGAGTCTGCTTCTCCCTCCGCCCCCGCTCAAACACTGGGGCTCCGGGACTGCTTGTCTCTGATGCACTGCAGGCTGCCCACGTGGAGCGTGCCCCCCTGCAACACCTCGCAGGTCCCGCACCACCCTGCGCGTGATGGGCGGCGGTTACTGTTCCCAGTTCTCGGCTGAGCTCGCTGTGGCCTCACAGCCCTCTGCAGCCCCCAGGGATGGTCAAATGAGGAAAATGGGCAAAATGGCATTGGACTGGTTACAAATTTTCAGGATCAAAAGATATTAGGCAAGCCCCCTGGAAAACTAATTTTACCTTCTAAATTAGTTGTTTTATCAGTGAGCGAGACCACTGCAGTGAGTCTGCTAATCGACTTTCCCAGTTGGGCAACAGGATCCTGAAATCCTAGCTCCATATCTAAATGTGGAGCATTACTCTTCTAGGGGATAACCTTCTCCTGAATGTGCGTCCACTCTGACTGGCTGGCTGCTTCGCCAGAGTGAGAACCTGGGAAGGAAAAGGAAATCATCCTATATATAAAAATCTATTTATTTATATACACACACATACATTTAAGAGTTAAAAATGGTGGTTTAGAATGAGATTCATTAACTAAAGAACTGTACTTGGTTTCAGACACAGCTGCCATTTTCAATAGTAATATTATTTTTTATTTATTTTTTTAAAGATTTTACTTATTCATTTGATGAAAAAGAGGGAGAGAGAGAGAGAGAGAGAGAAAGCAGAAGCAGAGAGAGCAACAGGCTCCCCACTGAGCAGGGAGCCCGACGTGGGGCTCGATCCCATGACCCTGGGATCATGACCTGAGATGAAGGTCCCTCAACCAACTGAGCCACCCAGGCGGCCCTGGATGATCATAAACTCCTTGGACCTTTTCTGTCATGAAGGGGCAGAGATCCATCCTTATGGGGCCTGGCAAGCATTCTAGAGTTGCCGTGTCCTCCATTGGCTTGTTCTGCAGTATCTCCTGATCAAGGAGCACATTTCCCAGCAAAGCAGGTGCCACAGTGGGCTCATGCCCAGAGAAAGATGAGGCATCACTCTGCCCTTCATCAGTCACAAGTGTCTGACCCAACTGAAATGTGGAATGGCTTCCTGAAGATATACTCAATTAGGAGACAACACTTTGAGAAGTTGGGGTTCTCTATGACAGGATGAAGTATATATTTTCTGAAACGGAGATAATTACGTGGTCCTGTCTTTTCTATAGCAAGAATACATAGAACTTTGCACTTTGAGAGTGGTGTCTTTTTAATAATCCACTGCAGACTTTTTGCTTTCCATCTCTGAAACGTCAGATGGTCTGGAAATCTTAGTCTCCAAGCAGGGGGATTCTGTCACTAGGAGACACAACAGTGGGACACTGTGATTGGTGGTGAGGAACTAAATTCTGTAACTACACTGAAATCATATAGTTACCCATTAACAGCAGGTGGTGTTACCTAACCTCATATACCCCGACTAGGAGCAGCACGAACTCATGTCTGATGCCCTCCTGGGGGAAATAATGTCATAGGGAAAACTAACCACGCATCTGAGGGACACAGTCGCTATAAAAGAAAGGCAAGACTGTGAGATTCAGCTGTACTATAAAAATAAAGATTAATGGTCTAGACAGGTCATAAATTCAAAATAAGGATAATAATTTTCCCCACAGAGATAAAAGAGGGTATTGGTAACAGGAAGCTGGAGCAAGAAGTTAATAAAACAGAATCAAATCAAAATGCATGGTGCGAAAAGCATTTTAAAATCAAGAACACAATGGCCTATAGGATAGAATGCGTAGAGTCAAGAACAGAATATCTGGAAGCCAGCTCTCTGAGGAACTCTCTTAGAAGGACTTGGGAAGGAATAAAGAGTTGAGGAAAAGTCCATAATCTTATACTCGAAGTCCCGGAGGGAAAGGCAACAAAGAAATGGGCGGGAGAGAATAGTTCAAGAAATCGTGACTTTGGGTTTTCCAGACTTGAGGAATGATGAAAGATCTTGATGGGAGATCTTAGATCACAGAGTAGGAGACAGAGTGAAAAAGGAAAAACAGACACCTGTAAATGTTAGAGAGAATTTAAGTCTATCAAAGGAGAAGGGCAAGTACAGGTAGGTATCCACAGCAGGTAATATTGATGGAGTGTTCTCATCAGGTAGGGGCTATCCTAAGTCCTCCGAAGGATGAACTTATTGAGCCCTTGTAGCAATTCTAACATGTGAGAGGACTCTTATCATCCCTATTTGTACACGAGGAAACAGAAGTACAGAGAGTTTAAGGAACTTTTCCGCGATGTCAAGTCAGGACATGGAGGAGAGGGCTCTGGAAGCCAGGAGTCTCTCGCTCCAGTGTATCGGTTCTTTTTTTTTTTTTTTTTAAGATTATTTATTTATTTATTTGACACACAGAGAGAGATCACAAGTAGGCAGAGAGGCAGGCAGAGAGAGAGGGGGAAGCAGGCTCCCCGCTGAGCAGAGATCCTGATGTGGGACTCGATCCCAGGACCCTGAGATCATGACCTGAGCCGAAGGCAGAGGCTTTAACCCACTGAGCCACCCAGACGCCCCTGGCATATCACTTCTTAAGCACCAGACTCTCCTCCTTGAAAAGTCCGTAGAGAGAGAAGTCAGATCAGTCAGGAATATAAATCACCCCTTGGCATTAAACATCTCAACGATACTGGAAGGGTCAAGAGGGCAGTGGAGAAATAATTTCAAAACCTTATAGGAAAAATATAACTCGTAACGTAGAATTAGCTCAACCAAATGTAAAGAGGTTAAGTAAATTGCGTGAAGAACTACGTATAGGAAGGGGAGAAGCGGTCTTGGCTGTGGTCCATTAATCTTTTTAAGTATTGCCTCTGCTAAATGCTGGGAGAACTGTGGCTCTGACAACCATTTTCTCTGAAAGTCTAATTGCCTGCTCGGGAAGGAGGGCAGGGGTCAACGGTGCTCCCAGGTGGGCTTTGCACTTTTACCCTCCCTGCTTCTGAGAGCTGCTGAGCCAGGGCCATGGGGCCAAGAGCTGAGGCCATCACTAATGTTCAGTAAACTCAGACCCCGCCCCCCCTCCAGGTTGGAGGACAGAGATAAATGCTGGGGAAGATCTTCTGGATACATGAATTTTATGATGCAATCTCTAGGCAGTAAAAGAGACAGGCTGGATGCTCTCCAAAGCCCCGAGATGGTGATAAAGTCAATGATTGGGAGTCATCTCTCCTTGGAGGAAATAGACTCTGTTGGGTTTGTGCTGGCCAACCTTGACACCAGACCCGTGCAATCTTAGTGTTTGCATTAAGGAGGTGTCATTAAAAAGTTATCGAGGGCAAGTTCCCTTGTTCTAAAACCCACCAAAGGCCCCCCATCACAGAGCCATGCCGTTTTGAAGTTGAATGGCGCCGCTGACTAGGGTTCTTAATTTTTATAGATGAGAAAATGGAGACTAGAGGAAATGTGTGATTTCCTCCCCGCCCCCTCCCCCAAGGTCATCCAAATAGTAAAGGACAACCAACACTTGAACTCATATGAAATCATTGATTCCATGTGCAGGTTTTGAGGGTCTATCCTGCATATGGCAGACACGGTCCTGGGTCCTGGAGTACAGCAGTGAGCAAGACAGAGGTGGTCTCTGCCATCCAAGAGTTTCCATTCTAGAAAGGAGAGAGTGACCATAGGGTGCAAACCAGCCAAAGTTCACAGTAACGGAGGTGGGGAGAGGCGCGAGCCTATGGGATGGGGGGTGTATAGGAGGTGGTGGGGACGGCATCAGGCGACCATAGACTGAGACGACAGGGCACCCTTTTTGAAGACATGCTATTTGAGATGAGATTTGGTCATTTGAAAATGTAGGTTGAGAGGAAAACAAGACGATGGTCTCAAGGCAGGTACACGTGTAGCCTCTTGGGGTAGAAGGAAAGCGGATGTTTTTGGAAGAAAGTGAGTGAGGGGATAGGTGCCCTTGGGCCACATTTTGGTAAGATGTTTGGGATTTATTCTACAAGCAATGGAAGGACGGTTTAAAGCTAAATGATGTCACGATCTGATTTGTATTTTCCAGAAAGATCACTCTGGCTGCTCTGTCGAGATAAGACTTCTCATGGCGCAAGAGAAGGCGCAGGCAGATCAGGTAGGGGAAACTACCCAGAGGCAAAGATCACGCTTCCAGCTACTCTTGGAAATTCCCCCCCAATCCCATTGTCCCATGATGGTATGAGATTTATCCAAACAAACCCAGTTTCCATCTTCTGATTTCTGGTCAGGTTTGCCCCTACTGTGATGGGTTCCAACCGCCTTTCATGGTACTGGAAGAGATGTGTAAAGCAAAAACAAAAACTAAACATTAATTTTAATTGTTTACTTACATTAAAAACAAAACAAAACAAAAAAAACCTTTGTGTTCCTGTTCAGTACGAGGCCCTCTGCCAGAGAGCGGGGATGAAGAAATTAAATATGGGGTCCCTGCTGCCGAGCATGGTGGGGGAGGCTGACAAGCGAACGGTCAGAGTGCTCTGTGCACAGAAGGGGGACTTGTGACCTGAACGCAGCCTGCATCCTGGAAAAGCCAGGGGTCCTGGCCAGGGGACCTGAGTGGGAGACGTGAGACCCATGCCGGAGCCTTGGCAATGCTTTTGAGCCTTATGTGATGAATATGAATGTACTTGTCCAAGTGGGAAGGGATGTTGAGGGAGAGGGACCAGCATTCACAATGGCAGTTGGATAATAGACTGTAGGGAGGGTTCACATAATCCTCAGTCATTGGGTTTGATTGGACTGTAGCAGGAGGGTCTGCCAGGAGAACATCAGGGATGGCAGCGTAAGGAGTGAAGTGTGGTGGGAAAGCACTCAGCCTTGGTCTGAGGGGCTGTTCTGAATCCCCGCTTATGTGATGCATTACTTACGACTCCTGCTTGCAAGAAAAGAACTTACTTAAACTGGTTTAACCAAGTAGGCATGTTTGTTATTCCATGTCAGGGCTAGGAAGTGGATCCCCAAGGAGGGATTTAGCTGGGCTTCTGATAGGAGCCCGGACCAGGGTTTGTGGAACTGTGAAAATGTGAATGTCTGCTTCTCTCGGCACATCCGCTTCCCGTCCCCAAGGCCACAGACAACTCCTGAGTTATTATCTCGTATGTTCGGGAGAGCAGATAGCGTCGAACAAAATCAGCAGGCTCAGATCCAAATTCTCAGGCAGAGCATTACCAGCATCCTGTTCTGAGTGAAGTATTCAGTCCAGTATCTGTTGCCAGGAAGGTCAGGCCAGGTGGTGAAACATGATTTCTGGGGGCCACCCTTGTGGCCTTGTGGCTCGTGAGCTAATTTAGATAAAATCCCTTGCAATATGCCTGCCATGCGGTGAGTGTTCCACCAATGTCATTTCCAGGAGGGCAGAGCTGCGGGTGGGGAAGGGAATCGGCAGGATCCCGGGGAAGACGGTGTTCAGTAGTGTGAGACGACGGAAAGGCTGCCCAGGGCGCTGGCACGGAGCGGAGGATCGATAAACGGTGTTGGTTATTATTGCGTCAAAATGATCTGCTTATGTTTTTGTCTTCCCTCCGGGCCCCTTGGTTTCTTGGCTACGGCAACTGTTTGACTCAGACGCCCGTATTCTCAGCCCTGCAGACAGTAACCCGTGCCCCCAACCCTTGGCTGGGGTCTTGTGCCCAGAGGAGCTGCTCATTCTCTCCCACCTGCCACCCCTCCCCCCACGAACTTGCACTTTCTCGAGCCTCATGGTCAGGCCCGGGATGGCCCTAAACACTACGCTTTGGACCCCTGCAACCCTCTTCTTTCTCCTTCTTCCCGCCCATGTCGACAAGATTCCAGCAAGCCTTGCAGCCGGCCATGCCTGGGTTCTCTCAATGCACAGACCCGTTGGCTAGCGAGCACATTTGTGGCTTTAATTAGACCAGTGTTGACAAGCTCTGAAACTTTGTTATTTGATTTTTATCTTTGGGATGATTTAAAGCACCGTAAAGCTGCATAACTGTTGTGGGCAGGTCACATATTCACCGACATCCATCTGCTTCCTCCGGAAACTAACTACCCTACGCTTGGAACAGAGCGTGGAAAGCAGACGATAAAAAAGAGATTGCCATAGGTTAATGCTTTTTCTCATGGCAAAGGTTTTGTTCTCTTGTTTTTGTTTTAATTTTACTATCTCTGTGTTCTTGGCAGTATACTTAAGTAACCATTTTGACCTTCCTTTTATTTCCGAGCAATCAACAATAATCCCCGTGCTGATATTTTGGGCTTGTGCCTTTCAGAGAGATTGACTAGTTTGCATTGGTGCCTGCGAGTTTGCAAGGAAAACTCATGTGAATTGTCTCGTTTACCACAAACCCAGGAGACGATGTGCTGCGCCCTCTGTTAGTCCCATTTGACAGATTGGAAACCCGAAGCTCCGCCAGGTTTGGTGGGCATTGCGCGATCAGTGAAGCTGACCAGAAATGAGTGTCAGTGAAGCTGACCAGAAATGAGCGTCTACCGAGCATGCACCTGACTGCCACCGGCAGCGAGAAGGAACCACATCCGATACAGAAGTACTTGGGACTTCCCTGGTGCATCGTTTCTCCGGATGCTCTGGGCTTCCCTCTCTGCTCTCCTGTCTACTGACTTTGGTTCACTGATAGTTTGCCTCAGTAGAACATCTCGGGGTAATTACTGAGGCCAGTGGAGGCCACAGGTCCCAGGACGTGGTGTTTCGGTGCTGTCAGTTCTCCTCATGGCCGCTTGTGAATTCATAATTCTGTGACAGAATGATCCACGAGATCTCCACCACAGGCACGGGCAGAAGCCCTCCTCTCTGTGCTCTTTGCCCAGAATTATACAGTTTAGCCCTCAGTGCCTACCCCGCCTTGCATAGATGAATACAATTTTTTTTAATCTTCCCAGGAATGTTCATTTTGGATCATTTAACATGGGGAGCAATACGCTTTTCAGGTTAATTGGTGAAGCCATAGGCCACGCGGCTTCATTCATTGACTGTGGGCATGCTGCCTCTCTCAGCTTCTGGGTAATAGAAGCCCAACAAAAATGGGCTTGAGTAGCAAATACGATTACTCGCAATTATCCAAAACATGTGCAGGTCTCGTCCCTTTCCATCGATCTGCTCCTGGCTGCGTCCCCCCCTTCCCTACTCCCATTCCAAGGCTCTCACTCCTCACGTCCCCTTTTCGGAATTAACCTCCGAAATTCCTTCTCTCAGGGAATATTCCACTGGACACAAATACATTGGGGGAATTATCCTTTTCTCTCTCTGTTGAAGGTAAAATGTTGTCCTTCTTTTCCATTCCTTATGTGCACGTACTCCTCCCTCTGAATCTTTGGGACCCCGGCCGTGAGCACCAGGGGAAAAAAAACTGGGAACCAGCCATGACGTTATGGAGGGGCAGGCATCCTAAGTAGAAACAGGCAGGTGCGTGGGTTTTTGTTTTTGTTCTGTTTCTGAGATTTTATTTATGTATTTGAGAGAGAGAGAGCACCATGAGTAGGGGTTGGGAGGTGGGGAACTAGAGGGAGAAGCAGACTCCCTGCTGAGCAGGGAGGCTGACGTGGGGCTCAGTCCCAGGACCCTGAGATCATGACCTGAGCCGAAGGCAGCTGTTAAGCCAACTGAGCCACCCAGGTGCCCCCAGAGGCATGTTAAGTATTTTCCTCTTCCTTCTCCTCCCGTCTTACCTGTTCCATGTTCCTGCCATGCTGTCTTGCCTCAGGGCCCTTCCTCACAGAGATCCTTCTGCACGTCTCATCTCCTGTCCTCCCCTGTGAAATCCTGTCCAGACTTCCGTGTTTCTGTGAAATGACAACTCTCACGTGTAGTGTGATGTGGCCTTTCCTTGCTCTGTGCCATCGCAACAGTGATAAGCACTGTCGGATCAGTGTTTGGGGCCAGGTTCCCTAGAAGCTGAGTCTGAGAAGTCCTCACACAAATGATTTGCTCAGGGATTGCTCAAAAGAGGGATCTGTGAGGGAATGAGGGAAGGAGGATAGGTCAAGAGGAGAAGGTAGGCAAAAAAAATCAAGGCTTCATGAACTCATTGAATGTGTAGAGTGGTGGCCACCAGGGGTTGGGGGATGGGGGAAATGGGGAGATATTGGTCAAAGAGGACGAACTTTTCTCTGTAAGGTGAGAAGGTGGTGGGGATCTCATGTACGGTGCGGTGACTACAGTTAACAGTACTGTCTTCTGTACTCGAAAGTTGCTAAGTGGGTAAATCTTAAATGTTCTCATCTCAAAAAAGAAATGGTAATTACTTGACATGGAGGCTTAGCTAAGCCTGTGGTGGTAATCACTTTGCAATCTATGAGTGTAGCAAGGCACCGCTTCGTATACCTTAAATGTATACAATGTTACATGTCAATTACATGTTCCTGAAGCTGGGAAAAAAACAAAAAGAAAGAGAAAACTAGGCTTGGGGGGGAGGGGAAGCGGGACCCTCACCGGGACCCCCCCACCGGGAGCTCAAGAGTGTGAGTTTCATGCAGCTGTTGTCTTACCCAAATAGAAGGTGGCTTTGATCAGCCAGCGAGGAGTCGCTTTCTGCTCTGGTGGTAATTCTCCAGGGGAATGTGCTCTCATGGAGACCTGGGCAGGACACCACCACCATCTGCTATAAATAATCAATGAGGTCATCGTGACCTTTAGCAAACCTCTGATGGACCTCAGTTACATCTGAGGCAGGATTCTACGCAGTTTGGAGTCAACAAAGGCTGAGCTGTGTCTGTGTAGAAATTTCCTGAAGGCAGACATTCAAGCATAGGGGAATGAGACAGGACCCGGGCTCTACAACTGGGGACCAGGTAGGAGCTGGGTTGTATGGACAGGGTTACATTCTGTCAGCTTAGCAATCCCAGAGATGAGAGAGACCTTTCCCAGTGTTTCCCGCAGAAGTCCCAGCATTGGCTTCACCAGGCTGACTCGAGTCACATGACGAGAACCCAGGCAGTCGCTGTCGCTGTCGCTGGGGGAAGGGGGCTTACCGAGGGGCTGGCTTGGCTATGTGCCTCCCATCCTCGGCGGAGCTGTGTCATCAGCCCCAAGAGAGCCACACGAGCGGGCAAAGGCAGAGGGGAAGGACGGGTCTTTCATCGGGATGGACATGCAAGGCAGGGGGGAATTGTCAGACCACAGGGTTTGCACATTTCCTTCGTGCAGCCCTGTGGAGCACACACAAGGCAAACGAGAAGGCTGTGAGTTCATTGCCACCGGCAAGCTCTGGACACGACTGATTTGACAAGTCGTATTTAATGCCGGGCTTGTAAAGAAGTTTCTCATTTTCATCTGACAGTTTTTATGATGGAAGTCAAGCTCACTCATTTATAATTGACAGGATTTTTATTCATTTTGGAGAAGTTACAGCAGCGAGTGGCTTGCAGTTTGCAATCTATACAGACATTTTCTGTTAACCTCGCAAAGCTTGAGAACTTAGCTTCGACATTTTGTCACCGGGCTTGTCAATTTCTAGACAGGTGACTTCACCCCAATCTCGTCGGGCTGTTTCTCTCCTTAAATTCAGGAGTTATTTCCTTGGACAAGGCCAGCGCCAGAGGCTTGACTATTGTTGTTTGTTGACTTGTGTAATGTCTGGGAAAATGATTTTCTAGCCGTGATGTGAAATTGACTTTTCATCTTTGGTGCCCAGATGCTCCAGCTCACATTTCCCATGTCTAGAGACTCACGCGTCTATTCAGGGGGTATATGGGAGCTTCAAGAATCAGACTGCTTACTGGTAGAGAGCTGGAGAGCAGTGATGGGTCTCTGAGATAGTTTTGAAACAATTCTTCTAAAAAGTATGCTTACTGCTTTATTATTTAAAAACAATGAGTGGTAATTCATAAACTCAAGGGTTTTGATCACACGGTTGCTAGGGGAGGGAATCTCCTTTCTGCTTCTCAATATCCCCCCATGTTTCTCGGTGGTAGCATCCTACACACCATCCTGGGAGTATGAATGAATTGTACTTTCCAGTCCGTGTCACGAACTTCTCAAGAGGATTCGTTCATTCAACTATGAATTTGGCGAGCATTTTAACTGGAGCTTAGGTAAGAGCCACATGGATGGCGCGATGGTTATGAGTACTCTGTAGGGTTTGGGGGGGGGTGGGGATCAAGAGGCTGGCCCCAGGGAGAGTGGGGTGTGGAGCAAAGTGCAAGCCAGGCGGCACATGTTCAAGCCTCCTGTGTGTCACTTACATTTGTTGGGTGCTGGTATGCAGAGGTCACTGAGTCGTGGTACCGTCCCTGGTGGAGCTCAATGTCAAGTTGGAGAGACAGACGAGTAAATGGCTCCAACGGAGTGCAGCAGGCAGGACTTTGACTCAAGCTGGGTAACCCATTCCCCTGGTTCTGCACCTGGGGTGGTTTTGGCATCCTTATGAACCACTGAACGTGGACAAGGGAAGTTTGGTTATCCCTAGTGATTGGACTTCGAATGGCCGATGATGTTGGATATCCTATGATGCATGGGACAGCCCCGCAAAATAATGAATAATGCCACCCAAAAGGCCAGTGGTGAAAAAAAAAATGTCTTGTCTTACAGATATATTGAGAATGTGCTTCGTGCTCATTGCCGCAGTCCTAGCACTGGCACAGAGTAGGTCCCCTGTGAGTGTTTATTAGGGAAAGTGGGTCAAATGGAGGAACCCATGAGTGAGGAGGAGGGACGCCTGTCTGAGACTTTTGCCAGGCACATGAGACACGAGGCCTCGGCAGCATGACCTTTCTAGATGCCCCTGTATCTAGAAGAGGTTTGCAAGTCTCCCTGCTCAGACCTGGACTGGCTCGGGCTTGGGTGAAGCCCTCAGGGCCTGACCCCAAGCTGGACTGGAGATGAGACTAGCTCACTTTCAGATGTCAAATTTCTTGGTCCCCCTCCAGCATTCAGCTAGAGTAATTTCCTTCGAGATTCAGTGCAATATCCTTGCTAAGAACAGATGCGTTAGACTCTTGGATTCCATTTCTGTTTCCTTCAACAAGCGTGTGGTTAAGGCATTGTTCTAAGTGCCTAGGAGACAGCAGAGGACAAAAATGACAGAGTTCCTGCCTTTAAGGAGCTCTTGTCCTACTTGGGAAAACCCAGGGAACCAACACTCAAGGGAACGCACAGTGGATACCGTGGTGACAAGGGCACATGGGACAAAGGGAAGGGGAGGGGCTGTGTTCCATAGGTTTGTAGGGAGGCCGCTCTAGCAGGGGGGAAGCAAAGGAGGCTAGGGGACTATCTGGGCAAAAAGCACTCTGTCAAGGGCAGCAGCAGGTGCCTGGGGAATTGAGGAGGAGCGAGGAGCGAGGAGCCACTGGTGTGGCTGCAGTGAGGGAAACTGTGATGGGATGACATCAGAAGTGGGGGCAAGGGGGCCGTGTCAGTCATTGTTAGGACTCTGGTTTGGCTCTGAGTTGGATGGGAAGCTGTGAGAGGATTTGGAGCAGAGGAATGAACTGAGCAGGCTTGTTGTGAAAGCATCCTGGGTCCGTTGTCTGTTGCTAGTGGCTGAGGAAAACAGTGGTCTATTCGTTCCCCCAGTCGTGTAGGGTGACGGGGGCCCTTCTCCTGCTGCTTTCACTTGAGCTCACTCAGCTGGAAGATGGGCTCAGCTAGGACATCTGGCCCTCTCTTTCCATGTGGTCTTTCATCCAAGGAGGCTACATCCGGTAGGGCTTCCTTCCAAGATGGCGGCAGCATTCCTGGAGAACACACACCACACTTCCACTGCGCTCTCCCCCCAACCGTGTGCTAAGTGACATCGCCAAGCCCAGAGTCAGTGTGAGACTGTGAGTGGTATGGATATCAGAAGACTTGGTTGATTGGGGCAGTTAATGTAACAAGAGACCATTCCAGCTGCTCTCTGGTGAATAGTCTTGCAGGGGGAGGGATGGTAGAGCCAGGAGGCCAGCCAGGAGGCTACATGATAACTCAGGGGAAAACGACACAGGTGAGTGGAGTGGTAAGAAATAACGCAGTAATATGTATTTTGTAGATGGAACCCAGAAATGGTTTGTGGATGGATAGTGCATGAGATATGACAGAGAAGGTATTTAAGGATGACTCCAAGACATCTGTCTCTGGTGAGTCCAAGGGCAGAGTTGCTGTATGGGGAGAAGCATAGACTGGCTGGAGGGTGGATTTTTGCCAGTTGGACAGTTGTTTTGGACCTGTCCTGTTTAAGATATCTGTATTAGATGTTAGTTGAATATACTCTTAAGGATTTGGAGGATGAGTCTGGGATGGAGGAACACACTTGGAAATTGTCAGCCTGTTGATAGTATTTAGAACACTGAGCCTGGAAGAAACCATCAAAGGAGTGAGTGGATAGAGCAGAGAGGAGGTGTGAGGCCCGAGCCCAGGTTCTCCAACATTTCAAGGTTGAGGAGATGAGGAGGGACCAGCGAGGTGACTGAGCCAGGTCAGGGTTGGCTAGTGACTGGGAAAGTCAAGAATCATGGGAGACTGTGGAAGCATGTGCGCTAAGTGTGGGAGAGTGAACAAGTGTATCTGATCCAGTTCCGTCTCTTGCTACAC
>CM052798.1:162178893-162202703 GCA_028533885.1 Nasua narica | reverse complement strand
GAATTAAAGTTTGATAAAAATTAAATTTAAATTTAAATTTTAAATTCTTGAGGAATCTCCATACTGTTTTCCAAAGTGGCTGCACTAACTTGCATCCCCACCAACAGTGGAGGAGGGTTCCCCTTTCTCCACATCCTCTCCAGCATTTGTTGTTTACTGTCTTGTTGATTTTGGCCATTCTAACTGGTGTAAGGTGGTATCTCAGTGTGGTTTTGATTTGAATCTCCCTGATGGCTAATGATGATGAACATTTTTTCATGTGTCTGTTGGCGGTTTGTATGTCTTCGTTGGAGAAGTATCTGTTCATGTCTTCTGCCCACTTTTTGATGTGATTATCTGTTTTTTGAGTGTTGAGTTTGAGGACTTCTTTATAGATCTTAGACATCAGCCCTTTGTCTGTACCTTTGTCTGTGTCATTTGTGAATATCTTCTCCCATTCTGTGGGTTGCCTGTTTGTTTTGTTGACTGTTTCCTTTGCTGTGCAGAAGCTTTTTATCTTGATGAAGTCCCAAAAGTTTATTTTCACTTTTGTTTCCTTTGCCTTTGGAGATGTGTCCTGAAAGAAGTTCCTGTGGCTAATGTCATAGAGGTTACTGCCTATGTTCTTCTCTAGGGTTTTGATAGATTCCTACCTCACGTTGAGGTCTTTTATCCATTTTGAGTTTATCTTTGTTAAGGTGTAAGAGAATGGTCAAGTTTCATTCTTCTATATATAGCTGTCCAGTTTTCCCAGCACCATTTATTGAAGAGACGGTCTTTTTTCCACTGGATATTTTCTACAAGTGCTTTTTGCCAAATGGGACCCATCACCCTTCCATTTGGGCAAAAAGGTCCCTCCACCCTGGTAAGCTCACAGGAGTTAAAAAAAAAAAAATCCCTCCTTCCACCTTCTGTGTTAAAGAGCACAGGAAGAAAGGAGAGGAGAAATGCTCAGCTCTAGCGTGGTGATCAGTCCCTTGGGAGGGTGACCCCCTCCCCCAGTAACTCCAATGACAGCAGGGTTTGTGTTCTTACTGATGTGATGTATAGAGCTTCCATTCTGGACCAAAACTTCTTGATCCATCGTGGAAAGCTCACAGTCAAAATATAATTCTTTATTTTGATTCTTCAAACTTGATAGATCCCATTTATTGAGAATCTCCTGCATTTGTAGGCTTTAGGCTAAATGCTTTCCCTGCCTTATTGTACTTAATCTTCATGGAAACCACACAAAGTAGGTATTTTTATCTCCCTTTTGCGGATAAGGAAGGAAAAATTCATCGAGATTGAATAACAGGAAGGTAACGCATTGAGACTGAAGTTGCCCGGCCAAGAGGCAGCAGAACTTGGGTAGAGCGTAGATTTCCTGCATTGGAGCCAGGCCCCTCTCTCGCTGTCCTCGGCCCCTACCCGAAGGGTCACCTGCAGGCTGTCCAGCTCAGATATGACAGCTCTACTGAAGACACTTGCCTCCCAAGTGTCTCGATGTCAGGGTGGGGACCCACGGGAGAGAAGACACAGTCTTCATGCCCTATGAGTTTCTCGCCCTAGCCGTCCATCTGGGGGAGCCTGCTGGCGTTCCCAGCCTCACTGAACTTGGGTTATACACCCATTCATTTCATTCATTTCTTTCCCCAAACTCGGATTGAGGACCCACTACGGCTGAGCGCTGGGGATACAATAGTGAATCTGCTGGGACCTGCACACAGGAAGCTCAAGGGTTAAAGGGAAAGTGGGATCAGAAACCAGTTAGTTGGAACCAAGTTTGATGTGTGTGTGTTTCGTGGTGGGGGGTTGGGGTTGGGACAGGGATGCAAATGGCAGAGAGATGGAATCGTAATTCTGGGGCTTGTCCTGGGGACCCTAAATGGTGTTCATTTTTCATCTGTTATCCCTTAGCAATATGGAGTCATCAGGATTTTTAGCAGGGAAATATCGTGGCCAGCTCTATACTGCAGAAAGATCCCTTCCAAGGAGAGAGAGAGGATACTGAGCGAGGTAAGAGGTTCCTCCAGAACAGATCCTGCAGGGGTACCTGGGTGGCTCAGTCGGTTCAGGGGCTGCTTTGGGCTTGGGTGATGATCCCAGGGTCTTGGGATAGAGTCCTACGTCGGGCCCCTTGCTCAGCGGGGAGCCTTCTCCCTCTGCCTGCCTCTCCCCCTGCTTGGGCTCTCTCTCTTTGTCTGTCTTTCTCTGACGAATAAAATCTTAAAAAACAAACAAACAAGAACAGATCCTGCACCTTTCCTCTGTCCCCAGGTAGGGTAGGGGCCACGCTCACTTTCAGTGGGAATTCAGGGTACCTGTTGTTAAAAATGAGCGGACTCGGTTTCTTTGTTCCTCAAATCCATTTGGTGCGACCCTAGAGAATTCAGGCGGAGGGCTTTGGGGAGCCAGGAACGAGCACTGGATGGGGGCCTGAGGCAGAAACCGCCCTGTCCCCAGGGCTGGACTGCTTGTCCATCCGCTGCTGTGGTTTCTCGTGGCCTCTCTGGTCCGCAGACAGAGTCGGGAACATTACAGGTGGCCTGTTCTGGGCAGAATTCATGAAGCTGGCCTGGAGGAAAGGCAGCCTGCAATCTGGTTATATTTCCCACGATGGCTGTCACTTAGTATATTTGTTGGAATTTCTGTCGTGAGCTCTTTAATCCCTTCTTCCACTGTCTACCAGAGCGGCATTTCTGTCTTATTTCTGTGAGCTGTCTTCTCATGCTCTAGGACCCATTCTTCTTTTTTCTTTTTTCTAAAAGATTTATTTATTTGTGGGGGGGAAGGGGCAGAGGGAGAGAGAATCCTGAAGCCGACTCCCCACTGAGTGCAGAGCCCCACACAGGGCTCGATCCCAGGACCCTGAGACCATGACCTGAGCTGAAGTCAAGAGTCGATGCTGAACTACCTGAGCCCCCCCAGCTCCCCCATTGGACCCATTCTATGGGGATTTGCTCAATGTCTTGGGGGCTTGCCTAGTGTCATTCCTGAGTCCCGCCAGGGGTTCAGAATCAAGACCCCCGCCCATACCCAGCTTTATATTCTGTCCCTTTATCAGGCACCCCCAGAACATCGCCCACGCATGTTCTCCTGGCTCTGGCTGGAATGTGGAACCCTAGGTCAGGAAGCTCCCGGAGTAGTCTTTTCCCTCCCTCATCAGGTGGGTGATGTTGTGACTTAGTCTTAGCCCAAGTATAGAACTACTGGTCAGGAGGGGAGGTTGGGCTAAGTCCTGAAGGTGGGGGGTGGTGGTGCATGTTTTCCCGTAGGCAGGAGGACTCTGCATCGCCTTTTTTTATGGCAAATTTAAGATTAATGTTTTATTTAAGTATACATATCATATAAAAGTTATCTCATAAAAATGTGCTCCATATTAAATAATCTTAAAGATATATAATTACTTGGAGTGCTGGGTGGCTCAGTCGTTAAGCGTCTGCCTTCAGCTCAGGTCACGATCCCAGGGTCCTGGGATCGAGCCCCACTTCAGGCTCCCTGCTCAGTGGGAAGCCTGCTTTCCCTCTCCCGCTCCCCCTGCTTGTGTTCCCTCTCTTGCTGGGTGTCTCTCTCTGTCAAATAAATAAAATCATTTAAAAATACATAATTACTTACATATAATGCTTTCAATGTCATTTACCGATTTTCATGAACGCTTTGGTCTAAGGCCGCCTTTGCTGCCTCTCCTGAGGCCGGATGTAGAATATGCCCGCTCCCTTTTTAATGTTGGGCGAGGCCCTCGACCTTCATCGGGAGGAGCGGGCTTGTGAAGGTGTAGGATGTTGTGGGGGCATCTGGGAATTCAAGACTTGAGGTTCATTTATTCAGACGTGAATAATGTCTGAATAATGCCCGTTCGGTGCATCCGAGTCTCAGTATTTTGCAGTCAAGGCCTTGGCCGGTCGCTGGTCGGCCCCTGGCCGGTCCCTGGCATAGCAGCCTGCCTCGGCTGGAAGCTTGAGCTCTTGTGGAGGTTAGCCGCTCTGATGAGCCAGGCTGGGGCGTGTGTCTCGGCTTTCTCTGCCCTCTGGCTGTGGGAGAGGAAAGCCTCTTTCTGTGCTACGGGGAGGCCCTCTGGACTCGCATCTACCTTGTCATTGCTGCTTACTTACTCTCAGCTGTTCATCACTTTGTGCAGGGCAGCCCTCCAAGCCTAGCGGAAGCTCCTGACTCCGCTGTCCTTCTGGTCACTCTGCCCTTCCTACTTTCCACATGTCTGATACATGACAGTAGTCCTTTTTTCCTTCGGGACCCCATCCCGGGTCATGAGGAGTGAAGTTTTCAGGGCTGCATTGCTCCCGTGCCAGAGGCTATGTGTCACCTCCCACCAGTGATGGAGCCTTGTCGCCAGCCGGGTTGAGGGGGACCCGGTTCCAGATTTGCGTAGTAATATCTGCTTTCTTGGGCTTCTCCACGCACCAGATGTTACAAGTTGGGTTTCCTGGGACCCAGACTCTGAGTTGGAGACTACCATGCAAGATTTTACTTTATTTTACTTTACTTTATTTTATTCTATTTTGAGAGGCAGAAAGAAGCAGCGGGGGGCAGGGGGTAGAGGGAGTAGAGAGAATATATTTTTTTAAATTTTTTATTTAAATTCAATTTAGTTAACACTCAGTGTATTATTAGTTTCAGAAGTAGAATTTAGTGGTTCATCTGTTGCTTATAATACCCTCTGCTCATTCCATCACGGGGCCTCCTTCATGCCCATCACCCAGTTACCCCCTCCCCACCCCCACCTCCTGTCCAGCAACACTGGTTTGTTTCCTAGAGTTAAGAGCCTCTTATGGTTTGTCTCCCTCTGTTTTCATCTTACTTTATTTTTTCTTCCCTTCCCCGATGTTCATCTTTTTTGCTTCTTAAATTCCACATATGAGAATCATCTGATATTTGTTTTTCTCTGACTATTTCACTTAGCATAATACATACTAGTTCTGTCCACGTCATTGCAAATGGCAAGATTTCATTCTTTTTTTTTTCTCCCCGAATTTGTTTATTTTAATTTTTCAGTGTTACAAGATTGATTGATGGCTAGTATTCCATTGTATATAACCACATCTGCTTTATCCATTCATCTGTCGATGGCCATCTGGGCTCTTTTCCTAGTTTGGCGATTGTGGACATTGCCGCTATAGACATTGGGGTACATGTGCCCCTTCAAATCACTATGTTTGTATCCTTTGGACAAATACTTAATAATGCAATTGCTGGGTCGTAGGGTAGCTCTATTTTTAACTTTTTGAGGAACCTCCATACTGTTTTCCAGAGTGGCTGCACTAATTTACATGCCCACCCACAGTGTAAGGGGGTTCCCCTTTCTCTGCATCCTGGCCAACATCTGTTGTTTCCTGAGTTGTTAATTTTAGCCATTCTGACAGGTGTGAGGTGGTATCTTACTATGGTTTTGATTTATATTTTCCTGACACCAAGTGATACCGAGCATTTTCTCATATGTCTGCTGACCATTTGTGTTATCTTCTTTGGAGAAATATCTGGTCTTGGGGCGCCTGGGTGGCTCAGTTGGTTGAGCAACTGCCTTCGGCTCAGGTCATGATCCTTGAGTTCCAGGATCGAGTCCCGCATCGGGCTCCTAGCTCCACGGGGAGTCTGCTTCTTCCTCTAACCTTCTCTCACGCTCTCTCTCACTTTCTCTGTCTCTCAAATAAATCAAATCTTTAAAAAAAAAAAAAAGAAATATCTGGTCTTTTCTTCTGCCCATTTCTTGACTGGATTTTTTGTTCTTTGAGTGTTGAGTTTGATACATTCTTTATACATTTTAGATACTAGCCCTTTATCTGATATGTCATTTGCAAATATCTTCTCTCATTCTATAGGCAGGCTTTTAGTTTTGTTGACTATTTCCTTTGCTGTGCAAAAGCTTTTTATCCTGATAAAGTCCCAATAGTTCATTTTTGCCTTTGTTTCCCTTGCCTTTGGGGACGTGTCTAGCCAGAAGTTTGCTGCAGCTGAGGTCACAGAGGTTGCTGCCTGTGTTCTCCTCTAGGATTTTGATGGATTCCTGTCTCACATTTAGGTCTTTCATCCATTTTGAGTCTATTTTTGTGTATGGTGTAAGAAAGTAGTCCAGTTTCATTCTTCTGCATGTGGCTGTCCCTTGTTCCCAACACCATTTATTGAAGATACTGGTTTTTTTTTTCCTTTGGAGATTCTTCCCTGCTTTATTGAAGATTAGTTGACCATAGAGTTGAGGGCCCATTTTTGAGTTCTCTCTTCTGTTCCATTGATCTGTGTGTCTGTTTTTGTGCCAGAATCACACTGTCTTGAATGCTATAGCTTTGTAATGCTGCTTGAAATCCAGAATTGTGATGCCTCTATCTTCAGTTTTCTTTTTCAACATTACTTTCTTCAGGATCTTTTCCAGTTCCATACAAATTTTAGGATTATTCCAGCTCTGTGAAAAATTCTGATAATATTTTATAGGGATTTCATTGAATGTGTAAATTGCTTTAGTAGCATAGACATTTTAACAGTATTTGTTCTTCCAATCCACAAGCTTGGAATGTTTTCCCATTTCTTTGTGTCTTCCTCAATTTCTTTCATGAGTGTTCTATAGTTTTCAGAGTACAGATCCTTTACCTCTTTGGTTAGGTTTATTCCTAAGTATCTCGTAGCTTTTGGTGCAATTGTCAATGGGATCGATTCCTTGATTTCTTTCTTCTGCTTCATTGTTAGTGTATAAAAACGCAAGTGACTTCTGTGCATTGATTTTATATCCGACAACTTTGCTGAATTCTTGCATTAGTTCTAGCAGTTTTTCGGTGGAGACTTTTGAATTTTATAGAGTATGATGTTTGTCATCTGTGAAGAATGAAAGTTTGACTTTTTCTTTGCTGATTTGGATGCCTTTTATTTCTTTTTATGGTTTGGTTGCTGAGACTAGGACTTCCATTACTATGTTCAACAACAGTGGTGAGAGTGGGCATCCCTGTCGTGTTCCTGATCTTAGGGGAAAAGCTCTCAGTTTCCCCCCCTTGAGAATAATATTCACTGTGAGTCTTTTGTATATGGCTTTTGAGATGTTGAGGTTCCCTCTATCCTTACATGATGGAAGGTTTTTATCAGGAAAGGATGCTGTATTTTGTTAAATGTTTTTTCTCCATCTATTGGGAGGATCATATAGTTCTTGTCCTTCCTTTTATTAATGTGATATATCACATTGATTTGTGGATGTTGAACCACCCTCGCAACCCAGAAGTAAATCTCACTTGGTCATGGTAAATAATTCTTTTAATGTACTATTGGATCCTATTAGCTAGTATCTTGATGAGAATTTTGGCATACATGTTCTGTAATTCTTTTCAGTGGGGTTTTTGTCTGGTTTTGGGATTAAGGCCATGCTGGCCTCATAGAATGAGTTTGGAAGTTTTCCTTCCATTTCTATTTTTTGAAAGAGCTTCAGAAAAATAGGTATTAATTCTTCTTTAAATATTTGGTAGAATTCCCTTGGGAAGCTTGGACTTCTGTTTCTTGGCACATTTTTGATTATTGATTCAGTTTCTTTGTGGGTTATGTGTCTGTTCAGCTTTTCTTTTTCTTCTTGTTTCAGTTTTGTAGTTGATATATTTCTAGGAATTTATCCATTTCTTCCACATTGCTTAATTCATTGGCATATAATTGCTCATAATATTCTCTTATAATTGTTTTGATATCTTTGGTGTTGGTTGTGATCTTTCTTCTTTTATTCATGATTTTATTTGGGTCCTTTGTTTTTTCTTTTTGAGAATATTTATCTACTATTAAGTCTTTCAAAGAACTAAATCCTAGTTTCATGTATGTATTCTACTGTTTTATTTTTTTTCTATATCATTGATTTCTGCTCTAATCTTTATTATTTCTCTTCTCCCTCTGGATTTAGGCTTTATTTGCTGTTCTTTTCCCAGATCCTTTAGGTATAAGTTTAGCTTATGTATTTGAGACTTTTCTTGCTTCTCAAGAAAGGCTTGTATTGCTATCTACTTCCCTCTTATGACCACCTTTGCTGTGTCCCAAAGGTTTTGGACTGTCATGTTTTCATTTTTATTTGCTTCCATGTATTTTTTATTTCTTCTTTAATTTTCTGGTTAGCTCATTCATTCTTTAGTAAGATGTTCTTTAACCTCTACGTATTTGTGGTCCTTCCAGATTTCTACTTGTGGTTGACTTCACGTTTTATAGCATTGTGGTCTGAAAATATGCATGGTATGACCTCAGTCTTTTTGTACTGGTTGAGGCCTGATCTGTGACCCTGTGTGTGATCTATTCTGGAGAATATTCCATGTGCACTTGAGAAGAATATGTATTCTGCTGCTTTAAGATGGAATTCATCTGGTCCAGTGTGTCATTCAAAGCCCTTGTTTTCTTGTTGGGTCTTCTGCTTAGATGATCTGTCCATTACTGTAAATGGAGTGTTAAAGTTCCCTACTATTATTATATTGTTATCAATGAGTTTCTTTAATTTTGTTATTGATTGGTTTATATATTTGGCTGCCCCTAAGTTAGGGGCATAAATACTTAAAACTGTTAGATCTACTTGTTGGAAGAAGACCCCATTATTATATTATGGTGTCCTTCTTCATGTCTTACAGGCTTTGGCTTAAAATCTAGTTTGACTGACACAAGGATGGCTACTCCAACTTTCTTTTGATGTCCATTAGCATAATAAATGGTTCTCTACCCCCTCACTTTCTTTTTTTGTTAAAGATTTATTAATTTATTTGAGAGAGAGAAAGAGAGAGAGTGAGTGGTGGGAGGGACAGAGAGAGAGAGAGAATCCTGAAACAGACTCTCTGCTGAGCATGGAGTCCCATGCACGGCTCATTCCCAGGATCCTGAAATCATAACCTGAGCCAAAAATCAAGAGCTGGCCACTTAACTGACAGCCACCTAGGCACCCATGTACCCCCTCACTTTCAATCTGAAGGTGTCTTCAGATGAGTCTCTTGTAAGGAGATCAATGGGTCTTGTTTTTTTGTCTTTGTTTTTTGTTTTCAGTCCATTCTGATACCCTATGTCTTTTGATTGGAGTATTTAGTCCATTTACATTCAGAGTAATTTTTGAAAGATATGCATTTAGTGTCATTCTATTACCTGTGAAGTCCCTGTTCTTGTAGATTGTCTCTGTTCTTTTCTAGTCTTTGTTACTTTTAGACTCTCTGCTCAAAGGATCCCCTTTAATATTTCTTCTGGAGCTGGTTTAGTGTTCATAAATTCCTTTAGTTTTTGTTTGTCCTGAAATTCTTTATCTCTTTCTATTCTGAATGAGAGCCTTGCTGGATAAAGTATTCTTGGCTGCATGTTTTTCCCATTTAGCACGTTGACTATGTCATGCCAGTCCTCTCTGGCCCACCAGCTCTCTGTGGACAGGTATGCTGCCAGCCTTCTTATCTACCTGTGTAGATTAAGAACCTTTTGTCCTGAGCTGCTTTCAGTATTTTCTCTTTATCTGCAAGCTTCACTATAGTATGTCAAGGTGTTGACCTATTTTTTGTTGATTTTGAGGGGGTTTCTCTGTACCTCCTGAACTTGAATGCCAGTTTCCTTCCCCAGATGAGGGAAATTCTCAGGGATAATTTGTTCAAATCAGCCTTCTGCCCCCTTTTTCCACTCCTCATCTTCTGCAACTCCTGTAATGTAGATATAATCTCACTTTATGGAATTGCTGAGTTCTGGAAGTCTCCCGTTGTGATCCAGTAGTTCTCTTTCCCTCTTCCTTTCAGTTTCCTTATTTTCCATCATTTTATCTTCTATATCACTGTTTTGCTCTTATGATTCATTCATTCATACTTGTTTTTATTTCCTCCACTTGGGACTGCATTTTGGTAATAGCATTTTTAATTTTGGCCTGACTACATTTTAGTTCTTTTATCTCTACAAAAAGGGATTCTCTAATGTCTCCAATGCTTTTTTCAAGCCCAGCTGTTATCTTTATAATCGTTGTTTTAAATGCTAGTTCAGACATCTTCCTTATATTCATATTGATTAAATCCCTGGCTATGAGTAGTACCTCCTGTTCTTTCCTTTGGGGTGACTTTCTCTATCTTTTCATTTTGTCCAGAAAAGAAAGGAGGAAAGGAGAAAAAAACGACAACAAAAACAACAGGAAAAAACAAGCCCAACTAGATCCTGGGTGTGTTTTGGTTTACATGTTGAAAGAAACTTCCAAACAGTGGTTGCTTTTCTACTTGTAGACTTGCAGCATTTGTTTTCTCTGATCTCTGATTGATTTCTTAGTTGTTCAGATAACTATCTATTGATAACTATCTATTTGTATTTGACAAGACAACTTAGGGTCTCCCTTAATTCTCCACCATCTTAACTTTCTTCAAGAGAGAGAATCTTAGGCTGGCTCCATGTCCAGCACAGAGCCCAATACGGGTCTCCATCTTACAATCCTGAGATCATGACCTTCGCTGAAATCAAGAGTCAGACACTCAATTGACTGAGCCACCCAGGTGCCCCAAAATGCAGGATTATTTTATTAAGGAGTGCTCTTGGAAAGGGAAAGGAGGGAAAGGACAGGGATTGTCAGAGAGAGAATCTGAGTTGCGAGGCAGTCCCAGGAACTCTTGGTTAACCCCACATAGAGCTCTGAGCCTTAAATAGCATTTTCAAGTTGTCCTGAATTAGGGCAAGACATTTGGCTTTATACCCTAGTGTGGGCTATTCACTGGTGTGGGTCACCCTGAGGAGAAGGCCAGATTTTGGGTGAGGTTACTCTGTTCAGCTGAAGCAATCCTGATATGGTTATTTAAAGTTAAATTTAAAATAACTTAAATTAACTAAAGTTAAAAATTCCATTCCTCAGTTGCACTAGACACATTTCAAGTGCTCAGCAGCCACAAGTAGCTCATGGCTACCATACTGAACAGTGCAGATAGAGGATGTATACATCACTGTGGAAAGTTTTATTGGATCCCAGTTTATCAAAGATGGGATCAGCATTTGTGAGAGATGGTCTGTTTTCCATGTTCCCCAACTCTTAGGGTTTTGTCCTTCAGGGGTTCCAGCTGAAAACCTGAGGCATCTAACCAAGGAAACTTATCCTTCATTAGCCCTGAACTCTAGTTTTTATTCCCACAGCCTCATAAGCTTCTTGGAAGCTCTTTGTTTGAATCAGCAAATGAAATGAAGTTTAAAAAGTAGCGTATATTTTGGGCTCACATTTTTGGCTTTCCTTCCTCTTGGAGTTTTGGTCCCTGTGCTCTCACTAAGTAGTTTTCCAATGACTTTAAATAGTTATTTTTAAGAAGTACATTTTATCCTGATTGTGCTTTATTTTTTTAAATTTAATTTTATTTTTTCAGTGTTCCAAGATTCATTGCTCATGCACCGCACCTAGTGCTCCTTACAATACATGCCTTTCTCAGTACCCACCACCAGGCTCGCCCAACCCCCCAACTCTCTCCCCTCCAAAACCCTCAGTTTGTATCTCAGAGTCCACAGTCCCTCTTGCTTCATCTCCCCCTCCAACTTCCCCCAATTCACCCCTCCTTTCCTTTTCCCAATGTCCTCCATCTTTTTCCTTATGCTCCACATGTAAGTGAAACTATGAGATAATTGACTCTCTCTGCTTGACTTACTTCACTCAGCATAATCTCTTCCAGTCCCATCCATGCTGATATAAAAGTTGGGTATTCATCCTTTCTGAAGGAGGAATAATATTCTGTTGTATATATGGGCCATATCTTCTTTATCCATTCATCTGTTGATGGGCATCTTGGCTCTTTCCACAGTTTGGCAATTGTGGACATTGCTGCTATGAACATTGGGGTACAAATGTCCCTTCTTTTCACTGCATTTGTATCTTTGGGGTAAATACCCAGTAGTGCAATTGCAGGGTCATAGGGTAGCTCTATTTTTAATTTCTTGAGGAATCTCCACACTGTTTTCCAAAGTGGGTGCATTCCCACCAATAGTGTAAGAGGGTTCCCCTTTCTCCACATCCTCTTCAACACTTGTTGTTTACCATCTTATTGATTTTGGCCATTCTAACTGGTGTAAGGTGGTATCTCAATGCGGTTTTGATTTGAATCTCCCTGATGGCTAATGATGATGAACATTTTTTCATGTGTCTGTTAGCCATTTGTATGTCTTCTTTAGAGAAGTGTCTGTTCATGTCTTTTGTCCATTTTTTGATGTGATTATCTGCTTCATGAGTGTTGAGTTTAAGGAGTTTTTTATAGATCTTAAAAGAAAGCTTGGGGCATCACGTTACCTGATTTCAAGCTTTACTACAAAGCTGTAGTCACCAAAACAGCATGGTACTGGCACAAAAACAGACACATAGACCAGTGGAACAGAGTAGAGTCCATATATGGACCTGCAACTCTGTGGTCAAATAGTCTTCGACAAAGCAGGAAAAAATATCTAGTGGAAAAAAGACAGTCTCTTCAATAAATGGTGCTGGGGAAATTGGACAGCTATATGTAGAAGAATGAAACTTGACCATTCTCTTACACCATACACAAAGATAAACTCAAAATGGATAAAAGACCTCAAGGTGAGGCAGGAATCTCCAAATCCTAGAGGAGCACATAGGCAGTAACCTCTTCGACATCGGCCACGGCAACTTCTTTCAAGACATGTCTCCAAAGGCAAAGGAAGCAAAAATGAAAATGAACTTTTGGGACTTCATCAAGATAAAAAGCTTCTGCACAGCAAAAGAAACAGTCAACAAAACAAGCAGGCAACCCACAGGATGGGAGAAGATATTTGCAAATATGCTTTATTCTTTCCAGGAAGTATTGATCTACAATGAGCTAGTTTGCTGTTGTCTGTATTTGCCATCTACTGTCTTTAAAATTTATACCCTAATTTGGCTACCATGACATCCTTCTGCTGGTCGTCTTCTTCCTCGTTTGGCTCCATCTCTGTCTCCCTTGCTGACTTCCACTACTGGAAGTTCTCTTCTTGGTCCTCTTTTTATCCTTTACATTTCCTTTGGTTAAAATCATTTAATCCCATGACTTTGCCCCATATACACAGAAGGGTCGTTAAATTTATATTTAGACCACAGCGGATTAGGACCTGCTATATGTTCCCATGGAATCCCATCATCTCCCAATTATAACATTCATCATGTATTAGTTACAAGTAATCAGTAAATGATTTGATGCTACGATGTAGAATTTTGGTTTAGAATTGCCTAAAGTGGGTCAGGATTTAACTGGGGACTCATCATGAATGGCACTGTTAATATTCAAGAAGTGCTTGATAGGAGAGTGGGAACCTGGTAGAGCTGACCTTCTAAGAGCCCTGGATTATTTATAAACACATTGGAGAAATAACCTGGATAGTTCTGTCATGAAGTGCAATGTCCTCAGTACTGAAACTCTGTAACTTGCAATCCTACATACACCAACCCCATGTGGCTATTTATACCTTGGATTCTGTGACTGACTTTGTACTGCTTATGGCCTGGTTAACTTGCTCCACTTCTGGGAATATCATGTGGACAAGTTTGGAAATATTGTTTTGGCAGAATGTGACTCAAGGGCTTTGTGAAAGTTCAAGGTTGGGGCCAGTTAATAATTGTCTGAGAGGCTTCATTGTGTTTTGGGAAGAGAAATGAATTAAGAGGCCAACAACCTGGGTCCAAGTGTGGGTTCTGTACCTGAAAGCCCAGGTGAGCTTGTTCTTGCCTTCCCACATTTGTATCATTATCTCTCAGCTCCTTTTCCAGCCGACTAAGGCAGCGTAAGGTAGAGAGACTAATGGCCTTTGCAGAGGCCGGCATCTTATCTCTTAGGGAAATGGAGGAGGCCTGCCTGCCTTCTTGGTGAGAAGAGCTATGAAGTCATAATGCAGAGGAATGTCTTGCTTTGCAGTACATCAAGCAGGGTGGGGTATGTAAGACTCACCAAGAAGGTTACGTTCAGAGGGATGAAGGGAGAAGGGATGAGTTCTATCTGTACACCTGCAAAGGTGAGGCAGTAGCTTGAGTAGTGTGTTTGACAAATAGCAAGATGTTTGGAAAGGGTTAGTGGAGAGAGAGTAAAAGGAGCAGAGGTAGAGATGAGTGGAGAGGTCATAACAGTGGGGCCTCCTTGTAGGACATAGTAAAGACTTGGATTAAGATGAGAAGCCATTGGCAGGTTTTGAACAGAGGAATAAGATGATTTGACTCCTTTCTAACTCACTCTGGCTTCTGAGTCAACAGTGCAAATTTTAGGGCATTAAGGGTAGAAGCAGGGAGATGCGTTGGGGGACATTTGCAATTATCCAAGGTGGCGGCTGGCTGTTGAGATGGTGGTAACTTTTGGAAAGTTGTGGATCTCTATGTGGATACTGAGAGAGACAATGGCCTTCGCTGACATCGTGGATGTGGGGAAGGGAGGAGAAGTGTCAAGAGAAGTCAAAACCTTCTTGTCTTAAACAGCTGGAGGGACAGTGACCCTTCACAAAGTGGGCAAGACTGTAAGAGGAGCAGGCCAGGCCCTGGTGTTGAAGTTCAGGAATTTGGTTTTGGATACACTACATCCAAGAGGTCAATGAATGCCCAAAATGGACATAAATCAGATCTGACTGTATATATTTTTTAATAATTTGACTTTAACATATAAGAGAAGTAAATTCACGCCCCAGCTCTGTCACATGCATATTGCATGTATGTTAAATCTCATCTCAGTGTCCCACGTCCTCCATAGAAAAAAGCCAATAATATGGCAATAATGTTTTCTACTCTTCCATTAGAGATTCAGAAAATTAATAAAATGTGTATTAATGATGTTATTACTCATTAAAATTCTGGATTTGCTACTTTGAGTCATGAACGTTTGATCGACTGAAATGATGTCTGCCTTTGCTGAAGCAAGAATTGAATCCCACACACCTCTAGGATGGGGTGCAGCAGGAATCCCTGAACTCATGAGTCTGTTCAGCCCTTGATTTTTGCACCCACATCTCAAAGCACTATTATTACTCATTATTACACTATGATTTTCTAATTAGAAGACTTGCAAAGGTTGCTGGAAAAAGTGTTGGAATGGCCAAAATAACTTACAGAAACTCTCACTGCACCCAGGCAGACTGAGGCATTGAGTGAAACTAACAAGTATCTTTTCTGAGCCTGGCTCTGGACCAGGTGTTGCAGACGATGAAACCCTGGTGTGTAGTTGCCGACATAGAGGGGGTCTTAAAATAGAAAGCAGCGTCCTGCGCACCTTGCGGACATAACCACACACATGTCCCGGGAATATGTCATGTCTAAGGTGGCGGAAGTCTTTATTTATTTTTCCAATTAAGAAATCATGACACATTCCAGACATGGAAAAAGTCAGGCTTCATGTTACAGACGCTCAACCATTCATTTTCTGTGTTTAACACGTTGGTTTTTTACCATAGTCTATTTTTGGTTTTATTTTTCTCTTGACAACTTCTTTGAGTTATGTGTTATATAAAATAAAACTTACACATTTCAGGTGTGTACTCTCCAGGTATTTTCCAGGAAGTTTACTGAGTGGTACAACCATCACCATAAATCAGTTTCAGAATATTAATCCCCTTAATAAGATTGCCTCTCCCAACTGTAAGAAGCCACTAACCTGCTCTGTCTCTGTAGAAGTCTATTCTGACATTGAAAGCACAGGATCGCACAATATGGGGCCTTATGCATCCGGCTCACTTCACTTAGCCTAATGGAGTTTTCTCCAGCATCGTGTTTTTGGGGTTTATCCCTGCCCTTGTATGTGTCGGTACTTCATTTTTTTTTTTTTTTTTTTTTTTTTTTGGTGGCTGAATAATATTCTGTTGAATGGACATACCACATTTGTTTATCCATTTACCCATTGATGGACATGTGGACTGTTTCCAGCTCTTTACTATTATGAATAATAAAGTGAGCATTCATGTACAGTTCATTATTGTCATTTCTCTTGAGATACCTGGACATGGAATTGTTGGCTTTCATGATAGTTTGTTTTCCTTTTTGAGAAACTTCCCAAATATTTTTCAAAATGGTGGCACCACTGTCCACTGTGACTGGCAATCTGTAAAGTTTCCTGTTTCTTCACATCCCGTCAGGATGTGCTCATGTTTGCCTTTGTTATTATACTCATTTGACTGTGTGTGAGTGTTATCTTAATGAAGTTTTGGTCTGCATTTTCCTCATTGAACATTTCTCATATATGTACTAGTCATCTATAAATCTTAATAGGTAAAATGCCTGTTCATATCTTTTGCCCATTTTGTGATTGGTTTGTTGTCTTCTTATTATTGAGTTATATGTATTCTTTATAAATTCTGTCTATAGGTCCTTTCTTGTATTTGAATTCTGAAAATATTTACTCCCAGTCTGTTGCTTTATTTTCATTCCTTTAAGAATGTCTTTTTAAGGGCGCCTGGGTGGCTCAGTTGGTTAAGCGACTGCCTTCGGCTCAGGTCATGATCCCGGAGACCCGGGATCGAGTCCCATATCAGACTCCCGGCTCTGCGGGAAGTCTGCTTCTCCCTCTGACCTTCTCCCCTCTCATTCTCACTCTCTCTCTCTCTAATAAATAAATAAAATCTTAAAAAAAAAGAATGTTTTTTTAATGACTTCCAATATATATATATATATTTTTTTTCTTTTATGGGCCTTGGTGGTGTGTCTAAGAAAACTTTGCTGAGCTTGATTCTCAAGGATTGTCCCTTATTATTTTTTTTAAGATTTTATTTGTTTATTTGAGAGAGAGAGAGAGAGAGCACACAAGAAGGGGGTAGGGGCAGAGGGAGAAACAGACTCCCCACTGAGCAGGTAGCCAGATGCAGGACTTGATCCCAGGACCCTGAGATCAGGACCTGAGCCAAAGGCAGACACTTAACTGTCTGATGCTCAGGATCCAGATGCTCAGGATCATCCCTTACTTAAAAATAAAAAAGTATTTATGACATTTAAGTCTGGGATCCATTTTGAGTGAATACTTGTGTATGGTGTGAGGTGAAGGACTATGTACATTTTATGGATTTTTATTTTTGTGGGGTTGTTCCAGCACTGTTTGTGAAGCAGACAGTCATTCCCCTCCCGCCAGGAATTTCCTGTGCACCTTTTTCAAATTCAATGGACTATGAAAATAAAAATTTATTTCTGGACTCTGAATCCCGTTCCATTGACCTATCCTTACGCCAACATCACAACATCTTCGTAACTAGCTTTACAGTACGTTTTGAAAGCAAGAAGTGAAAGTTCTCCAACTTTTGTTCTTTTTCTAAAACTGTTTGGGTTCCTGGTGGTGTTTTGCTGAATGTCCCCATTGTCAGGGCTGGCCTCATTTGGGAAGGTGCAGTCCTAGAAATCCATCAGTAACACACACTCCACCGATTCGGTTCTGAAAGCCAGGCACTCCCTAAACATTTCTATTTTAAAACATCCCCTGGTCCCCAAACTCCCATCTTTCACCAGACTCTGCAAAACTCAGCTCATTGCTGAGCATTTGATTTGCAAGACAGCTCTCTGTGCTCAGCAAGGAATGATGGTATCTTTGTTTCAGATGCTGCGAGTGACGGCCTCTTCCCTCACCTCTGGTGGCATTGTCATATTAGCTTGAAGACCCTCCCTTGGCATTACAGGGGAACCTTGTATTAACTAGTATGATCCTTGAGCCCCAATTGTTCCACGCCGATTATCCTCCACGGTCTCTGGGAGGTTGAGTCCTTCTCAATGGTGATCTGAGCCCTGAGGGGTCTTACTGAGGTCTCACTGCTGATTTTACTATGTCTGTCCTTACATTTGTAAGCAAATAGGTACGTACTCATTTATTGTTTTTCTTTTTGAATGTTACAAAGGAGTGCTCTGTAATTACAGAAGGAGGCAAGAGCTCATCAAGCCTCTGGTCCATTAGACCCCTGACTAGTGGTCATTAGGCCAGTGATCATTTCAAGCAGAAGCAAGCAGTTAACATTTCCCTTGAGTGCCTCACCAGAACTGTCCTAAGGATGCTTCTTGTGTTGTCATATTGTGATGTAAGATCGGTGCAAATCCTTCTCAGACTCCATTTAGCTGAGAATGGGAGAAATCATAAGCATATGAATTTGATGAGCTATCGTGCCCTCTTTTTCTGCATCCTAGGCTCATGTGCATTAAAACCAAAGCCCCCACCAGGCTGAGCCCTTGCTTCTGGAATGTCCTGCCACCACAGTCTTAATTCTTTTTTTTTTATTTTAAAGATTTTATTTATTTATTTGACAGAGAGAGAGACCACAAATAGGCAGAAAGAAAGGCAGAGAGAGAGGGGGAACTAGGCTCCCTGCTGAGCAGAGAGTCTGATGCGGAGCCTGATGCGTAGGGCTCAATCCTAGGAACTTGAGATCATGACCTGAGCTGAAGGCAGAGGCTTAAGCAACTGAGCCACCCACGTGCCCAATTCTTGTGCCTTTCTTGGTAAAAGGCAGCATTTCCCTATGGGTAACTTAGAACTGTGCTTATTGTGGGGGACTTTGAATATGTCAAAAGATAATGGATTTAAGAGGAACTCGGTAGGAGAGACCACACACCGACGGCTCAATGGCTGGCTTTCTTCCCTTGATAGTCTGAGGCCTCAAAATGAAATACTCCCGAGTAACCTCTCATAAGGACTTACAACAAAGGGAAAACTGTAATTACTTGCAGCGGGAACTTTCTGAAAGTAGCCCCGACCCCCAGCTCTATTATACTACCTTCCTATATCCCCTTTGTGCCTTCTGTTCCTTCCCCTGAGTCAATTAAACTCACTTCTCTTCAGGGAAAGGAAAAGCACACTGTATAATACACCCTTAAAATTGTTGTATCAGAAGGTCTAGAGACAGTTGAGGACCGTAATTAGAGGTTTTCCCCAGATTCTGGACAACGGACAGATGTGGGCTGCAGAACGCAATGTTGTGTTAGGTACTCACTTTCCCAGACTTTGAGAGCTGTCCCAACTGTTCCACTGACTTGTTCCGCCCTTGGGTGGGGAAGTTGCTTCAAAGTTCCAAGACAGAAAGACCCCCAGAGGATTTGAATGGCCCGTCTGTGCCTGATCACAGAACAAAACAAACAGAAGGCCTTTAGAAGGTGTAAACTACAGGAAATGTTCTTCTCATCCCCTCAAAGTTTTTGGATGAGGATTCAAAATCATCAGCAAAATAAAAATGAATCGGGGGAAACTTTCCAAGTCGACTCTGACATTTTAAAATGGTATTTTAAGTTGATTCCACAGCCTAGATCAAGGGCGCCTTGTCTTCCTTCTGTAAATGGCCTCGGGTGCGAAGTAGGAGACTGGGAGAGAAACAGACACGGGGGACTCCAGGGTGACGATTCATTCTCAGCTCCAGTCACAGTGCCTCTCCACTGCCTCCCCCTGCCCAGCCTGGGGGAGCGGAGGGAGCAATCATCCCCACTGTGGGTGGTGACTGCGGGGCACCGTGCTTCAGGATCTGGGAGAGCGTAGGTGTGGCGGGTGCGCAGGGACAGGGCTGGGGGAGCTGAGGCCGGAGACAGGCAGCGTGCAGGTGGTTGGGCCGTGTTTGATCACTGGCGGGCAGAGCCCCTTGCAATGAGAGCAGGTCACCAGTCCTCCCGGACCCAGGGCAGTCTGCAGAGCTCGGCCCACCCAAAGGGGAAAAGAGAGTGAGAGAGCAAGGGAGGAAGGAGGGAAGGAAAGAAGTCCAAACCAGGTTTGGTTCAAACAGATTGAAAAGTTAAATCTACGTTTAGAAGACTGACATGTCAGTTGAAGAACAAGGTGACCTGGAAAAATGCCCTCAAAGAAAAGAAGAAAGAGAAAGTGGATTAAGTGGCATCTTTCCAGGCAGGTTCGTCTCTGCGAGGGGAGAAAGAGACTGGGCGATGCCGGACACCTTGCTGGAAACATGTTCCAGTGGGGCTTGGGGGGCTGGTCTCCTTTCTGCAGAGACTTCTGTCCCCTCTTCCTGTTGTCGACAGGTGTCTTTTGGCCAGGAGCAGCGGCCACCAGGCAGGGGTCATTCTGCATGGACAGCTCCTCTCAGAGTGTGTCCCAAGCCATCTCCTCCCTTTATTCCCATCCCTGACTTTGCGCCATTGGGCATGCAGCCCTGGGGCTGTGCTCTGCCCTTGACCGCACTTACCCAGCTGTCATTATGGAGACTGGGAGCCAGCTGCTCTTATTGGAAAAGAGAATGGAGCCCGAAGGCCTTAGTGAAAGCGGCCAGGTTAGCGCGGCAGATCTCCCTGGTAGGGGCTGCGTCCATCCCGCTGTGTCGGGAGCCAAGGCAGGGCCGGACCAGGAATGTCTCTCTGGGGCACGTTCACGGAGGGCTCCTCCTGCCCGGCCCCCTGTAGTGTGGAGCTGCCCTCTTCGGCCAGGAGGTAGAACCGGCAGGTGGAACTTAGGATGGGCTCTCCGTTGCTAGGACGGGATGCTCAAGCCGTTGTGCACCACGTCTTGAAAAGGGCGGTTAGTTGCGGCATATTCGAGTGGTTGAAGGCACGAGCTGCGGAGTCAGACTGGCTCCTCACTTCCTAGCTGGATGACTGCGGGCAGCTTCCTTAGTCTCTCAAGTCTCAGTTCCCCTTTCCTGAAATGGGGGGACAGCAGCGCCGGCTCACAGCGCTCTTGAGAGAAGCTGGCAGCCCCTGCTGGTGAAGTCCTCAGTGGGGTGCTTGGCACATGCAGGGCACTTGGGAACTGTTGGTTCTTCTGGTCACTGTTGTCGGTGACCCTCTGGGCCTGCAGGAGCCCTTCCCAGACCACTCAGGGGCACCATCCCACTGAAGTCAGCGAGGTCCATGCCGACGGTGCTGTGGAGTTGTGCAGGAGCTCACGGGTTCCTGCCCACCACCAGCTCGGCTTGTGCGGTTGGGTGCATTTGGGGGAACACTCCTGGGAGTCCTGTGCTGTCCCCACAGGCAGCCAGGGGTCTCCGAGGCATGACCCCATTCTCTGCTGCCCCTGCGAGCTGTGTGTGTCCTGCCACCTGTGCCAGGCGCCATATTTGTAAGTAGCTGGGAGTACGCTGCTACTAGACAATACGGTCTCTGGAATTTGGGGGTCCAAAAACAAAGGGCAGCAAGTCAGTCATAAGAAATCGATGAGCATGAAAGGAATTCTTCTCTAATTCAGTGGCCAAAGTGACATGTATAGGACACTCTGATCCAGCCACTTATATCTTCATGTTAGCGCCCCTGAGTGACAGAGTGGACAATACTCTTCGGTTTTCCACATGGGAGGGGCAGATTCTTGTCTTCAAAAACACTTTCTTCTTAATGGCCAATACAAGCCGAAGACAGGAAGTCGGAGCTGTCTGCCTGGTGGCCCATGAAACACCGCGAGCAAGATGGCATCGAGGAGAAGGTTGTTAAGAATTCACGTTTCCATCTGTGCCATCAGATCGGAAGAAGCTGGGGTCTGAGATCTCAGGACATGGGATTCCCTTGCTTTTCCCGTGTGGTGCTTTAGTTTGAGACCATCAACACACGTGGTTTGGGACATGAGCGCCAGCCAGAGGTCACTTGCCCTTGGGTCACTGGAAGCACAGGAGGAAGATGCTAGTGATCACCACACTGGCTCCTCTGAGGATCTGGGGGGTCATCCTCTTTGTCTTGGAGCCAAGTAGGACTGTACCTCAGGCTTCACCTGCTTTTACCTCACGATGTGCTTCCGGAACAAGGCGAGGTCGCGTGAGTACAATGGTAAGACAAGAGAGTATTTGTCCTTCACAGAGCCCCTAGCCTGTGGGGAATACAGCACCTAACTAGTTAATTACAGAGGTCATAACAGCCAAAGAACATTACATTTTGATTTGGTCTCCAGAAAGCTCAGCTCTAAATCTGTGGCAAGTGTGTAAGTCATTAGTGACTGCATATTTAGCCATATTCGTGGCTCCATTTCCTATGCCACCCTGTTTTTCCTTTTTCTTTCCTTTTTTTTATTTTTTTCATTTTCATTTTTAAATTAAGCTATCTCGTAAGCTGTCTTAAATCTTGCCTGGAACAAAGAAAGCTATATATTTAAAAGTAAATACATAGAAACTCAGTGAATGCCACTCGATGAGAGAGACTCTAATTTTGCCTGGCTTTTGTCCCATTGGATGGATAAATGAGGAGAGGATGTGTTATTTCCTCTGTTGAAAGACAGATGGTAGGATTCTCAGGCTCCCGCCAGCACTGTTGGGTAGTGGCTGGATACCAACCCGGGAGAGAGAACAAGTCCATCCCGCTCATTCCTGGTTCCCCAGAACGAAGTACATGCTTAGTATTTAGCGGCTCCAATGATAGCTGTTGAATTTTTAATGTCGCCAGAGTGTAACTCAGGGCATTATAATTTACAAAGCACTTTATGAGCCTTCTTGCCCTTGATCCTGACAGCCACTCCTGTGAAGTCTGTATCAGGGTCATGCTAGTTGCTGTAACATAGACCCTGGAAGCTACCATCGCTCAGGTGCAATGCAAGCTTGTTACCTTTTTGTGCAGGGAGCCGTGCGCAATGTGAGTGTTCCTGCCTGGCGGTTGGTTTTTCTTGATGTGATGACTCAGGGCCGGGGCTCTGCAGCCCCTGGGCTCTCAGTGTCAACTGTAGCCAGCCCGGGGAAGGGGAAGAGGGTGAAGGGGAAGACTTTATTGTCACTGCAAGGCTTTGCTTCTACTCCCACGGTCTTGGCAGCAATTAGTCTCACGGTTCCATGTTAGCGCAGGAGGAGCTGGACAAGGGAGAGCCAGAATGAGCAGCCACTTTCCAGGGGCACTTTTGTCCTCTGGAAGATGAGTACATCTTCATGTGGAGCCGGCCATCTCTGCCATAGGTGTCAGGGCCTGATCGCTGCTAGAGAAGTAGCCGAATAAGGCTGCAAATCTCAAAAGAGAAGGAAGGATGGTTTCCTACCTATCAAAGCACGACCGACAGGGCTTTGACCCCAAACATGACCGATCAAGACCGGATCACATGGAATTGTCTTACCTCTGGCCACAGGGAGATCGCGCCCTATTGCTCGTACAAAAAATCCTAAAGAAAGGAGGTGTCCCTTGTGGATTAAGAATGCCTGTTCAGGTCACTTCCCCACGGAAGGCGGATTCCTTGATGTCTCCGTTCTCTCTGCCTGGCTGCTGAAGCCGTAGCACGTGATTTAGCTTCAGGCCGCTACGATCCAGCCCCAGACATCATTCGGGCTTTACGGCTCATTCTGTCCATCTGGGCGTCTGAACACCCCGGGCCCTCTCCTGCCGCTCGGCCTCACGGATCCCCTCTGCTCGAATTGCACCTGCTTCCCCTTCTCCACCTGTTGAAATCTTGCTCATTCCTCACTGTCTACTGAACACAGCCACCGTCTCCAAGAAGGCTCTGATTTTCCAAGTCATAATAAATCGTTCCCGCTCCTTCTTGTTACTCGTCTAGCAATCTGACTTACTCTTCTCCCCTGTTGCCCCGGCTAGGTTGTCCACTTTGTAGGGGCGGGGGCTGTCCTAAGCGGAACTATTTCTGGATGGCCCGTCCCGTTCACCATCTGCTTCCCATTTAGACAGATTGCGTCGGGCACCACTCCATCGGAGCCGGTCAGTTCTGCTCTTTCCTTGTTGGGGCATAAATTGATCAAGAGTGACTGAATGCATCAACTGCTTGGCGAGAGGGACCCTTCCTCTCCACTCACTGGAGCCTCTGATGGGACTGTGGACAGATGCAGACTCTGTCCTAGCTCAGCGCCCCTCAGACTTTCTTGTGCTTACACCTCACGCGGGGATCTCATTAAAATGCGGTCTCTGATGTAGTGGACTCTCGGGTGGGACCTGCAATCGTGCATTTCTACCGAGCTCCCAGGTGATATGGCCTGCACTTTGCAGCGCGAGGACTGATGTTTGGTGGAGAATTGGCTTCAAAACAATTTGAAAGATAGTCTTTGAATGTGACCCAGCGTTTCACTTTCCTGATGTGTTTTAATCCCAG
>CM052798.1:162162879-162178393 GCA_028533885.1 Nasua narica | reverse complement strand
AAAAAAAGAGACATAGATGTAAAATGTTTGGAACATAGTAGCTAAAACAAAAACAAAAAACAAAAAAACCAAAGACCAATGGCAGCTAGTATGACTGGCAGGTGTCTATCATTCTGGCACCCCATCCTCACCAGCAGATGAAGTAGAGAGTCACTCCTGGGCTAAACTTGGACCCCCTCCCGTGAATGGAGCTTCAGCCTCCCCATGGCATCTACTCTGTAGGCTCTATCCTTAAGATGGTCTCAGTTTGGGTAGCTGGATGACTATCTGTCCTTCCAAACCACAGGCTTCAAAGTGAGATTTTTGAGTCCCACAAAACTGTTGTCTGTGATCCTTCTGGGGTGGGGGCAGAGCGGGCACCCTCATTTGACACACACGTGTCCCTCCATCAGCAACCTTTGTCTCCAGCCTGAGCGTCTTCCGGGGGTGGCACTTCCGTTCGTAGTCTCCAGTCCTACCACACGGCTTGACCCGCTCTCCCCTCAGTGTGCCTGCCCATTGGGTGCCCCATGCCTTGTTCACACATGACGTGCCTCCCTCCGTCTTTGACTCTTTCTGTCTTATGAAAATCTCCGCAGTTCCTGATGCTCAGATCAGATGTCATGTCTGTGAAGTCTTCTTTGGTTTCCTCTTTAGAAATGACTCCATTTTTTGTTTTTCTTTTTCCTTTTGTATTTCCTTTGCTCCCAAAGGAGACACCTCAGTTACTGGAATGAGCACGGGTTCTGGATGATGTGTATGTGCTGGACTTAGAGCAGTGCCAGTGAGAGTGGCGCCCGAGGAGACGGGCTAGAGGGGAAAATGTGCATAGCTAGACAGGAAGGGATTGATTGATCGGAGGGCATCCTCTAGGATTCAGGGCTTGATGTCCTGGCAAGACCATCTTAGAGCCAGTCCTTACCTGCTGGGATGCCTCCCTGGCTCAGAAACCATGGTGGTATAATGAGAAGGAGATGTCGGAGTGACCTTTGCAGAGAGATGAGGCGGAGGTCAGAAGGCCCAGAGAGATAGGAACAATAGACTGGATGTATGGTGTGAGGCTGGGGAGCCCACTCCATGGTCATGTTTCTTGGGAGCTTGCAGAGGACATGCTCTTCACATAGCAAATAAAGACTTGAATACACTGTCAGGGGGGTGGGCACAGCATCTTTAGAAGGCTGGGTCAGGGTCAGTTATGGGCCAGGGTTGACAGTAGAGGATTCTGCCTGCCCTGGAACTAGGCCGGATAGGTTCAAGATCAGCAGGAGCCAGGTGTCAACCCTTGACCATGGAACTCGGAGTGATGTAATTACTTATGGGATGGCAATGGCTAATAGACCATGCTGATCTAAGGGGAGTAGAGATGAGCAAGTAGCCTCCGAGGATATAGCTTGACTTGTATAGTTGGAAAAAACCAAGAACAGAGGAAGAGAAGGCTGAAGCTAGCCATCATGGTGGACGCACTGGTCTGTCACCCAGTTTCTAGATCTGAGGCATTTCTCGGACCCAGAGTCCGTTGTTTGAAGGGGAGATAGGGTCCCCTCACGAAAGAGAAGGTACCTGAAAATGGTAGCAAGTAAATATAATAACAGTTCCCTCCAGTGGTTCCCCAAGGAACTTGTGTCCACTTCCCAAGGAACCATATGCTGTAAGAAGGGATCAGCCAGTTCTTTTCAGCTCCTTTAGTAGATGGTGGAGGATGGATGCTTGGGTCCGGGTCAGCATGAGACGAGTGTGAACCCTAGCGAACCGTGGCCATATTGGGGCCCCACTCAAGTGACAATGACAGTGGGAGGTCCTTCAGCGTGCAGAGTTGCTGTGGTGCATGTGTTCGGATAAGTCAGGTGGAGGAGAGGACAGCTGAGATGAGAAGTACACCCGGACTCGGGGCCAGCAGCCAAGGGCTGGATGGGAACCTGGGCAAGAGGCTGGTGGAAAGACTTTTATTAGTATGTTCAGGACACGGGACTCTCTCTTTACGGCCCAACGCAGGTGTCCACGACAGAGCAAGAACCCCACAACCAAGGGGACAGAAGGGCTTTCTGGGGGTGCAGCAACTGCAGCAGATTTTATTTACGTCTGGCTAGAACTGTCTAGAATATAGGCTATGTGATGTCAGCGACTTCCATCTGTTCCGTTCTCCACTACTATCCTTATCACCAAACAGACCTGGGCACATAGTAGATGGTCAATAACCTTTCTTCCCTTGAATGACTACGATATGCATGACTCAAGTTCTTGACGTAGCTGAATCTTTACGGGGCTAGCTTCCTAGATTATGCTGATCAGATAAGGAATGACTTTGAAGTTTGCATTTTATTTTAGAAAATTTGCTTCAAGTACTGATACATGCCTACCTGGCTATTAGGATGTTCTGGAACTCACGACATACAGTACAGCCGTCTCTGTGCCAACTGGTACATCCAGTTAGAGTTTCTAACTCATCACTTTCTGCAACAGCACTCGCTCCTGAATATTTTCCAGCTGCCTTGGTGGGAAAATGCCCCCACACTTTGTTATTACTTATAAAATGGAACATCCATTAGCTCTTTGATTTTCTTCTGTCTGTTAATATTATTTATTCATTTTCCAATTAAGGGTTCATCCATTTTTAATGAACTCTAAACAAAAATATTAAACACTCGTGTGAAGAATTTATTAGGTACATTTTGTTCAGTTTTATTGCTGTCCTTTATATTTTGTAGGCATTTCTGTACTATAGATGCTTATTTATATTGTAAGATAGCACATCTTTCAATGTTCTAATTTGTGGTTTCTGTTGCTTTTATGCTGAGAAAGTCTACCCTCTCCTACAGAGCAATAAATACTCCTCTATATTTGCACCTTGTTTCTTCATACATACAAATCATTAATCTAAACAGGATTTATTTTGCTGTATATAACGGCGAGAATCTAAATTTGATGTATTTTTTTTAGCAAAGGCCATTTTTTACAGTGCCTTGAGTAATCTATTCCTCCCTATTTATTCTCTGTTCTTCCTTTATCATATATTCTTATTTATAGGAGGTTCTGTTTCTGATCTATGTGCTATTTCACTGATCCTGTTGCCTAAACTGGAGTCAGTTGTATGCTAATTGACTTAAAAATAATGGCTTTATTGAGATGTAATTCATGTACCATAAAATTCATCCTCTAAAAATGTGCAATACAGAGGTTTTGTTATGCATCCATCATCACTATTGAGTTTTAGAGCATTTTCATCATCCCCCAAACAAACCCTGTACCGATTAGCAGTTACTTCCTATTTGCGCCTCCCACCAGACTTGGGAATCACTAGTCTGTCTTCTGTCTCCATGGATTTGCCTATTCTGGACCTTGTCTATAAATTAAATCATATAATATGTGGCTTTTTTGTGTGTGTCTGGCTTCCTTCTCTTAAGTAGAATGTTTCAAGGTTCATTCACACTGTTGCCTGTATCGGTACGCATTCCTTGTAATTGCCAAATACGAATTGTGTGGATATATTGAATTTCATGAATCCTTTCATTGGTTAGTGGAATTTGGGTTGTTTTTACCTTTTGATTATTATGAATAATGCTACCAAACATTAGTGGGCAAGTTTTTGTGGGTGTATGTATATGAATTGCCCCATCTTTTCCCCAAGTGGCTGAACCATTTTAATTCCTACTAGCAATGTATGTTTACCTTCTCCTCAAAAAAATTTGGGGGGGGGTGCCTGGCTGGATCAGTCGGTGGAGCATGTAACTCTTGATCTCAGGGTTTTGAGTTCGAGCCCTGCACTGGGTGTAGAGATTACTTAAAAAAATAAAGTCTTAAAAAAAATCAAACATAAAAAGATAAAAATAAATTTGTACATCTGTTTGGTACTTTTTAAATTTCAAGTTTTCCTAAAACTCACTTTTTACATTTAAATTTTCCTAAAAAAGTTAAAACTAAAATTTTCCCTAAAATTGATTTGTGGGCTTTGTTTTATTTTCTAATTCTTTAACATGTACTTCAGTAAACTATTATATTCCTGCTATTTTTAAAATGTGCTTAGTAGTTTATTATTGAAAATGATGTATTCAAAACTATGAGTTTACCTCTGCAGGAGTTTAGACACTTTCCATTTTTCTCATTTTTAATATCTAAAACATTTTAGTTATCTTGCGTTTTCTGTGTGACTCAGATAACTTAGGAGCACATTTTTATTTTCGAGTGGTGGTGGTGGATGTACGTGAAGTTGTTTAAGGATTTTTTAAAGAAATGAGTAAGTGGAAAAACAAAGAAAACATTGAGTATGACAGCAAAAGCACAGGGTAGGGACACCATTAATTGAGTCCCTTTTTCTCCCTGCCCTCCACGGCTCTGTTCTTGGCAGTCCTTCTCTTTTCCTCTTCTGGATTCTATGTCAACAAACTATTTGGGCCATCCTGAAATTTGTAGTTTTATTCATATTATAATTTATAAACCACAAGGGTAAATTTCTCTGCCTTCCCTTGCATTCGTGTTCTCTGGAAGGCGGAAGCTTATTGATCTGAAGACTCGAGAAGATTTTACTTTCTTCTCCTCTCCCCCGCTGCCACCTTTTTAAAATTCTGTGGTTGTTTATTCTTTTTTCTTCTGGAGCTAACACTACTCATGATCTAGGATTTTGTCTTACATCTCAAACTTCCATTAATTTCTTATTCATTTCCCTGTCTATTTCATTTCCCTGAGATGATATCAATAACCTGTTCTTTATATTATTTAATTTATTGCAGTGTTATTTCTGTTTTACTGTCTGCAATACTAATTCTAATTGTTGTATTTTTAGTCTCATTGCAGTTTTTCCTGTTTGGAGTCAATGGTCTTTTCTAAGTGTGTTTTTTCTTATGTGTCCTTGAGTTTCATTCTTTTTCTTTTTAAGAATTATTTATTTGAGAGTGAGAGAGAGGGGGAGAGAGAGCATTAGTGGGGGGAGGGGCAGAGGGAGGGGAATAGAGAGAATCTCAAGCAGACGCCATGCCCAATGCAGAGCCCAACGCGGGGCTCCATCCCAGGACCCTGAGATCATAACCTGACCCGAAACCGAGAGTTCACGTTCAGCTGACTGATTGAGCTACCAGGCACCCCTCCTTGAATTTCTTTTTTTTTTTTTTTCATTATTATGTTCTTTTTAAAATGTGTTGTCTTGGGGCCCCCGATGGCTCAGTTATTCAGCGTCTGCCTTCAGCTGGGGTCACGATCCCAGTGTCCTGGGATCAAGGCCCTCATCGGGCTCCCTGCTCTAAGGAGATCCTGCTTCTCCCTCTCCCACTCCCCCTGCTTGTGTTCCCTCTCTCGCTGTGTCTCTCTCTGTCAAATAAATAAATAAAATCTTTAAAGATAAATAAATAAAATGTGTTATCTTTTGCATATTATTGATGAAACCAAGAAATGTGTATGTTAGCTTTTGCTATATTAAAAAAAAAAGCATCATAAAATTTAATGACTTAGGAGAACACATTGATTATATCTGACTTCCCTGTGGGTTGGTTGGGTAATTCTTCTGCTCCCGTCAGTCTTGCCTGGGCGTGGATGCTCTAGGATTGCCTCAGGCTTGGTCTGGCAGTTGGAAAGCATGCTGCTGGGCCTGAGGCGTGTGGTGTCCCGGCCCCGGGTTAAGCTAACCCAGGCTTCTGCCGTAAGGCCGTCCCCTGGTTCCATAGGGCAGCAAGAGGGGACAAGCACAACTGCCCAAGGAAGCCTCCTTCCTCTGCTAAAGTCTCATTGGTTCAAGTTGAGTTCAAGGCCAGCCCAGAGTTTCCTAGAGAAGATTCCCCCCAAAGGGCCAGGAGGAAGGGTGTGGAATACTATGTGCTCATGTTTACAAACACCTTGTGTTTCATATTTTATTTCTTATAGTAAATCACTTTTAGAGACATGCTCCTTGTCTGATTTATTAGGTTAATACTTCCATGATCTTCTTGAGTATCTTTTTCATACTGGTTTTAGAAAGTTTGGTGATTTTTGTTGCTGTTGTTGTTAAATGAAGAAAGTCCTTCCAAATGGAGTGTTTAGCCCATTCTAACCTCCCCTGTTCGTCTTCCCTTCGGAAGGTGACACGTAATGGGCGTGAGGCATGCTCTTCTCGTGCCCTGTCTCCCAGGGGCTTCATTGCTCTGCCCCACGGAGAAACACACTTGGCTGCCATTTGTGCTATCAGCCGAGCTTTCCTTGATGTGACTACAAGTCCCATAAGTCCTCTTTAAGTAGTTGTTGCTATGTCTGGTTTTCAAAGATGGTGGAATTTTGCCTTCTCCTTTGTCTTCGGGTTGCTTTAATAGAGTCTTACGTGCTAGCTGATGCATTATTAAGCTGAGGGTCTAGGAAAGCAATACCAGTTATGAACTTTAGCTTAAATAAATTACACTTACCTTTATTTCTTGCAGGTTTTGTGAAGATTAAAAGCGTCCACATACATAAAGCAGGATGCACAGTGCTCGGGCTCGGGGTTGTGTCACCCACGTTCCTTCTCATCAAAAGTGTAAGTGAAAAAATGCACAGGCGATGATGATCATGGCTTAAGTGCAGACTTTGGGGTGTTGGGCAGGAGATTCATGGAGATGCTGTAAGGGCACTGGGGCTGAGTGGGACCCTGGCCCACCAGGCGGGTACCCTGGTTGGGCAGTGTTGCCGAAGAAGGGAAGGACAGGGTTCAGCTGTCAGATAGGGAGTTGGACAGATGACTTTTCGGGTTACTGCTCAACTTGTGATTTTCTGCTTCTGAAAAAGAAAACATTGCGCAAATTATCCAGTGTTGTAGTCATTTCATAAACGGCAACGATTTTTATTAACTTTTTCCGCCGAGAAGACATCATTCTGATTCAGTAAGTCTGAGTGAGACCAAGGCTATGTTATTACAGATATTGTGGATGACTCTGAAGGAGGTGGGCTGCATCAGATCGATGTGGGAGACACTGTCACACGGCTGGGGTCTGAGCTGAGCTTGACCATTCACTAACTCTGTAACCAGCGTGTTCCACAGTCAACCGGTAGCATCTCATATGTGCTCAAGACATATTTGTTGAGTCGAAGACCTTACCTCTGTTGCCTTACCTTTAATATCAAGATCTTAAAAAACACCTGTCATAGGTACCATGGGTATTAAATGGTGTAGGGGATAAAATGTACCTTGACATGTCTTTGTGGCTTGGAAAAGGGCGACTCCTCTGTTTGCTGCCTGTTGATTTCAGAAGTATGTTATTGTTTGAAGCAATACATGTTAGAGGGTTTCTGGCATGAATCAGGGTCGAATTAGCCCTCTGCCTCTTGAGATGGTCAAGGATTACCTTTGTTACCCAGACATATTGATACTGTTGATGAGAGCCTTGATCCAAAGAGAGACGTCATAACTAGGCCACAGCAACCAGTCTCAACAGTACTTGTTCATTGCGAAGGTGATTCTGGGTAGATTTGGGCGTAGGAATGACATCAGTGCCCCCACCGTAGATTGTATTTATTGCTTTTAGGCCGAGGTTTTATTTCTCTGTAAAAATGTCATTTATTCAACAAATTAGGATTTATAGAATAACTGATGAGGCGGTAAAACTACTTCCACCATTAACAGTAACACACCCTGGAAATACGAGCAAGGGCCCGTTGGTGATAGTTTAAGATTAAGATGAAATTTTTACAACTGGCAATTGGAAAATATACAAAAGCGTAAGCAAAGTCTATTACCTGGAGCTTCTCAGAGTTGAGGATATTCTGCAAATGTGATATATAAATATTTTAAAATGTCATTACGGCACAAAAAGCATCTGGGGGAGCCTCTATGGTGTAGTGGAAAGCAGATTGATGTGTATAAAACTGCTCTATTCATGAATTTCTGCTCCTCCTTTATTCATGATCCAGACATTTCTGTTTAGACATAATCATCTGCCACGAGATCCGGAAGGGAATTGACAGGTCATCCAACCCAAGGATGACAGAGGGGAGGCACACATGTCTCCACTCTCCTACTTTCTGCTCCAGGAAGACATTGCTGATCCAACTCATGGCTCTTTCCAGTTGTGTCTGGCTGGTCCCAGAAAGTCCAGCGCGGGACTCCTGGAAGTCATTGGGGGCAGAGTCAAGTTGGAAGGGACACGCAAATGTTTGGCTGCGCCCTAGTTAGATTATGATTGGTCACACAGGTGATAGTGGCAGATCCAGACTTCGACTCTAGGTCTTGATCTTCCCACTGCGAGCCACTGTCCTAAGCACATGGGCGTAGGGGTGGCAGAGGCCAGCGAGGGGGCCCTGGGATAGGAGCCCTCTCCCTGCACCTCCAACAATGGCTCCGGATCCGTTCTGTGGCATGGCTTCCAACAAATCACTTCGCATTTCTGGGCCTATAGTTTCATGCCTATGAAGTTAGGGATAATTATCTATCTCCTAGGGCTTTTATGAGCATCAAAGGAGGTAATGGATGTGAATGTGTCTCCCATGTTTTGAATGTAGGTGAATTTATGCTGGTACAATAAAATGTCGCTTCCTAGAATCTCCGGGCAGCCTTTTTTCCAGGCATTTGAGGAATTATCCTTTTAAGTGCCAAATACTTTATTTTAAGCATTTTAGATAGAAGTTGTTCTATAATGGGTTACACACTTTACTGATCTTTTAAGCAGCATACAATAAACAGAATTTGATCTTTTGGATGACTCACTGGCATTAAGAAAATTAACTTTCATAAGACAATTCCTGGGGACTTAGCGAGGCATGCGGGAACGCCGATCCCCACTGACTGGAGCTGAGTGCCTGTGGCTTTTGTGACTTCTTGTGTCCCTTCTTAATGAATTTGTTCAGCCTTCTCTTCGACTCTTCTCTTCCAATCCCGCATCTCCCAGGAAGGAGCGTCTCTCTCTCTCTCTCTCTCTCCTTAATTGCTCTTTCTACGTTGCTGTGGATCAGTTAGATAATCAGGTCTTGGAACAAATCAGATTGCAGCCATAATACTAACACTGTCATTTTCTGGGTGCTCACACACGCCAGATCTCCTCCTCGCAACAACCCGGGGTGCGAGGCGAAATCTGGAAGTCATCCTGCTGCCACTCTGTCTTCCACCACGTGGCCAATCCTGTTGGCCCTGTACCCAAGGCGTGTGTAGAATGTGGCCACCTCTCACTGCTCCCTCAGCTACCGCTTGGTCCGAGCCATGGTTGCTGCCCACCTGGCCTCTCTGCCTCTGGGCTTCCCTCCTTCGGCCTGGTCTCGACACAGCAGCCAGAGTGGCCATGTAAGACGTAAATCAGTTCCTGTTACTCCCTGACTCCAACACATGCAGCCTTCCCCACCTTGCACCCAGAGCACCAGTCAAGGTCCTCGATGTACTTTCCTGAGTCTGGAAGGTCTGTCCTCATTACCTCTCTCCTCCTGTCCTATGGCTCCATCAACAGCAGCCTTGTTTGCCTCTTTTTTTTTTTTTTCACGTCAGTCTCACACATCTCATTCAGACCTCAGGGCCTTTGCACTTGCTGTGTGCTCTGCTTGGTGTGCTGTCTCCCAGGCTTCCACGTGGCTCCCTCACTCCTCTTCTTCAGGTCTCTGTCCAAAGTCCTCCCTTGACCATCCCAGTTAAAATTTTAGTTCCCTCTGTGTGCCCTGTCTACCCTCCATATGGTATCTTTTTCCATGGCCCCGCCATCTAACATGTAATATTTTAATGATTTCTTTGATTCATCGCCTGTCCTCTAAAACATTAGAATGTTGTCTGTGTTTTCCCTGCTGTATTCATAGGTGCCTAGATTGCAGGGCTTGGCACGTTTTAGGTGCTTGAGAAATGTTTGTTGAATCTTTGAAAGAATGAAAGAATGAATGTGGTGACCACCACCGAGAAGAAGGAAGTAAGGCTTTGGAAGTAAATCAAAGAAGCAGAGCTGGGATGTGGAGCTGGCACCTGCTGGCTCTAGGACATGTGAACAATCTATCCAGAGGCATAATAAATGGGCTGTGGATCAGGTTTCCTCCCAGGAGTAAAATGAATGGGGGTTGGCAGGAGGATTTGGTTAGTTCTAGATCTCTGCTGTGAAGTCAGATTTTGTTTCTCTTCTGATTTTTAGCATTCTAGGGAGGTGAGGTTGTCAGATACAATCATTTGTTCATCCATCGATTTCTCTGACCAGTCGTTTCTCAACAGATAACCACTGTGCCAGGCAGTTATGTCAGAATGTTGCTGCCCCAACCATTGTTCATGGCTTCACCAGGAGATCAGGGGGGTGCTGTGAGGGCATGCGCAGTGGTTGCCAGCCTCACCTAGGAGGCTCGAAGGAGGCTATGAGTCTGGGAGGCCTTGACTGGTTCTGAAGAATTTCCAGCAAAGCCCGACCCTGAAAGTTGTTTCGGGAGAATGAAGGATTGGCATTTCTGGTGCTGGGGAACTCCAAGTAGGTTAGCAGAAGGCCAGGAGCTCTGGTGAGTGAGAAGATGGGAGGGAAGCCTCTGCCAGGTCAAGGAGTCCCCATCTTATGGTTATTATTTATTATCATTATTATTATTTTAATTGGTGAATAACAACAAGAATCTTTTGAAAAATATAAAGACAATTCTGTCTTTTAACATCACTTTCTTTTTGCTTTACAAAGGCCCCTAGTGGGGATGCCTGGGTGGCTCAGTCGGTTAAGCATCTGCCTTCAGCTCAGGTCATGGTCTCAGGGTCCTGAGATTAAGCCCTGCATTGGGCTCCCCACTCAGTGGGGAGTCTGCTTCTCCCTCTCCCTCTGCTTCCTCCCACTCCTGAACTCTCTCTCTCAGATAAATAAAATATTTTTTAAACACAAACAAAAAATAGAACCCCTCAAACCCAAAGACCTCTGATGTGGGAAGCCTGGAGGTCCACTCCAGTGTGATAGTCACCAAGAAGCCCCGCCTCAGACTCAGAGATGTTTCTCTCCTCTGGGCTCCCCGGGCACCTTCTACATAGACCCGAGAGAGAACTGCCTGCCCGCCCCATACTGCAGGCCCCAGGGGCTGTCAGAGGGTCCACGGCATCTGTTGAGCTCCAACACAGCATCTCAGTGTTCTGAGTTTGTGTAGCAAAGTTCCAGGTACATTTCATATGCAATCTGATTGGACAGTGCCGCCGTGCACCTTTTTAGGAGCCAAGTGAAGTGACGAACACTGGGTGTCCAATCAAACCAAGCATATTAGCGTGATCTTCATTTCAGATCAGCTTTGGGAAAGATGTGATGTGACTCCTTAAGTAGCTTCTCTCCAGCTGCTTCCTGGGGGAAGCCCAAAGGCAGAGTTTCTCCAAGGCCCTGGCTAGCATAGCCCCAGGGCTCAGCATTTCCTCTAAAGCCGCACTTCTCTCCCTGCAGATACTGGTTTGAGTTCCCGGGGACTCAAGGCAGTTGGGCTCCTTTCCCAACTGAGTAGAAGAGTACAAATGCTCACCTCCCCACATTTTTCCAGGGAGGCAGGACTTTTGGCATGGCATCCAAGGTGGGAAGAGGAGTCCCAGGGGTAAGGGAGACCTAGTGGGTGAGGATCTTCTCATATGCACAGGCCTTTGGGGTCCCGTAGGAAGATCATTGTAGTTAGCACAAAGACGCAGTGCCATTGAAGGTATTTGTGTGTGCTGAGCTTCAGAAAGAGGGACTTGCCACATCGCCACTCCTGGAAATGGCAAACCCCTTGGGGCAACTTGTTCATTTGTTTATTCATGGGCCAATTGATTGATGCATCAAGCACTCATTAAATACTTGGTAAGTGCTAGATCTTTCCTAGCCAGCACTACGGGCTATAGCAATAAATGGGGCACACTGTTCATGCTCCAAGGAGCTAGCTAGCTAGCTAGCTTGCTTGCTTGCTTGCTTGCTTGCTTCCTTCCTTCCTTCCTTCCTTCCTCCATGTAATGGGTAAGGACATGCTGGACGGCCTGGATTAGAATCTAAGCTCTATCACAATTTCTGTGGTGGATGACCTCCGCCAGTCATTCAACTTTGCGTGTTTCACCCATAGATGGGGATTATAACAGTGCCCAGCTCTTAGAATTCTCATGAGGTCTGCCTACCACACAGTAAGTTCGTTTCATTCGGGGTATTTAATAATAAGATTGGGGTGCCTGGGTGGCTCAGTCGGTTAAGCATCTGACTCTTGATTTCAGCTCAGGTTATAAAAATCTCAGGTCCGTGAAATTGAGCCCAGCATTAGGCTCCATGCTGGGTGTGGAGCCTGCTTAAGATTCTCTCTCTCCCTCTCCCCCTCCCCATTCCCTACCTTTCTAAAATAAAATAAGAAAAGAATCTATCATGTACCAGTTCTGTACTAAACATAGGAGACACAGGGGGGAATGCTACAGTTTGGGGTCCCGTTTTCACGAAGCTTCTAGTCTAATGAGGGAGACAGACGGCATTCAGATGATCACCGATCACAGAGGGAGATATGTGATTCCATGTGCTGTGAGGACCACAGAAGATTAGCACAGGGTGCTGCTGTGAGGGGAGGGAAGAAGTCTTCCCTGGAGAATTGCTGTGACACATGCGCAGAGGGTAGAAGAGAACACGGCATGAGTAGACACGTGGGAAATAGCCCTTGAATGAACACAAAGTCCTTTGAGCTGAGATCTAAAGAAGAACGAGACTTAAGGACACCTGGAGTAAGAGAATCCAAGGGAAGAGCACAGCACGCGTCAAGACTATGGGAGAGGGGAATTTGGAGCCCTGCGGGTGTGCACTAGGGTGCGATGAGTGGAATGCAGAGAAGACTGAGTGGGGCCAGATGATACAGGGCAGGGAGGCTGGGCCAGAGCTCGGCAGCTGTGCCAAGCCTTTGGCACTTATTCTAGAAGCAATGGAAAACCGCTGGCAGCTTTTAAGCAAGGGAAGCAGGAGTCAGGTCGGCGTTTTTAAAAGATCACCCAGTGGGAGGGCGGAGGGGACCAAAATGGGTGGAGGGGACTGTTGTATATAGAAGTTGACTTTCACTAGGTCATCCCAAACATTCACCCCAACATCTCGGTGGCTTGCACCCGTGAAGCATGACTATGTCCTCCGTGGGTGGCTCTGGCTCTTTTCCAGTGCTGCTTCTTCACTCCAGGACCTGGAGTGATGGCAAAGATTTGATGTGGGAGATACGGTTCTCATGGCAGAGGGGGAAAGCTCTGGTTGTCTGCAGGAGGGTTCTTTAAGCTTCTGCTCTGAAGCAGCATATTCGATGGGTCAAATGTGATTGGTCACATTTGATTGAAAGTCACATGGCTGAGTCTAATGTCAAGGGGATGGGAAATTCCCTTCTTCCCATCGGAGGGACAGCAAGTCCCATGGTTAAGCCTCTCATGGGGAAGGGAGTGAAGAGTGATGGCAGGAGTCCATGCAAGTGATGATCGAGGGGACGGAATAAAGGTCTGTTCCAGAGAGGTTTAGGAGACCGAGGCGACAGAGCTTGGTGCTGTGGTGGATACAGGACTGGGAGAGGAAGAAGTGTCAAGGATGTTCTGGATGAATCACACCCCACCCACATCCCCTGGACCTGACCTTTTCAGAATGCTCCCGCCAGCTCCCCCAACAGTGTGTCTGTCCCGTGCGGGAGGGAATCTGGAACCACAGGAGGCTGCGTTGCCCATGTGAGTGGCAGACTGGAGGTCCTGGGAACTTACCCTTCTGGAGCAGTCCTCAACCAATGACTTCTGGGAGTTGATGCGTAAATACCCAGAATCCCTTGACCTGCAGGCGGGATCATTCTGAGCTATGTGTCCATGCTGTCCATGGGATTAAACTCCAGTCGGTCACTGTCAGGACTGAATTAACAATCTACCCTTTAGTAGTTGACTTTCTTCCCTATATAATTGTCCTACTCCTATTGGTGTTCCTCAAATCCCCAAAATAAGCTACTCGCCCTTGAACCCATCTTGAGGTTTGCTTCTGGGGATGCCCGAATGAGGACACCATGTACAGAGCCAGGGAACACCAGGGAAAGCCAGGCTTGGAGGAAGGGTCAAGAATTCCCTGGAAATGTAGAGTTTCAAGTAGCTGTGCCACATTTTTGTGGTGATATCAAGTAGGTTGATATAAACACACGTCTGGAGTAAAGAGGCTGCATCTCTGTAGGAGACCGGATTATGGGACTCACAGGCATTTGGAATGCAATTAGCTCGGCATCTAATGGAAAGAGAGCTACTGTTACAGATAGTCCTAAGAAAGTGAGAAATGTCGGCTTTGAAGATAAGGACTAAGGACAGCGGGAGCACAGAGGAGACACATGGTCTCTGCCAGGGGAAGGTGGAGGATGGGACCAGGGAAGACTCCCAGAGGGTGGCTGCTGGTCAGGAGAAAGGGATTAGAGGAACATTCCAGACCCTGTGGCTGGGGGGAAGGTGGAGGAGAACATGTGTGGAATCTCAAGTTGTATGAAGAATTGAATATTTCATCTGTAAAAGATCTTAAACGAGCTAGAGAAGGAATACGCAAGGTATCAAAATACAAGATTACATTTTCAACAGGAAAATCAGATAATGCCATCCATTGTATTAGTACACGTGAGCGCATCTGGGAAGACAGGCTGATGTCCCGAACACACCGTGCGGGGGACCACGCGCAGCTCGTGGAGACACCCCCGGAGACACCTGCAGGTTCAGTGCAGGGAGGCTGAAGGGAATAACAGGCACATGGACTAAAGGCTTCATGTGGGCCAGCATCCCTATTGGGGGCCCTTATATCCATGGCCTGATTCTTACTACCGTATAAAAAATGGGATCACTACGTTATAATTCCCATTTTACAGCTGGGGAAACTGAGTCACAGACTAAAGGAACATGGCGAGAGTCATGAAGCTTGCTTGCAGTGGGAGGTGGGGGGTGCTGCTGACCCCACCAGCCTGGTTCTTAACCACGGTTGCTGAATTTACTGAATGGTTTCTCTGAGGCGGTGAAAGGAGCCCAGATCCTTGTGTCAGACCCACCAGGGGCTGAATCATGCTTCTGCGGTTTCCTAACATGGTAAAATTTGCAAAGGGACTTAACCTTGTTGATTTCATTCCCCCATTTCAAAGGGGTATTAGTGCCTACCCGGTAGGGTGCCGAGCAAGGCAAATGGGGTAAGAAGGACAGAGCCTCCAGCCCAGGAAGGTGTTAAATAAATATTAGCCGAAGTGAAATGAGGGGTCATAGCATATTGCTTTTCCTTAAACTCCACTTAAAAAAATATGAACTCTGAGAATTTTTATTATTTTTTTTTAAATAAGACTGTTAAGCCCATTAATGGCCCATGAAATGATATTTTCTTATGGCAACTATCATATATAAGTGGCATTAAGTGGAAGCTTCGTGGGTGATTATACGAAGGACCCGAATTATCAAGAACTATGCTAAAGAGACCGCCCAGAGGAGGAGGACTGTGGAATGAATCACGGTGCATCCGTGTAAAGGAAACAAATGTGCTAAACGGGTGATGGTGATTATCACCGTTCTCCCTGGGAAGAATAATGGCAGGTGGTATTTATTTCAATTTGTCTTTCTGAAAACATATTATGAATGCATTACTTTTATCACAGCCAGAAAGTCTTAAAAAGTGAAGAAAACAAAGAGCAGGTTGGCCTTGGGAAACTCCTCTTTGGGTTACACAGAAGCCACAGG
>CM052798.1:162139666-162162379 GCA_028533885.1 Nasua narica | reverse complement strand
TGAGATACCACCTCACACCAGTTAGAATGGCCAAAATCAACAAGACAGGAAACAACAAATACTGGAGAGGATGTGGAGAAAGGGGAACCCTCTTCCACTATTGGTGGGAATGCAAGTTGGTGCAGCCACTTTGGAAAACAGTGTGGAGATTCCTCAAGAAATTAAAAATAGATCTACTCTATGACCCTGCAATTGCACTAGTGGGTATTTACCCCAAAGAAGCAGATGCAGTACAAAGAAGGGCCACATGGACCCCAATGTTCATAGCAGCAATGTCCACAATTGCCAAACTGTGGAAAGAACCAAAATGCCCTTCAACAGATGAATGCATAAAGAAGATATGGTATATATATACAATGGAGTATTATGCCTCCATCAGAAAGGATGAATACCCAACTTTTGTAGCAACATGGATGGGACTGGAAGAGATTATGCGGAGTGAAATAAGTTAAGAGAGAGAGTCAATTATCTTATGGTTCTACTTACGTGTGGAGCATAAGGAAAATCCTGGAGGGCATTGTGAGAAGGAAGGGAAGGGTGAATGGGGGAAATTGGAGGGGATAATGAACCATGAGAGACTGTGGACTCTGAGCAACAGACTGAGGGTTTTGGAGGGGAGGGGGTGGGGGGTTGGGCGAGCCTCGTGGTGGGTATTGAGGAGGGCACATACTGCATGGAGCACTGGGTGTGGTGCATGAACGATCAATCTTGTAACACTGAAAAAATAAAATAAACATATTTGGGGAAGAAAAAAAAGAAGAAAAACTTCCACTTTTGTGTGTCCTGGATAGGATAACTCGGGGGCACTTTTCTAGACTGTCCCCCAGAGCGCCATATTGGAATGGAAGCCTCAGCCGCCCACACGGCTTACTTGCTTGATAACACACCCATATCGGCTTCCTTCCCTTCCTTGTTCTACTCCCCCACCTCCTAGTCATACTGCTTAGAATTGCCTCCCAAGGAATCTACCAGTGTTTCAATCTCTGTTTCAGCCTCTACTTCTGGGACAACCCAACCTAACACAATCACGAGAGAGAAGCGAAGACAGAGGAGTCGCTCCAGAGTAAAGGCGAGTGAGGACACTAAGAGGAGCAACAGATCATTGTGCGGTCCTGGATTGGAACTAACATTGCAGGAAAATGCTATGCATACTATTGGGATAATGAGCAAAATTTGAGTTTAGGCTGTAGATGAGGCCATAGTATTGCATCAGTGTTAAGTTTCCTGAATTTTATAATCATACTGCAGGGACATAACAATATGCCTTTGGTCTTTAGGAAAAGAAGGCTGAAGCACTCAGGGGCCAAAGAGTGTGACATCCACTGCTCATTTGAGAATGGTTTAACAAATAAGGAGTTAAAAGAAATGTGACAAAATATCAGTAATTGCAAATAGAGTTGAATATCATTTAGGTGTTAGGTGCAATTTCTGTGATCCATTAAGAATCTTTTGAGTTATAAAAGAGTGCTAACAATACAAAGTATGTATGATCAACGTAATAGAAGTTAAGAGGAAAAATGCATATACCAAAAAGGAGTGTCTCCTGCTGACTTTGCTTTGCTTTTTTCCTTTTCTTTCTTTTTCTTTTTTTTTAAGTAGCTCCATGCTGGGCTCAAACTCACAACCCTGAGATCAAGACCTGAGCACAAACTTAGAGTCAGAGGCTTAATGGACTGAGCCACCCCCCAACCCCACTGACTTTTTTTTTTTCCCCACTGACTTTTTAAAAAATGTAGCGATGAGCTTCCTGGCAGCTAAGAAACATATATGATGTCGGAAGAGGTAGAACGGAAAACATGCCAAATACTTCTCAAAGCTTAGACAAATATGAAGATATCAGGCTGGTGGCAGCTCAAGAAAGCAAGTCGGAAAGGAAACGAACACTTCTCCATGAGGTCAGGTGCAGTGCTCGCCTTCTTCCCCGCCAGTGGTGATATCTGCCGGACTAGGGCTGGCAGTCTTCGCACTGATGTGAGTTGCTATGAATTTCATAGCTGAATTTCACAGCATTGCCATCGCTTTGACACCGAGAAGGTGTTACTAGTCGTTTCTGCAGGCTCAGAGAGCCTTGGGAACTTGCCTAAGATCGCACAGCTAAAAAGGAAGAGCCACGATTCCAGCCCTGGTTGGTCTGCCTCAAAACCTTGACTCTTTCCCCGGCTCCCATGTGAGATCCCAGTTTTCCCTTAGGAGAGACAGAAGTTAGCAGCCTGTTTCTAGTCTTTGGGAAGCCTAACCTTTGGCATCTGGCCGGTCAGTCGGACGATCATCAGCACTGACCTGCACGAGCCACTGGCTGGACACCACACGGCAGCCCTACGTCCTTAGTGAAGGAGGAGGGAGGCTGATGGGAAATGCTCCGCGCGTGCGCATGCCTGGTGTGAATTTACCCCCCCCCAAGGGGAGGGAGTGCCTGGGAGGCTGCTACAGAGCCCTCTGTGACTGCCCACGGGTCTTGGTGGATGACAACCTCACTAGGACTCAACCCTGCTGCCAAGAAAAGTTCATCTGAATTCAAATTTGACTCACTGGAGGTTCGATGTATTTTATAATTTTATACAGCGCAGAGAAACCTCAGCATTCTAACCTCCCAATTTCTATAGAGGAGAAAACCCGGGGGGGGGGGGGGGGAAGGAAGGACGCTTTGGTTGGAGCAGCAAGCTCATTAGCAGAAGAGGCTAACACAGGGCCATTAGACAACCTGGTGCTGATTCCTTCGGGGGGATTCACTGGCATTCCTTGGCTCCGTTTTTCTTTCTTTAAAAAAAAAAAAAATCATGTTCTTCCCCTTCTATTGAACTAGAAATGCTCTGACAAGCTTGGAAATGTTAATAGACCATCTGAGAGAACTGGCATCAAATGCAGCTGAAACTATAAAAAAGGAGAGTCTGTGCTCTTGACTCCTCTCTCCCTTCGGTGTAGCTGATACCTTTCCAAAGGGCAGCCTCAGGAAAGGTTCCTGGGGGATTAGTGAGGTCACTAACGATGCTGAGACTCCTGGCAAGGTGGGCTCTAGTAAAGGGGGTACAGAGTGGGAACCACAGGGCCAAAAAGGTCTTGGAGACAGTACATCCCTCTGAACCAAGAGAAAATAAGAAACCCAAACCACTGACAAATAGAGGACATCGTCATACAGAGCTTTATACCATCAGAAGAAACCAGATTATCTGAGTGCTTGGAAGAAGATCTTGTATAGCAGAGAGTATGATAAAAAAATCTCAAAAAAGTAAGCGTGCCCAGATTTGCATGTGTGGAGAAAGGAGTGGTAAGGGGGGAAAATGTGTGTCTTTTCCACAATGGATCAGGTAGAATCTGATCCGTCTCGTTTTTAAAATGATATCCCCCTCACAACCCAGGGCGCCTGGGTGGCTCAGTGGGTTAAAGCCTCGGCCTTAGGCTCAGGTCATGATCTCAGGGTCCTGGGATCGAGCCCTGCATCAGGCTCTGCTTGGCGGGGACCCTGCTTCCCCCTCTCTCTCTGCCTGCCTCTCTGCCTACTTGTGATCTCTCTCTCTCTCTCTCTGTCAAATAAATAAAATCTTTAAAAAAAAATAGATAAAATAAAATGATATCCCCCCAAAAAAGTCTCATTCGCTTGATTATAAAAACATGTGTTTATGTGCGTATAATGTGTACTGCGTTACCTGTATGCGTCTGTGTGCATCGAGCATGTGGATGTGTGTGTGTGTGTGTATGTATGCACGTGAGGGTGTATTGTCTCTAGATCCTTGTTCCCATTCTCTATACATTTCTTTCCTCTCTTGCCACAAGCTCTAGGTCTAGAGATTAGACCTAAAGCCCATGCAGTTGGAATCCAGTTTTCTTTCCCTTCCCATTTGGCTGAATGAGATGAGATGCAGATCTGTATTTGAAAGAAGTCCAATCAGCAAAATAACTCTGAAATTACCACCATTTGGACTAGATTCATACACCTGGGCATTAAAGCAACTCTGAAACTTATTTCCAAATCACCACTGTCAGGCACTCCCCGGAGGAAAGTGACCAATTCAGGGTTCGGAGAGTGGATGTTGGTGCCACAAATGGGCAAACCCTGGGTTGAAAACCCATCCACGGCCCTTCGCATTGGTCCTAGGGGTGGCAGTGCTCAGGATGTGTGACCATGCCTGGAGGGATTTTACAAAGCAATCATCAAATCGACATGCTTTTTGGCCCCATCAGACATGCCAGCGTGATTGATGTTTGCTCATCAGTGGAGTCAAGGTTTGATCTGCTGGCCCTGCAGTGTAATCAAAACATTACCCACTCTGTGTCCCAGACCCCAATGAGAAAGTTAGTGGGGGGCTGTTTTTTATTATTGTTACTGTTATTATTCCCTCAAGGGACCTCTGTGACTATTGAATTATAACTGATTTCTCTTGCAGTTTACTGCAATTTGCCTCGTGTCAAAAACCCAATACGACTTCCAGCCAAAAAAATAAGGCACTACATTATGATAATGGCCTCAGCATTTCATCCATCAGCAGGAACTGAACACATTACTTAACACATTTCGGAAGACTTCATGATGAATTTGCAAAGTTGCCCTTTTGGAAAGTATGAACTTAAATCTTTGCATTATCATGTAGGCTTGGGAAAAGCCTGGCAGTAGGACCTACTGAAGATGGAGAAGCCTTTGTAGAGAATGGCCAGGATCATTTCACACTTGCTGATAGGCTAGGATATGGATAATAAGAATCCGCTGGAAGGAAGCTTACACTCTGGGCATTGGCTGCTCCAAATCCCACAGTCACTGGCTTTGAAGAGCCATCTGTCTAGAACCAATTGGCTCAGAGCCCGGCCCACAGAGATAATGAAGCCAAGGCCAGAGGGTCAAGTTCATGCACATCTGAGCCAACTAGCTCGGGAAGGGTGGAAGGGAATCATGAGTCCATGGCTGCTGGGCTCCTCCAGCCCCACTGGCTTTATGTGTGTATGGCATTCTGTTGCCAGAAAGAAAAATAACAGGAGGAGGTGGGGAGCTTGTCCACTCAACTCAGAAAGCTTTGAGCAACTATCTGAGCGGGACTACGCCCTCCCTAGTGCACGGAGCAAAGACAGCAAGGCCCGATCTCTGCCCTCAGGAAGCTTCGTGTGGTAGTTGAATCAAAGAGGAACACCAGCGATTCCCATGAGAGCTAGAATAAAGGAAGAAACAGGTACTGTAAAAAGGAAGACAAGGCCGACAGGATCTTAGCAGGAGGTCGCAGGAACAGGTGGGATTTTTAAAAGGACCCTTGAGGATAGTTATTATTTCACCAAGGAGAAACAGGAGCTGAGATTGGGGTGAGTATATCCCCTGGTGTGTCCTTCAATGGTGACCTCAAAAATCTCTACTACAGGTTTCTCTACTACAGCTCCTCTCAAGGGCGTCTTCTCTGGATGATTCTGCGCCATCCACATTGCAGTAACCACTCAACTTTCTTCAGTCAGATGCTATTTAGCTTGTAGATGCTATTTTAGCGTGGATGACCCCAGGAGCACAGTTTAAGGCAGGAATCAGCAAACTTCCTCTATAAAAGCCAAGACAGTAAATACATTCCCCATTCCAGGCCATACCATCTCTGTCACAACCACTCAACTTACTCCATCCTTCTAGCATGAAAGGAGCCATAGACAATATGTAAAGGAATGACGTGCCTGTGCTCCAATCAAACTTTATTTACAAAAACACATGACAGACCGAATTGGGCCCTGTGGTCTGATGAACGCTGTTTTATACCATCATTTGTGAGCAAGTGGTTCTCATCATTGCAAGGAACACAGGTAAGAGAGAAGGGGCATGACACAGGGAAAGAGGGGCCAAGAAGGATTGCGTTTTCGAGACAGTTAAAAGTGAGCTATTAGAGATTAATCCTGAGGACAAACTCTGCAAAAATAGAAGGAAAAAACTCAGAATTATCTTGGTCAACAGGCAAGGGAGTGGAGACATTTATAGCCCCACATACATTAATCATGGTTTAAGGGCTTTCTCTCAGAGGACATGATTTCTAGTAAATTCCAGCCCATTCTCAGGCACAATGGGATTTTTCACCTCTGACAAATGGATGCTGGCCACCGGAAGTCAGGCTGGCCTTTGTGAAGTACGCTAAGGATCTGAGGGAGTGGGATTGAGCACTGACAGGCTCTGCGACGCCCATGTCTTGTACCACTCAGATCTAGCCATGCCTCACGTTAAGTTGGTTCCATGTTAAAAGTGATTCTTCTTCAAAGAAGAGAGTTAGTGGGATGTTGGACAAGCTACAGTCTCTATTACTGTAGCTGAACCCAAGGTCATCGTTGATATTCATCGTCTACCTCCTCTACCATCCATTCTAGATTTTTCTTGCTCTCCATCAGTGCTTTTGCTGCTGTAGGTTACTTACCTAATGGGCTCACCTAACCTTAATGTTTTTTCAACCATGACCATGTATGACTTTGAAAATAAATTCTTTCATAAAATGATGGTGCCGTAAATAAATCTCTTAGTACATAATAGATGTGCAAAATGGCTACCTCCCTGTCAGACTGTATCATATGTAAAATGAACGTGACATCCTTACTTCACAACAGTAAGAGCTTCACAGATTTATACACACACACACACACACACACACACAAAATAGAGTTAAAAAAAAGAAAAAGAAAAAAACCTTCTGCCTGATTTCATATGCTAACATGTTCTTGCCAACTCCAGCTGCTGGCTCATCAAAAAGAGTTCATTAGTGTTGATTCTTCTGGTGTTTCTCTAGTAGATACCACAGCATTCCACTGAATAAAGGAGCAGCACTGCCGGCTGATTGGGTCCAAAGCCAAAGGATCCCAAGTCCAGCAGCAATCTCCTCCCCGTCACATTATCTGTTCTTCCCATCGGCTGCACTACAGAGCCCCACTCCACCAGAGAGAACAGCTCTTGCCCTGGCATTACTGATTTTTCACAGCCCCAGGGCACTTCCCCATCCTCCGTCCCAGAGGGCTCAGAGAGGCTATGCCAACCACGTTGACGTCAATCTCTTTGGCAGATCCGTGATGGAGGGAGTACCCTGGGGCCCACAGATGCCAAATGGGCCCCTCCATACACAGATGCTGGTGGAAACAATTTCTCCTGGCTCCCCACTCTGGACAAAGAGAAGCAGGCCATCAGGAATGAGTCAGCGTGGCCAAAATAGAGTCAGAAGGAGAGGAAGGGGGTCTTTCTCCCACCTCTCTTCCCAGCCCAACAACGGAGCTATGGGGGAGGGTCACGACTAAGTATCAACAAGCAGATTTGGATCCAACTCAGGAGGGGTTCCAAAGTTCAAGAGGAGACCACGGGACAACTCATCCCATATGGAGGACAGCATAGAAGAGCACAGAACAGAGTCCTGGATTGCCTCCTGACTCTGCTGTCTGCTAGCCACACCACCTGGGGACCTGCATCCATCACAGCCTCAGGACCCTCCCCCGCAGAAAGGATAAGTATATACACCCTCTTCTACCAAGATTCTGGCAAGACTCAAAACTAAGATCATATATATGAAATCCTTTTGGAAACCGTAAAACATTATAATTGCAACCCATTAAAATGAGTCTAGATGTGGCTTCAAAGAAAGAATCCACAGTCAGAAGTGTTGGGTTGGAATCTCAGCTCCATTTTGGATTAGTTAGAAGCTGTCAACGCTCTTGACCTCAATGTTCTATTTTGGAAATTTAAGAAACTAGTTCCTCCTACAGAGGTCTTCCGTGGAGTTTAAGTGACCATGGGGATCCTTGAGGGATGAAGGATTAGGTGCCATTTACTTGTCTCCTAAGCACTGACTCCAGTGAATAGAGCTTAGAAACTATAAAACAAAACAAAACAAAACAAAAGGCAGTTCCTGAATGAATGAGCAGCATAAATCAGGCGTGTATACTTAAACAGTAACAACAGTAATAATAATAATGATAACGACACATTTTATTAAGCTAGCCACTATCCTAACCACGTGTATTATTATAGTTATTCCTCACAGCAACTATAATGAGAGAGTTGGTTTTTTTTTAAGACTTTATTTATTTATTTGAGAGAGAGAGAGCAGGAGCAGTGGGGAGAGAAGAAGCAGACTCCCCGCTGAGCAGGGAGCCCCCCCACGGGACTTGATCCCAGAACCCTGGGATTCTGACCTGAGCTGAAGGCAGACGCTTAATCGACTGAGCCACCCAAGTGCCCCATATAACGAAACAATTCTATTATCAGCCTGATATTTCACAGGGAGAAAGTAAGGCTTCATGAGGTTAGATAACTTGTCCAAAGTCACCCACTAGTCCGCAGAAAAGCCAGGACTGAAAGGTGACATCTCTCCGACTCCAGAGTCCACGCTGAGTATATGTATATGCTCACATCCAATATACATATATACACACACGTATCCATGTGTAGGTGTATATACAGAATACATACGATGTACATTACAGCTATACATAAACACAGATAGAACATATGTGTGTGTATGCTACATATCTAAAATGTTTGTGTACGGATACTATACGTGTGTATACATGTATGTGTTTGTATCCTATTGATTCTGCTTCTTCAGCTGAACTTCGAGGGATACAATGTTAAGAAACCACATAAAACTCTGAGGCTGATCCTTGTTCCCACGGAATAAGGGATGGCTCTGTAAGACTTACATGCTCATATTCACCTTATCATTCCCAAAGGAATCCTGACACTTGTTTTTCTCAGAACTGTGCAGATATGGATTGGATTCTGACTTTGAGCAGCTGCTGTGCAATTACGTGCTGGTTACTTAACTTCTCTGATCCCCTATTGATTCATCTAAATGCCTCTCGGGGTTGTAAGAATTCAATGAGAAAATATGTATAATGCCTAAAAAAATGTGACATTCCTTATATATTAGGTACAAACAGACCTTAAGAAGATTTTAGAGATCTAACAAAAATGAGAATTAAATGAAATATAAAGCATAAATATCTCCAAAGGTAAAATATTAATGCATTCTGGTTTATTGTGAAAGAATTATTAATTTCCTTTCTAACTTAACAATATTATAAAAGGATTCACAGAAACTAAAGATATCTATAGACACATCCATATTAAAAAGGACAGTGTACATTTAAAAGAGGTCACAGGAGTGCCATGTGAAGCATTTAGGATCCTTTAAAAGGTCTAAGTACTTGACTGGGATAGTAAAACTTCAATGGTCTCTTTGTTCATTGAGATGTCAGCCTTTAGCGTATCGTGTACAGTTCTATTGATTATGGATCTGGACACATTGGCATTTCACATGTCTTTCTCCAGCTGTCCCACAGCAAGCAGGGTAGACACTGTGTCCATCACTCACCTAGGCACACGGGAGTGGTGGCGGTGAGCGGACAGACATGGCTGAATGTTGTACAGGATGTGCAATTGATGGGAAACAGACAGAGATCCATTCCGGCGCTGGGGGCAGCAGGAGTGCCGGGAAGCCCAGAAGAACGATGAGGAGGAAGAGGTTTTAAGAAGAAAATAGCAGAATTGATTTGTGCTGGTGAGAGTCTGGGGGAGGGGTCCCCTGGGAGGGATGTGGACAAAAAGGAAGCATCCTGTGCATTTTAACGACCTGTCTGCCCCTCTGGGCTGTGAACACCTTCAGGGCAGGGGCCGCACCTGCCCACCATGGTGCCCAGCGGACACACAAATACACTCCATGGCCGTGGGCTGTCAGATGGGAAGCCTGTGATGGGCTGCTGGGTCCCATGTACTAGTTCAGGCCCCCACACTGGGGCCCAAGGAAGACGGGCGCAGACAAGGCCAAGGCCCTCACTGGACCAACCCTTTCTGGGCAGGTGAACTAGACGGGGAGGTAGGCACATGAAATCAGAGAAGCAGATTCCCAAAACTGGAGATCGATCGAGTTGGTTCTTGGGACCAAAGCAGAACCCAGGCACAGACCCAGTGTCGAGGGTCCGCTGGAGGCCCGGAGGGCAAGGAGGAAGTGGGGCGCTCTACAGGGGAGGACATGAGGCCACTAGAAGAAGCCACACTTCTCAGTTGGGCTTTGGACTTTGGGCTCATCCCATGACTTGCAGAGTCCAGACTTACAAATTCACCTCTTTGCTAAAACTATTTGTAAACACAAAATCAGTACCTGCAGACTTTCCATGGTCATTTTTAGACTCGCACAAAGCTACAGATAATTGGAATCACTCAACAAGCTCACCATCGACTGAGATGGAGCAAGGCGACATTCCGCCTTCTTGTCTCAGCTCTCGCACTGCACAAAGTGTCCTTCTTGAAGCCTATTCTCCTGCCACGTTTTGTTTTGTTTTAAATCTTCAGGCTTCTTGTTGGTAACTTTTCTGTTGCAAAGGGCCGCCGGGCATCCTGCTGAAGCGAGGTCTGGGGCTCGGACGTGCGAGAAGGCTGTGCTCCGCCTCATGTGTGACATCAGCCCCATCCCGGCAGGAGGCCCGGTGCGGTGGCCTCTGAGTCTCATGTTAATGAACCAGGGGTCTGTATTCAATAAGGTGTCTTTAAACAGAAACACCCAGAAAATAAGGTTATGTATTGACCGACTGGTGAAAATGTTGGGACCAGAGGCTTGCAGGAGGCGAACCCTGTGTGTCCCCAAGGAGCGGCGTCTCCATATTCCCTCGCTCAGTGCTCACCGTGGTTTTAGAAAACATCATGACCATGAATAATGAGAATCATCGGACTCTCATCACTTGGGACGAGGCTGTCTGGCCAGGCTCTGGGCCGGGCAGGAATTTCTGCGGTGTATCTTCTTGCTATGATGTACTTCTGTTTCCGACCTCCTGCTCCCTGAGGGGCAGCAGCCTTTAAGAATTCATAACCCCCTGTCTTCTGGCAGCCAGGAGAGGAAGATGCCAGTTCAGGCAAGAAGGTTATCCTGCAGGTAACAATTAAGAAACTCAGACTTGAACTGTCCCTCCTGGACAAAGGAAGACAGCACACCAGCCTCCTGGACAAAGGAAGACAGCACACCAGCCATAACATGATTACTCTGCTCGCCTTTTCGGATGATTATACAGCTCGATCATAACAATAAAAAGAATCTATCCCAAGCCCACACTGTGTGCAGAGAGACAGCCTCAAAGGAGCAAAGCCACTTCTGTACCTTTGGAAGAAGCCAAGTCATGTAAAAGTGCCTGGCGAAGGCAAAGGGGACACTCTCAGCCCAGAGCCGCCAGCAGCCTCCCAGGCCTACGTTTCGGGATGACTTTCGGACAATTTCATTTTTATCCCCACCATGGCAAGAGACACATTTCGGTCCCTCTTAGCTCCTTCCCCAAAGACAATTTAGTAACATCAGGAGCTGGATCTGTCTTTTTTATGATCGTATAAATAACAACTACCCAGGGCCGGCCTTGGCTGTTGGTTCTCTCAAAATATTAAATTAGCTTCTGTGGGAGAGAGTAAATTTAAAAGCCACGGCTTATTGTTTCTATAAAGACTGGGAGAATCAAGAGCAGGGTCCGCTCCCCGTGGCAATGCAAAGGTGGAGAAAGTGGACGGGCCAGGCTGGAGGAGGGGACCACACACTTGGTTGGGCCGCCTTCCCAAAGCTCTTACACCAGAGATTAGCACTTTCATGACAATTCTCAGGTCATAAGATCTCAACCATTTTCTTATTAGAAATGAGTAACAATCAGCCCTCAACATTCCTAAAGAAGCTCTGTGAACTGAAGACTCAACATCCCTCAGCCTTTGCTCCCTGCCCTGCCCCACTGGAATTTTCCGGAATAAACGTCTGATTGTTTGCAGAGGCCAGCTCTTCCGGATGCGGTGAAAGGCCGGCTTTGTCAAGTGCCTGGCTGTGAATCCTAAAGGTCCAGGAGTAATCCTTGTGATTCCATGACTAAAGGTGTAAGGCCTGAGTGCTGTGACGCATGCATGCGCACATTCATTTGATTGCTAAGTAGATATTGAGCACCAGCTGTATTCAAGGCCCTGGGCACAGAAGATAACAGCCAAGAGCCAGGCATCACCCCTGCCCCCAGGGAGCTCCCAGATGAGTCTGGGACTGACGCGTTTGGGAAGACTGTCGCCATCCAGTATGGGAGCTACAGGAATGGAGACTCATGGTGTTGTTGAAACAGGTAGGAGGGCATCCAACCCAGGCTCCAGTGATCTGGGAAAGTGAAACCCAGCCCGGGGAATGGACGTGAGCTGGCCAGACTAGAGGGGGAAGCCGCGTATCTCCAGCACAGGCCAGAGCGAGAGAGAGCCCGGCAGTTTCCATATTTCCATCAGCCTGGCCCAGAGAGTATGAGGAGAGCATTAAAAAGGGAGATCACGTCAGAATGGCTAAAATTAACAGGAAACGACAGATGTTGGCGAGGATGCCGAGAAAGGGGAACCCTCTTACGTTGTTGGCGGGAATGCAAGCTGGTGCAGTCACTCTGGAAAACAGTATGGAGGATCCTCAAGAAGTTAAAAATAGAGCTATTCTACGACCCAGTGATTACACTACTAGTATTTACCCCAAAGATACAAATGTAGTGAAAAGAAGGGGCACCTGAACCCCAATGTTCATAGCAGCAATGGCCACAATCACTAAACTGTAGAAAAGGCCAAGATGCCCTTCAACAGATGAATGGATAAAGATGTGGGCCATATAAACAATGGAATATTACTCAGCCATCAGAAACGATGAATACTCCCATTGGCATCAACATGGATGGAACTGGAGGGGATTATGCTGAGCGAAATAAGTCAAGCAGAGAAAGACAACAATCATTTGATTTCACTCATATGTAGAATTTAAGAAGCAAAACAGAGGAGCATCGGGAAAGGGAAGGAAAAATAAAACAAGTGGAAATCAGAGAAGAAGACAAACCATAAGAGACTCTTAACTCTAGGAAACAAACTGAGGGTTGCTGGAGGGGAGGTGGGTGGGGGGATGGGGTAACTGGGGGATGGGCATGAAGGAGGGCACATGATGAAAGGGGCACTGGGTGTTACATGCAACTGATGAATCCCTGAACTCTACCTCTGAAACTAATAATACACTATAGGTTAATTAATTGAATTTAAATTTTAAAAATAGGGAAAAAAAAGTGACCACAGAGGTAAGAGGAGGACAGATTGTGCAGGGTCTAAAAGCCTAGTACCGTCCCTGCTACAGATCTATTTTTCTTACAATGAGAACTTTTAAGATCTATTCTCTGAGCAACTTTCAAATATACAATACAGCACTGTGAGCTAAACTTACCATTTCATACCATATACATATACTGAATTACCGTGTTGTACACCGAAAATGAATACAGTGTTATATGTCAATTATATCTCAATTTAAACAAATAAATGTAAAACTAGAGCCCAGGGCAGACAGGTTAACTGTCCTGCCACCTTTCCCGGGGCCCATCAGGCACCCTGGGGGCCGCGCCCACCCCCAGCTTGTCGAGTCACTGTCCCGTGCTTAGTCTGGGAACTTACACAATCTGCTATCCTTTAGAGGTTACAGATAAAAGAAAAAGAGCAATTTGAGGAACCTCCATATAGTTTTCCAGAGTGGTTGTACCAGCTTGCATTCCCACTACTGGGTATTTACCCTCAAGATACAAACGTAATGATCCGAAGGGTCACATGCACCTGAATGTTTATAGCAGCAATGTCCACAATAGCCAAGCTATGGAAAGAACCTAGATGTCCATCAACAGATGGATGGATAAAGAAGAAGTGGTATATATATACAATGGAATACTATGCAGCCATCAAGAGAAATGAAATCTTGCCATTTGCAACAACATGGATGGAACTAGAGGGTATTATGCTAAGCAAAATAAGTCAGTCAGAGAAAGACAATTATCACATGAACACTCTGATATGAAGAATTTGAGAGGCAGGGCAGGGGGTTATGGGGGGGTGGGGAAGAGAAATGAAACAAGATGGGATGGAGAAGGAGACAAACCATAAGAGACTCCTAAACTCACGAAACAAACTACAGGTGGCTAGGGGGTAAGGAGGGTAGGGTTATGGACATTGGGGAGGGTATGTGCTATGGCAAATGCTGTGAAATGTGTAAGCCTGATGATTCACAGACATGTACCCTGGGGCAAATAATACATTATATGTTAATAAAAAATTTAAAAAAAAAAAGAACAAGAACCAAGATGAGCACCTTTAAAACAATAACAACAACAACTCAAGACCTGGTCTCGGGCTACAGAAGGGCATTTGTAACTCAGGTCAAAGAATCTGCTTCCCAAGATGAGGTTCTGCTTAGGACCCGATCACAGGTAAATTGGGGTGAACATTCCGCTGAACCAGATGTCAAAATTCTTGGTATCAAATGCCAACTAATACCCAGGATCGTGAGGCACAGCAGAAACACAGAAAAACCACCAGCGCCCACACCAGGAGGCAGCCAGCACCCCCTCCCAGATGGCTCCTGCCCCACCGACTGAAGGGGAAGCAAGGCCAGCTAGGGGTTACATCCGGGGCTCAGTGCCAATGTTAGTCCTGCCCGGAGCGTCCTCGCCCACCCTGTCCACTCAGCCGATGTGTGGTCCTCCTCTGGGGCTGAATACAGACTGCCCCCCTCTGCCCACTTCCCACTCCCTCCTGCTCTCGAGCAGAACTCGATGTTCCCCGAGCCGGCCTCTCTGAGCTCCGTGTTCTCACCCTCATGCGGTGTGTGTGATTGTGCTCACTCCGGACCTTCGTGGAGGCTCTAGAACCATCCTGACGGCTCACCTTCGAATTCCCAGTCCCTACAACAAGAGGACTGAGCAAGTGGCAAGTTCTAAAGAGACCTTTGCTGCATGGGAGGGCAGTGGGGGAAGAAATGAGGCAAATGAAGAATTCAGGCTGGCAGGTCGGAACTCTGGTAATAGGATTTTTGGACTAGAATTTACCACCTGCTGCACACCTGCTGCTTACCCCCCATTCACCCCTTACACACCGCTCTCGACCAACTCTGGGGCAGGGCTGATGCTCTCACTGAAAACAAAGAAGTCAGGGCACAGAGGGTATGAATAACTTGCACAAGTCGCAACTAGACTCTAATCCGCCCCCATCTTGACCCACAAAACCCACACCCTTCTCACTCCTCTAACCTAATCCCTGTGATGGAGAAGCGAAGATTTCCCTCCAGTGAGCATCTCGGTCATTGGCTGTCTGGAAAAGCCATTCAAAAGACCAAGTGAGTCAAAAGTTTAAAAGAGAAAGAAAGAGAACTCATGTTCTTTTACTCGCTATTATGGACACAAATGCCTAAATTAAGTCACACAATGTTCCCACTCCCCAGTAGAATATAAGGTAGACCTACTCCCTCACCCTATCAGGCTTCCTAAAAATCGCTGCATGGAACCTGCGAGTTCAGGCAAAGAAGCAAAAGACCCCAGAGAAAGCCGTGGGGCTGGTAATTTTCTCTAAGGGGACCTCCTAGCATATGGGAGGGCTTCAGCTTCTCTTGTACATGAGGCCTTTCCTCCACGCTCTGGCTCAGCAAAGCACCAAGCCGTTCCTCCTGAAACCCCATTCCAGAATCAATCACATCAGCCATTCTGATTACCGCATCTTCTATCTTCCGCATCTCATGAAAAGCCAGTAAAGCACGATTATTGCTTTTCATATTTCATGCTCCTTGACCAAGCTGATTCTTGCGGAGGGCTGAATCAAATCTCATTTCGATAGGTCAGTTCCTGGAATTAGTTAATCCATAAAAGTTTAATACATTTATGTTACCGAAAGATCTAAAATGCATGCGATTATTTATACACGAGTACATATGTGCACGTACGCAAACACACGAAATCAGGGTCACAGACTCAAATGATTATAAGGATGTAACCAGCCACAAAAAAATGAGCCACGCTGGACCCCACGGGCTGTGAGGAGCCAGAGAACAAACGACCTTGTACAGGCACCAGCCCCAACTGGGATGAGGGGCCCGGCATGTCCATGCCAGGACCCAGTGCCAACAGCTCCGTCCACCACTTTGCCCCATCGTCCCAAGGATGGCCCTGTTCTCTCACGTCTCCAGAGTGGCCCATGGGCAGTTTTACCAACTAGATGCCACCCCAAACTTTACTGGGTTTCGCACAACCCAATACAAGACTGACATGACATCCTACAGAAGGGCTAACCCCTCTCCCAGAGAGGGCCCCCCACTTGTGTCCAAGCAACCAGGACAGAAGTTACAAAGAACATGGCAAACACCAAAACACTAGCTGGAGGTACAAACATTATTCTCCTTACCAAAAAACAGCAACAACAAAAGTGTGTATCAAATACGTTTGTCGTACGCCTTCAATATATACAACTTTTATTTGTCACTTACATCCCAGTAAAGCTGGGGGGAAAACACCCTGACTCTGTATTTTACAGACTAAACGTTAGCCAAAAGTGCGTGGCAGGGCTCACGGAGGCTGTATGAACTTTGGAAACATGGTTGCGTCTTGACCCCCCCTTAGCACACTCTTCCCTCGTCATGGACCCCCCCGTGGCTCTTCTCACAGACCGAATTCTTCCAAGTGACGGTCACGATCGGTTCCATCTGTGATGCTGCAGTGGCCTCCCCCTTGACAGCTAGCAACATCCTCCTTACGTTTTACAGTTCCTGTAGAATCAGCAGTTGGCAAAGATGGCTTTCCCTCTGCCATGTCGCTACTTCCTCCTTCTACCTCTCCCTTCCCCGCGCCTCCTGAGCCTCCCCACAGCGGAGTGGCCACCCAGAGCTCCAACATCACGACTAAGACATCTGCCAGGGGTTGTGAGCTTCCACGTGTAAATCGCCTTCCTGGTAAGAGGGAGTCTCTTTCAGTTTCCGTCTTCCCAAGCTGACTTGTTGCAGCTTTGACTCTAACCGGATTCACCGGTGCCCCGTCGTTTCCGCTTGCCAGCACGCATGGGCCGAGAGGGACCAGCATCCCTTCTCCGGTACACTTTCCTAGCGCTTCCCCTAAAACCACGTGCAGACTTTGTTGCAGGAGCCCCTCGCACTGGACATTTCACACAACAGCAGACACAGCCAAGCCCCCCCCTTGTCCTTCTGCCACTCACCATTCTAGGCACCTATGATTCTACTTGGGGGTTTTCAGTACCCTCAATCGGCACGCGTCGCAGTCCAGGAGTGCCATACAGTTGAAGCCAGTGGGGGCTCAGGTTGTAACAGACAGAGGTGGGGATAGCTAGCTTCCTCGCTTCTTCGAAGGACACTACGCTACTCCCCAGAGGTCCCCAGCGGCCCCCAACTGTGCACAGCAGTAATGTGCTCATTACTGCCTGCTATCCTGACTTCCTTCCCTCCCACCTCTCCCTTCTAGTCTCCCTGCAGGAACTGGGATTACCTCCCAAATAAATCACTCACAGTCAAAGCCTTGCCTTAGGGTCTTCATCAAAGGGTCTGCATCACACCCAACAGAGACTGGTATTTTTCCCATCCCCCAGGGATCACGCCTCCTGCTCCACCAACCAGAGCCCGTATCCAGGGTTCCTCCAGGGACGTGAAAAGGTCATACCCACTTGCAAATGTAATCCTACAATAAATTGAATATTACTGGCCTAGAAGCAGCATCCTTTAAGAAACTCAATCCTGTACCAAGAGTCTTTGTCGGATCTGTCTTTTTCAGCCATGTGGCCCTCTGTGTGGGTCCGTTGAGCTCATGGGGTCCCTATTAGCAACTGGAGTTACTGGGATCCCTAGAGCGATCATCTTACCTACCCACTGGACCAAGCAGCAGACTCTGTATTCTCCACTCCACGCTCTAGTTGACGGTGAGGCCACAGAGGGCACGCTAAGGAGCAGGCACGTACGATGACAGCCAGACCCAATGAAATTGCACCAGTTACCGGATGAGTGAGCTTCTGGCATTTACCAGCCCACACCGCTTCCGGAGAGCATCGCCAGTGGACAGCTATCTTGCTGTGTATCATCTACACTACAGTAAATAAGTCAGCGGGAGCAATAAGGACACAGACAACCCAATGGGTAGGCTCAAGTGACCCTTCCTGACCTCATTCTTCATCTGCTACACAACCCTGCTAAACCTTGAGCCCTGATGTTCCCCAACATGGAGCTGCCTGGACAGGTTCTGCAGCCAACTGCTGATGGCTTCACACAGATGTGGTTTCCTTAAGATATAATGTCGTAATGCAGGTGCCCACCTCCAGGACTGGCATTTGGGTAGCTTCAGCTTTTACTGAAATCAAGCCTCCACCTAATCAGTTTCCCCCTCTGTGTCTGCCCCTCACTATAGTCAAAAGAAGCCACATCGTTCCCATTGTCCATGTTTTCGCCCTCTTTTGCCTCTCCCTTTAAGAACTTGCTACAATAACTAAGTATCTTCAATATCTTTCTCTCCTTCTAAGTATGAATTCCCACCAGGAATGCCCTCTCTGATTAATAGCGCTGCTCATTCACCAGATCTTTCATGTCTTTAAAAGAAATAAAAAAATTAATGTTTATACAAGTTCTCCAGATTTTGAAATGCCGACAAGTAAAATTAATTAATTGAATGAGTGAATGAATGAATGAATGAATGAATGAATATACTCTTCAGGCCAAAAAGAAGACACCTGCAGCTTGAATGAAGCCTGTGTCCACTGGTTTGTAGCTTCAGGTAACCAAGTACTTCATTTTTCCAATGGATTTGTTAACAGACCATGAGGCACCAGGTTTCCTTTTCTTTCCACTGACTGTTCCTTAGCTCGGAATTTCTCCTTTCTCCCTCCACCTGGCTTCTCTCTTTTTAAACCTATGAAAATGTCCCTGCTCCTCTTACCCCATTAGTGAGAGTCTATAATGCCTCCTCCACAGTATTTCTCGTCTTGTGCCTTCACCTTTAGCTGTATTCAACATGCACCCCCCCACATAGCTTTTAGGGGGACACTTTGGTTTCTTTTTCTTCTTTCTTTGAGGGGACAGTTCCTGCATATCAAAATCTTGCGCTTTATGACCGGGCACATCCGTAAAAGTAACACCCAGAGCTATGGTACCTCCAGACCCCTGCAGGTACTGTGTACAGTACCTGCCTCACAGCTGATCCCCAGTGAATGTTTATTGCATTAAGGGTGGGAAGAATGGATAAAAACGGTATCTTAAACATGTTGTGAATTCAAGTTCTTCCCAACAAAGGCTATAGAACTTAGTGGGTCTGAGCGTGTCTATCCACACAAGTGCAACATTAAATTTGGGGGACGGCCAAAGAGCATTAATAATACCCTCCTGCTCACCCTTCCCCAGACAAGGTCCACACACTCCTGTCATCTCCTCTAACCCACTGGTTGTCTGCTGAGAGTGATTTTGCAATATATCTGGCAATGTCCGAAGGCAATCTTGGTTGTCCCCATTGGGGAGTGCTGGTGGCATCGACTGGGTAGAAGCCAAGGGTGCTGTAAACCTATTACAGCGCCCGGGACAGGCCCCCACGACAAAGAATTATCCAGTCCAAGATGTCAATTGTGCTGAAAGTGAGAAATCTTCGCCTAAGAGACATTTGTTCCTGTTGCTACGTGGGCAGGCACTCGGAAAGGGGTTCCTGAATGGACGTGATTAAAGGTCTGGGTGCTTCAGAATTGAGGATGGGGTTTAGAGTCGGCTGCCTACAAAAACGCTCAGACACACCTGGCAGCGGGGCGCTGCCAACACTCTGACCTGAGCCCATTCCTTTCACAGAATTCACCGACTGGCCCCAACACTTTGCAAATGCTCTGTATTATGCATGATTGGTGGGTGACCTTTTCAGTTGAATTCAGCCTGAACTGCGCAATTGACACAGAAGGAACAAAGGGGCTGTGTTTTCCTATGAATTTAATATGGGATTATAGTGTTTTCCTCTAGGAAAGTTGGCACTTTCCAGCTCAGGCGGGAAATCGCATTATAATGGTAATGACACCTTTTATTCAGAGCATACTGCTGTGGGTTGAAGGGTATCCCGCCAAGAGATATGCTGACATCCTAAACCCTGGTCCTTGTGAACGTGACCTTCCTTGGAAATAGGGTCTTTGCAGATGCAATCAAGCAGAGTTACACTAGAGGAGGGTGACGTCCTTTTAAGGAAAGAGAGAGGTTTGGAACCCACAGAGAAGGCCATACGAGGATGGAACGGGGCCGGAGTGAGCAACGAAAAGCTAAGACACACCAAAATCACCAGAAGCGCTAGAAACTAGGAAGAGGCAAGAAGGATTCTTCCCCATATCCTCCAGAGGGAATGTGACTCCACCAACACCTTGGTTTTAGACTTTCAGCCTCTGGAACTATGCCAGAATACATTTCTTCCCTTTTACGCCACCCCATTTATGGTAATTCACATAGAAGCGCTAGAAAATGAACATACGTATAACCTCCCAAGCACAGTGTGTGCATTACCTCTTTCAATCCTTGCAGCCAGTCATGAAGTGGTATTAGCCCCATTGCACATACGGTAAAACTGAGGCTCAAAGAAGTTCCAGGGCTCTCCCACAGTCGCACGGCCAAGAGGGACAGAGCCAGGCTTCAAATCGAGTCTGTGCTTTTAGTGCTGTGTCCCTAATTCCTAGTGTCTTGCCATCTCCCCAAAAGGCACTGTGTTATCCAGTGCCCCTCCCCCCACATTGAGCTTAAAAAATCAAGACTGCAGTTAAAGCCTCGCAGCTTCTGCCCTCCCTCAGAGCACAGGGTGCAGTTCACACAGAAACTCTCGTGTGCACGATTCTTTTTCAAAGGAAGCACTGGCCGAGCTCACCTCCCCAGGGCTCCGCTTCCCTGAGTCAGAATTCACGCATCTGAATTCACCAGGCCTCTGCCTTTTCGGGGAACATGTCCCTCGGTCTGTGGCCCCTCAGTGACCCCTCCTTGTGCCATGATTTTCAGGTCCTGCCTCACTAGTCCTGCCTGAATGGGCTCGAGGGGAGACCCCAGAGTAAAATGGAAGTTCCCGGGATTTGACTCCACCCCCCCAGACGTGGGCTTGGAGCCCCCACACAGCTCCCCACGGCCTTCCCCCCATCTTAGCAGCCAACGTAGCCCCCTCTACCCTCGGAGACCCCACCCAATAAACGTTAGGAGATCTAACATTTTGGGGAACTCACCACATAACCAATAATCTTCCAGCTCGTTACAAAACCACCTCGCATCCTCCTCACCATAGCCCACTGTAGGGCACAGATTGTTGTCAGAGCCTTCGGTGGGTTCTTCCCTCTTTCTGGAAGGCCTTTGTGGGAGGCTGAAGAGCGACCCTCATCGATATCCAAGCCCCAATCCCTGCAACCTATGGATGTTCCATGGCAAAAGGAACTTTGTAAATATGAGAAAGATTGTGCAATGGGGAGATTATTCTGGATTATCCCAGTGAGGCCTACGTGTGTTCGTAAGTATAGGAGGGAAGCAGGGGAAGCCAACACACAGGGAGGAGACGGCAAAATGTGTCGGAGGCCGAGAAAGGTCTGAAAATGCTCTGAAGAGGGAGGAAGGGGCTGGGAGCTGAGGAATGCAGCTCAAAAGCCAAGAAAAGCAGAGAAACAGATCCTCCAGGATTCTGGAGGGAGCAGAGCCCTGCCAAAAACCTTGACTTGAACCCAAAGAAACTGATTCTAGACTTCCGGCACCCAGAACTGTAAAGACAGTAAATCTGTGCTATTTTAAACCACAAGGTTATAATTTTTCCAGCAGCCCCAGGAAACTGACACATGTCTGTTTCACTGGTTTTCCCAGAGCTCGGCCCTTCTTCTCATTCCCTTCTCCGTTCCAGGGGTACCTTCGAGACAGGTCCTCGCCAACCAACAATCCAAGAACATGCTTTATCATCCACCCTGTTTAGTCTCTTACCTGAAACAATCCTGTTTCTTGCGTCTGCTTGCCCTTCCCCGCCACCCCCCCCACCACCACTATTTCATGAGGACAGGGCCGTGTCCTTCCTGTTCACCGCCAGAGGCCCAGAGCCCAGAGGAATGCCTGGCACATTCCAGGGGCTCCAGACAGGTTTGCTAATGGAATGAAGGTGCATCTAGAATACAAGGAAGCTGGGGCTCAAAGCTGCCCAAGGTCATCCAGCCAATAAATGCCAGAACTACAACGCTGACTTTCAATGCCTCGACCCCAGGCTCTCCGCTCAGCTGGCTGCCAATCTCTGCCTTGGGTCCCACCACAAGCTCCCGTTCCCTCCTGCAGCGAATGGTGTCAGCTTGGAAGGAGCGACTCCGGAGCCACAGCTAATGGGCCCTGAGCGAGCCGCTTTGTCCAGCACAAATGATGGTACCACTTGGCCATCAGTAGAACGGGCAGAGGGATGGGGCCTGATTTGCAGGCTGGTGTGGGAAGCAAATAGTTAACCAAGCACAAAGCACCCCTTATCAGACCTGGCAGGTCACCCTACAAGGGAGGACTAGCTCTTCCTCTGCTCCCCTGACATTCCCAAGGATAAATCCCCGGACCTCTTGTTGTTTACACGGAGCGCGGAGCAGAGATATTTAAATTAACTGACTTGTAACATCTCAACACAAGCCCTAAGCCCAGAAGCAAAAAGGAGGGGGGAAACTCAGTAATGTGAACTTTAACAACTGGATAATGATGGGCTGCACGCTCAGATGCAGAGAAGCACTTCTGCAGACGGCCACAGATGGGCTGTCACAGCTTCATTTTTGGGTCATCATTACCAGCAGGGAGCTCGCTGTTGAATTTCACTGCCCTGGAAGGCCCGCTTAAGCCATCTTAATGATTTTCTCCCATGCTGCTGTGAAGCCACCAGCCCATTTTCCATCAGATTCGCTCCCAGTGAAATAATGACAAGTGTAATGCTCTCCTAGGGCCCATGGAGATGGGCATGGAG
>CM052798.1:161972562-162139166 GCA_028533885.1 Nasua narica | reverse complement strand
GGAGGCAGGGTGATGTGAGAGAGAGAAGAGGGAGCAAACATCTTAGAGAGGGTGCACAAGTGAAACACAAGGTGAGCCACAGACGTGAGCCATGTGTGCAATTTCTCATTTTCTAGGAGCCACATTAAAAAAGTAAAAGGCAACAGATGAAATTAATTTTAATAATAGATTTTATTTAACCCAACATATCAACAAAATATCAAATCAATTTGTAGTAATATGAAAATTACTAATGAGATATTTTACATTCTTTTTTCGACTGTTTGGAATCCAGTATGTATTTTACACTTGTTGTAAATCTCAAATCAGCCACATCTCAAATGCTCAGGCACTATGTGTGGCTTGGGGCTCCCTTATCCACAGCGCCAACTTTAGACTCCACAGTCCTAGGTCCAAATCCTGGTTCTATCCCTGGCTGCTGGGTGACTTCAGACAAATTATTTAATGTCTCTGAGCTTCAGTTGCTTCATTTGTGTGTCAGCAATTATCTTTGGGATACTTGGGAAGCTTAGAAATAGGAAAAAAAACAAGCAGAGAAGCTGGCATATAGTAGGTGCTTAATAAATGTTCATTCCTTCCCTCCCTTTGTGCCCTATCTGTTTCACTGAGGAGTTCCTGTTAGTAGTGGCAGCTTCTAAGGATGTCCCAGGACAGAGATACTATGGAGAATGATTTTCTTTCTTCTTTATTTCTTTCTTTCTTTCTTTCTTTCTCTTTCCTTCCTTCCTTCCTTCCTTCCTTCCTTCCTTCCTTCTAGATTTATTTATTTATTTATTTATTTGACAGAGAGAGAGAGAGAGAGAGAAAGAGAGATCTCAAGTAGGCAGAGAGACAGGCTCCCTGCTGAGCAGAGAGCCTGATGTAGGGCTCCATCCCAGGACCCTGAGATCATGACCTGAACTGAAGGCAGAGGCTTTAATCCACTGAGCCACCCAGGTGCCCCAGAATGATGTTCTTGTCCACAATAATGTATGGCTGTTTTCTTCTCCAAGGTGAAGATGTCACCTCCTCCGAGAAGCCTTCCTTGGTTGCATAGCCCTTTCCATGGTTCGATATTTCCCCCCTTATTTGTGAGATCCTTGTTTACAGTTTCTCTCTCCGTACTAGGATTCGGCTCCATGAGAGCAGCCCCTTTGTCACATTCCTGGCATGTGGAACAGATCTGGTCACCCAGGAGCAGTCGACAGACATGTGATTATTGAGTGAGTGGAGACCAGAATAAATGAACACCGGAAAGCCCAATGTCATTCAAAGGACACTTCTAACGTTCATCTAATGTGACTGGATTGTAATACTCTCCAAGAAAGTGTGGAGTCTTGCTCCTGATCGGGATTTCGAGACCCTTCGTACGAGGCGCCCGTCTAGCACTGTGAACACGTGCTGCCCCAAGTATGACAAGCTGTCGCTACCCTTCTGCTCGCAAGTGAGCATAGTGCACAAATCCACACTCTCGCCTATCCAGGTGCAGAAGCCCCTGCACCCCATGGCAGTCTCCCCCCATCCCCGCCCCAGAGACTTTTTTCTGCTCATGGGACTTTGTTAGGCGGAGCCCCTGACTTTCCGGAATGGCATGCATTCTCTTCCATACCCCTTCTTTCCCCGAGTTGCTCACCATGTGGGTGCTGTTCCCATTCCTCCTCATCAAAGAGTTTCAGAAACTGGGCCTTCCAGTTGGGACATTTCCCTGGTGTGTTGGTATCACCAGCACCGGCCCATCAGAAGGGTCCCCGGCGATCACGGCAAGTTCCACCCTCAAGAGGGCGTTTGGGGTAAATTTCCGACGACAAGCACCCCGATTCCTTCCCACCCGGTCTCTGTGCTCATTCCAGGCTCACACGTCCTCGCTCTTCTCTGTTGTCCCAGGGTCCCACCGAGTGGGACAAACACTTGGATCTGAATGTCCTAAAGGTTAGTCCCCAAACTAAGACTCAAACCAAAGCGTTTCCTTGAAGGCTGCCTGCCTCCGCCCTTCTTGCACGCAGCCTCCCCTGGCCTCTACAGACAGGGGTGATGACCCTGCAAGGCTTGGCTTTCCTGCTGGCTTCCTGCTCTCCCACCTGAGCCTCTCGAGGGCAGGGGCCGCACCTACCTGGGCCTGGCACTCGGCCAGCCCTTGCTGCATGTTTGTTGAATGCACCGTGGAGTACGTAAGTGAGGGTTTACCGGATCCTCGCAATAAACCGACAGGACACTGCCTTGTTCATTGGCAATCTTTATGATAGTAATGACACCTGACAATGTCAAAGTGCTTATTTCGTGTCAAGCACCGCGCGAGTGCTTTAAATTCGTTAGCTTAATTAATGTCCTTAATCATCAGGACAAGCTTAGGAGGTCGGTCTCTTACAATCCCATTTTACAGATGGGAAAACAGAAGCAAAGAAGGGTAGACTAGCTTCCCCCAGGTCACAGCCTACCTGGTGAGTGCAGAGCTGGGTCTTGAACCCTGGCAGCCAGCTTCCAGAGAACCTCAGCTCTTCGCTGCCCCGGGAACCCTCCTTTTGGAGCAGCCCCGGAGGGAAAGACTTAACCAGATGGACCAACCACAGGGCGTTTTGTTGTCCTTCAAACCTGTCCTGCGATTGCTTTTTATTCTTTGCACTGTTGGTCCAATCTGCAATTGCAAGAACCATGAGGCTGTCTGCCCTCTCTCTCTCCTGTGGCTCAGCTCTCCTTGTTTCTAGAACTGATTTCTGCTCCGTCAGGCTCCTCGGACATCCCCCCGAGTAGAGGGGTCCCCCTTTGGCCTCCCACAGCAGCGTGCTCTGAGCGTACACTTTACCAGGGGTCTGTGTCTAGATCATTCCTTCTTGTCCCAGCGAGCTGACATGTGTGGGTGACAGGTGCCATCCACCCCTGGAGGGCATGCTCCTTGCCTTCAGGGTCATGGATTTACCAGCATGGTTTCTTCAGTACCAAGCACAGTGCCCGACACGTACGAACATGGTCTGGGGGTGCATACCGAGTAGGGTTAGTGATAACCGGGGTTGTTCTTAAGAGTGGACACGAGTTAGTGAATGTCTTAGGATTTCTGGAGCCTGAGACAGATCGTTTTGTCCTTGACGATCTTCTCTGCCTGGACTCACCGTGCTTGAAATAGTGTCACTGCGAGGCATAGCTTTGTGCAAGAAGTATTTCTTCCTGCAGGTATCCTTGGTAAAACAAAATAGATTTGTGGGAAGAGTAGTGTCTTAAATCTCTAAAACATTTGTGTGACTTGGAGGCAGGCACACCGTCTGTGCCTGGAGCTCTGGGGACACTGGGAGAAAGGACGAGAAGCCGGGAAGGGACGTGGGTGTCGCTAAAGCATGCTTCCCTTCATTTCCAATTTCGTCAGGAGTCAGCCTCCATATATATCTCTTTTCGCACTTCTAAGTAGCAACACAAGTCTTCCAGATGGCTGTGGAATTACTTGGAAGGAAGCCTGCAGATTCTTCTTGAAAAAAGAAAATTCTCATTAAAAGTGAATGAACGCGTGAATTTTCAACATGTCCATTTGAAACTCTAAGAATTTCTAAGCGAATTAGTCTTATGTGGAGTGAGGCACACTCAAAGCCCTTTAAGGCTCTGAAAGGCGATCTCAGGCAACACTCCACACCCCGACGGCTGGTTCCGCTCTGTGGGGGCGCTGCCCGGGGGGGAGCCAGGAAGGCCATCAGAAAGAAGACAGGGCCCCCGAGCCCCGGGAACCTGCGGTGGCCTCCGCACGCCACGACCACGTCTTTGTAGGCAATGGTGGGATCCGCTGGTCACTTTCAGTATTTCGGTCCTCGCCAATGTCGGCTTGTGTTCAGCCCTGACCCTACGGCGGAGACAGAAGCACCGTCTCTCTGCTCTTGCCAGCGATCAAGTCACGGCTGTGTTCGACCACTACAGCTCTCACGGGAGGGCATCTCATGACTCCATAAACTATCAGGATGGTTGCGGAAATGGACCGTCTCTTGCCCACCTCGACATTCACAAGGAGGAGAGATGGCTAGATTTTGTTGGTGGCAAGCATTATGGAGCTCAGATTCCAGATGCCACGCCTTTGTCTCGATGAGAGATATTCTGGCAAAAAGTCCTGTAGGGTGACTGTCACCAGGACAGTCACCTGTCCTCGGCTGCCCTGGGGGTCACCTGCAGACAGCCTCCCTCCACACAGAGGGCATCACAACTCCCTCTGGCTATGGGAGGGTGTTCTGTCCACGTGTGGGCCGGCCGAGCCAGGGTAAAGCCCAGGAGCAGCCCTCAAGCAGCGAAGGAGGACGGGCCAGTGCTCGCCCACCCGTGGGGAGCCCACTTCTCAGCTGTCCTTCACAGTCTCCCAGAGAGTCCCCGTGGGATTGAGCTCCCAATCACTCACAGCGGTGACTCGCTCATTAACACGATCTTCGTTGGCTTTCTTCCTGTTGCGATTTCCCTCCGTTTGCTCTTGTACCTCTGCTTCTGGGAGTCATCTGCCGCAGTCAGGCACCTGTACCCAATCCCCATCTCAGGGTCAGCGTCTGGGGCAGGTGCAAACTTAAGACGGTGCTTCAAAACACGGAGTCAAAAAATGCTTGTGGCCGGTGAGGGTGGCTTTGAAGGTGATGCCGCATTAGAACCAGGGGCCAAGGGCAAAGCCCCCAGTGGCTGCAGGATAACAAACCTCACCTCTGAACACAATGAACCAGGAGAAACTGTGGACTCTGAGCAATAAACTGAGGGTTTCGGAGGGGAGGGGGTGGGGGGTTGGGTGAGCCTGGGGGTGGGTACTGAGGACGGCATGGATTGCAGGGAGCACTGGGTGTGGTGCATGAACAATGAATCTTGGAACACTGAAAAAATAAAATAAACATATTTGGGAGAAAAAAAAAAGGGTGCCCCACGCAGAGACCCTCTATAGCATTAGCTCCTGTAAAGAGCTGCTGTGTCTCCACCTGCACTTCCTGTCTGCATCACACGGGGGCGCTCTGCAGGCAACATGGCCACTTCTCCTGACCCTCAAAGTCCTCTGTGGTGCCACTCCCTCCCTGTTCCCACTCTCCTCCCCTTCTCACGAGGGTGACATGACATATTAGACTGTAAGTGCTAAAGAGTCAAGGGTCAGCTCTGTTTTTACCATCCCCCCCCCCCAGTGTATACTCAGAGGCATACAGCAAGTGCCTAGTAATTGCTCATTGCCCGTTCCTGGAGCACCAGACCCCCCACAGACAACATCTCACTTGCCCCTTCCTGGCTACCCCCTAACACACATTGCTTGCCGGAGGTGCACTTAGCCATTAAACCAATTAGACACATTTCCTCCAGCCTAGGGCTTCTCCACATTTCATTAAGATTTTATTTAAGATTCAGCTAGAGAGCTTGTTACAACCTAAATCTCTGGGCCCCTGCCAAGAGATTCTGATGCTAGTGTGCACCCCGAGAGTTTGCATTTCTAGGAAGTTCCGAAGTGTAGGGACCACACTTTGAGTGCTGATGCTCTAGCTTCCTGCCCCGACCCTGTTGGAGGCTGAGTCGTTATGAGGGTGAAATTCGGTGCTTAGAACCACCAGGGTCTGGGACCAGCCACCTGTTCCCCCAGCTGTGCCAGGGCCTCTCTGCCCCCCGGTGCCCATGTTGGATCCCAGAAGAAGGACTGAGTGGACTTTGATGGGCAGAGATGCACGTGCCCTGGTTGTAGAGCCTAGTTGCTGTGTCATTGTATGAGTTTGCCAGGTCTACTGTAACAAAATGCCCCAGACCGACATTCTGACTCTTTCGAGGTTCAGTTCTCAGACTGTGGTAACATCAGCGATTCATAGTTTCCTCTTCAAAGTTCTCACCTTATTTCAGCCTCGTATGAAGTCTCCATGGCAGCCGGCTGGTGGTTTTGTCCACGTAAGGAAGCAGTGATAGGAAGGGGACAGTGTCCCCAGTGAGTGGCCGAGACCGTGAGCACATCTCCTCATCTGTGTCTTTCCTGGACCTGGGGAGATTGGTCCATCTTCACCTTGGAAGCCTGTCTTTTACTTGCCTCTGGTTCTCTCCAGAAAGAACCGCTTCCTTCAGGGGGCATTTCGATGTGGTATCTGATGCCATGGGCCCTTCTCTGGGCTGAATTTCTAAGAGGACAGATCTTATCATGGCCGCCTCCTCCGAAGTGTCCAATTCCCTTCCTGTAAGACTTTTAGAGTGTGGTACCCAAAGGGCCTAAGAACTCTCCGTGTCCTATCTAGAGACTCAGCAGTTTCTCCACTGGCTGCGTTGGGTTCCTGAGGCCCATGTGCCCCTGGGCCGGGCTGGTGCAATTGAACGGCTGCCAAGAGCTGCGAGGTCTGAGCTCTGGATGAGGCCAGTGCAATGACCCTTGTTGTGTCCAAACCCAGTGTTTCTTCCTCCTTCCTCCGTATGTGCATCAGGAGGGACCCAACATCCTGCTGAATCTGCCCCTGAAGTGTCTTCTGCAAATTCCTCTGCTTTTTTTCCCCTTCCCTTCCCTCTGCCCCAGCCATAACATGTGTCACTGGGAAATAACCTCTTAGCTAATCTCTTCTGGTCTTCTAACCCATTCTCTGCCCTGTTGGCAAAAGTGACTTTATGAAATGCAGACCCGTCCTTGATCATCCCTGGGCTGAAACCCTTCAGAGGCTCTGTATTCATTGTCTCGCTATGTAACAAATGACGATAAACTTAGGGGCCTAAATCAGCACACATGCATTATCTCATTGTTTATGGGGGGTAGGAATCTGGGCGCAGCTTAGCCGGAGACCCCTCTGCTTCAGCGTCTCTCCCAAGGCTGCGATCAAGTTGTTGGCCAGGGGTGGGGTCTCGGTCGAAAGCTTGACTAGAGAGAGACCCACTTCCAGGATCCCTCTAATTGTTGACAGCATTCAGTTCCTGCAGGGCTGAGTGACTGAGGGCCTTTGTTCCCTACTGATCCTTGGCTGGAAGCTGATGTCACTTCTTTACCCAATGGACCTTTCCCCCATGGCCTCTTATTTCATCAAAGTCAGCGAGGAACAGAGTGTTCCAGCAAGAGGAAAGTCACAGTTTTAGATACAACTGAATCATGAAGTGACATCCCGTTACCTTTGCTGTATTCCGTTGGTTAGAAGAAAGGTTGTTAGGTCACCACACTCGAGAGGAGATCACACAAGGTTATGAATACCAAGAGGGTGGGGGTCTTGTAATCCAGTCCACAATGTGTCCAACAGCAGCTCCTGGGCGATAAAGCCTAAACACTTAGCCGGGGCAAGAGAGCTCAGTGGTTTGGAACAGTTAACTATGGTGTAAGACAGAATTAAGCTAGGCTCCTGGATGGACCGCTTGCAGGGGGACTTGGGGAAGATTTTCAACTTTCTAGGTGTCTGTTTGCTCCTCTGTAAAATGGGGATAGCACTACTACCTACCTTATAGTGTTGTGGAAATGACAGAGGGAGATATTGAAATTCATAGACGACCAAATCAAGAATAAGAGCCAAATTATGTTAAGGATTATTTTTTTATCCTCCCCAAACTCTCAATAATATGTGTTACTATTCCCTGCCAGGCTTCTATTTATCATGTTTTCTCCCTCTCCACATAATATCTTAGGCTTTGGCCCTGATGAGTTATTGGCCATTTCCCTCATATGCTGAGCTCTCGATGGGCAGCGTCTTTCCATCCTCCTCTCACTGAGCAGACCGTCATCCCCACTCCCCACCCTCCTCCCCAGGGATCATCTGAGACGTTCATCTGTCTTGTGAAGACTTTTATGACCTCAAGATACCGCCACCCCCATACCAACTGTGGTCCCCCAGCACCCTCTGTTTTGACCGTCTTCTGTGTTCTCTACTAGATTCTTGACAGCGGGTTCTCTGTCTTTCCTTTTTGAGTTCTAGCAGAGAGTCTGGAGCCTGTAGGTGCTCAGTGTGTGTTTCAGGAAAGAATAAAGTTATGGAAAAAAAAAATCCAAAACATTTTATATTCATGATATTGGTGAGGTCAGTGGGGCACTTGGCATGATTGAAACTCAGAGAAATTAAGGGATTTGCCCCGGATCCCATAGGAAATTAAATGCCATAGCTAGAGGCGACCCCAGATCTGTTGATTCCACATACAGACTGCCCTTTGGGGAGCAAGGAGGTGCCAGGGAGCTGAGGGGAATGGCATCTGTCACTTCTCTAAACCCCTTTTGTGGGAATAAGACATTTTGTAAAACAAGAGAACTCTCAGAAAGCTCAGGGCCTCCTTCCTAATTGGTCAGTGAGTTGCCTGGTTTTTTGAAATACCAAGTGGATGACCTTATGCCTGGACCATCCGACTGTTCTGGGAAGTTCTAAAGGAGCCTGTCTGCTGGGGCAGACATAGCTCATGAAAACGGTCAGATTTCCTCTGAATAGCTCAATTATTTCAGTTCTCTGTTGACAAGGAATTGGTAATAAACGTGGAAGAACAGGGAAGGCAGAGCAGCCACGCAGTCCACTGTCCTCCCACGAGCAGGACAGCTGAAGTTCATGAGGGTTTTTTTTCTTTAATGTCATTAATAAAACTGTTTAATAAGTTAACCAAATAGTTACCTCGTGAATGCATCGGTTACTGAAAGTAATTTCATGTGTCTTAAGGCTCGATGTTTTTCCTTTCTGCCCAATACCACTGGTTTTGAAACGTCTTCAGTTCATCGAAATTTTTCTGCCTTCGTTTTTTTCTTATTTCATAAATAACACTGTGGCTACCTTCGTGGAACTTCATAAAAAAGCAAACAGAAGGAAAAAAAAAAAAACACAACTCCCGGGCCCCAGTAAATCAGACTGTCTTTATTTGTCTTTGCTTCCCTTTAGTCTCCATCACATCTGTCTGTCCCTTGGACATATTTGTAATTCCAGTGTTGGCGTAATTTTATATGAAAAGTCTTTTAGAATTTAGGCCTTTGAGAGGAGGTTTGGGGATGCTTACGACTGTGGTCACACCGAGATGTTCAGTGACTCGGTGCGTTAGGCTGTGGGACTTTATACCCTCATGTGGACTGATGGTTCCCGCTGGGACAGGAACTGGCGCGTGTGGAAGCCAGCGGGACTCCAGGTGCACAAGTCGTATGTCTGGCGATCGCGGTCCTCTGGCGATCCAGCCACTTTAGAGCCTTCCCTGCGGTTATAAAATGAGCTATGTTTCCTACGTGCAGTATCTCATTGAATCCTCACAGTGGCTTGTCCAAGTGGTTCTAGCATCCTTGGCATTTTTTACAGATGAGGTAAGTGAGGTTCACCAATGTTTCGTGACTTTCCCAAGGCTCTTTACTGGCCTACGTGGCCCAGTCAGGGCTTCCAGAGGCTCAGGTCTGACCCCAAACTCCAGTTCGTGTCTAATGATCTGCCTGGACCCGAGTCACCGCTGCTGGAGTCATTTGCCTTGAATGCCCTTGTCCACTGATATCAGTCAGGAGTGATCTAATGATCACCGGCTAGGTGCGGGGCACTCCTCAGGGTCGGGAGGGCCCTTGTTGTCTCGAGCTGTCCCTTCTTGTCACTCCCTTAGGAAAATTAGTTACTGGAACTTCTGTTAGGACAGCTCCTTTGTTCTGGGAATTACCATCCTCTGGCCTCACCCTGGGTGGACGGGCTTTGGAGAGACAAAGGGATCCCTTTGAATATTGACTTGAGGGTCCCTGAAGGGCTAGAGATGCTGACAAAATTTAAAGATATTCTCAGTTTACTAGAAAAAGGCAAACAAGCAATAACAACCAAGCTTGGGCAGTGAGAGACCTTCTTGGGCCCAGAGCTAAGGATAGAGAGTTAACAGCTTTCTCCCTTGGGGCCCATTCTGTCTTCCCCTGAGGCCTCCATTTCCTTGTCTTCAAAACAGAAGCATTGCTCCTACTTGAAAGCTCTAATGTGGGGATCAAATTACATATTGAATCCGTAGGATGGTGAGAACACCAAGTTTTACATGGAGTACCTCTTGTCTGTCCTAGAGGTCAACAAACTACAGCCAAGGGCCCAAGCCATCCAGCCTGTTTTTGTAAATAAGTTTGGGAGCACAGCTACACCCACTCCTGGTAAATTGTTTATGGCCGCTTTGGCCGATGACAGAGTTCAGTTGCCGCCCACGAAGCCAAAAATACTTGACATCTGACCCTTTATGGAAAAAGTTGCCAAGCTCTGCTTTATATGTTCCTGTTTTGTCAACTCATTTACAGAGACCCGATTTCTTCTGGAAGCAATAAAATAAATAGAGTAACAGATTTTGAGATAAGCTCTCCTGACTCCTCTCAACCCTGGTCAATTAGTTTAACAGAGTTCTGATCGAAGACCTAATCCCCTGCTTAGCACTGAGGCTTTGGTCCAGCAGAGGCCCTGGAGGTCGTATGTTTCATGGCAAAGCAGGAAGGCCCTTGAGACAGATATGAGTTTAGAAACCAGGGCTCTTGTCCTATTTTCTTGGTGACTTGGGGCCAATCACTCTGCTCTCTCGAGTCTCTTCTGTTACCTGGAAATATGGGTAATGACGCCCGAGGGATTTTTGCAAGGGATTTATGTAAGCACCTAGAACATTCCTGGAGCATGGCTGGCATCTCGTAAGTATTGGCTGTAAATATTATGATTATTCTCCCCACCTTGGACTGAGGGAAGGTTTTGGGAAGTCACAGGAAAGCATTCAGCCCCTACGGAAAGCTTCTCGGGGAGTGAGAAGCACCTGATCACAGGCAGGAAAGGCGAGACAAGGAACATGGCGAAGAATGAAGTCGGAGAGACGTTTTCCTTGAACAGGGAGGCCTTGGGGAGGTTGAATCAGCAACAACACAGGGAGTCTTGCGTGAGCTCACCTGGCCGCACAAGGCTCCCGACGGAGGGTGAGCTGGGAGCAAGGGCCCCCGTTCATGTCCGAGTGGGGTTAAGAGGAAGGGAAGGTACATCTACCTTTCTGACCCACACAGCTCTCACAGATGTTGGCTTCTGTGAGCTCGAGCAGTGAGCTGCGAGATCCCAGTGGAGCAGCCTGCGAGCCTTCCTTCCACACAAATTTAGTGAGTGCCTTCCGTGTGACAGGCCCTCTGCCGGGCACCTCACCACAGGCAGCGCGCGAGGTTTCCGCGATCGGGGTGTGTATTCACGGAGTGGACCTTCCATGCCTGAGACGCACGTAAGGGAGACATTACAAGTGAGAAGTGCCCTGAAGGAAAAGTGCACTGGCGCTTTAAGCCTTTGACAAGGGGCCCTCCTCTTATTCGGGGAGTCCAGGAAGGCCTCACACCTTGAGGAATAAAGTGCTAAGTGAAGATGAAAGGCCGAGCAGGAGTCACCGAGGCGAGCCCAGTGAGTGTAGTGAGCACCCTTACAGACTAAGGGTCTTTGCAACATCAAAGAGAAGCCTGCAAGAAATTGACTTGAAAGAAACCCTCACCAGGAGGAAATGTGTGTGTCTGAGCATGTACATATCCATTTATTTTCAGGATTTGGAAAGAGAGGTGTCAGTTCACTTTACAAGACATTGTTTTCCCCAGCCGGAAAAGTTCCAGTTGGTCCAATTTACATAACAAGGCATGTTACCGGATACACGGCAAAACATATATTAATTGAAAAGGTTAATGTTGAAAAGGATTAATTTCTTCTTCCCTAGCAGCACGGACTTAATTAAATCTTTCCAGAAGCAGATGGACAATTCTGCCCTCCAAATCGAGATATTTATGTAAATATCACTGAGCTAATTGATACGCAGCTGACTGAAAGGAAGGTAAACAATGTGTTTTCATGGTGTCTACAGTTGTGTGTGATTTACGGCTTTAATGACTTCCTAGAACGAGCTATTATCCAGAGTAAAGGAGATTCTGGGATCTAATTTATTTTCTTGATTATTAGAGTCACATTGAGAGTGAGCCCTGGTTACAGGAAGTCTCTGAGTTAGAACATGGGAACTTTGCCCAGGTCCCCCTCACCCTCATTCCAGAGGTGAGAGGCTCTACGGAGCACCTGTCCTTCTGGTGAGTGGTCGACGTATTGAACACAAGGGTTAAACCAGGGGACCTCCTGTCCTTAAGAGTGACTCCAGGGACGCCTGGATGGCTCAGTTGATTAAGCACCTGCCTTCAGCTCAGGTCATGATCCCAGCGTCCTGGGATGGAGTCCCACATCCAGCTCCTTGCTCAGCAGGGAGCCTGCTCCTCTCTCTGCCTCTGCCTGCCTCTCTGCCTGCTTGTGTTCTCTCTCTGTCAAATAAATAAGTAAAATCTTTAAAAAAAAGAAAAAAAGAGTGACTCCAGTGGGTCAAGGCCACATGGGCTGGGGAAAGAGCTCAGACTGAGGTTTTTGAGTTCTAAGTCCCGTGCTTGGCTTTTCTACCCTTCGCTGTGCTTTGGGTGGGTCACAGCTGCCCGGCTCCCTTGTCTTGTGTAAATGGAGAAACGGCACCTGCTGACTTGTGTTCAGGACCATGGATTGGGAAGCAAATGGGAGAGTGGGTAGGAAGTGCGATGTGAGGTATAGAGGGCTATGCAAGTGGAAGTTATTATGGCAGAGACATTCATATTAGTATTTTGATACATTCCTTTCTTCTCTGGGCCATGCTAGCGTGCAGGTCAAATGGGCACTGCATTCGCCCTCCCCCCCACCTCACTGACCACCTTGAGATCCTCAAGTCTTTCCCTTCTTCAGGCCTTCTGCAATTCTCCTCCTCCTGCTCCATGCATGACTGGCTCCTTTTCAATAACGCAGGACTCATCTCTACTGTCTCCTCTCGGAAAGTTCTTCATTCAACATATGTGGGTGTTCTTCCATATTTCTCCATTTACCTCATCTTGGTTTACCTTCAAGTAACTTGGCATCACCTATTTGTGATAGGTTACTTACTTCTTTGCTTTCTTAGTTAACGCCTGCCTCTCCTATTAGTCTGTAAATTTATTTCTAGATTTCCCTTCTCACTCGTGTCTCCCCTGACCACAGCCCAGCTGGGGTTGCATACTGTGAGGGGGAAGTTTCCATACTCTGAGCATCCTCTGTGGACTGACTCAGTCCTGTCCCCCTCTTTGTTCCTTCCTCTGTGCTAGACTCACTGGTGGTAAAGAGCCTGCAATTGTGAGGAAAATGCCTTGGGTTCAGACATCTTCGTGTCTCAGTTTCGTTATGCGTAGAACAAAATAAACATAACATCTTCATTGCTTAGCATTGCTCCAGGCGCGTAGTAAGCAATCCGTAAGTGTTGCCCGTGATTGCTGCTGTTGCTGTGGTATTTCTCTGTTCAGGGAAAGTCCTTGGGAGGCCTGGCTGGGTATCTGGATCCCCCTTCATTTCTGCAGAGCCTTCCCTGCCGCGGGCTCCTGCCCCCTCCCCCCACAGTTCAGCCAGGTTGGCTTCCCCGCACCCATTTGGGATGCTTTTTGCAAGTGAAACTGACGATCTCTTTAGGCAGGCAGGTGCATTTGTTAAACAGACGGGAGCTGTCTAGTATCAAATTGAGACCAAATCGCTGGGTTCCTGTGAACTCGGTTTGCCACATCTGTTCTTCTTTGCCTAGGAACACCCATCCCTCAGTTTCTCTGTCATCTTTTCTGTGTTTCTACTTTTAGACCAACTCTCAGAATATTCCCTCCCCCCCTTAATTGGCCTTCTCTGCCTCTGATCCACCTGCAAAAAGATAAACAAGCCCTTTGTTCTTCTCCCTGTCCATGCTCAGAGGGAACTGGGGAGAATTCTAAGTACTTTTCTTGGCCTGATGTCACTGCGACCTTGTTGGCATTGAGGAGGCCCACTTGAGACCACCGGGCTGGTGTCCAGGAGGGGACGTGTGCCCCGCGCTGAATGCAGCCTTGGTGATTACCATTCTCGGGTTGCATGTGGGAAGACCAAGTTCCTGGGAGGTTGTGCTTCTCCAAGGTCAGGCAGTTAGGAAGGGGCAATGCCCAGGTGGGGACTGTATAATAGGCTGAGAACGAGCAGACTCGTTGGGCCAAGGCTGACTTCCAGTTCCTTGCTATAGGCACGGGCCGTGTGGCCTGGGGTAAGTGGCTTGGCTTCCCAAAGCTTTGTTGTTCCCGTCTGTCGATTCATGTCTGATAGCACCGACCGTAAAGTGCCCTTTTGAGGATTCCATTCCATGACCTGTGTGTTTTGCACAATGGCAGGGAGCTCATCCGAAGGATCTGCCCTGCCTGACTCCAGAAACAGTGCTCTTTTCTTTCATGAGCGCCAGCCACTCCTTACATTTGCTGTTGCCCATGCAAGCTCCCATCCAGCCCTGCCTTCACATGCCTGGTCCTATTCTAGACCCCTGCCCGTCGGAATGGCTCGCTCTCCCAATGACCTTGGCCGTGCTCCCAATGACCTTTCCCGGGTCGTTGATGGCAGAGCCTCGCTCGCCATCCTCAGTTTTTGGTCTCCCCGGAGACTGGGCGCGGACGAAGTCGTTCGCAAGCCGAGTTCCTCACGGTGTGCTCGACAGGAAGGGAGCACATCGCCCTGCCGTGAGTTCAGGGGAGCCGACTTTTCGCCACCCCTTTGGAGCTTCCATTTCTTCCTTTAGCTTCGTACGAAAATACCGCAGCGTGGGTGGCTTAAAGCGGCAGAAATGTACCCTCTCACTGTTCTGGAGGCCAGATGTCTGAAATCAAGGTGTCGGGAGGGCTGGTTCCTTCTTGACGCTCCGGGGAGTGGGGGGTCTCTGCCATGCCCTTGTCTCAGCCACTGCTGGTTGCTCCGGGGGTCGCCCTGCTGGCCATGGCTGCGTGCCTCCACTCGCTGCCTCTGCTTCATGTGGCCTTCTCTGTGTCCAGAGTCCCCTCCTCCGCTAAGGACACCAGTCATCAGCTTAGTAGCCACTCATATCCAGTATGACCTCATCTGAGCTTGGTTACATCTGCAAAGATTCCCGTTTCCAAATAAGTTCAGGTCACAAGGACGGGGCCTTAGGAATGGAACATATGGTTTATGGGATGCAGTTCAACCGACAGCATAAGGATCATCAACACTGATAACTATGAGGCCCAGCCCTTTGTAAATGCGAATGCATGTTGTGATTTGCTATTTACATGCTTTGCCTCTTTCATTTCTTGTAAAGGTCGTATTATCATTCCCGGTCTGCAGATGAGGAAACGAAAGACCTAGGGAGGCATAGACACTCGCTCAAGGTCACACAGAGAGAAGACAGCAGAGCTGGGGCATGGATGCGAGCAGACGGCAACGCTCACACTTTCAGGTTCTGAATCACTGGGGAAAAAGCAGCTCTCTTGCCACCGCGGGTGCAATGAGATGACGCACGCGAGATTTAAAATCTAATGCCTGACGTACGGCAGATGCTCTCCACAATACGAGTTCCATTTCAATCTGTGCAGGGTTCCTGACTCTCCTGCACCCCTCCCCCCCAGCTGCTGCCTCCTCTCCATCGCCCTCGGAGCCCTGATCCCACAGTTGACATCTCCCTGATGTCATCTGATCGGCATCTCAAACCTGATGTGTCCATAATGGACCTATCGATTTTCCTCTCCAGATCTGCTCCCCACTCTCCCGCCTTCCCTGCCTCGGTCGGTGGTGCTACTGTCCGCACAGCCGCTCAGCCCGCAGACCTCAGAGTTAGGCTTGCTCCCTCTTCGGCGCAGAACCCGTCGTCTGGCATTAGGAAGTCTTGTCCATTTTACTGTGACATACATTTCACCCCGGCAACAACCCTGCTCAGGCCGCCCCATTTCTCACCTTGACATAAACAATAGTTCTAGCTTCCCGGTCTCCTCCTTCTGCAGCCCGTTCTCCACACAGGGGTGGGCCAAGTGATTGTTTTTCCTTTTTAGAGATTTTTTTTTTTAAAGATTTTTATTTATTTATTAGACAGCGAGAGACTGAGAATGAGAGGGGAGAAAGTCAGAGGGAGAAGCAGACTTCCCGCAGAGCCGGGAGCCCGATATAGGACTCGATCCCGGGATTCCGGGATCATGACCTGAGCCAAAGGCAGTTGCTCAACCAACTGAGCCACCCAGGCACCCCCTTTTTAGAGATTTTATTTTATTTTATTTTTTAAAGATTTTATTTATTTATTTGACAGAGAGAGAGAGAGAGATCACAAGTAGGCAGAGAGGCAGGTGGGGGAGAGGGGGAAGCAGGATCCCCGCTGAGCAAGGTGCCCTATGTGGGGCTTGATCCCAGGACCCTGAGATCATGACTTGAGCCGAAGGCAGAGGCTTAACCCACTGAGCCACCCAGGCGCCCCTGAAGATTTTATTTGTTTATTTGGGAGAGATTTATTTGAGTTGAGATTTATTTGAGATGTTTATTTGAGTGGGATGGTGGTGCAGAGGGAGAGGGAGAAGCAGGCTCCCCACTGAGCAGGGAGCCCCCCACAGGGCTCGATCCCAGGACTTTGGGATCATGACCTGAGCTGAAGGCAGATACTTAACCGTTTGAGCCACCCAGGCGTCCCCTACCCAAGTGATCTTTCTAAAGGTGATTCGGAGAATGCCAGCATTTCTCTAAAACCCTTCAGTGTCTTCCCATCCTGCTTAGAGTAAGATCCAAGAGCCATATCATGGCCACTGCCCACTGTTAGGCCTGACCTCCCCCATCCTCCAGTGCTCACTTCTGTCACACTACCTTTTCTCTGTCCCTTGAGCCTGTCAAGCTAATTTCTGTCCCAGAGGCTTTGCAAGAGCTGTTCTTTCTGCTCAGAAGGTTCTTTCTCTCGATCCAGTCATCATCACTCTGCCTATAACTCGAATACATCCTCAGACTTCGAGGGTGTGGCCTCGGTCTTAACGAAGGGTTCACCCCTAGGACTTAGAACAGTGCTTGGTATACAGTAGGTCCTCAAGAGATATTTGTTGACCTAAGGCATAGAAGAGATGTGAATTCAGGGACTACTTTGCATCTCTAGTGCTCAGGGTCTGGCCCCTAAAAGGCCCGTGGTAGTGGTTTCTTGAATGAACGAAGGCATGAATGTTTGTTAGATGTAGGTTGCAGAGTGAGGGAGAAGCCAAGGTTTCTTTTATGTTCCCCACTCAGCTTTCATGGGTGGCCTCCAATTTAGAGTGGCCCCGTGCCCCTGATGTTCTGACACTCTCCTACAGGATGCTCTTTCTACTCCCTTGCTCTGGGTCTGCCAGGCTGCGTGTCACCAGTAAGCAGGGACAGGAAAACTGGAAACGGAGCTGCCTTTCTCTCCGGGGAAAAGTTACTGTTGGTCCGCCTCCTGCCTCCACTCCTGGCCACAGCCTGGCCTTTCAGCCCTCCACCAAACAGATGGACAATGGAACTGGCGAAATGAAGATATTCATGTAAATATCACGGAGCGGCGTGACGCTCAGCTGAACTAAAAGAAGGGAAACAAGATGGGAACACGATATTAACAGCTGGGAAGATAATTTACCGCATTAACGACTTTTCCTGGCAAGCTGCTCTTGGGACGACGGAGATCCAGGATCAAATTCATTTTCTCGATCAGTGAAGCTGAATGCAGAGGTGATACCGGGGACATGAAGACTGATAAATCCTACAACTCCTCAATCACCTGGCCCAGAAAGGAGAATCCCAGGTGCTCGCATCAGATGCTTTCCCCCCGGGGACACAGGCTTTCAGTATGATCTAAATAGTTTTGTGGTTCTCATTCATCGCATTTTTTGAAAGCCTACTGTGTACCACTTTGCCGGGTTTGGCCTGAAGAGATAAAAGGGATGCGGTTGGATTTCTTATGCATCTGTAGTCTAATGAGACAGTTCTCTGCACATAGCCCGGGATTATGGAGACATTGCTAGAAATGTCCGCCCGCAGGGGGCGTTCAGAGGAGAAGGTGGCCCATTCTTGCACTGGGCTGGGAATCCCGTAAGCTTCCTAGAGGAGGTGACACTTAAGAACATTACTAAGAAGGGCGCCCGGGTGACTAAGTCGGTTGAGCAACGCGACTCTTGGTTTCGGCTCAGGTCGTGATCTCGCAGTCATGGGATCGAGCCCCGCGTCAGGCTCTGCGCTCAGTGTGGAATCCCCTGCATATTCTTTCCCCCTCTCCCTCCCTCTCTCTCTCTCTCTCTCTTGCTCTCAAATAGATAAATAAAATCTTAAGAAAAAAAAAAGAACAATAAGAGTTCAGCACAGATGGTGGAGGGAACAGGTTAAGCATGGTAAGATGAAGCTCGAACAACTGTGAGTCGTAGGGTAAAAAAGGACTTAAGGCTGCAAGGCGTGCACGTGGAGACTGGACCAGAGGACGCAGAGTCTGGGTGTGGGAGGGCGTGTCGGCCAGAGCGAGCCCCGCTCCCTCCTGCAGGTCCGAGAGCCGCTCCGCCCCAGGCTTGTCCTATACAAAGAAATCTCTGGACTGCACGTGGAGAGGGGATTTGGGCTTAAAAATATGAAAAAAACAAACAAACTCAACACCAAACACTGGAGTAGGGAGTGAAATGAAAGGGCTAATTAGCTGCTGAGAGTGACAGAGCCCAAGTGGAAGGGACTCCTGCAAGACGTGTTCCAGGGGGAAGGAGGGAAGAACCTGGCCACGGTGGGGGTTCCAGGAGGGAGGACAGGCCTGTTGCAGCCATGGACGCAACACTCTGTGGAATAAAACGTGTTTGTCAAACCTTAAGGAAAACCCATTAGTGCTCCCGTTGAAGGAGAGGCGGGAGGCGTGTCTGTTTCCTGAGTTACACGGTGAGCGGGCCTGACGAGTGTCCCTTTTCCCCCCAGAGTCACGCAGCAGGCCCTCTGCTCTCCTGCTGTGTCTCCCTCTCCTTGGACTGGGGACCCGGCGTCCAGCCCGCCCCTACCCCCAGTGTGAGCGCCTTCCTCTCAGCTGCTTTCCTCTGGGGTCTCTCAGACTTTCACCCTCACTGCATCCCATGTTGAGGAACGCATGAAGTACTGGGTCCGCCATGTTTCTTAAACCCCTTTTCCAAACTTCTCCGAATCCAGAAGTTTCTATTTCCCAAAGTTTCTATGTCCTTTTCCTCTGTTCACTATTACCATTTCCTTTTGTATTAGGTTCCTAGGGAGGCCTTAACAAAGTACCAGAAACTGGCGACTTAAAACAGCAGAAATTCATTCCGTCATGGTTCTAGAGGCCAGAGATCTGATGGCAAGGTGTGGGCAGGCCCTCCTCTCTCTGAAGGCTCTTCCTTGTCCTGTCATTGCTTCTGGTGGCTGCTAACCATCCTTGGCACCCTCCAGCTTGTAGAACTGTCACTGCAACCTCTGCTTCTGTTGCCACATGGCATTGTCCCTGGGGGTGTCTCTCCATCCCAATTCCCCTCTTCTTCTGAGGACGCCAGTCATTGGATTGGGGCCCACCCATACGTAGTAAGACCTCATTTTTTTCACTTACTTACATCTGCAGAGACTCTTTTAAAATCAGCTTGTCTTCACACATAAGAGGGATTAGGACCTGAATTTCTCTTTTTCGGGGACATAATTTGACCCACAACACTCTGGTTGCCAACCTCACTGCCTCCAACAGTCAGATGCAGTGGCTCACCAACGGCTCTGTCCAAAGAAACCTCTCCAGGTTTGCTTTGATTCTTTTACCACAGGCAACTTTCTAAAGCATGAACCTTGTCTTGTCATTCTCAAGTCTGAGCGCCCCATCGAGGTCACACATTGGCTTTTCTGGCTCTTACTAACTTTTCCAGACTTATTTCTTAAACCCCGTGCTCCAGAGAAGATGAAATGCTCCCCACTCCATTGGCACCGGCCTCCTTCTGTCTCTGGACCTTTGTTTATCCTGTCTTCTCTGTTCGGAATGTTTACCTGATCCGTTTCCCCAGGAGTAGCTGATCAACTTCTACATCTTAGCATAAGCATCAAGGCTGCTGCGCACATAGTGGTGCTTACGCTGCAGGTAGAAATGACCTTCCTTCCTTTCTTCCTTCCTTCCTTCCTTTCTTTCTTTCTTTCTTTCTTTCTTTCTTGATTATTTATTTATTTGAAAGAGAGAGCATGAATGCATGAGTAGAGATGGTCAGAGGTATAGGATCTTCAGACTCCCCACTGAGTGTAGAGCCTGATGCAGGGCTCAGTCCCATGACCCCACGAGCTCACGACCTGAGCTGAAACCAGGTCAGTCGCTCGCCTGACTGAGCCACCCAGGTGTCCCCTGACTCCTCCATTTCTGGGTTTCCATTAATCCCAGGAGAAACTGTGCCCAATAACCATAGTCCTTGGTACACATTACTGCACCGATGGACTTCTGTGTTCACCTCCTCTGCTAGGCAGTGAAAGTCTGCATTTTTGAATCCCTAGTGCCTCGCTCATTATAGTTATTCAATAAATATTTGTCCAATGAATGCATGCCTAAATATTTGAAGGAGTAAGCAAACTGCGTATTTAGCCTTATTTTCTAGGAGAAGATATTCCTTGGAACAGGTGAACCAGTTATTTTTGTCTAATCTCAATATTGTTTAGCACACGCACAACACACACAAAACACAGGAAAATATGCTTTGTCTCAGAATTATGTCGCAGAGGGACCACGAAGTATGTTGATTCGTTCTTCGGTAGGTTCCAGAACACGGGGGCACGGCACCTTACAGTCTGTTGCCGTGAAGCCCTGGTATCGGATACTCATTTATTACTTTGTCTATTACGTCCTTCTTTATCTTCTCATTCCTTACTTCATTTGTAAGACAAATGTTCACTGAGAACGACAGACTAAACATAATTGTTTCTGAGATTGGAGGCATGGAGCTAGGCTTTAGGGGGTAAGAGGGTGAGAACTGGGACCCTGTTGTAATGACACTGAAGAGTGACCAACTGTGCAGGAGGGGCTGCGGTGGAGGAGAAGATGCTCGCACTTCTCCATAGGTGGGCCCGTGGACCACCTGTGTGGATGTCACCTAGACTCCTTAAAAATTTATATTTTATTGTGGTAAGAACATTTAATGTGAGATCCACCTTCTTTTTTTTTTTAAGATTTTATTTATTTATTTATTTATTTATTTGAGAGTGAGAGAGAGCTCAAGAGGGGGGAGGGTCAGAGGGAGGAGGGGACTGCCTACTGAGCAGGGAGCCTGGGGGTCAATCCCAGGACTCTGGGATTATGACCTGAGCCGAAGGCAGATACTTAAACAATGGAGCCACCCAGGCGCCCCAGGATCCATCTACCCTAACAGGAATTGAAGAGCATGACAGGATCGCGGACTCAGGGACAGTGTGGTACCGCAGGTCTCTAGAGTGTATTCATCTTCCTTAACTGGAACCTTAAGCCCTTTGGTCAGTTACACCCCGTTTATCCCTACCCCCCGCCCCTGCCAACCACGATTCCACTTTCTGATTTTATGAATTTGACTGCTTTTGATACCTCTTATAAGTGGAATCGTATAGTATTTTCCTTTTTTAAAAAAGATTTTAATTTATTTTAGAGAGAGGGAGAGAGCTTGCGAGCCGAGGGAGGTAGAGGGGGAGAGAGAGAGAGAGAGAGAGAGAGAGGGAGGGAGAGAGGGAGAGGGAGGGGGAGAGAATCGCAGGCAGACTCCCCGCTGAGCGCAGAGCCCCTTGTGGAGTTCCATGTCAGGACCCGTGATCATGCCTTGAGCCAAAACCAAGAGGCAGATGCTTAACCGACTGAGCCACCCGGGCGCCCCAGTATTTGCCTTTTTGTTCCTGGTTTATTGCACTCAGCATGATGTCCTCAAGTCTCACCCATATTATAGCATATGCTAGCGTTTCCTTCTTTTTAAAGGCTTGAAGGGTACCGCATTGTATGGGGTATGCTAAGCCGCTTTTTTAGCATTCTGATTATCCATCCAGATGTACTGAAGCAAAACTTCTGCGTGTGGGGCTTGGGGATCTCCCTTTCAATTATCTTTCTCAGTATTCTCACACTTGCTTACTTTTGAAAACAACTTGTCAACATCACGAGAAATGCCCTGCTTGTTAAGATCATTATAAACTCCAACCTTGTCACAATGAGGTGCAAATAATTACTGGAGGAGTAAACAAATACTCCCCCCCCCCAAAAAAAAAGGCAGGGCCGAACAGGCATTCCAGAGCCGAGAGACTCGAGTGTGGTGGTGATTTCTGGGAAGGACCGGAGACAGGGCAGGGTACCTCCATCTGCCATGTCCTTGAACTATCAGAATATCAGTGGTGCATTTTCTTTTTCTGGTTCCCATTGGCATGAGATTTAATTTTATAATTATCTCCACCAGCCATACAATTCTCATGGAGATCAGCCACGAGGCAGGGTGTCCTAACTCTTCTGGATGTCTAATTGTATGCACAGGAGGAATGTCATCTTTCTCACTGAGGTTAAAATTAACTGGAACAGTCTGTAAGATCTCTCTCTCTCTCTCTTTTTTTCTTTTTAATCTTTCAGAAAATCTTTTTTTTTCCGCTGAATAATTCAAAAATTTTAAATTTGCATTTTCAGACTTCTATTGAGTATTTCATTTTCTGCTCCCAATCACTTGTTTCTAGAGCCCTTTGCAACTTACCTTCTGGACCATTTTTATTTCATTTCATTTTATTTATTTTTAAATATCTTATTTATCTACTTGAGAGAGAGAGAGAAGGAGCAGGACAGGAGGCGCAGAGGGAGAAAAAGAGAGTACCTTAAGCAGACCCCGCACTGAGCGCAGAACCCGTCCTGGGGCTCAGTCTCATGACCCTGAGATCATGATCTGAGCAGAAAGCAAAAGTCAGTGGCTTAATGGACTGTGCCACCCAGGCGCTCCCCTTGTGGACCATTTTTAAATGAACAAGCCTGAAATGTCGCTAAGCTACTGCATGCATGGCATAGCGCGGAGAATACCAGACTACTAAGCCCATAGTTCTAGACGCCTTCTCACCATCTCACTAATCATCTGAGTGGTCTTTACCAATCGAGTGTCTGTTAAATGTCTTTACCAATCAGAGTTGTCTTTGCTCTCATTCCCAGAGATCCTAACTCCGTGCTCCCTGGGATTACGGTAACTCTTACATGATATAACATGTGTGCTGTGTTTTGTCCCCAACATAAAATAGTTGGTTAATAGATATGGATTCCCTTTGCATGATAGCCGCATTTCTTTTATGGATTCAATCCTTTTGAGTAGGGAGATCATAGTTCTAGAAAAGTCTTATTGATTAAAATTCTTTGCTGCTTCAGTGGGTTCAGCAGTTTTGATGATGCTGACAGGTGCGAGGGGTCTGGGGCAATGTTTCTAAAAACAAGATCACCCGGGGATCTTATTAAAATGTAGAGCCCGAAGCCGAAGCTGAAGGCTGAGCATCTGTATTTCTAAAAAGGCCCCAGGTGATGCAGGGTCGTGCATCACGGACCGTATTTTCCTTAGAGAGATCTGGAAGGAGGCTGGATGTGTTATGTGTGTTATATGTGTGGCAGAGACCGGCCAGATGCTTAGGGACCTGTTCACTCCTTGTGGACAGTCAAGGGCACAGAGTTCCTTGTCACACAGGCTATATGACTGGTGTCTGGCCAGTGGAATAAGGGAGGAATGGTGGGTTCCTGGTTTAAGAAACCCGCTGATACTCTTCATCACCTCTCCTTGCTTGCCGGTGTGCCATCTATAAAGCTTCCAGTGGGGGATTCTCGGGAGTATCTAGAAGATGGTAGAAGCCTAAGAGAGAAGGAGCTGTGATCCCCGACCCACTCCTTATGCTGCCATATGCTCCTTGGAATGCCTACTTAGGCAAACCCCCACATCAGAACTCAACCTTGGTTGTGTTAATCCACTGAGATTTTGGTCATTGGTTACGATAGCTGGTATCGCCTTTCTGGCGGTTATAGCAGGCGTGCCACCGTACTGACCCCCTTCCCCGGGGGGTGAGCTGCCCGGCAGCCAGGAGCTCTGGGCCCATTCCCTCCAGTGTCGAGCATTCCCGTTCATTCATCCCGCTGTGTTGGCCAGATATTAACATTTCTCTGTGTGCCGTGACTTGGAAGAGTGGAAGAGCATTCTCTGTGAAAAGAGTCTGGACTCAAGCATTAGGCAAACCTGGCACTCCATCCATTATCATCTCCTTCCTTGGCCTCAGTGTCCCGCTCCACTTGCTGTGGCTATTTTATAAGCCACATGCTAGAAAACTCCAGTCTGCTTGGTCTTGTCAAAGGGAGGTAGATGGCAGTTGATTGTTTTATGGGAGCAGGAGAATCAGCCCAGACACAGAGGAGTGGACGGCAGGGGCGAAAGAGCAGCCAAAAGACTCACGGGCTTGATTTACAAATGAGGAATGGAACTCATTTTGAGAAATCAGTTGGGTGTCATGGAATATTTATGGGTCCCTGCTCCTGGCAAGCATTTCATTCAGTGAATGCACCCTCGTTTGCAACCAGCCCCCAGAGCTGGAACCTGATCTCTGTCCCCCCTCCTCCTTGCGATTATGAGCAAGGTTGCTGGCTACTTTCTCATGGAACCTTCCAATTCTCCTTGAACGTTCTGGGATAATGGATTTTGTTCTCAACCATCAGACACCCTGGCATTTAGTTGAGTTTCGGGGCCATCCTTGTGGATGGACTCATTCAGGGACTGTGCTTTACAGGCAGAAACGTATTTCATAGAAATTGTGGAATCATAAACTCACAGTGCTGGAGGCTTAGCGCCTTTTCGCTTGACCTCCTCATTTCACAGATGAGGCCCTGGGACAGGAAAGTCACCTGCCGCAGATAATCTTAGAATGGGACTAGACCATCTCCTGGTTAACCACAGAATGTGATATCTATTATGATTTCATCTCTTTTTATGGAGAACAAGGGCCGCCAGTGATGGGGAGGCATTCAGTAGCTGTATCTCTTATAATTCCCACAGTGCCTAGGCAAAAAATGCTGTGTAAACTCTGCTGAAATTAAAATCATGCCACCTTTATCTGTTAGGGTCCTCCCAAGTAGATATCATGAAATATTTAGGGGGAACATAAGAGAGAAAATGCATGCCATACATTGTTGAGCAGAGAAAGGGGCACAGCTACTCACTGTTGGATTTTTTACCGGATAACTTAGAGACATGTTCTCATTTAACTCTCTAAAGAATTAGTACTTTCAAGATAATTCGAAGTGGTAAGTGGTATCACGAAGCAAAGTAATAAGGTAGAGGTCACCACCCAAAGTGAGATGTTCTGTGAGAATTCTTTTGCCTTTTAGGGCTTTGGATTTGAAAGGGGTTTGGAGGATAAACTCCTGTCTGCCTATAGAAACACACCCCATTTAATATCAAGGTTCTTCACTAATGGGCAAAAGCAGGGAGTTTTTTCCCTTTTTTGTTGGAGAAAGCCAGGTATGCCTGCCTTTGAGGAAGAAGAAACATGTGATTCTTTTTGTTGATTGAAAATAAATAATCTTTCCTTATAAGTCTGTGGGAAAATGATAAGCTTTGAAAGAGAGTCAAAGGATGGTAGACAAGGACAAAAACATGAAAATCTTTAAATTAGAAAAGATCACTTGGCACCTGGGAAGAGCAGTGGGCTCTTATCCTGGTTTCCTCATCTCCCAAATAAGACAATTGTAACAAACAACTTTTGCAGTTCCTTCCAACTGGAACATACTCTGACTGAAAGTCAAACAGCACAGAAGATCAGAGGGGAAGAGAGAGAAAACCGAATGGGAAGTCATCAGAGAGGGAAACAAACCATAAGAGACTTAACTCGAGGAAACAAACTGAGGGTTGCTGGAGGGGAGGTGGGTGAGGGGATGGGGTGACTGGGGGATGGGCACGAAGGAGGACGCATGACTTGATGAGCCCTGGGTGTTATACGCAACTGATCAATTATTTTAAAATTTTTTTTTAAATTTAAAAGAATATTTGAGCAACAAAAAAAAATAGATAAATAAAAAGAAAAGTCAATGTGTTAGGTAAGCAGTAGCGTGGTAAGATGGGTTTTCATTACGGGCATCGGGGTCCCACAGACCTGGATTTGATTCCTGCTTCCATTGCTTGAGGAGTCATCTTGGGCAAATTGCTTAACCTTCTTGAATCATGAATCTCCCTCTTTTATTTTTTTCTTAAAATGGAGGGAGAGTATGAGAAGGACCCATCTTGCAAGGTGATTGTACAAGTCGATAACAGAAGGTTAATTTCATAAGTAGGCATGTGCAGAATACCTACTATGGATGGCTTGTCCAAAGTCCCAGAGTCTACCAGGGGCAGAGCAAGTACTTGAACCCACCTGCTCGGACTTCTAGGGCCTTGAGCTTCACATTATACTTAATTGCTGTTAGGTGATACTAAGGATGTCAGAGGCGACAAAAATAAGAGTGTTAAGACTTGCAGAGGAAATCTTTGCTCACGTTCTCAGCTCAGCCTGCCATTTACCTGCTCTGCTTTAAGCCCAAAATATGGCTCCCCAGTACTCTTGCTTTGCTCCCTTCACTGGTCTCCCCGTCTCCTGTGTCCTTGTAATCTCCGTACTCCACCCTGTTGCCAGAGTTGTCTTCCCAGAATGAGTCTGATAGGCCACTGCAATGTGTATGTGCCTTCCAGGACTCCTCGTCAGCTAAGAATAAAGTCCAAGATCTTTGTCAAGGTGTCTCAGGCAGGGTATAAGGGGGACACTTGAGTATTGAATACAGAGGGTCTTGAATGCAGAGGTCATCGCACTGCTGAGAAGGCAGGCAAGGGACAGAGGCAATCCAGAAGTTGGTGATAGGGGGCACTGGCACCAGCTCTAGGCCAGAGGGCCGAAGGCAAGAGGAGGTAGTTATGGGCACTCAGGGACTAACATACCCTGAAATCTGGACCCATGAGAGGAAGGTGAGTCCTGTGATGGAGGGGTGCATAGAGGAGATAGCAGCCATGCCAACTGGCCATATGAAGTAGAGAGGAATGGGGAGAAATCCCCTTGGCTTCTCCCATCTCCTTACTGCTCCCCATTCCCACCTTTGCCATTGTCTGAGTCGAGCAGGAAACCAGCTGGCACAGGAACCTGCAGGGCCAGCCTCCCTGGGATTGAGAGCAGAACAGGAAGGATGAGCACCAGGTCTGAGAACCTCCTGACATAGGACCCACACTATGGCTTATCAGACCCATATCGCATGTATCTGAACTCAGTCTCCAAATCTGTCTGCTGTTGGATGATCCACACCTTTCAACCTGATAAACATTCTTCCGAAAAGTTTCTCTTCTCGACCACCAAGATACATAGGAAGCTTCCTCTCAATTTTCAAGACTGGGAGTTTTAAACATCAACTCCTCTTCAAAGAGTTCCTTGAACATTGGGAAAGTAGCCAATCAGCCTCACTGAATGAACTCGTCACACTGCACTGAAGTCACTTTTAATTCACATCTGCATCTTAATATTTGAAGTCAAAGACTATATCTTAGTTATCTTGGATGCCCAGCACTGAACATACGAACTGGGACATAGTAGATCCTCAACAAATTTACGGAGGATGAATGAAAGGTGACTGACTTCTCTGATCCAGAGTCAAGATAGTTGGACCCAGAGTAGATTAATTATTTGTCTAAATCCAATAACGACCTGGATTCGTCAGCTAGGGCAGCCAGAATACAATATCACAGGCCGGGTATCTTCGACAACAGAAATTAATCTGTAACGGTTCTGGAAGGTAGGCGTCTAAGATCAAGGTGCTGGCAGGTTGGTTTTCTCCTGAGGCCTCCCTTCTTGGCTGCCTTCTTGCTGTGTCCTCACGTAGTCTTTCCTCTTGTGTGCACCTGCCTGGTGTCAGTGGAGGACATCTTGTAAGGACATCAGTCATATCGGAAGAGGGCCCCATTCTTATGAACTCATTTAACCTTCATTATCTCAAAAGACTCTGTCTCTGCATGAAGTCACATTGGGAGTTTGGGCTTCAATATGTGAGTTTTGGGGAAACACAATTCAGTCCATAACTCCACCCCTCTACGAAATGTTAAAAGAAACCCAGATGAGTTTTGGTAGGAATCTGTTCTCTGAATGGTAGATCTTCGCCTTGAGGGTGCCCCTGGCCCAAATGTTCCTTCCTTTGGTTTCCCATTGTCCATCTGCTGCTTGGTCAGAAGACCGAGCCTCCCAGGTCACCCCTGTGCTCTGGGATCCATGGAGGAAAAGTGACCCTGTCCACACTGTTCAGAATTTTGCTGTCTGGCTATTCATTATTTCCTTAGACTTTAATAATGATCTCAGCTTGAGATGGGAAAGAATAATGAGCTATTCATTCACATTCAAGACACTAATTAAAAAGGCACAGTTTTGTTTTCATGAGTTATGCTGATGACTCAATTATAGCAAGACCGTGTAAAAAAAAAGTCTCATTTTGAGGCTTAAAAGCAACTGTAAAAGCACCTGGTGGCTGTCTGGGGCGTGTGGGAAGATAAGGGAGGAGCAGGTAGACAGGAGACAGAGTAGGGAGTGAGGGGTTTGGCTTCTAGGTCCCTGTCTCCTCGTAATTGGCTGAGTGACCTCAGGCCAACCGCTTCACCTCTCTGGTCCTGTTTTTTTCCTAAGAAAATATGGATGAAGTCTGTCAGGCTGTGGGGATCATCTTGACCCTCCACAGAGCTCTCACTGCAGGATCATAAGCTATGTCAAGTTCCTGACTGTTGGAGGAGCCGGGTCCATTTTGCTTGGGGTAGACCATGAATGATGACACTACAGTTGTGTTTAATAATCTGAATGGCTGTCATTTGGAAACTGGAGAGAATAGTATTGGACGATAAGCCCGGACCAAAGTAAATGGGAGCAAGTTAAAGAGGAAAGGGACTGGCATTACTGGACAGCTTTCTTAAACAAGAACTCTCTAATGATCTTACTCAACATTTTCACCGGGGGAAGTATTATTTCCCCCCTTTTATAGGTGAGGACTGTCAGGCTATGAGGGTTGCACCAACTTACCTAAAAGCACATACCTCATAACTGAAAAGTGGAGGGTAGAGCCCAAGGCAGAAGGGTTCCACAGAAAGCGTTCTCTCCATCACAGCATATTGTTCAATGTTACTCAGGTGAATAGTGGATAAAAAGAATTTTTTAATAATTCCAACCAAGCATAAAACGGAAAACTCACAGAATAGTATATTCAATGCTCTTAGGTGCATTGAATCAGACATCTGGTCCCCCCAAGGTCAAGCGTGCTGGAAGGATTCATGCCTCAGCATGCGACATGGCAGATACCAGCAGGATATTGAGTTAGCATGCTCTCTTTCCTTACCAGTCACTCAGCTAGCCCACCTTCTTCCCTGACAAGTTAGGTGAATTATGGGACTGAATTCTGGCCAATGAACATTGGTGGAATTCCAGCTCCAGTCCTAGATGATGATGAAATCTGCACAAAGCTGCTCACTCTTTCTTCTGCAGGTTCCACTGGGAGACTATCAGGGCATGAAGTATGGTTGAGTCTAGATGGAAGTTGAAACTAGATGAAGTAGGGTTGAGTCTCGGTTCTCTCCACACTCCTGAACCTGCATGAGAGAGCGTGATGGGCAAGACATGAAACCTTACCCCGTTAAATCACTATGATGTGGAGTTGATGATAATGGATGTGAGGCTGTCTTGCCTGGTACACGTGACCTCTAGTGTCCCTTTACCCTTCACTGTTCTAGGAGTCAATGAAATTAATTATAATGTAGAGAAGCCCTAGGCAATGTAAGTAAATGGCTGATTGTGTACGCTGGGGAAGCACTGGGAAGTGAAGTAGGTAACACTTTCTTTTCTCTTTCCATGCCTCAGGCAGATTATTTGTACCATCCGCCAGACTCGAGTGGAAAATTTCTTTGTAGACATCTATTCATGTATTAACTCACTAATTTAATTAACAAACATTTGTTGTGTGGAAAGTTCAGGAACTCTGTGCTCCGGAGACTTGAAATACAAAGATGAACGAGGCAGGGAAGTCATTACTCCCAAGGAGCTGATGAGACCACAGGCTTTGAAGGGACCCCAGATAACACTCTGTTTAACTCCTTTCCTCTCTTAACATGTGTCCCTGAACAATCTTATCAGTAAAAGGCTTCCTCTACAAATTGCACCCCAGTGACTGTCAGGTTTCCATTTTTATCCTTGAATTCTGCAGCTACAAAGGCAGAAAGATGTGGGGATAGGAAAGAATATATCAACATCAAATTATAGAGACATCAAATATTTGTTCTTATGTACAAATTTTCATTTTCAACATAAAACCAAGAAAAAGAAGAGAGTGGGACAACTGTTGTAATCAGCATGGGATCCAGAAGAAGGATTCTGTGAATCAGAAGGTGATGCTTAGGAGAGAGATGAAGACATGAAGCATGATGGACCAGTGAGAGAATTTGGGATTTTAAGTGCTTTGATAGGGAGGACTAGAGTTTCACTCATCATGTGTCTAAGAATAGTGCCTATCACATGTCCATAATGAACTATATGAATGAATGCATGCATGTATAGATATCATATATGCATGGCATACAGATATGTCATACTTACATGATTAACAAAATTATAATAAAGTAAAAACATGTATTACATGCATTTATTGTTCTAGGTACTTTTTCAAGCACATTTGTGTTGGATCCGCCATATTGAGGCTCGTTTACTGCCCTATCCCAGGCCACATTGTGGTTCTACTTTTATTTTTTATTTTATTTTTTTTCTCTGATTCTACTTTTAAAAATATCAATGCAACAGAAATCTGATTATGTTAGAGGGGCAGAGAACAACAGGAGGATTCTCAATGCCCTTTATTTGCTAATAATTACAGTGTGAGGCAAAATCGAGATATTACTGGTGCTGTTTCCAGCCTTCCCCCTAAAGATAAGATTCTTTAAAATCTCAAATTTAAATTCCATAGGCCCTGCCATCCTTTCTTTTGTTACCAGGGGTAGGGGGAACGTTGATGGCAAAAGTACCTCCTACAGTTAAATCTAGGCAGGCTCAGCAAGACTGCCATCCAAACAGAGTGGCATCTAGGGGACAGTGCCCCCCGGTAGCTCTTGCCAGGGCTGAAATAAGGGACTCCGAGTTACATCTCATCCTGTCTCCACTGTCTCCCTCCCCATCTTCCTTCCTCATCTTACAGAGAAACAGTACTGTTAGCAAGTGAGCATGACTTCTTTTTTCTCTTGACTATTTCAGTTGCAATTATCCTTTATTTTTCTACCTCTTAATCACAATTATTTTTTCTTTTTCTTAATTTATTTTTTTCAGTGTTTCAATATTCATTGCTTATGCACCACACCCAGTGGTGAACATGACCTCTAAACAAATATGTTTAGAATATATGTGTGTTAATAAGTATGATAATAGGGGTGCCTGGGTGGCTCAGTGGGTTAAAGCCTCTGCCTTCGGCTCAGGTCATGATCTCAGGGTCCTGGGATCGAGCCCCGCATTGGGCTCTCTGCTCAGCAGGGAGCCTGCTTCCCCCTCTCTGCCTGCCTCTCTGCCTACTTGTGGTCTCTCTCCCTCTGTCAAATAAATAAATAAAATCTTCAAAAAAAATAAGTATGATAATAAAATGAGCATCCATACACCTACCTAACAATTTAAAAACCAGAATATTTCCAGTATCGTTGAAATGACCCATGTAGTCCTTTCCTTATGTGTCCATCATTCTCTTACCTATTTTTAAAATAATTTTATGAACCATAAATGCATCCCTTCAATAGTTTACTTATTTAACATTGTTTAGTTTTTATAAACAATAAAATATACTTATATGTACTCTTTGGTGATCGGCTGTTTTCTCCACTCAACATCTGTTCATAAGATTCACCTTTCTCAAAATGGAGTAAGGGCTTGAATGTAGGGTCTAACTGTGAAACTCCTGTAGGGAAACATAGGAGAAAACTACTTGACACTGTTCTTGGCAATGACATCTTGGGTCCGACACCAAAAGCACAGGAGAGTGAAAGCAAAAATGAACAATTTTTGGATTGTTCAGATTTGGATTGTTTGGATTGTTTGGACCATATTGGATTAAAACGCTTCTGCACAGCAAAGGAAATACTCAAAACAGTAAAAAGGCAACCTAAGGAACAGGCAAAAACATTTGCAAATCTGTTAAGAGGCTAATATCTAAAATCTACAAGAAATTCCTACAACTCAACAGCAACAACCAAAAAGCAAAAACAAATAACCTGATTAAAAAGTGGACAAAGAGCATGAAGAGTCATTTCTTGGGCAGAGTCATTTCTCCATGGGAATGAGCACCAAGTATATGAAAAGGTGCCCAGCAACCTTCATCATCAGGGAAATGCAGATCAAAACCACAGTGAGATAGCTCCTCATACCTGTGACGATGGTTATTATAAAAACAAGATCAAAAGATAACCAGTGTCGGCAAGGGTGAGAAAGGGAACTCTTCCTTGTACGCTGTGGGTGGGAATCTATATTGATAAAATACATTATGGAGTTTCCTCAAAAAATTAAAAATAGAATTACTGTGTATCAAGCACCCCCACTTCAAAATAGTTGAAATCAGTATCTCAAAGAGCTATCTGCACTTTCTGTTTGTTGCAGCATTGTTCATAATAGCCAAGACATGGAAGCAGCCTAAACATCCATCAACAAATGAATGGATAAAGGAAATGAGTTATGTACATACAGTAGAATGTTATTCTGCCTTAAAAAAGAAGGAAATGCTACTATTTGTAACAACATGGATGAAATTGAGGACATTTGGTTGAGTGAAATGACTCGGTGTCAGAAGAGCAAATATTGCATGATTCTGCTGAGATGAGGTATCTAATGTAGTCAAGTGTGTAGAATGGAAGGGAATTGAAGGCGAGTTGCCAGAGGCTGGAGGAGGAGGGAAATAAAGGGACATTGTTCAAGCAGAATAAAGTTTCAGTTATACAAGATGAGTAAGTTGTAGAGATGTGCTGTGCAACACGGCACGGTCCATAGACTTAACAACATAGTATTGTGCACTTAAAATTGTGTCAAGATCAATTTCATGATGAGCGTTCTTACCACACATACACAAAAAAGGACACAGGAATGAAAGCAGAGGAGGCGCCAATCTGGCACGGACCTACCGAGTTCAGAGTTCTTCCAGAGACCAGGCTGAGCCCTAAAACAGCTTTAGCAGGGAAGGCTCATGTTTGTGTGGTCATTTATTTACTTGGTTTCATTTCCATTCATCTCCTTCATGAACACACATTGGCTGTTGGCTACGTTTTATAATTCACACAGAACTTTCACTTATATTTTCTCATTTTTCCTCTCAGCAGTCTCGTGAACTAGTTAGTTAGGTGCTACAACTTGCATCTCACAGGCTCAGAAAAGTTTCAGACTTGTCTAATATCACAGTATTACAAAGTTAGTTAGTTACAAAGATCATCCCCAAATTTGGGATCCTTGGCCATAATCCACTATATGGCAATGGCCCTCTGTTGGCAGATAGAACTTAGGGTGTTTGCTGCACGAAGTGGTTCATGAATGAGCAGCATTAAAGTAGAAATAAGAATCTGACCTTCACACGGCAAATGAGGACAAGAGCTACAAAAGTGTAGGCAGCGGAATTACGTTTAGTCAGGAGAGATTATTAAGCAAACCTTGATAGGACCCCAAGTGCATCTTTATATTGCAACATTGATGGTCATCATTATGGCAGCTTTGGGTGTGCACATTCTCGAAGGCTAATGGAGGAAAGCTGTTCTCTCCTTTGACTCCCATATATGGCCTGCTTTATATGAGTCCCTGATGAACTTACTGAATGGATTCTTTACAAAGGGTGTTAAAAGTAAGGGTTATTAAAACAAACACATTCTCCTCTTGGACAGGAACATGGATATTCGCACAGTGTACAGGGTGAACCATGGAGGGGGTTGGGGAGAGAGTTAACATTCATGCAGAATTGCTTTATACCAAGTGTTCTGCGTCCGTGGTCTTTATGATAATCTGGAAATGTTGGCATTAAAGACTTGTTCAGAGGATAAACCAGAAACTTACTAAGCTTGGCTTTCCATTCTAGCTCTGACCTTTCTAGGTTTGCGATTTGGGGGGACATTGCCATGCTGCTCAGGTCTTCTGTTCCCTTGATGTAAAAGGAGTACCAATGTACATACTCCTTTGATGGCATTGTTGTCAGGATCCTCTAGTTGCGACGGTATGTACGAAGCTGGTCTGTGAACCCCAAAGTGCTGTCCTTGTATGTAGAAGAATAAGACTTGATACCGTATTTTCTATTTAGAAACAATTGAGGATTATCACTGAAATCAAGCCTTTTCTGTGAACTGCCAAAAAAAGAATGCAGAAAATTATAAAGGTCGGTTTAAAAGGCCAGATTTGTTTTTTGAAACAGCTTCAGGAGAATAGGTATTATTTCTTCTTTGAATGCTTGGTAGAATTCCCCAGGGAATCCATCAGGTCCCAGACTCTTGTTTTTTGGGAGGTTTTGGATCACTGCTTCAATTTCATTACTGGTTATTGGTCTATTCAGATTGTCGATTTCTTCGTCTTGGTAGTTTATAGGTTTCCAGGAAGGCATCCATTTCTTCCAGCTTGCTTAATTTATTGGCATATAGTTGCTGATAATAACGTTCTATATCATTAGCCATTAGGGATGTTCAAATCAAAACCACATTGAGATACCACCTTATACCTCTTAGAATGCCAAAAATTAATAAGGGAGGAAAGAACAAATGTTGGAGAGGATGCGGAGAGAGGGGAACCCTCCTACACTGTTGGAATGCAAGTTGGTGCAGCCACTTTGGAAAACAGTGTGGAGTTTCCTCAAAAAGTTTAAAATGAGCTACCCTATTACCCAGCAATTACACTGCTGAGTATTTTCCCCAAAGACAGAGATGTAGTGAAAAGAAGGGGCACATGAACCCCACTGTTCATAGCAGCAATGTCAACAATAGCCAAACCGTGGAAGGAGCTGAGATGCCTTTCAACAGATGAATGGATAAAGAAGATGTGGTCCATTTACACAATGGAATATTACTCAGCCATCAGAAAGGATAGATACTCATGATTTGCATCAACATGGATGGAACTGGAAAGAATTATGTTAAGTGAAGTAAATCAAGCAGAGAAAGACAAATATTATATGGTTTCATTCATATGTGGAACATAAGGAATAGCATGGAGGACATTAGGAGCTGAAGGGGGGAAATCAGAGGGGAAGATGAATCATGAGAGACTATGGACTCCGGGAAACAAACAGGGTTTTAGAGGGGAGGGGATGGGGGGATGGGCTAGCCTGGTGATGGGTATTAAGGAGGGTGTGTGCTGTGATGAGCAGTGGGCATTATACACGAATAATGAATCATGGAACACTACATCAAAAACTAATGAAGTACTGTGTGGTGACTAACATTACATAATAAAAAAAATAAATAAAATAAAATAAATTAAAGACGAGATTTGTACTGAGTGATTTTTTACTCAGTGTGTATTAATGACTGTTGTTAGTATAAGGTGGGAAAGCAGAACAGAATAAGTTTATTTTAAGTTAACTTGAATTAGATTGGAAGTTATTTATTTAAAGATTTTATTTATTTATTTGAGAGAGAGACAGAGAGCACAAGTGGGGGAGGCGGAAGGAGCAGAGGGAGAAGCAGTCTCCAGGCTGAGCAAGGAGCCTGATGTGAGGCTCGATTCCAGGATCCTGAGACCAGGACTTGAGCTGAGGACAGATGCTTAACAGACTGAGCCCCCCAGGCACCCCTGGAAGTAATTTTAAAAGGAGCAATTTATAAAAATTGTATCTTCTCTGAGAGTCATGTTTTATTACTGTATGTGATTATCTAAAACATGTTTCCCAAAGTTTAACATCTGTACAAACATAGAGGTTTATGTTTCAAATGGCTAAAGACAGCTCTGTAATAAAACAACTTACCAGTTAGGCAGACCTTCTTTTCTGTTTTTACACCGAATGCTAGGAAATGCACCACAGAAAATCTGTATGAGTGCCAGAAGAGCCTTATAGTTCTTTCCAGAAACTTGCTACCCTCTCTCATTAAGAGATAAGTTACTTCTTTTAAGTCTTGAGGTTAAAGAACTGGGGTACTTACTCTGCCTCCATCACGAAGGATGCACCTACAAATCAGAATCAGATTAAGCAATGCAATTTATCTCCAAGTTCTTTACCTTGTGCATATTTTTAATTCAAGTTATCTCATCTTTAAAGGGAGAATTCTATGTCCGATTTTATCTTTTCTCTTCCCAGGGAGCGAGAGTTAGGATCCCCATCACAGCCATCAACATCATAATCACCGTCTGTATCAGTTACCTACAGCTGCATAACAAATTATCTCAAAATTTTGTGGTTTAAACAATAATAAATATTAATGATATCTTACAGCTTCCGTGAGTCAGCAATCTGGAAGCGACTTGGCTGGGTGGTTCTGGTGTAGATTCTCTCGTGAGGTTGCAAATAAGATGTAGGTTGGGGCTATAGTTCTTTAAAGACTTGGCTGGGACTGGAGTGGATTCATTTCAGTCCACTCTGTGGACTGTGGTTCACTCATCTTATTGGCATGCGGTATTGGCCATTGATACGAGGCCTCAGTTCCTTATCTTGTTGATCTCTTCACAGAGCTGCTTGAGTGTCCTCATGCCATGGGGCTGACTTCTCACAGAGTGAACAATCCAAGAGAGCAAGGTGGAAGCTGCAAAGGTTTTCATTGTCCTAATCACGGGAGTCAAGCAGAATCATTTCAATATTACCCTATGGTCATCTGGGTCAGTTCTATTTAAGGTTGGAGAAGTCTAGTTGAGGGCATAAAAGCCAGGAGACATGGGTCATTTGGGGCCCTTTTGGAAGCTGTCAACCACATCATCATAATAAATATCCAAACGAAGGAATGACTTAAGAAATGCGAAATACAGAAACATTGAAGAAACATATTCTCTAGATAGATTTTCTTACAAGAGAAGATTATATTTGTAGATCTTCTTTTTTTTTTCACTCCTGACGTGCCATTCTTTAGTTTTTAGTTGGAAGGAGGCAACAATAATTTCTATCTAAACTTAATGTCAATTAACACAGTAATTACAAGACAGTAGCTAGTCTCACATGATAATTGATGATAATTGCTTCCTGCTTTAATTGGTATATAAACAAGCCTATGCACTAGGAATCCAAACATTCTTTCAAAAGGAAAAAGAAAATCAAAGAAGAAAATTTGTCAAAGTCATTCGTAAGCTGATAAGAAGCTAACAAATCCAGCCTACGTGTCTACAAGGCATCAAAGCAGCTGCTGGCAATGTTTGGCACTTTCTCAGAGCTGGCAAGGATGACGGAGGAAGTGAGACCACCACGCTGGCTGGCATCAGCCCCAGGGTGCTGCTGAGATGTGTGCTGTCCATGGCAGCGATGCCAATCTGCTGAAGTTCTTGAAGGTTGCCAACGCGACAGACCAAAGTAGGCTCATCAGTGAGAGATGGGATGATGTCTCTCCTCCGTTGCCACCTGTGCCTTCTGGAAAGATGGGTTCAAAGCAAAATGGGGAGGGGATAAGGGTTAGTGTTGTTTTGGAGATGCAGCGTTCTGGAAATCTATACCTCATAGTATCTGAAAGCTAGGGGAAGCATAAGGAAGGAAGGCATGTAATTCAGGTACACAGGTTAGCCTCCGTTTGAAAGAGGCGAAAGGGGCAGTGAATGAGGCAGGGAAACTTCTAGAAACCCAGCTGCATCCTCATAGAACAGTAGGCGGATGGCAGATGGAAACTAATTAATATCAGTATATCCAAGTAGAAAGGAAATAAAAGAAGACATAGGAGAAAGAATGGTTGTCCAAGACGAGAGACTGTGAAAAGCTGAGGAGATATAACATCTTGAGGGCAGCGAGCAGAGGTGGGTGTCTTCTCTATGCCCTTGGGACCGTGGGCTTCGGCAACATCAGTAGCAGTTTCTGCTCTGAAATCCATTGAAGGTGGTCCCCCCGTGGGAACAGACACGGGAACTGGAGGAAAAAAATGTGCTAGGAAGTTGGTATCTCAGATCCGGATAATTCTAATCAGGAAGCAGAGTCAAAAACCATTGGGACACAGGAGTGTGTCCTGTGAGAGTGTGTGTTCATGGGTGTGGGGCCCAGACTGGGACAACCTTATGCATCCTGTTAACACTTTGGACTCTTGATTAATGAAGCTCAATGAGATTTATTTGCTATGGATTTGGATGAGCAGATCAGTGAATGAACAGCCCAGAGTGAACTATCAAAGGAAGCTCAATACTACCTCCACTCCTGCACGAATATCTAGTCCGAGATTGAGCATGATACAGCAGAAGTGAGGAGTGCTGAACATTGGACTTTAGATTCTTTTCACTTTCTCTTGATCAAGTTCATGTTAGTTGCTGTAACAAGCAAACCCTAGACTTTTCACATAAAATGCTATTCGTGGTGGTGATGTCATTGCTGCTCCATACAGGCATGGGGGAGCCCAGGTTGAAAGAGACTTGGGTAACTTGGGTCAGTACACAGCAGGTAGAGGGGAGAGGTGAGAGAAACAATGGAGGATCATGCCCAGGCTTCTGTGAGCCTGGCCTAGAAGCAGGGGCCCATATCACCTCTGTTCCTATTTCACTGGCCAGAAGTCAATTATTTGGGCACATTTAGATAAAAGGCAACCACTGGCAACCACTTCCAAATAACGACTATATATTATGAAAGGGGAGTTTGAATCTCTAATGGACAGCTTTGCCATAGTCTACAGACTGTTAGCTAACAAAGGGAAGATCATTTGATTTGGGCTTTTAATTCCTTTAGACATTAAATTCTTCAGATTTATATCGCAAAGGATTTTACCTTGGTAGTTTATCTTTTTTTGCAAATATGATAATGGAAGTGGTTTTATTCAACTTTAGGACATTTCTAGGTCATTGGTTTTATCAGAATATCTTCCCAATATTCTTAAATCTTATCACAGAACCTCCAGTAAGTTCTACTGGACAAATTGCCTGAACACAATTAAAGGCAAGACAAAGAATTCGGGGTATAGTTTCAGTTTACATACAAAGTTTTTCAACTTCGTGTAATGAATGGATTGCCCATACTCTTTCAGAACCTTTTGGGGACAAACTCAAAACTACCCATTTGTAGTTCCAGAGGGATACTTGAGGTGAAGTCTTCCCTTGAAGGGTATAGGTTCACTCCTGTAATATTGAATCAGGCCTGAAGGATTAAGAGAGCCCAGTGCTGGCCATGTTAGGGATCATTTGTTTCTTCCTCCTTCCCTTTGTTTTTAGAAGTCTTTGATGGAATGAGCCCTGGGTGTTATATGCAACTGATTAATCACTAAATTCTACCTCTGAAACTTATAATACATTGTATGTTAATTAAGAAAAAAAAAGAAGTCTTCCCTAAGGTAGTTCTGTTGGCCCCAGTGGCCCTTCGTCACTGAATACTGGGGTTGAGGGGCCCTGGCCTTCCTCTTTTCCACGGGGTACACCTGAAAAGAGAAAGCATCCAAGAGTGTGCCCTTCAGTAAAGTACATTGTGCAGTTAAGGGCCTGTATTTTGGGGGGAGGGAGGCTTCAATTCAGAGGGGTATCTTTAGGCTTGTTTGGTCATACAGTTTAGCAATGTCCTCCTGCCTAATTTTCTCTGGTAATAAAGCTGGCATTGTGATTTCCATCTCCCTGACTCCATATGACAACGTCAGTTGGTTTGAACTTGAAGGATGTTATTTTTTGACCCCATCAAATCCACAGCTATAGATGGGATTGGAATCCTCGCTCTCCTGTTTACGATCTATGTAGCACTGAAAAATTTGTATGGTCTCTCTGAGCTTTGGTTTCCTGCCTCGTAAGCAGGGGCAGTAATTATCTCTTTACAGTAGTGGTGTGAGAAGGAGATACGATCGTGGCTATAATATGCTCTGTACAGCACCTGGCACACAGTAAAGACTCGACAAATTATATCTTATTATTATGACACATTTTTCTAGGATGATCTTATATTACGTGTGTGTCGCATATATAGTGCTGGGAAATAATTAGCTTTTACCTTTCCTTTTGGTTATTCATGGTGACATAATAATCAGTACCTGTGTTATCTTCAAGAACCAGAAATTAAAAATTCAATGAGGACAGTGACAGTAGGCTGAGAAAGATGGCAGGACTGGGAAAAGGTTTTCCCATATTTTAAGATGCATTTAAGCTGGGCAACTTTCCAACCATACCCTGCCCTGCCCAGTAAAAATAAGCATACTCATCCAAATGACAGATTTTGCCCTGTCATCCTTCTGTCCTTTCCATTTACAGGTTTGTCTGCTTTTGTCAACTCTGGTCTTCATGGGGACTGAATCTATCTTGAAGTCTTTGAGCCGTGGGCACTTGGCTACAACCATTGGGACAGGGTAGGCTCTCAGCAAGTGTCAGTTACACTGAGAATCTTTTATCCTCTCGAAACACCTGCATACATCAGAGGTCCTCAGCCTGTGCTTCTCTGCATCATATACCTGAGGAATAAGATAAGGCTCCATCAGCACCTGGTGATTTTAATAGGAATGGACAACTTCCCGAGGAAAGGTATTTTAGTAAAATCTGTGGCTGGGCACGGTGGGAGGAAGAAGGGAAGGTAGTCCGAGTCAAAGCTCTCTGGATGGTCCAGTTCTACTCTTCTGTGCCCAACTGAGAATCACGGGGTCTTGTTTATTCAACCCTGTGTCCCTAGAGCCTAGCACAGGTCTTCAGTATCTATTCATTGAATGAATAAGGGTTTTCCAAATGCCGAAGACAAATGAAGACGTGGATAGGTCTGGGTGGTGGAGATAAGATGAAGAAAAGTCATGCATTGGTCATCGACACGGGAGTGCTATCAGAAAAGCCATCTCCAAGCATTTCATCTTATACCATGAAGTAGTAGATTAGCTGTCAATTTTTTTTTTTTTTTGGTAGGAACTCTTCATCAAGTTGAGGAACTTCTTTTCTATATTTTGTGAGAGTTTTTGTTTTATATCATGAATGGGTGTTGAATTATGTAGAAGCTGTTGGATTTAACTAACATTTTGTTAAGGATTTATATATCTATATACCTAAGGGGTGTTGGTCTGTGCTCTTCCCTTCTAATGATGTCTTTGTCTGGTTTGGGTGTGAAGGTTATACTGGTTTCCTAAAATGAGTTGGCACATGTTCCCTTCTTTTCCACTTTTTCTGGGAGGGATTGTGTAGAATAGGTGTTAAATCTTTTTTTTTTTTTTTTTAGTTTTAATTTTTATTGGATGTCACCATTTCAAAGTGGTATTACAATGGGCAATTTTCAGCATTTTTTTCTCCCCAAGTATGTTTATTTTAATTTTTCAGAGTTACAAGATTAATTGTTCATGCACCACACCCAGTGCTCCATGCAATATGTGCCCACCCCCCGACCCCCTCCCCTCCAAAACCCTCAGTTTGTTGCTCAGAGTCCACAGTCTCTCCTGGTGTTAATTCTTCTTGAAATATTTAGTAAATTTCTTTTAGTAAAACCATCTAGGCCTGGAGATTTCGTCTCAGTAGCTTGAATTCGATTTCCTTAATAGTTATAGGGCTATGCAACTGATGAATCACTAAATTCTACCCCTGAAACTAATAAAAAAAATAGCTACAAGGCTATTCAAATTATCTATTTCATGTTGGGTAAGATGGGTTAGTTTGTACTTTTTGAGTCTCATTTCGTCTATGTTGTCAAATTGGTTTGTGCTGAGTTCATAGAATTTTCTTACTAGCCTTTTGTTGTCTGCAGCAAGGTCTATGGTAATATCCTTGTTTTAGTCCCAATATTAATATATTGTGTCTTCTCTCTCTTTTTTCTTGTTTTCCCATGTATTTATTTATTTATTTTATTGAAGTAAAATTAACATATGGTGTTCTGTGAGTTTTAGGTGTATGGTATAATGATTCCCTACACTTCCCTACATCACCCAGTGCTCATCACAACAAATGCACTCCTTAATCCCCTTCACCTGTCTCTCCCACACCCCACCCACCTGCCCTCTGCAACCACTTGGTTGTTCTCTGTAGTCAAGTCTTTTTTTTTTTTCTTTGTCATTCATGCTAGAGGTTTGTCAATCTACTGACCTCTTAAAAGAAATAAGTTTCACTTACTTGTGGAACATAAGGAATAGCATGGAGGACATTAGGAGAAGGAAGGGAAAAATGAAGGGGGGAAATCGGAGTGGGAGATGAACCATGAGAGACTATGGACTCTGAGAAACAAACTGAGGGCTTTAGAGGGGAGGGGGGGTGAGGGGATGGGTTGGCCCAGTGATGGGTGTTAAGGAAGCATGGAGCACTGGGTGTTATGCATAAATAATGAATCTTGGAACACTACATTAGAAACAAATGACGTACTGTATGGTGACTAACATAACATAATAGAAAATAATTAACTTTAAAAAAAGGAAAAAAGAAATAAGCTTTCCATTTCATTGATTGGCTCATCAATTTTTTGTTTTAAATTTTGTAAATTCTGACCCTTTGTTATTTCCTTCTTTTTGGCTACTTTGAGTTCTTTTTTTTTTTAAGTTTCTTGGGGTGAGAACTTCGATTATTGATTTGAGACTTTTCCTCTCTTCTAATGTAAACATACAGTGCTGTAAATTTTCCTCTCAGTACTGCTCTGAGACCCATGTATTTTTATATGTAACATTTTCACTTTTATTCTGTTCAAGATATTTTATTCTCTTGAGACTTCCTCTTTCATCCACAGATTACTTAGAAGTGGGTTGCCTGGTTTTCAGTGTTTGAAAATTCCGTGTTTAAAATTTTCCTGTTACTTTACTTTTATTGATTTCTAGTTTGATTCTATTTTTGCGAGAAAACATAATTTGCATGATTTAAATTATTTAAATTTTTTGAATTTTGTTTTATAGCCCACAGTGTGCTCTACCCTCTTATGTATTTTGTGAGCACATAAGAAGAATGTGATTCTGCTGGTGTTAGCTGGAATTTCGTTTGCATACTGATTATGTCCTGTTGGTTGATGGTATTGTTGACTTCTCTACCTTTGCTAATTTTGTCTATTTGTTCTATCAGTTGTTGAGAGATGGGTGTTAAAATCTCCAATGATCATTTTGGATTTGTCTTTTTCACCTTTCAGTTCCATAAGCTTTGGCCTCATGTATTTTTCAACTTTATTGTTCGGTACACATACATTTAGGATTGCTATGTCTCCTTGGTGGATTTACCTTTTATTATTGTATAATATCCCTCTCTGTCTCTGGTAACTTCCTTGACTTTATGTAATATTAATAGAGCAACTTCTGCTCTTTTGTTGTTGTTAATGTTTCCAGGGTATATATTTTTCTATTCTTTTGCTTTCAACCTGTGTAAATCATATTTGAAGTGATTTTGCATAGGTGGTATATAGTTGAGTCATATTTCCTTTTTATTCTACTCTCTTAATCTCTGTATTTTAATTGGTCCATTTAGACATTTTACACTTAATGTAATTATGGTAAGCTTCATGTTTGACATTTAATTTTTTTTTCTGTTTTTTCTATTTTTTTTTTTTTTTGGCCTCTTTTCTTTTTCTTGCCCCTCTGTGGGTTTCTTGAATATTCTTTAGGATTGTAGTTTTGATGAAGTTGTAATATTTTTGAGTCTGTATCTTTCTGTAGTTATGCCAATGTTTGCCTAGGTATTATATTGTATATGCATGATTTATTATAATCTGAAGGTGTCAACAGTTCACCAGTTTGGGTGAAATTTAGAAATCTTACCTGCCTTTATGTCCCTCATCCTCCCTCCTTTATAATCTAATCATCTCAGATATTTTCTCTGTATCCATTGAGAAGTGCATCAGACAGTGTTACAGTGTTTGCTCGAGCCATCAAACATAATTTAGAAAACTCAGGAGGAGAAAGTCTATTGTATTTGCTGACACTTTTGCTCTTTCTGGGTTTCTCTCTTCTTCCAGGTGTTCCAAGAGTCCTTCTTTCACTATTTCCTTTCTGGAGAAAGGAATTTAGTCTTTCTAGAGAATTTCCTTGAGTCATTATTTATTTTTCAGTTCTAGAATTTGTTTGATCCCTTTGTATATCTTCTCTTTCTTGGCTGAAGTGTTCCATTTTTACATTTGTTTCAAGTGTGTTCGACACTGCTTATTAAAGCGTTTTTATAATGATTGCTCTAACGTTCTTGACCGATCATTCAAACATCATCTTCACCTCAGTGTTGGTATCTATTGATTGTACTGTTTTGCACTCAGTCTGAGATCTTCCTGGTTCTGGAAATGAAGTACCATTTTCAGTTGAAACCAGGAAATTTGGGGCAGTATGCTAGAAGAATCTTATAAAGATGTTATTTGTTTCTTTGAGGTTAGCGGGCACCCTCTAAGACTAGTGTGATGGGTGAAATGTGGTTCTACCTCATCACCTCCAGATGGGGTGAAACTCTGACTTCTCCATTCAGCCTCCATCGGCATCTGTGAGTGAAGGAGGTGCTCCCTACTATTGCTGGGGCCGTGGGAGTTCTGGCTCCCACTGGGCCTCTGCTGATACTACTTCATCTGGGACCAGGAAGGATACCTCAATGCTGTTCCCTCATGGCCTTCCCTTGACCCTGTGAGCAGAGTGTACCTCAGTAAGTCCTGGGCCTTCTCTGACACTAACCCAGTGCAGAGGGGGAGGAACTTCTCATTACTGCTGAGTGGGATGGAAGTCCAGCCTCCCCAGATGGTCCCCACTGACACCTCAGAGGAGGGGAGGGGGCTTAGAGAGAGGGACTCACTTCTGAGTTGTGAGGGAAGTCTTGGCTCTCCCCTCAGCTCCTGACGCTACCCCAGCAAGGGAGCTGCATGCCTGGTTCTACCCCACGAAAGTGGAGTCCGTGCTCTCTCTGTGGTCTCTGTTGGTGGGGTTAGGGTATGTTCAACAGGTTTTTTTCTGTGGTGTTTGACAAGAGTAGAGAAATCATTGTCTGCAAGTGTATTATCTTGTTAGGTGAACCCTTTCCAGATCCTTTGGCTAAAAAGAGCAGGTTTTTCATGAGCCCGATTTTTTGGTCTTTTTTTTTGCCTGTGCCCATTGGCATTCTGGGTTACCAGCTTCTCCAGTGTCCAGTCCAGGCTATGTGAGGCAAACAAGGAGGCAAACCGAAAAACCAGGGAATGCATCACTGTTTTGTTCCTCGGTCATGAGGTGTCTGGCTTGGTTATTTGTCCATCTTCTTCTTTCTACCTTTCAGTCTCCTTTTGTTTTTTTTTTTTAAGATTTTATTTATTTATTTGACACAGAGAGAGAGATCACAAGTAGGCAGAGAGGCAGTCAGAGAGAGAGGGGGAAGCAGGCTCCCCACTGAGCAGAGAGCCCGATGTGGGGCTCGATCCCAGGACCCTGAGATCATGGCCTGAGCTGAAAGCAGAGGGTTTAACCCACGGAGCCACCCAGGCGCCCCTCAGTCTCCTTTTGTATCCAGGGTTCTTAGTTATAGTTAGTTGGTGGCGTAGGCTCAAGTACCTCTCTTCAACCTCCCTGGAAGCAGAAGGTCTGGCCTATTTATTTATTAATTTTTATTGTGTTATGTTAGTCACCATAAAATGCATCATTTGTTTTTTTTCAATTAATTTAGTTTTATTTTTTCAGTGTTCCAAGATTCATTGTTCATGCACCACACCCAGTGCTCCATGCAATCAACATGTGCCCTCCTCAATACCCACCACCAGGCTCACTCATTGCCCTCCCACCCCCAAAACCCTCTGTTTCTTGGAGTCCACAGTCTCTCATGGTTCGTCTCCCCCTCCAGTTTCCCCCAATTCACATTTCCTTTTCTTCTTCTAATGTCCTCCATGTTATTCCATACGTTCCACAAGTAAGTGAAACCATATAATTGACTCTCTCTGCTTGACTTATTTCACTCAGCATAATCTCCTCTAGTCCCATCCACGTTCATGCAAAAGTTGGGTATTCCTCCTTTTTGATGGCTGAGTAATATTCCATTGTATATATGAACCATATCTTCTTTATTCATTCATCTGTTGAAGGGCATCTTGACTCTTTCCACAGCTTGATGATTATGGCCATTGCTGCTATGAACATTGGGGTACACGTGGCCCTTCTTTTCACTACATCTGTATCTTTGGGGTAAATACCCAGTAGTGCAATCGCCAGGTCATAGGGTAGCTCTATTTTTAATTCTTTGAGGAATCTCCACACTGTTTTCCAAAGTGGCTGCACCGACTTGCATTCTTCTGGCTTTTTTTGATCATTAAAAGTAGGCTCCAGATTAAAACTCAACCTGAAATCCATTTTTAGCCTTTGTATCAAATGAGCTGACACTGGGAGGGATGTGATCATGTGATCTACACTTTCATTTCTCCTGGTCCTTTGGTGCCATGGGGTGTGTGTGTGTGTGTGTGTGTGTGTGTGAGAGAGAGAGAGAGAGAGAGAGAGAGAGAGAGAGAGAGAGAAAGAGAAGGAGGGAGAGAGAGATTGGAGATTGTAATCTTCCCTGTCCTAAAATGAGAAGACATTTTCTCTCTCTTCCTTGTCTAGGTCCAGCCTCTCTGGAGCTGGGGGAGGCAGGGATTCTGTGTTGCAACTGATTCTATGTTAGTGGTGAAGAGACATTCCTGGTTTATCTCTTGACCTGCTCTTAGCAATTTCCCCAAAGCTGGTGGCTTCTGAGGGGGGAGTGTGTATGCTTCCCTAAGGGGTGTGCTTTACCCTGGCCATCTCAGAGGACACGGGATCCCCTTTTACCAAAATACTGCCCTTTTCACTTATAAGGTGGCCAGATTCGGCCGACAGAAATACATGACATACAGGTAAGTTGGAATTTCAGATAAACAACCAGTGGTTTTTTAGTATAAGTATGTCCTTTGTGATATTTGAGATGCTTCTAGTAAAAAATTATTTGTTTACCTGAAATTCAAGTTTAACCACGTGTTCTGTATTTCACTGGGCAGCCAAACCAGCAAGGATAGTGCTCCTGACCTTTCTCTCTCCCTTTGCAGCCTGGGGAGGAGAGCAGGATGCTATAAGTTTGCTGTACAGCAGTTTTTTCAACCCCTTCTTAAGCCCTGGGAGCCAAGTCCAAGTCTAATTGTTTATAGTCCTCTTTAGAATGTGGGTAATTAGGGACTTCCTTGTTCTCGGCTCCAAGCCTTAATTCCTAGGAAATAAGAAAAGTCTTATTCAGCGTCCCACTATAGGGAAGAGGATTACACATGCTATAATCAAATGGTAAACTAAATGCAATCACATTCCAAAATATATAATTCAAGTCATGAATGTGGACACAGAGGAGGAGAAAACATCGGGGAAGATTGAATGTCTTTCCCAGTGCCTCTGAGTCTCTCTTTTCTCATGAGAAGATGAGGTGATTGAACTAGAAGACTGCCGAGGGATGCAAGGCACCAAGGGGGTTATTTTCCAGGGCTTCAGAGTTTTGGCTAAGAACCCACCACTGAGGACAACCGTAAAAAGAGTAGCTAACATTTATGATTATGGGCAGACACTGCTTACATCACCCCTGGGGTAGATACTACTAGCTTCACCCCCTTTTTATGAATAAAGGAGCTGAGGAATCGAGACATAAAGCAAATTGGCCAAGGTCACACAGATGGCAGGTGCCCATGCAGCCTGAGGGCCCATGTCACCATGAAGTGCGCATGCACATCTGATGAGCATTGTCACCCTGCATGGGGGGGAAGGCTGGAGAGCCACTGCAGAGTATCTTCGAAGACAATTCGGGGAAGTCAAAGACTTGGTAATTGGGGTGTTCCCTCACCCCAAAAGAGGAGAGGAATGGGGTCCCCCAACCTAAGCCAATTACGAGGATCACAAAGCCAACACAGCAGTTTGGAGCCGTCTGCAAGAGCAGGGATTGGCTCGATGCTGGGCGAACATGCAGGGTCACCCCGCGGTGTGGGCTGGGGGTGCTCCAAGCCCCCCCACCCCGAGTCCTCCCACCAGAAAGAGCTGGCATCCGCTCGTCTGTCAGAATGGGCCACTGAGCAACAAGATGGCCTCCAGTACTCAAGCTAAATAGAGATACTTTTTGCGTCTCTCCTCATATCCTTCATTCCCGCCTGGACCCTGGGGGAGCCCAGAGAGGCAGATGAAGTGGGGGAAGGTGTGGAGCTGGGAGGGAGGTAGAGCCAGCCTTGCTCCTTCCCCTTGCTTCCCGCTGGGGCTCGCAAGCTGACCGGGAGCCCAGAGTCTAGGGAGGTCAAGTAGGCTTAGATTTCCCCGCTTCCTCAAAATGCAGCTGTTGTAAACCAAGTAACAAGTAAACAAAACCCGTTACTGCCCCCTATCAAATTACTTTCTCCGGAAGCCCAGTGTCTCTCCTTCCTGTTACCAGGATGAGGCGCTTGCCTCCAGTCATCTCCCTCCCCCGTTCATATTTTAGACTGAAGAGAAACCAGTTCAGTGTAGCCCAGAAACCCGCCTTGCAGAGCTTTAAGTCGCGTGTCCTCTGGGGACATGCCTTCCCTGAAGATTTAAGCGTGACTGTCAGAGGCCGCACACCAGGCAGTGGGTCTTGGCCCCAGGGGTTCTGAGATCCCTGTGGTGGTGAAATACAGGGGCTGACATGTCCCTGGTCGCCTCTCTCACTTCCGGCTCCCCTGGGAGATGTGGGGGGGCCCTGGGCACCCACCTGCCTCCCGGAGTGCAGGCCTTCCTTTCCCTCCATTAGCCCCGGCTAACTTCTGCTTCTCACTCTCTCTGTCTCACTCTTTTAGCGTGCCCTTCGCACCGCTTTCAGGAAGCTACTAGCTATGACATACTTTCATGAAAGGCTTCGGGGTACAGCTTATCATCAGGGGCACAGAGCAGCACCAGGGTCCTAAAGGATGCTGGGAATCTGTGCCCTCCCAGCTCCTCGTGCCCCCTCCTGCTGCCACATTGTTGGGGTCTCTAATGGTCCCACACTCTCCTTTTCTCCCATTTCTTAGCGTCCCTCCCGGGCTGCGGCGTCCTCCCATTGGGGTATAAGGCACACCCTCTCTCTCTTTGCCTCCCTTCTTCTCATCTCGACTCAGCCTCGGACGTCCAACTTCCTCCCCCAAAAGGCATCAAGGTGTTCTCACAGACAGTGGCACCGTCTCATCTCAAAATGAGTGATGCCATCCCTTGAAGGGAGAAGCAGCAGTGGCTTCTGTCTGAAAGAGCCTGTCCCTTCCCTCCACCCCCAGCGCATCGTGGGTGGCCGATAAGGATAATAGTAACAACAGCCGTAGCTCCAGAGCCATGAATTCCGGAATTGGAGTCACTGAAAGTTTTGCAGGTTGACTTTACCAGGAGAAGGCAGCTGGTTGCATATTTTGAAACAGGTGCAGATGGCATCAGTGTTCTTGAGGGGTCAGTTCCCTTGAGCTCGCGTGCACACAGACGAGGTGGCCCCCCTCTGGCTCTTGTTAGCCTGGGTTTACTTTCTCCATGACGTTCTTCTTATGGCACATGCTTGTTCCCCAAGCACCATCATGTGTGTTCCCGGACACGCTTCCCAGGGCAATGCTGGGAGACGCATCATCCACAACCACGTGACGTCAAAGGCAACTGACACAGAGAGCGTGAAGTCTGGAATTGGCAGATCTAGTTGAGGGTGTTCGGGTTTCCTGTCTTCAAATCCCACTGCACCTTTATGCAAATAAAGATCATTTGTACACAGGGTAAGATAGAGGGCATGGTTCTTCGGGACGGGTGGTGCTGATCCACTAAAGTCTTTGTAGAATAGAGAATATTTGGCAAGGGCCTTGAGAGAGATGTATGCAACTCATCGATTATCTCAGAGGGGGACACATGTCAGGGACAATTTGACAGACCCATCCCACAGCCCAGTATTTGTAAGACATTCTTGTATTGTCTCTGGGCGCAGCATGGCTCAAAACTTGAAAGGCATTTATAAGTATAATACGTTTCTTTCTTTTTTTTTTTTTAAGATTTTTATTTATTTATTTGACAGAGAGAGAGAGAGATCACAGGTACGCAGAGAGGCAGAGAGAGAGGGGGAAGCAGGCTCCCTGCTAAGCAGAGAGCCTGATGCGGGCCTCGATCCCAGGACTCTGGGATCACGACCTTTGCTGAAGGCAGAGGCTTTAACCCACTGAGCCACCCAGGCGCCCCAAGAATAATACATTTCAACTGGGATATGGGAGGTCATGTTTACTGAGTGCTGAGGGATTCGTCTCTATTTTTTTTTTTTACCTAATCTGCAAAATAATTAATGGCGTTTTACAGACAAGGAGACTTAGAGAATGAGAGCTTTTGTGATTTTTAAAAAGTGAAATGTCCGTGCATAATTGCAGCGGCCAACATTTATCGAGCATGTAATCTGATCTGGACACTACATTTTATAGCATCGCAGTGATCGCCACGAGGGTTGTCCAAGGGAGGCCCCATGACTGGTGGAGTTAGAGGGGGCCCCTCAGTAATGCAGGGCAGTGAGGCAGGTGGAAGCAAAGGGGGCTGCTAAAATCCTGATGGACGCTGCATTCGAGAACAAGGCTTAGGGGGCTGCAGCGGTGGGCTTCCTTGTGTTCTTGCTTCCCAGTTAGTCCTTAGAAAAGCCCACTTGGGGGGCATGTGGGGCCTGCCAGGGAGAAGCCTGAAAGATGGTGTCCTTTCACTTCTCCTGGTGAGCTGAGGACCAAAAAGGGATGGGACCTGTGGTGCTTAAGACTTCTGATTGGTTAGCTCCCCTCCAACCAAATTTGAATAGCAGATTATAACTCCCCTTCTAGAAAGAGCTGTTCTTTACCGCCCCCCCCCGCTCCCCCCAGGAACTCCCTCTGCCTCTGATGGCAGGAAGGGAAGGAGGAGGGACAACAGCCAGGAATTCTGGTCATCCCTTTCTCCTGAAAACCAGAGGTGAAGAGAAGGGACTTTCCCCTGCCCCCCTCAACATGGGTCTCATTTTAGTGTTTAGGAAATGGAGGGGGATATAGGCGAAGTAAGTTGGCCTAAGGTCACAATTCTTCCTTGGTTTCCGGAGCCGGCCTCTTGGTGACACCAGGCTGCTTCTGTCGAGCTCACACCCAGCCTCCCCTCCCTGGGGCCTTCCTCTGTAGCCTCCTCCCTGTCTTGGCAACTAAGACCCGAGTATGATTGGTGGCTAAAGCCTTTGAAAGGATCCCAGTGGAACTCTGTCCAGAGAATTCCATCCAGCTGCCGTCACCTGCTTAACTTGTATGTTGTCCTATTTTCCCTGATTTTTGACTCCCAACTGCCAGCAGTGATCCAGGCCACTCTCCAGATTTCACTGCTGCTGTCCACTCACTCCCAGCTCTGCGACTCAGGCCTTTTGACGCTTCCTATGGGTCCAGCGTTTCCTACTGTCCTTCCGGGTGTCACCAATAACCATTCTGGGCCCCACCTCTAGACAACGCCTGGATAGGGCAAGGTAGAAATTGGGGTTCAAGTTTAATCTGCTAATCCTCTCCATATCTAGACGTGCTATAAGGACGGCAATTTATTAAGTGCGAACATCGAGGATTCAGCTCTCTGTGGTCCTACTACACTATTACTTTGCTCTGCTCTGGGGTGGTATTTCAGTATATCGACCGCGTGACTCTTTTCCTGGCGAGGAAGTCTCGCCCATTTGCTGCCTCCAGGAAGGGATGGCTTGGGAGGAACAGCAAAAGGGCCCTGAGTTACCTGATATGTCTGACCCCGAGACCCGGGACTTAGGGAGAATATTAACAGTGTGAGAGAGAAGCAGCACCGGGCTCCCTGAGAACAGGGGACGTGGGGCTCTGTACTGCTCTGCCTTCCTAGCTCTGGTGAGAAGAGGGATGTCTGCAGTAACCCTGTATGCTGTCGAGTGGCAGGGGTTGAGGTGACTTTCCCAGGTGTGCCGGGGAGAGGTGACAATATGCCCGAAAAGATGTGAGGGCTTCAGGGCTCTTCCAGCAGAGAGCTGTGGGGACCTGCTAAAATCCTCCCCCAGCAGGGCGGGCAGAGCTGCACCTGCGGGCTGCGGGCTTCCTTTGTCCTCAGAGGGGCCCAGGTGGAGCTGGCCGATCAAGTCTTGATGCTGGAGATAAAGGGAAGAGAGGAGCGTCCTATGTGGGCCAGTGCCTGGGGACCTCTGGCTGGAGACCAGCGTGGCCAAGTGACCATGAGGTGTCCCACCATCTCACAAAATGGGGGGTCATGTGGCACAAGCTTCACCTCTCAATGTACATGAAATCCAGGGAAATGGGCTGGGAAAATCCCTAAATTGGCTGAGATGAAGTTTCTGACACTATCTAGAATGGGAGTTTGAAGTAATTAGGTTGTGAAAGATAACAGATTAAAGAATCGTTCCATGGTAAAAGAAAACAAAATAATGGTTTCTTGGAGTGGGGGTGGGGATTGACCCGGAAGGGGCTCAAAGAACTTTCTGGGGGTGATAGATGTCCTCTACATCTTGAGAGGGGAGTGCATGCCACGAGGGCCTGTGTTGATTAAAACCTATTAAACTGTAGGCGTAAGATCAGAGTATTTCATTGACTGCAAATTAGGCTTCCGTTAAAAAATTCACTAGATGGGGCACCTGAGTGGCTCAGTTGGTTGAGCATCTGCCTTCGGCTCAGGTCATGATCCCAGGGTCCCGGGATCGAGCCCCATGGCTTCCTGCTTCCATCCCCCCCCCGCCCCCACTCATGCTTTCTCACTCACTCTCCCTCTTTCAAATAAATAAAAAATAAAATCTTCAAAAAAAATTAAAGTCACATTTCTTGCATGCCATAGTGCATGACATTCTGAGAGTTCGGTGATTTCCTGAGGTCACACGCATGGAACCCCTTTTATGTGACCCTAGAGTCCATGTTTTCCCAGTTGAGAGAAGGGAGGCCTGCTGTGTGGGAGCCCAGCTCTGCCACTTCCTGCTGTGCGACCTTGGGCAAGCCCTGTGAAGGGTCATTGCCTCAGTTTCCCTCTCATGGTACGTGGGTAGGAACAGTTTCTACTTCAGAGGGTGCGTTAGTCCCTGTGAACATCTCAGAACAGGGTGGTTGACTCCTCCTTCCCCATAATCTGAGGCATCTCAAGCAGCCGTGGGAAGCAGAGCCCCCCCCGCCACTGAAACTGTGCTCTCAGTGGACCCCGGGTCCCAGGCAAGCCCAGATTAGCATGTGAACCTGAAGCTTCTTAGCTCAGTGGGAGCTCCAGCTGCAAGGCCCTGTAGACTGTTGACTAGACAGCGGAGTTTGGTGGCAGAACTGCCTCCCGACCAATCCACAGTGATGTAGAGAAACTTCGGGAAAGTTAAGTGGTGCTGGGAGAAGCGTGTGCCACCTTTAAAAGCCTGAATAGAGTCCACAGACGTTACGAGCGTTTACAGGGAAGATGGAAAAGACATGTTACAGAGAGTGCAGGCTTTTTAAAGTTAGATCAGGAATCCTGATGTGCTTTCCCTGAGCCTTTCCTTTTAGCTTTCTCTCAAGATATAAAGTATGGAAATGGCAGATGTGTATTCCCCTTTGGGGAATAATGCAGGTAGCGTTCGAGTCATGTTAAATTAATGTTCCTTCCACACTTTTATTGAGGGCCTGCTATTTGCTAGACAGAGTTTTGGGAGCTCAGGAGGATGCATGGAGAATAGACATTCCTTGGGGAATTTAAAGTATGGAAGGGGACACAGCTGTGTACGCAGATCAGCACAGGATTTGGGAATAAAATGTAGGTTGTGTTAGAGATGTGAGCAAAATGCCACGAGAACCTAGTTGGGGGCACGGAAATCTGTACGGGGGCGTGAGGGAAGTTTCTTGAGGCTGGGCTCTGAGGGGAGGGGTGGAAGTCTGGATCACAAGTAAAGGTTGCAAGAGAGGATGATGGAGACATGGGGCCAGGGGATACTGAGTCCTTCCTGTCAAGCGACTAAGGGTCTGCTTTGCATTTCCAAGAGAAGTATGTACAAGGAACACGAATAGGAGGCAGCACCCTTTTACTAAGAGCCACACAGTGTGCAACACCCAATACAGAGATCTCTCTCAAAGGCTGAACTGGGAGTAGGCAACCAAGGTTCAAAGTGACAGTGGGACTTTGCATTTCGCTCTCCCTCATCATCCTGCCCACCCCGCCACCATATGTAATTCTAGGCACCCGCCCACTCAGGTTATTTGTGGAGAGAGACTGCTGGTATTCAGATGAACACAGGTCCAAATTACTCATCTAACCTGGAAGAGGGAGACAAAGTAGAGAATCCCTGGCCTGAGAGACCAGGGCCTGCCACCATCTGCTGATTAGGAGGACGCTGGACCTTAGTGATGACGCCTTCTAGTGAGCAGAGCCTGGCCAATGTCTCAATTGTTGGCCAAGGAGACAGCCATGTTCTGCAGTAGCTGGGAAAAGCTGAGCTGAGTCTCACTCTTCCTACCCCGAAAGAGCAGGAAGGAAATGTTTCCTTCCCTCCAGTGAACAATAAGGGAGAATGGCATCCCCACCTAGGAGAGGAACAGCTTGGCGGAATGGGGGATAATGGCAGAGGGAGAGAGAGACTCTCCAGCAGACTCCACACTCAGCACAGAGCCTGATGAGGAGCTCGGACCCACGATCCTGAGATCATGACCTGAAATCAAGAGTTGGACGTTCAACCAACTGTGCCACCCAGACGCCTCTGTAGGCTTCCATTTTGTCCTCCCAGTTTCTACCAGAGTCCCATCTTTGCGATGAATGGAGCTCTCTCTTCACATGTGGTTAAATCTGGAAGTCAGTCAGCTGTAATCCACCCATCTTGACCCTCTCCAGATGTAACTTAGCAAAAACAATCGATGGAGGTCTAACTCAAGGGTTTCCTCTGGTCATGGGCGGTAGTAGAAACAAATCTTTGAACCTGTGTACCCTCCCACCACTGAATGCAGCAGCCAGCTGGGATGGACCATGGCTAGTGCAATGCCCAACGCTGTCACAGTACAGGTGGTGATGTCAACAGATAGTGGGGGGAAGTTGAATACAAGAAATATCTATATGCCGTAGAGGCTTCAGTCCTTCCATAGAGAATACGAGCAGTGATCTGAATGCCTTTGCTCCATTGGTTCTGCCATTTATGGTAGGGTATACAGCTACAATCATTTTATTGCTTTATATTTGGTGAAACTTGGTTATTTGTTTTAGAATAAACTTTGGATTCCCCAAAACTAATATTCAAGGAAAATTTAAATATAATCTTACTTTTTCCTAAGAGACTCGATAATCAACTCATCCTTTGTCAACATTTACCACCTACCTGAGGGCTGAAAATAAAATAATTGACTATACAACATCCAGGCTTTAACAGATTTGCCGAAAAATCTCCATCATCTTGTTCAGAATGTGGTGATTACCCTCAGGAGTCGGTGTCCAAACGTGGTGACTCACCCCCCCACACACATCTGCACGCTACATATGGCATAATTACTCTGGAAAGCATGACCTTTCATCTAAATCAAATGATTTTTCCACATTAATTTTACTCATTGGATCCTACATTTTCTTGTGAATGTGTGTGAAAAGGGAAAATAATGGCTAAGTTTCTAACTCCACCAAAAGGACTTTGTAAACACTGAAATGATATTATAAAGAAAGTCAATTAATTTCTGCAACTCATTTCTTCATCTAAATATAGGACAAAGAAAAGCTTTGGAAGCTCATTTCTTCAAAGATGGAACACCTAATATTATTCTGCATGCTATTATAAATTCGTGAAAATTCAACACTGAAGCTAAAACTTTTTTTTGTGTGTGGTGATATGGCATTTTAGTGAAACACACTTATGTGGTATCTATAATGTTATTACATTAAAAAAAAACCCCAACAATTATGAAGCCAGAATATACTTGGGATTGGTTGTAGTGTTACATAATTTAAAATGTTATTCAAATAAGTGAGTAGAATTATCACCACTAGCGTATGTGCTTTCCTTCATTGCTGCTTCATGTTGACCCACTTTAAAAACCTTTGAAACTCTAACGAACCACTTTCTAAAGAAACCTAAGGGTCTTGGAGTACTTTAGAACTTGTATCATAGGAAAGTCCTCTGCATCGTTGGTATCGTTTGTTGAAAAATACATTGGAAATCTTAATTTAAAATACTGAAAACCTTAAGCATCTGAAGCTTGTAAGCAAATTGCAGTGACTGAAAACAAAGTTTGCAAATCGGAAGGTGTTAAAATGAGTCCTTACAAAAGAAGGGGAGGACTTAATGCTCAGTGGAGCTCAAAGCGTGCACCGTATTTAACTTTGAAATGTTAGAATTGTTCATCGAGAGAGAAAAAATATCTTTTGATGTAACTCCTATTTTTAAGTGGGTAAATGAATATCCTGTATTAAAATGGAATAAGATAGGGGAAAAAAAGCCTTTAATTTTGCAGTTCTAAATTTAGCAAAATATTCAGAGAATCAAAATAGAAACAACTTATTTGACATAGTTCGTCTTATAAGAACATATACATTGTTGAAAAGCATTCTGCTTGGAGGCAAGCTGGCTATACGGGTAACAATATTTATGCCAACATTTTTACATATTTCAGTATAAAAATGGGTAGGAGAGTATTTTTCATTTCGCTGAATTTACTCTGAGCTTACTCTTTGCCTATATATAGTGAGAGAGGCTTCTCAATTAAAATGAAAATGGTATCCAGAAAAGAGTCAATTTTTGGGTACTAGTAACCACAAATTTATTTTCCATATGCTGCATCTCTGAAAAAGATCTTGGGCAACTTTATGAACAAACTAATAAGACTTCCGAAAATGCCAGTGATCCTGTATTAAAGTCACAAATGCATCTGATTAAAGAATGTGCATAGGCACTAAGAGAAATAAGTCTTTTTAAAAAAAAATATATTTATTTGGGAAAGAGAGAGAGCCCAAGTGGGGGGAGGGGCAGAAAGAGTGGGAGAGACACTCAAGCAGACTCTGGGCCCAGTGCAGAGCCTGACATGGGGGACCCCATCCCATGATCCTGAGATCATGAGCTGAGTTGAAATTAAGAGTTAACTGACTGAGCCACCCGGGCACCCCCAAATTCTTTTTTTTTTTTAAAGATTTATTTATTTATTTGACAGAGAGAGACACAGCGAGAGAGGGAACATAAGCAGAGGGAGTGGGAGAGGGAGAAGCAGGCTTCTGGCGGAGCAGGGAGCCCGACGTGGGGCTCGATCCCAGGACCCTGGGATCATGACCTGAGCCAAAGGCAGCCGCTTAACGACTGAGCTACCCCGGCACCCCAAACTCTTTTTCTTTTTCTTTTTTTAAATTTAACTTAATTTTTTCAGTGTTCCAAGATTCATTGTTCATGCACCATACCCAGTGGTCCATGCAATATCTTTTTATTTTTAATACTTAGATAATATGAAGAGACTTTTAAGTATTTCTCATAAAATATGTGGATATTTGATGTTTAAGTTTTTAGAAAGATTTTTGTTTCTGAAAATAGTTTTGGTATAAAACTCTTTCATTGGCGTACCAGTATAGAGTCTCTTTCTTAATACCTATATACATTTATTTAAGCATATATATGTAAACATGTGCATACCTATGTGTGTGGTATATATGCATAAGTCCATACGTACATGCATGTATACATATGTGTGTGTATATCAGTGTGTACATAGAAGCGTGTGTATACATAAGTATATATGTCTGATGAGGGAGAGAGATCACTGGTGAGATAGCCTATGTAACAAACTGCTATAGCCTGATGCCCAGGATAAGGAATCACAAATACTGATGCTGTGTGGTTATTCTTACTCTAAGACTATTATTTGCGTATCGTGTGATAAAGCAAATGAGTCAATAACTGAAATGCCAATTCTGGCTTTTCTGAACTCATTGAAAATCTGGATTCTCAGCACGTAAGGAAAGAAGTACTAATATAAGTTAAGAGATTTCAATAAAATCCTGAAGCCCGGAATTTAAACCAAAACCATCAGTCTGTATTTACAATGCATTTTTTAAAAAAATTATTCCCTGTAAAGGCGTGGAAATAGTCACTTTTCCAGTGTCAATGAACGTTCCTAGTGCCCAGACTGTGGTTTCCAAATGTGATTTCTTGTTAATATGAAGCCGAACTTCTTGGAAATGTTCAAGATCAGCCTGAAGTGAAGTATATTTCACTTTTTTTTAATTTTATTATTATTTTTAAAAAATTTTATTTATTTATTTGACAGAGAGAGAGAGAGATCCCAAGTAGGCAGAGAGGCAGGCAGAGGGAGAGGGGGAAACAGGCTCCCCACCAAGCAGAGAGCCCAATGTGGGGCTCGATCCCAGGACCCTGAGATCATGACCTGAGCCGAAGGCTTTAACCTCAGTGGCTTTAACCCACTGAGCCACCCGGGTGCCCCTGAAGTATATCTCCAATGAGCAGACAAGGAAGTCATCCATTTGAGCCATATCTAAAGAACAGAGGACCCAGCCTGCAGTGGCTTCCACTGCCCAAAGTGGGGGCGTTTGAGCAACCGTAGGGAGCATCAGTGGAACAAGACATCCGGTGTGTAAGTCCTCGAGTTTACGGTGGCACAAAACAAAAACCTCACCAGGGCACCTGCTGGCAGATGCCAGTGAATCGACTCATTTGAAAAACATGCAAGGGAGGGACTCAAGCATCTATTCTGCCTTTTCTCTCTGACTATATCAGCGAGTAACCAAACAGTTGATGGAGGAAGTTTCTCTGTATGAGCTCGTTCCGGTTAGTATATGAAGAACAAATGAGAAGATAGAGTGTCACCACGTTTCCAACCGTAATGGATCCAGGCACCGAACACTGGTGCTGCTAATGTCATAAAAGGGGCCGTCAGACATTGTGTCCACTGAGAGTGAACTCGACACCACCTACAAAGCATTCTTGCCCAGACCGTCAGATTTGAGTCTGATCAGGCTTTCAGATCCAACTATAACTTACGGAAAACACAGAAGACCGAGGAGAAAGTTAATGGACATCATGGTGATGGAACCGTAAAAATCTCGACTCTAAGAATTTCTAGAGGATAAATCATCTGTTCCTACAACAATAACTTTCCAGGATAGAGGTGGGAGATGGAGAATAAACATGTAAGCCCTTAAGAGATATATTATTACTCAGCCAAGATATATGGGGCACTCTTTGTATACTGATTAAACATGTAAATTGCTTACATTTTATATATAGACATGCACATATATTTTGTATATATGTAAGTGCATATATGTACGAATTTGTGTACAGATGTACATAATTGTATATGCACCATTGGAAGTGACTGTATTTGATGATATTAAGGAATGCTGCTAGGATTTGGGTATGATGATATTGTTAAGTTTTTAAAAATTCAGTCATTATTGAAATGCATTCTAAAATACTTACAGATAAAATGGGAAAGATGCATTATTTGTATACTTAAGCCGTCACTTCTGACAATAACAAAAAACACATGAAATCAGAAAAAGCTTGAAAAAAATCAAGATTCTAAGTGTTTCAGATAAGTTAGTAGTTGATTTCTAGAAAATTCTGACACTTGATTTTTTTTTATTGGATCATTCTTTTTTTTTTTTTTTTTTTTTTGAGTAGGCTCCGCATACAGCATGGAGCCCAGGGCAGGGCTTGAAATCAGGACCCTCAGATCAAGACCTGGGCTGAGATCAAGAGTCAGATGCTTAACCGCCTGAGCCACCCAGGCACCTGCAGGTCATTCTTTTACAGGAAAGACAAGGAATGTGAAAATGCGGAGTGACAAACATTATGTTCATTAATTGTCATGGTCCTTAGTTACATGGAGAAAGCCAGGGACACGGGTCCCTTTCCATGGATATAGACACGGAGCCTACGGTTCAGACTTGCCCCAAACGACACAAGCAGATCCAGCTTTCTGGATGTGGACGTGGCCATAGTGATCCACCACAAATGCTGCTGAATCTCCCTGTACTTTTTCAAGTAAAAAACGGCAAAGTCCTGTGACTTGGGCATTACTATCCCTGCTTTACGGACGAGGGGATTGAATTTCAACGGCAAGTTGCCCAGAGTCCACCCAGCTCTCAGCAGAGTCAGGATTTGAACCCAAACAAATGCCCTCACTTCAAAACTCAGGTCTGTTCCTCCTTCCACTAGTTGTCCCCGAAGCTCTGGACTCAGCCGGCCCCCAGCATCCCCACCACCAGCACCCACACGCTGAGATCATCTGCATGTGGTCTTCGCACCCTCTGGAGTTGGCATTCTGCTTCCAATGTCCCTTCCATTGCTCCTTGGAAACGGCAAGTTCTGTTTTTAGCAAAAGATCTGTCAAAGGCATCATGTGTCTGGGCTGACAGCAGAGAGAACTTCTGTTGGCTTCCATCTGGGAACCAAGCCGTTACAGATGGGAAGACTTGCTGCAACCTTGAAGATTAAAATAAGAAGACTTTTGCTCACAAGGTTAATGATTAAAAAGAGAGAGAGAAAGCCAGTGCTGCCAGGCAGTGCCATGCATCATGGCCGGTTAAGAGGTGGGCCGAGCTGGGTTAATGGGCTCTGCACCTGCTCCCACCTCACTGGCCCCCACTCCTTCCCCTCCACGTCCGTGAGACACAGGGACTTCCATTTATAAAGTGCCTCATCACATTATTAAAGCTGCATATTTGGAAGAAAACACCACTCAGCCGCATGATAGCAAGCCGTCCCTTTCCCCGGGAGACCTGGATGGGATATAAACGTTGCTTAGACATCATATAAAATTACAAAGTGTGCTTAACGGTTTAAATATTTCACTGTTGCAAAATCTGAGATGAGCGAACTTAGATGACGGATAGGGTGTCACTCCACCAGCAGGTGACGGGTGACATGCCGCTGATTTCGACACGAAAGGCCCTGAATTTCTGATCAATTTCTGATCAGACACTTGAACTTCCATGCTGGCTTGGACAACAGTTATCAGCATTATGACTGACGAGCGAAGTATTCTGTCTGGATCTGTTTTCCAAATCTGTGAAGGGGGCATAATGTGACCAGCCTCCCTTAGCTGGCAGAGTTTCTTTCTTTCTTTCTTTCTTTCTTTCTTTCTTTCTTTCTTTCTTTCTTTCTTTCTTTCTTCCTTTCTTCCTTTCTTCCTTTCTTCCTTTCTTCCTTTCTTCCTTTCTTCCTTTCTTCCTTTCTTCCTTTCTTTCTGTTTTCTTTCTTCCTTCCTTCCTTCCTTCCTTCCTTCCTTCCTTCCTTCCTTCCTTTCCTCCAAATACTTTTATTTTATTTTTTCAGTGTTACAAGAGTGATTGTTCATGCACCACACCCAGTGCTCCCTGCAATACGTGCCCTCCTCAATACCCACCACCAGGCTCGCCCAACCCCCCAACCCCCTCCCCTCCAAAACCCTGTTTGTTGCTCAGAGTCCACAGTTTCTCAAGGTTCATCTCCCCCTCTGATTTCTCCCAATTCCCCCTGTGTTTTTCCTTATGCAGGGTTATTTAAATAATAAACAAGGGCAGACTTTTGATTTCCACTCCGGTATGGGAGCAGCTTGGAAGTTGTCTCTCACGTTCACACAAAGAAAGGTGAACCAATTGAATATCAGCGACTCTTAGATCCATCAGAGACCTGAGGTCAAGGGCAGACTGTTGGTCCCCAAGGGAAAAGATGACCAGGTGGCCACCTAGAATTACAACTTACTGGAGTAGAGCGTCTGCAGCAGAAACTTCGCAGAACTCTGTACTGGTAACTGGCGGGGTCGGAAACAACCGTAATTGATCAAGTTTTGGAGGTTCCATGTGGACAAGTCTGAGCCTTAAAATCTTTTTTTTTTTTTTTTTAAAGATTTTATTTATTTATTTGACAGTCAGAGAGAGATAGATCACAAGGAGGCAGAGAGGCAGGCAGAGAGAGAGGAGGAAGCAGGCTCCCTGCTGAGCAGAGAGCCCGATGTGGGGCTCGATCCCAGGATTCTGAGATCATGACCCGAGCTCAAGGCAGAGGCTTTAAACCACTGAGCCACCCAGGCGCCCCTGAGCCTTAAAATCTTCATGGGACCCTAGTCTTAGGGAAGGCTCTCCCACTTTTGGATGTTCTATTTCCGGGAGTCCTATGAGGGTCTTATAGTGGATATTGGAGGAAAACCCCCTCAAGCTTCTGGCTGGGGAAGGGGATAAGTAACCGTGTTGAAATACACCAGGGCATTCTGCTCTTCTTAACAAGGCCTGGTTCAAGAGAAACTAGTTAAGCAGAGCCTGACCTGCTGGGGTGTTGGCTAGAGCCTAACTGATCCGGAGGAAGGGAAGCACTCACTCCAGCATCTCTAAATTTTCTGTCCCTCCTAAGAGGGGGAAACCAAAACACAACAAAACTGAGAAGCATGGTGACGGTCACAGCCTAAGGACACAAGCTCACTAAAGGACTGAGACCTAATTGTAGATCTCTAGAATGCTTCCTTAAAAAAAAAAAAAAAAAAAGATTTATTTATTTGAGAAAGAGAGAGAGAGGGCGTGAGCAGGGGGGGAGGAACAGAGGGAGAGGCAGATGGAGAAGCAGGCTCCCCACTGAGCAGGGAGCCCGACGTAGTGCTCGATCCCAGGACCCTGAGGTCATGACCTGAGCCAGAGGCAGATGCTTAACTGATTGAGCCCCCCAGGAGCCCCTAGAATGCTTTCATTCTCCTCATACCTCACCACCACATCAGGAGGGCTCTTGTGGAGTATCAGAAAAGAAACGATGCATTTGGAGATAAACTGGGATAATGAAGTGCAAATAATTCAAAAAATCAAAGTTTTTCATTCAACATTGTATTGGGAATCTCCATAGAAACAGAACCATATATATGTATATATATATGAGTGTGTAATAAACATGAGTTTATATGTTATAAATATAACACATATATAAACATATTTATATTTACACATAAACGCATATATATGTGTGTGTGTGTATATAGTTATATAGTTATATCATAAGGATATATAAGGAATTGGCTCATAGCATTATGGAAGGCAAGAAGTCCAAACTCTGTCGAGCCCATGTCCAAGTCCAAAGGCCAAAAGCTCCTAGAGAACCAGAAAGAGCTGATGTCCCAGTCCAAAGGCCATTAGACAGGAGCATTCGTCTTCTTTGGGCAGATTTCGTTCCGTTCAGGCCTTCAGCCGACTGGATGAGACCCACCCACATGAGGGAGGACAATCTGCTTTACTCAGTTTACCGACTTAAATAAAAACACCCTCACAGAAACACTCAGAATGATGTCTGACCAAATGTCTTGGAACACAACGTTGTCTGAGTTAACTCAAAGGTCGCCATGCACCCTGCACGAAGAATCTCTTCTCGGTTCAGTTTTCCATCTCAAAATATGCTCAGCACATTGGATGTCGTAAATGACCCATAGGTGTGGAGTAGGCCCAATGATGGCAGAATATTCCAAATCATGAAAGGCCAGCCACATCAAATACAACCAATTTAAGTTACACAAACTTCTCTCCATTATTGCTTTTTTATGGAAGATTAAAATCTCAAAATTAAATTTCCTCCCACTTTAAATTTGAAGGGTAGGTAATGAAACTAAAAGGCCACATTATTCCCTTCTTGATTTCATATTTGCTTTTGCATCCGAGCTGGTGGGGTGATTTTCGTGCCTGTCCACAGGGGCAGTTCTGGGGAATAAACTTCAGCTGACTTTGGGCGAGGTTCAGCCTCTACAGCACCTCTTGAGAGTGTGCCTAGGGAATGGCGGGGATCATGATAGCTGTGTCTTCAGGAAACAAGTGAGGCTTGTATCAAGGTGGTCTGGCAACAAGTAGGGATCTAGTTCAAGGATAGGACTCTGGATCCTGGGGGGAGGAATTCCAGGTACTCAGAGAGGAGGGCTAGTCGGCATGATTTCCCATAGAGGAGCAGAGACCAAGATGGCGTGACTTTGGTCCAGGTGCTAGGACTTCACGGCCACAAAGAGGTGTGTATGGAGTACTGGAATTCTATCTCTAGCATTGTGACTGGCCTGAAAACACAGGTAGGCAGGTGGCAAGCCTTGAGAAAAAGGAAGCCACCTGGAACCAGGAATCAGGTGAGTCCTGGAAAGACCTTACTCTTGTCTTCCCACTGAAGAACGAGCTGCTTGTTTTAAACAGCAAGGTGGCAAAACTTAGCTGTGAATTTCAGGCGTCAGGGAGACTGCATGGTCTCTTTTAACCTTCTAGGAATAACCCAAAACAATGTTGCAGCTCAATGTCCACCCCCTTCAAGGGCGGAAGAATCTCCCGTCTCAGAGGGAGGGGTCCACGAGCGCTGCTAAGTTGCAGTTGTAAAAGCCAATGTCAGCTACAGAAGATGGTGCTCCAGGGAGCACCTCGACCCCTGAAGCCAGTTTGGCTGAGTTCTGTAAGCGTTCACATTTTCCCTAGTTGCTGGGCTTTTCTTGGGCAAAGCGGGAACAGGGGCCGAGAAGGACTTTGGAACCTCTAGACTTTCTTTGCCTTTTTCAATAATGCCTGCTCTATGCTTCCAACATACTCGACGCCTGGAGTGCCTTTCCCCTCACACCCAGTTGTAAGTGTTGGTTCGTTCATTCGCTTCTTTGTCTACTTACTAATTTACTCCAGCACAGATGCCAGCTTCTCTGTGGAAACTTCCTTCTGTAATACGTCCAGTAGAAAATAACATCTCCCATTTTTGAGCCCGGAATGATACTATTTACCCCTCCTTTTAATACTCAGTCACAGACCTGGACAGGGACATCTCAGAAGGAAGTTCCACGCGTATCCACCCGCCTCCCCACCAGCCCGCCCAAAGCCGTGTGTTAAAAAGGCTGCTAAGACCACCCGTGGGGTCCTGTGTCGTCACCCTGGAGAAATGTGGGGGACTCGGTTGGTACAACAGGTGGGCATCCTTGTGGAGAACCAGGGAGTGATGTTTATCCACCTGCAGGTGAGGCTCGGAGGCATTCTAGAATAAAGCAAGTCCTCAATATCTCCCTCCCCAGTCGTCCCACACTGTGTGTGAAGGGGAGAACCAGGAGGAGGCCAGCATGGGAATTACCAATAGCACGTGCGCGCCTGACACGGTGGGCACCCCACGGACGCTGGCCTTATGGATGAGTTGGAGCTCCACTCTTCAAATTCCCAGAGTGCGTACCCTTCTCTGGATGTCCTAGGAGCCAAGAGTAAGTCGGCAAACCTGAATTATCTGCTCAGGCAGATCCAAGTAGACCTTTGCCTTCTTTCCTGTGTCTCCTTCAAAGCACATTTCTCACAGTCCTTTTTGGATGGAAGAAGAACAAAGGGAAGGAAATGGCAGGCAAACAATATGAGAGGGCAACTCAGAGAGGGAGACAAGCCTGTCCCCATGGGGCTTTCATGTATCGCATTCCTGTCTTGTTTCAAGCCCTCTGCTGACTTGCCAGCTGTTGGCTGTGAAGCTGGGCAGCCCTCCCTTTTCCCCTCGTCGTGCCTCCCTGGACTCCGTTGCCCCCTCTGAATAAATACACAGAACAACGTCTGCCTTCTCGTGTGATCATTACCCGAGGGAAGGTTGGTAAACTACTTAGGAACGTATTTGTTTCATGAATGGTAGGCACGCTGCTGCTGATCTGATGGCGAAGGCACCTGAGACACTCTGTGGCTCCCACCTCCTTCTCCTCCTCCTCCCGCAGGCGACACACACTGTTTCCGAGTCTCCTTCTCCTCTCCCTTCTGGCTTTAAATGTCGTTAGGTGCTGAGTCCCTTGACACATTTGGAAAAAAATGTTCTTTTTTTCCTTTCATCCTCACTTAATCCAGGCCCTACCCCTTCTCTGAATCTTCCCTGGAAATGCTTCTCCCACGCTGTCACTTTCATGTGCTCCATTTTCCACAGGAGTGGTTCTCAAACTGTGTTCCAAGGAGCCCGGATGTTACAGGGGGACATCTCATGGGTCACAGGGTCTTGACGGGTTCTAATTTTGGCAATGAATTCCTGATGGATCTCCTTGTGGGGGAAGGAGAAGGAAAAATATTTTTATAAGGTTTATGTAAACACCTTGACATTTTATTTATTTGTTTATTCTTTTTTAAATTAAATTAAATTAAGTTAAATTAAATTAAATTAAATTAATTTTTTTTTTCAGAGGGAGGGGTCCCTTGCCGGGTAGGCTGAGATCAAAGTTCGTGTTTCTGAGGAGGAAACCAATGATGGCTGGGACCGGGTGAGGAGAATTCGCACCATGTGCCCCTTTGCACCTTTTTAAAAATTTGAGGCCAGCTGCAAAAGGTACCTAGTCAGAAAAAAATTCGTAAAATTGAAATTAATAGTGTAGGAGGGTCGGGGTATGGGGAGACAGGCCCTTTGGCTCGGGTGGGAACGCCAGCAGGAACATATGCATGTTGGACAATGGCGATTGGGGAACTGGCCGTGGAGACTGAGCAGGAGAGAGTCTGGGGCATGCAGAACCCGTTTCACATCACCTCGGAGCTGCGGCGTTTCCCCTCTTCCAGGGGGAGGGCGTGAGGACGGAGCTGGTTTAAGAGGAACCTAAGCCAAGCCACCTGGCCTTGAACACGGTGAGACGGAACCCATGGAGGGTGAAGACCGGGTTTGGATACAAGCCTTGCGCCCCGGACCCCCCAACAGCGAGAGGTGAGGGAGAGCCTAGCCTGAGCAGCGGGCAGGAAGGTGGAGCGTTCCAGAAGCCCAGAGGGGACGAAACATCACAGGAAGAAGGAGTCACCATCCTGCTGATACTCCTGGGGCGGTCGGCTGTCAGGTACCTTTTTAAAATGCAGCCCTGATGAATTTGGAGACACTGTATGTTTGATACCCGTTTCCCATCAGAAACAGCCTGCTTGAAGAGCTTCAAGAAACGTTTCTAATATTCCTTCCCGTCCCTCAGTGATCACGGGAGGGCAGTTCGATTACACTCGCGGTGAAACTTCTCGAAAGGCTGTTTTCCGCTCCCTGCACTTGACTCTCCAGCTGCTGGCTTGTCCGCCTCGCCGTGTCACCAGCCCCAGCGTCGGCGTCACTGTCTGGTCTGCCCCCTCTTTCTACGTTCACTCCTGCTCTTCCTGGGCAAAGATTTGGCTTCTCTGCCCACCTGTCTCTTTCCTCTTTGGGCTTCTCTTTATCGGCTCCGTCTCTGCGTCTTCCCCCGCCCCCACATCATTGGTTTATTACAAAGTTCCTTTCCCGAATTTTACGGCATCTATATCTCTATCATATGTGATGAAGTTAAATACAATCTGTAATGCTTGTAAGTAAGGATAGGCTATTTTTTTTTCTTTTCTTTTCTTTTTTTAAGTTTTAAAATCACTGTTCTGAAAGTGACAGAAAACTGCCACCGGCAGGTAGAGAGGCAGCCAAAGTATGGCTCAATCTACAAGCTAATGGGAAGCAGCACAAAAATGTTAAGACTGTATTATTTAAATATTTACATGAGCTGAAAGCAAAGAAAAATGAGTCCCTTCAGTCTCTGCGTCTTTATCACAACAGATCCGGGGGCCAGGAAGGTGAAAATGGGGATCCCTGCAGGAGTGGGAGGAAGGGGAGAAGTCAAGAATCAAAGATGGCATTGGTTCAGTGTGGTACAGGGAGGGCGAAAAACCACACTGGCATCGGTTTATAAATCCAGTCCCTGTCAAATATGTATGAGTTCCAAAAAGAATTTTCTCTGAGAATGAGTAGTAATTCTAAAAATAAGGTGAAAAAAGTTAATCATTTTCTGGATTCACACTTTTTGAAAAATAAGTTCACAAAAGACACATGACATTTTTAAAGCCCATCATGATTCAGAACCTTACTTGGAGAATATTAATGAGTCATCTACTTATCAATTTCTTTTCAGACACTTAATTCAGTTCTTATAATTTAGCATTTTAATTACATGAAATAAATGGGTCCTTAAATGTGGAAAATGATTGTGGTACTTCATCCCGAGGTTAGCTTGAATGTATTGAGATTACCTTAAAGGATGTTACAGATATTTTTTTATCTGTAATAATTACAGAAATGTTTATTTGTGGCCCTGAGATAAGGGGGAAGGTCCACACAGATTCTCGAGTTTATATTACTGGATGTGTGTAATTAGAATGAGTAGGGGCTAATCACCATGATTTACCATAGTTAAAATAAGCTAATCTATTTCTTTTCCAAATACAGGAACACAAAAGTCTCAAAACAAGTAAGAAATCACAAAGAAGAAATACCATTTGAGATTTAATCCCAGAACTGATAACAACAGACCACACACATGCTCACCATCTATAGAGGATAGCTACAACCATTTGGGCGGCTATCATTTAAAATTATGACTTTAATAATTATTATAATAACAAGTGAACTTCAGTTCTTACATAGCTTATAGAATGCTTGCACATTTTATCTTTATTGAAACTCTGTGAGACAGAACTTTTAAAATTCTCTTTTAAATGATAAAACAGTATTTCAGAGAGATGAAGACATTTACCCAAGACAGTGGGATTAATGTGAGGGATAGAGCAGGATTAGAAGTGAGGTCGCCCGACTCTAAATCCTGTCTTCTTTTCTAGCATACAAGAGGATTAGAGCAGGCTCCTTGGTTATCTTGAGTGATTATTTGGAGGTAAACACTAAACTAATTTTCTTTAGAAGAGTCTCTTTCTTCCTCTCATCGACATGCAAAACAATTTTGAGTGTTCTCCCTGTCATTAGACGGGTTTCTCTGTTCTTTCCTCTCCCCAATGCTACACCAGACTGTTTTCAGACTCACCATCTCATTCGAACTCTGCAGAGCCTCTGAGAGGTGAGCGGGGCAAGGTATTTGATTTGCACTTAACAGAGGAAGAAATTAAAACAGAGACAAGGTAAAACAGCCATCCCCAAGGTGCGCATTCATTAACGGGAGAATCAAGGCGATCATAGTGCGCACTTCGTCTTGTCCTTAGAATCGCAACTCGGTTCAGAATCTTACCAATCTTGTGGCTCTTGAGTGAACTCTCCGTTCACAGACTTTCCCATCCTATACAATGGCCTGCCCCGTGACTCATCCCAAATTTAAAACGGTCTCAGAAGGAAAGACCCGCAGATTTGGCCTCATTATAAATAAATAAATAAGTAACAAATTCTGTATGGCATAAGGAAGCCTGAGAAGTTGCTTAGGAAAAATCTTTGTCGTATTAAAAGTTAATAACCATGTAATAGAAAGATCTCCCACAGACCAGAAGGGAAATGAGGAGTGGGGAATGCAGAAGCCGTGCACTTAACAGGAAATGCAAATTCGTAAATAACTAAGAAAAAATTCAGTGCCTCATTAATGCACTAATAATCCAACCTGAGCAGAACTCAGCCTGTTGTTATAACCCAGTTCTGACCTGGTAAGCACAATGGGCAACACTGGGGAGACTGGAAGCCGTCCGGAGGAGCCCCTTGGTGGTATTTGTTAACGTTTAATGCCATATGTTTGGACCCTGCGATTTGTCTAGCTAATGGATTCATTCTTTCCTTTAATTGAAGTTTATTTTTGGGTGCTGTATGCCAAGATTGTATGAGTCGTTGGAGACACAGATGTGAATAAAAGAAAGTCCTTGCCTCCATGTAGCCTCCTCCTCTAGAGACACTCAGGAAACTAGGAAATACTGAAAATTCTAGAGGAACTAGAAAATGTTCGATGGTGATGGGCGCTCTAGGAAAGGGAAGAGAGAGAGGGAGATATATGTAGAAGATGTGGATGGTGAGTCCAGGGAAGACCTCTGAGGTCTTTGTGAGGCTCAGTCATGGAATTTTCTGGAACTGAACAGAGAGAAGAGGAACTGGAAAGGTCCTGAGAGCAGAATGCGCGGTGGGTTTGAGCAGTAACGTGGGCTGGCGGGGCTTAAGCAGAGGGATGCTTTCGGTGTAAATACTTGGATAAGTGTGAAAGTATATATTTATCAGGATTTCATCTGGTTGTTAATTCCTGGTTGTAAATGCCCATTAATAGGAAAAGCGTTCGGTAAATTCCCATGCGTGCGACAGTGGACCATCGTGTGGGGCTGGAATGGAATGGGGGGTAGATCAGTGAGCATTTAACAGAAACATGCTCAAAATTCAGTGCCCACTGGGAAAGAGAAAGAGGTTACAAGATAATGTCTATACAGTGGGGCCATGCCCTATTAAAAAATAAATGTATATAATACAAAATTAAATGTATATGTGTAAACCATAGAAATGCAAATTATGAACTTAAAACTAACCTTAGGCCTCGTTTATAACAGAGAAACAGAATATTCCAAACTATTTAATTAAAAAAAAGAAAAACACCAAGGGGAATGGACTGGTTAACATTAGTGTAGGTCGTAATGCCGTCACTCCTATTCTCTCCACCTTCCGATGCCTCCTCCCTTTCCCCCTTTCTGGTGAATTTTTTCCTTATTCTACTCGTGCTCTTTGAAACCCAACACTTAAAGCAGAGTCCTCGTCCCTGCTTTTTGGCATGATCACCTGACATGGTGTTTTTGAGCCACTTTTCCTGATGGACCTGAGCTCCTGTGGGCTTCACAGGCACGGTCTGGGGTCTCAGTGCCTTCTTGCAGAAGTTCAAAATGGCGGAATGAACCCTCAAATGGCAGCTAGAACATGGCTGCTGGGATGAGTGGTGAAGTAGGCAGTTAGGTAACGGTCGTGTCAACAGCAATTTGAATCAGGTGCAGGCAAACCTGTTCCCATTCCCCAGGTAAGAAAACAGAGGCTCTCAGTATGTCCATGACTTTAATCTCACTGTCCTATTAGGTGTGTTCTGGAGGGGGTTCACCTTCCTACGCTTTCTGTTCAGTTTGGATCCTTGAAGACCGACTCAGTCTTCAGATTCACCCTCAATGACACGAGCTTATTCGTATTATCATATTTAATCTTCCCTGCCTTTTATGATAATTGAATGAGATAATGGATAAGAAAGGTTTTGCAACATAAAATCATTGTAGGTTGAAGGTTTTATTATAATGTCAATTTCATTCACCTTGGGAGGCCCTTGAATGTGGCAGAAAGGGCGCTGGATTTTCAATTTCAGTGATCTGGGTAGAGTTTATCCCGCCATTTTGAACTTCTGCAAGAAGGCACTGAGACCCCAGTTGGCAAGCATTGGCTAGGTGACTGTCTCTTCCTTCCTCCTGCCTCATCTCAAGGTTTGATTCTGGTGGGAACTCAGCTAAGACCTCATCCAAAGTCATTAGACCAGAACTTATTTCTGCCACCCAGCATCAGAGGTCCTGTTCACCTTCGTCTTTTTTGATTGTTGATATGGCCAAACTACTGGGTATCAGATCATATCTCATTCTGTTTTCATCTCCATTTCCCTGATTGCTATAGAAATGCAATTCTGACACTAATACCTGGAGTTAGAGCAAACTTCACGGATGAGGGGCATGGTCCTACCCAAGACAAGATTACTTTAGAAGCTAGAGGCAAGCTTGGGTTTCCCAGGTCCCTCACATTTCTGACCAACTGGCTCTGAATTTGGGGGTTGTCTTTACCTTCCTTGATTCAATAATTCGCTAGAATAACTTCCAGGATTCAGAAAAGTGCTATGGGTATGATTATAGTTTTATTATTGCAAAAAAGGAATCAAATCAGAGCCAGCTAAAAGAAGAGACAGAGCGAGGTCAGGGAGGGTCTCCAAGAAGAAGCTTCCATGTTCCCTGGAGTTGGAGGCAGGAGGGGACTGCATGGCCTCCCTGCATGTCAGCATGTAACAATAGCCCAGAGTTACGCTAACTGGGGAAAGTCACCCACGCTTCAGTGTCCAGTTCTTGAATGGAAATTTACCAAGGCGGGCATGACTGATTAAACACCCGCCATGAGGCTGAACTCAGTCTCCAACCCTCTCTCCTTTCTGGACGTCAGGCTGGTATCATACAGCCCAAACCAACCCTTGAATCGCAAACTTTATTGTAAAAATTAATCAATTTCTTCTTTGTGAGTGTTCTGTTTGTCTCTTGTTTAAGAAATCATTTCCTGTTCCAATATCCCAAAGACATTTCTTCTGTATCCTCTTGTAGGACCCTGAAAGTCTTGTATTTTAGTCATCGATCTATTTGGAATTTATGTGTACACGTTGCTTTTCTGGGCCTCAGCATCTTTCTCTGTGAAGTTGGTAGGTTGGATTAGTTAATCTTTAAGATTTGTTTCAGGTTTAAATTCAGTGATAAAAATATCCAGTATTTATGGATTACTTTCTCTGTGCTAGGACTTGTCCTGAGAACTTTACATGTGTTCCCTATCTGAGCCCACTTTGTCACTCTTTTCCAGGCATAGTGAGGCTGAGGACATGAGCTGATGTTGGACAGCCAGTAAGGGATCTGAAGCCAGAATAGAAACACACACATACACACACACACACACACACACACACACACACACACACCACACAGGAATATTACTTAACCATAAAAGAGAATGAAATCCTGCCATTTACAACAACCATGGATGGATCTAGAAGGTATCATGCTAAGTGAAATAAATCTGTCAGGGAAAGACAAATACCATATGCTCTCACTCCTATGTGGAATTTAAGAAACAAAACAAACAAAGGGGGAAAAAAAAAGACAAAGCAAGAAACAGACTCTCAACTCCAGAGAACACACTGATGGTCACCAGAGGGGAGGCAGGTGGGGGGATGGGGGAGGCAGGTGAAGAGGGTTAAAAGTACGTTTATTGTGATGAGCACTGAGTCATGTATGGAGATGTTGAATCGCTGTATTCTTTTTTTTAAAGATTTTATTTATTTATTTATTTATTTATTTATTTATTTGACAGAGGGAGAGAGATCACAAGTAGGCAGAGAGGCAGGCAGAGAGAGAGGGGGAAGCAGGCTCCCCGCTGAGCAGAGAGCCTGATGCGGGGCTCGATCCCAGGACCCCGAGATCACGACCTGAACCGAAGGCAGAGGCTTCAACCCACTGAGCCACCCAGGCGCCCCGAATCACTGTATTCTATACCTGAAACTAATATAACATTCTATGTTAAATATACTGGAATTAAAAGAATTTTAAATACATACCTACCTGAATACGTGAATGTCTTTAAAAATGGACTCCTTTATACAATAGCTACTAGGTGAGGGAGGAGGCGGGGGAACAGGCTGGTTAAGGGCTAGTAACTCAGAACTAGACAGCGTAGATTTGAGCTCCAGATCTGCTGTTTATTAGCTGCCTGATGACTTTGGGCAACCGCCGAACTCCCTTACGTCTCAGCTTCCCGTTCTGTAATCGGGGGAAACGATAGCACGGACGTTGCAGGGTCACCGCGGGAGCAGAGCCGGGCCAGGCGCGGTCTAACCATCATAAACACATTTGTCAGTATTACGGCGAGTGCTGACGAGCGTGGCTACCCTGCGCTCTACCCTACCCTGTGGCTACCCCAGTTAGCAAACCTCCAGAGACGGTCTCTTGGTCCTTAGGAGGCTCTCAGGGACATACTGGGATCCCTCCTGGTCTCAGCAGTGGGTCCCACCTCCCCAGAGCCGGCTCCAACCCCGTCACACTCTAGAGTGACTCCTTTGTCCCTGTCTAAAAATCTGCACAGTTAACCTTTCCCTGCCTGGTTCGGACGTGAACTCGAACCACCTAACTCTTAGCTCCTTGCCGGTCATTAACCGTTTGATGTGTTGGAGGGCTATCTCTTAACCTTGCGCCTCATTAGAATGAGTGATTTTGTGAGGCAATAAACCAGCCTTGCCTCTAATGGAAGCGGATTCCATCACCCCCCTCCTTCCTTAAAGATTCTTACAAAGAAAGCTATTACAGGTTTGCAGAGATTGATTTTAGTTAAAACCGAGTATGTATGAAAGCAGGCAGAGTGGTTATGACATAAATTACTTTGATATATTGAGTGCAAAGGCAAATGCAATTTCTTTCTTCCTTTTAGCTTTCCGTGTTCAGCAAAGGGGTGGTGATTTATCTTTTTATCCATTTCAGTCTGACGCAGGTTGCTTTTTAACTCCAGGGAAGAAGGGACAGATGGCCTGTGTTGGAGGGACTTGCTGGAGGAGGACAGAAAAGAAAAAAACAAAAGAATGAAGGCCCCTCTCCTGACCTGTGGGCCCTCAGCTGATCCTACCTGCCTTTCCCCTTCTCCCCACCTTGCCTGGCCTGCTACGGGTGGGGGGGGGGGGTAATAAACAGCAAATGCAACAAACCTCTCAAATGGAAATCAATAAGCAGTTACTATGCCGTTATCTTAAGCTCAATTTTTGTATAGCAAACTATAATGACGTATAATAAATATCAAGCCACCCTCATGGAGGAAACAAAGGATATATTCTATTATAGTCTAATTTTTTCTTTTTCCCAGATCCCATGTGCCCTCCTTTGGATGCTTTTAGGTCCACACAATAGACACTGAGTAGTTGATTTTCTTATGTCAGAGCCCTCACTCCTCTTGTTACTGTTTTGAGAAAGTTATTAATCTTTGCTCCTGCGGATCCTGAACATTTTCTTTGAGGCTCTACCTCTGGCATGATGTTGTGGAAGAGGCTTTGCCCTCACTGGCGTGCTCTGCGAATTTCTGACTTTGTGGCTTGATTCCTGCAAAGAAAGATGGAAATCCGGACTAAAGGACACAGAGGAGGTGTTCTTATTGCAGGACTTCTCAGGGGCTTTAATATGCTGCTGTGCTTTGTGGATCTCTGAGAGTGATAGAGTGTGCCACTTCTGGAACTTTGGACAAGGAACACTTTCTACAGAGTGCCTCTGGGTGATCACATCCTGTTGAAGTTCCTTGGAGAGACGCTCATCCCTTTTGCAAGGGTACAGCAGGCCTTTTCCAGGACAACCTTGTCCTTTCATCTCACTTGGCTTTTGTCTCTGTCCTGCATCCCATTCTGTTACCAGCTGCAGGCAAGTCACAGACATCCCCAATGCCCTCTGCCTCCCCCTACCTGCGCTCATGCGGCCCACACCGGCTTTTCTTCTTCAAAAGCCATTTCTTCTCCTTGTGCTCCCGGCAAATTCCGACATCTTTCAGAACCCAATTTTGTGGTCACCTCCGCAGTGAAACGTCCCCAAGCAGAGTTATGATGACTTCCTAGGATGCTGTGTTAGCCCCTTCAGAGGGAGAGGAACACAGGCACGTGTGTGACAACCGAGAGGGGTGTTCAGTAACGCCACAGTAGGAGAGGGCTGCCGGGGCGTTCGAATTTCCAGAACAAAACAAAACTGAAAAATCTGTGAAAATACTTGAAGTTTCCGATTCCAAGATATTGGCAAATATCTTGGTAAGCCGCTAAATTAAAAGGCACTTTGGAAAAGCAAGAGATGGCTGTTGAGCTGTGGATAGAGGACCCTGAGAGGGTCTCTTTGCTGAGGGGCCGTGGTTTGGCTGGATAGTCTTTGCAGATATGGGGTAACAGCTGAATGGCCTCAGGCAGGAGCAGCTCGGCACTGCTCCCAGAGCCTCGGAGTCAGCGCTTTTCCAGATAAATTTAACCTTGCCAGTGCAGGTCAGCGTCCAGTGACTGCCCCTCAGGCGTGTCCTTTAAGGAGAGGAGTGACAGACTCGCTCGCATCTTTCTAGAAACTCCCGTTTGCTGAATCCAACCAGACGCCAACTGGCAAAGAAATCCAGGTGATGAAGCCCACAGAGATAAAGCTCTTGGGATGGGGCAGCACACAGACGGGCAGAGAAATCCAGGGGGCGGGTAGGTAGAAAAGTGGAGAAGGACCAACCTGCCTTTCTGTAAGGTTCTATCAATTTACCTTCCCCCCGTGGCATATACGCTTAGTAATCCGTTTCCTCTCCAACACAGTACCCCGTCAAAGTATTGAATCGTTTCCTCTCTGATAGTTTTGAAAAATGTAACAGTGTACTTTCAATAGTCTTTTTCTTTTTATAGGTACGTTAATGATATATTTTTTATTTTTAATATAATTTTTAAAATATATTTATTATATTAATATATTTATATTTATTTTATATATATTTATTTTTATTTTATATTTTTTAATACTTTAAGGCCTATTTATATGTTTATTCTTCAAATATCAATAATTTCACAACCTTTGCCTCTGTGTTCCATTGGAGGGACTTCTTTTCTTACTGACTTATGGTGTTCTTTATGAAGAGAACCGACCTATTATTTCTGGGCTGACTTTTATAGGTTTTTTTTTTTTTTTTCCTGTTTCCCCTTTTCCTTTTACATTGTTTATATTTTTCTCCTGTGCCATTGGGTTTTTGTGTTGTCAGATTTATCAACTTTTTTCACGGAGTGTGGATATTATGCCATACTGCTGCCTTCTGTATGTTGAGATTTTATACATATATTTTTCCTAGTAATTATATTATTAGAAAAACCAACTGAAATTTATTTGAGTATAATTTTTGAAATATTCCACTACAAATCCTTACCATTTTTCCTCCCATCAGCTGTTCAATAAACACCTCTAATTTCTTCATTTTTTTAATAATTTTATTTTTATCAAATCCCAAATTCTTGCACATTTTGGTTTAATTCTGGACTTTCTTCATTTTTTTATAATTTTATTTTTATCAAATCCCAAATTCTTGCACATTTTGGTTTAATTCTGGACTTTCTATCCCCGTTGTTCTGCCAATTTTTTCATACCCCAGCTCCACTCTGCTGTAATGATGTACTTTATTGTGAGGCAGGATTGGTCTTACCTGATCCATGATTTATGTTTATTTATGTATTTTCTCCCATTATTGCATAAACTTGTGCGTTCTACTTCCGATTAATTAAGAATACTGGTAGGGTGTTTTTCCAGTTCTTAAAAAAAATCACAAAGAAAGAAGAGGAGGTAAGGAGGTAAGGGGTAAGAATCTTTCTCATTCGCTAACACAAGTTTCAATATTTTGGCAGAATCTTTTGTTTTTTTTCTTCAGATTTTTTTCAGATCTTTTTCATAGCTTTTATTTTATTAATTACCACCTGGTATAATTATGAAATGAGATTTTGGCAACAGTTAATGCTTTTTTTTAAAAGATTTTATTTATTTATTTGACACAGAGAGAGAGAGAGATCACAAGTAGGCAGAGAGGCAGGCAGAGAGAGAGGGGGAAGCAGGCTCCCCGCCGAGCAGAGAGCCCGATGTGGGGCTCAATCCCAGGACCCTGAGATCATGACCTGAGCCGAAGGCAGAGGCTTAACCCACTGAGCCACCCAGGCACCCCAACAGTTAATACTTTTGTAATGATTGTTGGTCTATGTGTTCACTCAAGAATTGGAGAATGATCTGTGTTTACAGAAATTTAGCTTTTTAGGTCCTTAATACTAGAATAGAATCTAATTCTCCATCCTCATAGAGATGGTATACAAAAGCCAGTTTTGTGCTTAATAGTTGAGTGATCCTTGGCAAGTTTTTTTTTTACTTCCCTGTGTCCTATATATATATATATATATATATATATATATATGCATATGAAATGAAGATGATAATGCATAACGAAGAAGATCGTCATACATTATAAAATTGGGTTCAAGTCTCAGACTCAGCCTTTACTTGTTTGTGACCTTGACCAAGTCCCTTAAACTTCTCAACCTGTTTCCTCATCAATAAAATTAGAAGTAGCTATTTGGAATAGTAAATCCTCTTTTAGAAGTTGGTTGTAAAGGACCAGTCTGTGCTCCTGGACTTTCCGATATACCACACAAAATACAATTTATGATTGTGTTAATCAACCTGGTTACTGAGGGAGGAGAGAGAGAAAGAGGGTGGGAAGGTGGGAGAAGAAGGAAAGGGGGGAGGTATTTGGCTTTATGTCCACTGAGGAACGGTATTTTGGGCACCGTATCAACTCTTGCTTACCCCCCCATCTAGCATCAGAGTCCAACATTGCTCTGACACACGGGCAGTTTAGGTTCTACCTTCCTTGACTGGATTTGGTCACATCTTCAATCTTGTTAAACTACATAGCACAACAAAGCCAAGTCCAAGAAAGGTTAACTGAGGGCTTTGGATTGATTGAAAGTGGTTGTCATTGGTGTTGTCCCTCCCACGTACAATGGGTTTTCATTAGACTTTTGTTGTCTTCCTTGGAGTGGTTGGAAACATTCATATGATGGATTAATCAATTTCCGAGTTAATGCATTCACGTGTGGTAATGACTTGCTCAGACGCCTCTCTGGCTGTCTGGATGGGCTTTAAGGAATTAAGTAGGACAGTGGAGGAACCCCACATTCAATTAAGAAAGAAAGTTGCAAAATGTTTTATTCTAACCTGGAAAATGAACCGAGGCTGATAATTTCCTTTTCTCTCCCATGATATATAAAAGGTTAAAAAAAAAAGCTGAACCCATAAAAAAATATAACATCATTTACATCTTCCAAATTGCAGTGGTTTTGGATGCATCATTAACTATAAATGGGTTGCAATAAAAACATTAATTAGTATAAAAACAGCCCAAAAAGCAAGATTTCAAGTTCATTTTGGCCCTCCTCAGAAGGATAGAAAGCTGTATATTTATACATTTACATATAACTAGGAACAGCTAAATCTTTTATCTGTAAAGAATGCAAAAGGAGGATGGAGAGAGAACCAACCAAAGTGACCATTTCCATAAACCACAACTGAATTTCAGTCCTGGGTGATCCTTCTCCTGGTTATTATGCTCATAAAATGCCTATAAAAATGGCATCATGCAGTTCCATATTTATAGTCTGTCAATGTCCCACCGATCCAATGGGTTGAGTTTACAAGGCAAGAAGTGATGGAGGGCTCACTCAAAGCCCACACCTCAGCCCATCCCGCTCTCACGTCCGTTTTATAGTTTTGAGTTGAATGGCCAGCTGAGCTTCAGCTGGAGGGAGACAGTTTGCAATGGAAAATGATTTTTTTTTCCCCAAATACTTTTATTTCTTCAGTGTTACAAGATTCATTGTTCATGCACCACACCCCATTCTCCATGCAATACGTGCCCTCCTCAATACCTACCACCATGTTCCCATTTGCAACAATCCCTGGCCACCAGAGGCCTAGTAGATCAGGGTCTGTCCGTGAGGGACAGGAACATTCGGGCTCAGCACACTGAGTCTATAGGATGCTACAGGTATTGCAAATAAAGACCTCCTGCTAAATCAAAATGTCTTCATTTCTGGGCTTTACCCCCTTCGAAGAATAAAAAGGATGTTCCTCTTTTTTCCTTATGGCAAGAAAAGAAAATTTGATTAAGCAATGGTAAGGTTCTGGAGGAAATTGGTGGGGGAGGAGGGGAGTTGCGACCTTGCAAGGACCTCTTCTCGAGGGTAGAACTTCATCCACATTGCTTGGCCAATTATTATTATTATTATTATTTTATTATTTTTTTAAAGATTTTATTTATTTATCTGACAGAGACAGAGAGATCACAAGTAGGCAGAGAGGCAGGCAGAGAGAGAGGGGGAAGCAGGCTCCCCGCTGAGCAGAGAGCCCGATGTGGGGCTCAATCCCAGGACCCTGAGATCATGACCTGAGCTGAAGATCACCACTGAGCCACTCAGGTGCCCCCGGTTGGCCAGTTCTTAATAGCAAAAGCTGCCCTATGTACCATTTCCCTGCTCCTGGAGTGTTCATCTCTCCCATCCAGTGCTGAGGCCAAGACAGGAAGCCACACTGCAGCAAGCCAGAGCCTCAGGCCACCCATGGCCGTCCACTAATGTGGCTGCCGAAAGCCTGTGATCACAGACCCAGAAGCATTGCCCTTCAAAAGCCATGGTCCCCAGTGCAGCATGCTGGAGTCTGAATGATGGGAGCAAGCATTTTCATTTGTGAGATGTCACGAGCACATGAGACATGAAGCAGTTTGGTCCGGTTGGATGGCAATCTGTGGGGAGGACGGTGGGGGAGATGAATCCCGAAGAGCTGGGGTCAGAAATGGCTAGAGGTAAAAACTAAGAGAAAGCAGCTGATGGATCCCTTCCTTCTGTGTGTCCTCCCTTCACGCTGTGTGGATTTCCATCCTGGTTCTTTTCAGATTTGGTTGCACTTCTCAAATACAAGTTGCTTTACTTCGGTCTAAGACCTCGAGGAGTGTTTGTTATTTTCCTTTCAATCCCAAATGACCAGGCGGTGCTTGGCTCGATAGAACACCATATAATTATAGCCAACTGATTATTAAGAACGTGGATAGTAGAACCAAATAGAGCTGGGCTTGGGTTGTGATCTGCTGCCTACCTACTAGGATCTTGCTCAGCTTCAGTACCAGAATATTACTAATAAAATTATTGTTTTAATTAATTATTATTATTACTCACATGTTTTCATTGTTAACTATGTGTCAGGCATTGATGAACTTTTTATGTGCACATCTCATTTAATTCTCATTAAAAACTTTGTGTCATCCATATAGTTTTATCCCCATAATTCAGTTAAAAAGTAGTAGTGCATACATAATACCACTTACTTAAATTATAATATCTGACCCTTATTCGTTATTTAATACATATTGACAAATGTACAAAATCCTTAAATTGTTTTTCCATCTCAGTTTAAGTAAGGAAGTTAATATTGAAGCCAGATAAACAGAACCTAAAGTGTCCCCAAGCATTCGTTATCTGTTGCTGTGAAATTATCCCAAAACTTAGTGGCTTGACAACAACAATAAACATTTATTATCTCATACGGCATTTGTGGGTCAGAAATCCAGGAGCAGCTTGGCTTGGTGTTTCTGGCTCAGATCTCTCATGAAATCGTAGTCAAGATTTTGGCTGGGATTGCTGTCATTTGATGATTTGCCTGGGAGGAGAAGGTCCACTTCCAAGATGGCTCACTCAGACACTTGACAAGTTATTGCTGGTTTTTTGGCAAAAGGCTCCAGGTCCTTGCCCTATGGATGGTTCCATTGGGCTGCTTGAGTGTGCTCACAACATGGCAGCTGGTGTCTCCCAGACTGGGTGATCCAAGAGAAGACAAGGAGAAAACCACTCAGACTTTTACGACCTAGTTTTGAAAGTCACGCTCTGCAATTTTTGCACTATTTCTTTAGTTGTAGCCCTACTCAAGAGCGTGAAAACTGGGAGGCAGGAATCACTGGAAGCCATCTTGAAAAGTGGAAACGGAAAGATCACAGGGTCAAATCTGGGTCAGCTCAGGACCGAGGTGTTTGAGGCGTGTGAGGTGTGTGAGGGTGTGAACAATCCAAAAGTGACAAAGGCCAGGTTGTAGGTCACTCCAAGTGTGTGGTTCTGGCTGGGGAACTTGACTTAAGTGGTCTATCTTCATAGAGACATACCTTCTCTGAAAACTTGGAAACTTGGATGCTCTTTTTGAATGGTTGGATGGGTGGAAGTAGAAACCATGAATGCATCTATCTCAGATATACTAATGGGGAGACGTATAAACAAAGCAAATTCTTCAGCATAAAGTTTAAAAGTTAGTGATCTGGTCAGCAGAGATGCAAAAGACAATGTGTTGCTGATAAGAACAAGAAGTGGCCCAAAAGGTGAGGTTGCTGAATTGAACCTGCAATTTCAAGAGAAATAATAGGGATAAAATGACACTGTATTAATGAAGAAGTATTAAAGATCTGATTCCAAAAACCAAATTTGCTATTCAGCGTTATCTTTGCAGAGGGTGGGGCGGGGGAGAGGAAGGATGATGGTATTTAGATCAGAAAATCTGGGTCAAATGTATCCCAAGGAATTAATAAGCCTTTATCTTTCCTGAACAGAAAAGAGTAGAGGAGGAGGAAAAAGAAAGATTTGATTTATAACAAGCAATGCATAGCTCCTGCAAAGAAGTTATAATATTTTCATTATTTTCTGGCTCAAGTGGTTGACTTGCTTTCATGGTCAAGTTCAGAGGTTGATTTTGCAGTGGTTCATCAAATTACATCTTTAAGTCCAGAGTCACAAGGGCCCTTCCTCCCACTGACTCTTATTTATTTTATTTTTATTTTTATTTTTATTTTTTGCAGTCATGCTGAGGAACAAAGCTGGTTCTGCAATCCAGCATAATTTATTCTTCATTAGTCTAAGCTATGACTTGTTCATGATTATATTCAATTTCAATGTTTACAGATTCATTTTCATAATATTTCCTCTGGGTTTATTATTTCCATTTGTAAAAATTCACTAAGTCCTCTAAATCAGGGGAAGCTGGTGTAATTTGCCAGGGGCCATTGCTCTGACTCACTCTGGGCCGAGAGCTTTGCAACAGCAGCTAGATGATGCTATACTTGAGAGAACTTGACTTTCAGACCCTGTGGAGAGCTCCTCAGGGCTCCTTTGCTTGTCTCCGAATTCTATGAAATAAGATGTATGATGTGTTGGGGGGTGAGAATGGGCTTTGAGAAAACAGGTGGCTTTGATGTGTCACGGATAACCATGCTTTGGTCTTCTCAACATAGCATTTGCTAGGGCACGGCTCCCTCCCACCACCAGACCGTCCACATGGTTACCATGGGAATTGCCATGTAATTACAGTGTGAGACTCTATTGGTGGTTGTGGGTTAGGCAATATCTTATTTATTTTTCTGTCTCCATGTATTGATTCCAAAGAGGTAGCTTTGGAAAAATGGACATTTGTAGGGTAACATATTCAGTCATTCCTTTATTTATTCAATCCACATTTTCTAAGAACATAGAATGTATTAGATAGCAGCTTGGCTTCTAAGGATGCAATGATTTTATTCTCCAGTTCTTGAGAGTCAATCCATTATTGTTTCCCTATAGCATCTTTCAATCTTAAGTTTATTTTATTTTATTTTTAATTAATCTCCGCACCCAGTGTGGGGCTCAAATTTACAACCCCGAGATCAAGGGTCATACGCTCTACTGCCTGAGCCAGCCAGGTGCCTCAACATCTCCCAATCTTATACATTGATCCTTCAGCAAAAGAATGACAGGACCAGTTTCTGTTTTTAGTATATCTATATTAATGCCATTTTGGATAAGCCATGTGGATTTCCTCTGATAATGGACATGAAAGTATCCATTCTATGATTGTCTAAATGAGCCCCCTAAGTAGTGTATGAACTTACATCAGAACCAGGGTGGTCTTTAAATTTCTTTCCTAAGACCTTGACTCCATGGAAATCTTCTATTAATTGAGACTATTTCAGTCTAAAGTAACAAAACACCTGATTTAAACTGACCTGACCACAAAAGGGAATGTCTTGCCGTATGGGACTCATCCACCGATAAACCCACCTGACCTCAAGCATGAGTCCACAGGCCATCAGGATGTGGTTCTTGTATCTCTCCGTGTCTTGGCTCTGCTGTCGCTTGGATGACCCCATTCTCCAACAGGCTTTTAGAATCACCAGCTGCCTCAATACATCTCTTAGACTGCATCCTACCTGGTTCAGATCCAGCATGAAAACAACCATGTGAAGTATGACCGATTGAAGTCCTGAAGTTCACTCTGACTGGATTAGCTTAGGTCATGAGCCCACTGTTGAGCCAATTCTTTTTTTTTTTTTTGAAGCAATTTCAGTGAATGATTGTCTACCTTAAAAATTATCCCAAGGAGGCATTCTTCCATTTTTCTCCTCAGTGCATTTCACTGTATCACAACTGATGTTTAACTTAAGATTAACCAGCGGGTACTTTAATCCATCGTTCCTTCCTTCTTATCAGATAAGTAGACCTAAAACTTGGGCTTTTATTTTACTTTAGACCCCAGAAGTCACTGCTACTTAAAGGTAGATTGTCCTAATTTGAGTTTTGATGGCAGCTCCTTTTCCGCACGGTGTGAACCATCTTTAAAGCTTCAATTTCAACAGTGTCCCAACTATCCAGGTGTACTGCCATTTCCCCAGCTGCCCTAGACCTTCAGCCAGTATCTGCACTAGTTTTTCACATGGCACTCCTGGACGCAGGACACCAGTAAAGCTCATTTGTCACCTGTAAAATGGGAATGATAACGTGTATCCTCCTGAAGGTGGAGGGATTGGATGTGAAGATCCTTTGTAAACCGTGAAGTGGAACTCGGTTTTAAAAAGGGAAATGCTATTATGAGGAAGCCAGTGTCTAATGGCATGACTGAGATCTGGCTTATTTCATGTTTCCTGAGCCTCGGATGCTCTTCTTTCTACAAGTATTTGCCAAAGTCGTCTTACTCTCATGCTTTTCAGAAAATTCCATCAGTCTTCCCTGCCCTGGCCTACTCATACAGAAACCTCCAGGTCCTCCCATGTCAGAGACAAATTTCTTCGTCTTTTTTTTTTTTTTTTATACTGATCATGTCTTATCTCTATTTTGCTACTGATTTAAGTTCTTGAAAGTCTTTCGTGCTAGATATTTAATACTTCAAAGTCAAAGATTGTTTTTATTCATCTCTGTATTTCCAGTACCTGGCATGGTTGTGATGCTCAAGTCAGGAAGGAAGGAAGAAGGGAGAGAAGGAGGAAAGGGGAAGGAAGGAAGAAAGGAAGGAATCAAATATATCTGAGTGAGCATCCTCTTCTGACCACCCTGAACACTTCTGCAAGGAAGAGAGTTACTTTTCATACGAGGTCATGAAGCAGCCTTGCATCTCGGATGTTTCCACCTGCAGACACCGTAGCTTATATCGGCAGCACACCTTGGAAACAACAGGGATTAAACCCATAGTCATCTCTGCTTTCCCTGAGCATCACCCTAATCCCATCCCATTTTTGGAATGTTCTCTGGCTCAGCTTGAATTGAGGGGCCTCTATCCAGCTGACCGCACCTTGTATATAGGTCTAGTAGAACAATCATATTGCATTCATCTTTTTTTTCTCCCCAAATATGTTTATTTTAATTTTTCAGTATTACAAGATTGATTGTTCATCTTTTTAAAATATTTTTTCTGCAAATCTGTGTTCTGTACTGGATCACGAACTGTGGACAGAAAGGAACTACGTTGTGTACTTTTCGGTTCAGCGGTACCAGCTGATACCTCAAGGAGATTTTAGGAGAATAGGCAGGGACCATGAGAAGCAGTAGAGGTAGACATGTCAAGAGATCTAGATGCAAAGGTAAAGAAACAGAAAGATTTCGCTGGGGTAGGATCTGACCACTTTTAGTCTTGTCCCCTCCTGTTTGCCTCCTTGATGTGTGTGCATGTGCAGGGGCATGCACGTATGTGTGTGCACATGACATTTATTGAGAGTCTCCCAGACATGATGTTAGATCTTTTGCGTCAGAATTACTAGTCCTCACAATTTCATGGGAAGGCATGACTTAGCTTCCCCATTTTGTGGAGGAAAGAAAAGTTGGTCAGACTACAGAATCCAGGGGCACCTGGGTGGCTCAGTCGGTTAAGTGTCTGACTCTTGGTTTCTGCTCAGGTCGTGATCTCAGGGTCATGAGATCAAGGCCCTCATCAGGCTTCATGTTCGGCACAGAGTCTGCTTGAGATTCTCTCTCCCTCTGCCCCTTCTCCTTGCACACTCTCTCTTTCTAAAATTAATAAATAAATCTTAAAAAAATAAGAAGACAGAATCCATTTGCCCATGGTTTCCAGCATAGATAAGCCAGGACTCAAACCCGTGCCAGTTGGAATTCAAAAACCATGTTCTTTTCATTAAGCCACCTTTCTTTTCTAGCCTGAGTACAAACTGGTCTCAAAATTATCTCTTCTCACCACCCCCTCCAGGTTTTTTTTGTTGTTGTTGTTTTATAAACAAGGTGGTCCCTTCTCTTCTTTTTCCTTTCCTCCACAATCCTATTTAGTCAAAGTTAGAGTTATCCCAAGAATATCTTCATGTTGGCCCAGACAGCTTCATTATATGTGCCAAAGATGTCGTGTTAGAAAATTATACATTCTGGCAAGAAAATCCCCACTGTATCATTTTCAGATCAAATCCACTGAGAGTTTTGCATGTTAATAGATCAAAAGAAAACCCACAGAATGTCAGTAAGGTGTCGCTCCTATAATATGAAACCTCTCACTGCTACTGCTGCTCAAATATTTTTTAAGCAAACAATTACTTCACACAATACATCTCTCGAATTCTGTGTTCCCAGTTGTTCCTAAGAAACTAGAGTCTGCGTGGGAAGAGGAACCAAAGCAGGACTGTCTTGATTCACCTCAATTAAGAGTTTGCCAGCCTGTGTTTATGGAAAGATTCCTGGTTCATAGGGACCTCAACTTCCAGAAGGAGAGTGCATCAAATCAGTAAGGCATTCCTCTACACGGGCCCTGCCTTCTTGCCCTCCTACCCTCCCACCTTCTGTCCCTCCTTTCCATTTCCTTTTTTAAAAAAAAATATTTTATTTATTTGTTTGTCACAGAAAGAGAGAGAGAGAGAGCAAAAGAAGGGAGAACTGTAGGCAGAGTAGGCAGAGGGAGAAGCAGGCTCCCCACATAGCAAGGAGCCCGACTTGGGACTCAATCCCAGGAGCCTGAGATCATGATCTGAGCTGAAGGCAGATGATTAACCAACTGAGCCAGCCAGGTGTCCTTCCATTTACTTTTTTTTTTTTTAGTATGCATCTTTTTAAAAATTAGTTTCAGAGGTAGAATTTAGTGATTCATCAGTTGCAAATAACACCCAGTGCTCATTCCATCACGTGCCCTCCTTCATGCCCATCCCCCAGTCATCACATCTCCGATGCCCACCTCCCCTCCAGCAACCATCAGTTTCCTAGAGTTAAGAGTCTCTTATGGCTTGCCTCTCTTTCTATGTTTGTCTTATTTTTCCTTCCCTTCCCCTACGTTCATCTGTGTTGTTTCTTAAATTCCACATATGAGTGAAACCATGTGGTATTTTTCTGACTGACTTATTTTGCATAGTATAATACCCTCTAGTTCCATCCTCACCGTCTTTTTGATGGCTGAGTGATATCCCATTGTATATACCTATGACATCTTCTTTATCCATTTACTTTTAAAATTTATTTTAGCGTGTGTTTCATTTACAAGGTCCTATGGTTCTCTGAGCCTTCTACCCGAACCATGCCTATCCCATCACCCATTCCGCAGAGGTGGTCACTTTAAAGCCATTTTGTGGACTTATTTCTCTAAATGGCCCATCGTCTTTGTCCACTCAAGCCACCATAACCAAATACCACAGACCGTGGCTTAAACAACAAACATTTATTTCTCGTCGTTCTGGAGGCTGGAAGTGCAGGACCAGGGTGCCATCATGGTCGGGTTCTGGGGAGGACTGCTTCCTGATTCGTAGACAGCTGTCTTTTTGTTGTGTTCTCATGTGGGAAGGGACCAGGGAGCTCTCTGGGGTCTCTTTTATCAAGGCACTAACCCCATCATGACATCTCCACCATCATGACCTCATCACCTCCCAAAGGCTCCACTCCACTACCATCCCAGAGGGAATGAGGTCTCAATGTATGCGTTTGGGGAGGATGCAAACATTCGGTCTATAGTCCCTGCGTATGTTGACGCCACACCATTATTTAGGAGTCCCTTCATTTCCCACAGTAGAATGTGAGATTGCTCTCTTTCATAGCCCTACGCATGCAAGCTCCACGTTTCCACGTCCCCAACACGCAGTGTTTATGTGATTTTGAGGGCACAGGTGACACTTCTAGTTGATGCGACCTATACCCTGCCCTGCCATATATACTGTGGTTGTTTCCTTTTCCTCCCTTACATTTCCTTTTCCTCAAAGTCACTGTTTTGTTCGATTTGCCTGTTTGCTTACTTTTCACATGCTGTTCTTAGGAATTCTCACCAGATTCTGCCCCTGTAGTAGAAATCTCTCAAAATATTTGAATAATTAGTCTGTGATTTTTATCTCTTTTGAAAGAAGCTCTCCCACAGCCTTCTGATCTGTTTTCAATTCCCCTAGTTGCTTCCTAGAATTACGGTCCAACTGTCCACTTAGCTCTTCCTTCGCTGTCATCCTGGGAATTACCCTTGCCTCTCTCACACTGAATTCTCAGTTTGTTTTTTTTTTTTTTTTTTAAGAATCTTATTCTACTCTTTCTTTGTCTTATGTTTTAGTTTGGGTGGAGCACATTTTCTGTTAACTTCCCGGTAGTAGGTGCCCTGGGTGAAATATGTTTGAGGTATTCCGTGACAAATTTGTTCTACCCTCATAATTAATTATTTTGCAGTTGACCCTTGAACAACATGGGTTTGAAATGCATGGGTCTACCTATATGTAGATTTTTTTCCTCTGATAAATAAAGCATAGTGCTGTAAATGTATTTTCTCTTACAATTTTCTTTTCCTCTCTAGCTTACTATATTGTAAGAATACAGTATACAAAACATATAACATACAAAATATATATTAACTGGCTGATTATGTTATTGATAAGGCTAGCCAACAGTAGACTATTAGAAGTTTCGGGGAGTCAAAAGTTAGATGCAGATTTTTGACTGTGTGGGGGTCCATGTCCCTAAACCCCATGTTGTTCAATTATTATACTTTGAATTCTAAGATGAAATAATTTTGACATTAGAATTAGAAAGTCAGTATTTCATATCATCCAGATTTCATTATTACAGGTGAAAAACCCAGTTCTAATCTATTCATGATCCTGCATATGAAAATGTTTCCCCTTTCTCTTTGAAAACTGGGAAGATCTGCCTCACCTCAGAGTAGCTATATTCACTTTCTGTCACTGCATGACAAATTACCATAAACTTTGTGGCTTAAAACAACACTCATTTTTTGGCTCACAGCTCTGTAGGGGCATAAGTCTGTCATGGTATGAGTGGGTTCTCTCCCCCAGGGCATCACGAGGCTAAATCAAAGTGTCCGCCTGGCCCAGTTCTTGCTGGGACACTCTGGGAAAAAATGTCTTCCAAACTCCCTCTTGGAATTTTGTTCCTCACTCTTATAGGACCATTTTCCTTGCTGGTCATCTTCTGGGGATTCATTGACATATGGCTCCTTCCATCTTGAAGCCAACAGCCATGCGTGGGATCCTCATTGGCTTTAGAGTCTGTCTTCCTTTCCTGCGACCAGTCAGAAGGAGCTCTTTCTCTTAAGAGGCTCATCTTAAACCAGACCATGTTAGGTCAGGCCCACTGACGTAATAACAGGAATAAAATCCATCCTATTCCTACACTAAGAGAGTGATACAGGGAATGGGGAATCTTGAGGATCCGCTTTGAGCTCTGCCTGTCAGGGTTCTGAAATATTATGGTGTTGTGCCTTTGTGTGCCTGAGCCCTCCACCTGCTATGCCAAGCTTCAGGTGGATGCTTCCAGTCTTGGAATTGAAGACTTCAGTTCCGGGAAGTCCTCCTGAACTATTTCTTCAAACCCCATTAGTTAGATCCATTGTCACTGTTGTTTTGCACGTCTGCATTTGTCCTCCAATCTTCTTCTTATTTCTTGTTTCTCCTCAGTCTTTGTGCTTTACTTTCTGAGAGAAAGTAAGTAACTTGAGCAAGAAAGTAACTTCAGCCTCCAGTTCTGCTGCCCTTTTTATTTATTTCTGAAGTAATACCTAATTTCCAAGAGCTCATAGTATTATTTCATTAAAAAATATATCTTTCTTTTCAGGTATCAGAGGTACAGGATGTTCTGTGATATCTCCAGGGTTACTAATGACAGTTTTTCTTTTAACTTTTTTTAATTTTTTTAATTTTTCCCTCCAAATACATTTATTTTATTTTTTTCAGTGTTACAAGATTAATTGTTCATGCACCACACCCAATGCTCCATGCAGTATGTGCCCTCCTCAATACCCACCACCAGGCTCACCCAACCCTCCGCCCCCCACCAAAACCCTCAGTTTGTTGCTCAGAGTCCACAGTCTCTCATGGTTCATTCCCCCCTCTGATTTTCCCCCATTCTTTTAACTTTTTTCTCTAAGTTATTTTATTCTGTTTGTTCTCATCTGTCTTTTTTATTGAATGCTTCTTGAATGCTAGAGGATCCATGAGTGTCTCACATATTTGGGAATCAGCATGTGGTTAAGTCCTGTTTACTGTATTTCATACTATAGCCTCATATGATGAGACAATTGAGTGAGATGTGATCCTGACAGATACATATAATTAATTCTCCCTTACTTCTCATTACCCAGAAAGTGTGGAATAGGTCATAAGAGTTTTTGTTTCTTTGTTTGTTTTTTTGTTGTTTTTCTTTTTTGTTTTGTTTTGTTTTTAAGAGAGAAGGGGGTGGAGGGGCAAAAGGAGAGAGAGAATCTCAATCAGGTTCTATTCCCAGCTTTTTACCTGATGCAGGGCTTGATCTCACGTCCCTGAAGATCATGACCTGAGCTGAGATCAAGAGTCAGACACTTAACTGACTGAGCTACCCAGGCACCCCAAGAACTCTTTTGTTCACTCACTGGAATAATTTATAGTTTAGCTTTTTAACCAGAAAGGGGCAGTGTAGAGGAGTACTTTAAGAGTTTTGGGTAATTAGGATTAGACTAACTTGGATTAGATTCTCAATACTGGAAGTGTATAGCTGAACTATGTTTAACCAGTCAGTGAACTTGGAGATTCAGTCTTGCCATCTATAGAATGTCATCCATCACATAACGTTGGTGTGTCCCACAAGATGACAGTTGTCCCATGAGATGACAGAATGCCTCACCAATGGTAGTGATTCCATAAATCGAAGCCATTGTTATGGTGAAATGTCTCACATCATTGTTCTTCCTACTCTCCTTATTTATGAATATGTTAAAATATCTGACACAGTTCCTGACACTTTACTAATCTTGACTGTCTCCATTTATTAGACTCTCCATCCCCTGGGGCTTGGACAGTGATGGAGTGATGCCTGGTTATATGGACCTCCCGTCAACTGCCGCTTCACATCACTTCACTGTATTTCCTTGTATTTCACTTCACATTATTTCATTTCACTTTGCTTGATACATTTTCTCTTCTATTAAAAATAGTTTATGCAATGCAGAAACTGGCTTACGTATATAATATATAATTATATATAATATATACTAGGCATAATGTGGTATATATTACATATAATATCTTTATGCATATATACATAAATGAACGTTCACATTAGCTGTAAGAGCATACTTCATAATTTGCATATGAGTGAGCATTTTCTTGAAGCTCAGAGGACCACAAAAGGTTCTTGAGGTCAGTGTCTCAGTGGCAATTTCACTGAGTCTTAAAGGTGGAATAGAATTTGGACACAAAGATAAGGGGCATTAGCTTCACAAAGGGAATTTCAGGCTGCGGGAATGCATTAGCAGCATCAGAAGGGTGGGCAAACATGAAAACTGCTCAGAGCCACACCTTGTCATAGTAGCCAAGAGGGCGGCTCAGACTCTTTCCACTACTTACAAAGGTGAATGCTTCTAGAACATATAGTTTGGACTTCATTCAGCTAGTACATCCTATAGCGAAGGATTAAAGGCTGGAAAAAAATCTGGTGAAAAAATGAGCACTACTTTTCCCTTTTAATGGTGGAAAAACAGGTTTTGGTAGCACATACTTTAGTGATTATTTTATTGAATGACTCATCAAGCAAACACATTTTTTTTGCAAACTTTTTTTTTAAGATTTTATTTATTTATTTGAGAAAGATTAGGCATGAGTAGATAGAGGGGCAGAGGGAGAGGAAGGGCGAGGCACAAGCATATTCCCCTCCAAGCGGGGAGCCCGATGCGGGGCTCGATCATAGGACTCCAAGATCATGACCTAACCCAAAGTCAGACGCTTAACTGATGGAATCACCCAGGCGTCCCTCAAGCAAACATATTTTAAGCTCTAATTACCTGTCAGATAGTGTGCTTAGCAGTTGTGATATGCTGCTGAACAACACAGACATGATCTGGGTCCTCGAGGAATTAAATCTGATGGAGACAAGGACACCGACCATCATAGTGCGGCATCTTGTATGATCAATAATCTATCTGGAGAAAGAATTCTTCTCACCATAATGACAAAACTAGCAAAAGCTTAAGAATGAACATCAGAACTACAAAAGTCCTACATGAAAAAAATGATAAAATTTGGCTGATGGACACAAAAGGAGACTCAGGCCAATGGAGAGACATAATTTGGAAAGAGTCCATATTGTAACTATGGCAGCTCTCCCAAAACCAGTCTATAAACTCAACCAAAATCAAAATAAAATTTCATTGGGATTTCCAATGGAGCAAGCCAAGCCGACTGTTCGAGTTCGGGTTTCCTAAGAAACAGCTGCAAGATGGAATTGGATTTGTATGAGATTTATGATGATGGGGTGGTGCTTGTTAGAGATCAGGTAAGGGGGGCCAGGAGGGAGGAGGGAGCCTTAGGTCATGATTCCTGTCTGACACCTGGGGATTGGGGGGGGAGTGGTAAGAAGAGTCTCAATGCACAGCCCTATTCTGAGGGCAATACCTGAGCAAAGGTTGCCCATTGGTGTGGGGAGAAGAAGACAGGCACTAGGAACCATGCCATGTTCTCATTTTTCCAAAGGGTTGATGGTTGGGGCTGTCAGTCAGCTATACTTCTTGGAACAAATGCCCTTGAAGGGGATTCGAGTGGAGACCTTCTGGGCTATTGCCGTCTGTGCTTCATGGCACATAGATGCATACTCCAGACTCCTCTTTTCCTGAAAAGAAGCACGCAAGAAGGGGCTTTGTGGGACAAACTGCCGCCTCAGTTGCTACAGTTGATCTTGGGGCTCTCGCTGGCACTTATCCTTTCCTCCTACACTGTCCATTCTAAATCCTTCTCATCCTCTAATACTACCTGTAGGGGTCTTGGTGGCTGCTAGGTGGGGCATCCCAAACCTTCATTTCCAAAGGGTTCTGAGCCCCTGGTAATCACACTCTTTTCAGACCAGCCTGGCTGCAACATCCGCTCACAGTGACCCAAGGGAAGGGAACACAGGAAGCACCCATGGGAATCGTGTGTTCCACACACATTTCTCCCCACTCCCAATGTGTAGACGCAGCCTTGTGTCCTTCTGCCGATCAGTGTCCCTTCTAAGACAATGACAGTGACTCCCCCTTCTTTTCTGATGATCTCTAGGCACAAGAAAACCGTAGCAGTGGCTGCAGCAGCTGTGGTTTGAGAACACTCCTGATGTTTCCTGGCATCACCCTTTGCTCACCAGGACTTTAAACAATGCAAACTGTAGAGCTTCAGTGACAGGTGGCAAAATGTTCCCTGTGGGTCGCTGTGAGCAGTGGAAATTGGGGCTATTCCTACTTTCATTCCCTTATACCTGAATCTCTCAATTCTTCCCACTGGGACTCAGTGCCAGACAAAGTCTCTGATTTAATGCATACACTACATCTGGAAGGATGGCAGCCAATCCTTACAGAGTGTTGTTTCCAAGTTGGCCCGTTAGCTGTGCTTTCAGGAGGCCATTCCAGTAACCCATAGTTGGCTACACTGGGATAAAAAAGTATGCTATATGAGCAGTGGATTCCACAGTTGTGGGCCTACTCCTGCGTCTTTTCTGCAGCCAAGTAGGCCCTGTGGTGGAGCACTTTATTGCATGGATTCCAGACCTGTGGGTCAAGAATTCCATGATCTTGAGATTATGCTGCTGGACAAGGCTCTTTGGTCAGGAAATGCAAACCCATAGCCAGAATAGGTATCCGCCTCTGTGAGGAAAGAACTGGATTCCATTCCAGGATGGAAGGGGATCGATGTAGTCAACTTTCCACCTACTGGTGGTTGGCCTCTGTGTTAATTATATATTCCTGGGTAACAAATTACTCCAAAATTTAGCAGCTTAAAACAATGAACATTCATTATCTCCTAACATTTTTGAGAATAAGAATTCTGGGATAGCTTAAGTGGGTAGTTCTCATCCAGGATTTCTCAAGCTGTTGCCTGGGGCTGCCATGATCTGGAAGCTTGACCAGGGCTGGAGGGTCCATTCCCTGAAGTATGACCACAAACCTTTTGTGGGCCAGGCCTCTCTTAGGTTGTTTCTCTCTTTCTTTCTTTCTTTCTTTCTTTCTTTCTTTCTTTCTTTCTTTCTTTCTTTCTTTCTTTTTCTTCTTCCTTCCTTTCTTTCTTTCTTTTCCTTCCTTCCTTCCTTCCTTCTTTTCTTTTTTCTTTCTTTCGTATTTATTTTTATTTATTTGAGAGATAGAGAGCATGAGTAGGAGGAGGGGCAGGGGATTAGGGAGAAGCAGGGTCCCCACTGAGTAAGGAGCCCGATGTGGGACTCGACCCCAGGACACCTGGGATCATGACCTGAGCCGAGGCAGCTGCTTCACCGAGTCACCGAGACATCCTTCTTAGGTTGCATTCTCTTGTGTTCTTGCACAGAGCTCACATTGTATACCCAGCATCAATACGCATTGATCAGACATCGCACATCGGGCATCACGCTAGCTTTTCTGAATGTTACTGATCGTGTCTTCATAGCTGCTTTGTAAAGGAGGATTGTTATTCCAGTTTTACACCTGAGGACACTGGTGCCCAGAAAGTTGGATGAAGTTGCCAAAGGCACACAGTTAGTAAGTGGTAAAATAGGGCATAGACCCCGATATTTGTGACTTCAAAACCCATCCTCCATGAGGAGTTAATTAAGTTGTATTTAATTCCTGATTGGGGTTGCCTCATAAATGACCTTAGGTTGATAACCTGAATCTGTTCCCATATGTCTGTGCAGTGCCGGGGTCTGCTGTTCTTCCTCTGACCCCACTCTGTGGAAGTGTAGAGGTCTTCCGGGGTGACCCAACCAATTAGAAGAAGAACCAATACACCATCTATCAAGCTCTGAGGAGGAAAAGACTTCTCCTTAGTGTCTTCACAGTATGATGTTGTGTTTAATAACCCTGAACGTGAAAAATCAAGAACATTAAAAAAATCCTCATTATACTCTCCAGGAATCTGGGGTCCAAGAATTAGCTAGTTCGCTTTAGTAAAATGAGAGAACATTAGACCTAGCAGGAAATCAGAGATTGCCTAGTACGACTGGCTCTAATTTCAGATGAGAAAATGGATTCCCGGAGAAGGAAGATGATGAACTCAAGGCCACACAGCTAGTTAACAGGAGAGCTGGGAAGAGAATCCCATTGGCGTGTCCCTCATGGAAGAACTCTTGCCCTCCCCTGCTATTAGAAGTCCAACACGAAATATTAAGCCAGCATGACTCCTAGAAGAACAGGCTGAATCACAAAAGGTTCCATCATATTTTGGACTTCTGTCCTCTCCCCATCCTCTCCCAACTCCAGCATTACACTGTATATAAAATGGGGGGCTCAGTACATTGTTGATTAATTATTCAACTAAAGCATAAGATTAGAGTTTGCTTTAGGCATTTACGAAGGTAGAAAATAAAGGAGGGAAGCGTTTCTGCTTGCCTTATAGCTAAGTAGCTCCTGCCAGGCACGATTCCCTCATAGATAACCACTGTTCACTGGGGGGTGGGGGGAGTGGGAACACAACCTCGAGCTCCTGGAGCCGATGCAGAGGGTAGAGTGGGTAGCATGGAGCACGTGACCTGTTTTTCAGTCTGAGAGCAGGTGAGAGTCAGCGCCATGTTGGAAGCCTACAAGACCAAAACAAGACGCCCCACTGAAACATTAAAAAACCCTAAAAACAAAACAAATGAAATGTACCATCTTTCCGGCCTGTTGAACCGGAGGTTAGAGATGGGGTGACCACATGAACTGAGAGGGAGGGTGCTTGCAAGGAGGGAGTCAGGGAAGGGAGCCTGAAATTGTACGCCTAAACTCAGCCCGATCTCCCGGGTGACTCAAACTACACATGTGTGGGACAAATTCCAGCTTAGAAGGACAGGTGAGCTGCAATTTGAGGGGCCATCCAGGAGCTGGAGCTGGAAGTTTTAGTCTAATCAAATTAAGAGCCTGATCGAACATAGCAAACAAATGAATAATCAAAGAAAGCCATATTTCAGAAGAACACAACAGGATCTAGAGTCTCCAAGTATAACACTAACATGTCCAGGACAGAATAAAATAATCACAAGCAGGAGAGAAGAAGCCACCCCTGACGTCAGCCAGAGCACATCTGTTCATATTCTCCTGAATGTTCCACCTAACGTTCCATTGATGCTGCTCAGAGGTGGTTTGCAAACCTTTGAAGTGAATGATTTCCAAGGTGGTTTCTATCTCTAGCATTCAGTAGGCTTGTTATCCTGTCTGTGCACTTGGAAGGAATTCTCAGAAAAGCCCTGCTTTGTACTTTGTAACGACGGATGTTTGCGAGAGTGAGGCAATGCTTCTTGAACTTTAACATGTGCTCACATCACCCAGGCTTTTGTTGAAATCTTTTTCAGGAAGACTGGAACGGGGCTTGGGGCATGCCATTTCTAATAAGGTCAAGTAAAGCTAATTCTGTGGGCTCAAACATCACACATTGATTGGCACGTTTCTCAGGGACACAGTTTCCTAGTGACACGCTGTGAGGAAAAGTTCCAGGAACCAAATAAATGTGGGACTGCTCTCTACTCCAGCTGTTCTAACAGATTCACAGAGCACACCAGTCACTCAACGTCTCTGAGAAATACTGCAGAAATTTGACTGTGTTTTAGTTTGGCATTTCCCAAATTAATTTCACCACAAAATCTGTTTCTGAGAAAAAAAATTCTATAATACAGAACAGGTGCTATATAAAACATAGTTTGGGGACAATTTTATTATAAGGGGATCTTAAGAGAAATACATACATCTGTGTTTTATGTGCTTAGCCAATCTCTGTTTCTGGGTTATCGAAGAAACCACATTCTCAGATTTTTTTACTGGAGAATAAATCAAATATAAGGCCTCCTTGAATTTTGCTTGAAATTTCAAATGCTAAATCTTTGGCAGTCAGTTAAGGAAAAATATGTATGCCAGGAGTTGCCTTAACTGGATAGGGTTGGCGGCGTGAGGCATGCTGGTCTAATTTGAAGACCTTGGGGAATACCTCAGTCTAGAAACTGATACTCTGCTGACTGAGTTCCCTACTGCCTACAAATTATTCCTCCAGGTCAACCCCCGCTTAGCTCCTGTTCTAAAGTGAACATGCTTTACACACCCTAGTGGAGAAGAGTGGCTCTGAGCCCTGTTTTTCCCACAAGGGCCATGAAAAAACAGTTCACAAAGCAGATGGCGCCATTGCCTTCCATGTCCATGGCCAACGCTTCAAGGTGGTCCCACACATCCTTGACTTTCCCCAAAGACCTGATGATGAAACTAGGGCACGGATTATCCCTTCCATAAAACAGACAAGGAAATAACCCAGAAAGGATCATTTGTTTGAAGTCCTCAGTCTACTGGAGGATGAAGAGTAAACAGAAAGGCCTAAGAGTTAGGAAACGTCTCTGAGCTGTCAGACACTTCATATATTTGGTTACTTAACCCCATCTGGGGATTAGAAAACTGTGACACAGGGAAATGAGTCACCTCTCCCAGTTTATGAGAGGAGAATGAGGACTCAGCGCTCCCTGACTTGAGTGCTCACAATGTGGGCATCTTTGCCATCTGTTCACCTGTTTTGAGACATGAGCAACCTCTGGGCCTTGAACATGAGGGCAAAAGTCCCCACAAAGATGATGAGGTGTAAGATCAGACCCTTGCCACGGGGGACTTTTCTCTACCGTTGCCCAAGGCCAACCTGACATTTCATTGTATAATTTCCTTTCCCCCCCCCTTTTTAATGTATTGTATGATATCTTATACAAAATGGTGTTCCTGCCACCTCGTTGTTCCTTAATGTCTTTAATGAAGCACTTCTGTCACAGGGTGTATTTTTTTATCATTCATGCCAGAGAAAGACTGAAGATTTTTTTTTAAACCCATGAGCTGGGATCTCTGTCTTGAAATTGCACAAGTCTACACCCACCATCCCAACATTGACAGCCTAGAGTCTTGAAAACATTCTTCCTAGGGTGCCTGGGTGGCTCAGTCAGTTGAGCATCTGACTCTTGGTTTTAGCTCAGGTCATGATCCCAGAGTCATGAGATCCAGCCCAGTATTGGGCTCTGCTTAGTGCGAGAGTCTGCTTGGAATTCTCTCTCTCCTTCTCCCTCTGCCCCTCCCCCTGATCTTCCTCTCTTTCTCTCTAAACAAATAAAATCCTAAAAACAATAAAAAAAGCAAAAACAAAAGCAAAACAAAAACATTCTCCTTAAGCAGAAACACTAGTCAGTGGAGAAAGTAAAAAACAAAAGACAGCATATAATATTTTATAAAGAAACCTGGACAGACAGGCCTTGCATAATCAGACCTGTAAGTGCAGGAGAATAATGAGGGGGTCAGACCAAAAGTGCACACAGACCAAATAGGCCAGAATTGCCTCGGCTGCCAGCATGATCCAGCAGAGCTGGGAGCAGATGCTCTCTTCCTCAGTGTGAGAAGCCCTCCTAGGGAGAGAAGCTTTCGGCCATCTGCTTAGGGGGCCATTTCACCAAATCCTCATTATTGGATTTGGTAATTTTCATAGAATCTCACACTCTACATGTTCAACGTGTCTATGGATCATTTAAAATGTGCCCCATTTTTTGTAATGAGCCAAAGTGAAAAAACATGTGTTGCCAACCAGTCACTAAGTCACTTTTAAGTTCCCTCTGGGCGTCAGCCTGGACTTTGGGGAACATGTACCAGGCACCAGGCAGGGCTTTTCCAGGTGCATCATCTTAATTAAAGTTAACAGTTACAATAGGGACACCTGGGTGGCTTAGTCGGTTAAGCATCTGCCTTCAGCTCAGGTCATGATCCGAGAGTCCTGGGATCGAGTCCCACATCAGGCTCCCTGCTCAGCGGAGAGCCTGCTTCTCCCTCTGTCTCTCTCTCTCTGCTTGCACTCTCTCTCTGCTTGCGCTCTCTCTCTCTTGCTAACAAATAAATAAATAAATAAATAAAATCTTAAAAAAAAGCCCTACAACAATAATGATCCTGATCAGTTATTTACGGTATAGCGTGCCATGCACTGTGGTAGATGTTTACGTGGTACCTACCACAATCCTGTAAGACAGACAAGACTTCCCAAGACTGGTTGCCCAGGAGACTTGACTGGGAAACTTCATGAAAATAAGTCCAACTCAAAACCCATTAAATCAGAATCTCTGGGTAGAAGCACGGAATCTCTATTCTTCAGGAGCTTTCTTGGGTGTAATGTGGCAGTCTGAAGGTAACCAGCATCTGGGAAAGATAAGCCAGATGTTGTTATCTTGGTTTTATTCATTAGGAAACAACAGCTCGGAGAGGATTCCGTTTCCAAGATATGCTGGTTTGTCACTGACTCTCCCTTCCCCAGATTCCAGAGCGTCCTCTAACGTGTATGGCGTTCTAGGCTGGGAACTGAGATGTGCATTTCCCAGACTCCACTGCCAGCAACTGTATGTTAATTTTACCAAAGGGAGGTACTGAAGGCCACTGGAAGGCAGGAGGAAAGCAGAGCCATTTTCATTGCCTTCTGCAGTGTCCCTTACAGAGATGGTCACAGCAGGGGCGAGGGGGGGCGATTTAAGGCAGGCGACTGCAGGCTATAAGCCGAATGAGTGATTTTTGGTGAGCTCCAGGACGAGCCGGGGCTTCTGGGTTCCTGCCCTGAGTGGTGACACAATTCAGACACATCAGCGGCAATGGCCGGGGGCCAGGCTGGGGTTCTGGGTTCCAGGCCTGAAGTGATAGAAGGTTGTGAACTGGGGATAACAGTCCTCTCTTCACTTATGCTTCTTCAGCCGATCCAACACTTCTGTAGACCTTTCCCTGCATTAAGTCCCTTTTTTTCTTGAAATAGCAAGAGGGGTTCTCTTTCCATGGTTGGACATCACCTGACATGGTAACTAAGTTATCTCAGTTATCACTTGTCAGGGAGCAGGAGGGAGAGTCAGCCGCAGGGTCTGTGACTGAAAAGCCCAAGTTCTTAACCAATATCAAATATATCAAAAGTTCTGCACAATAAGTTATTCACTAATGCAGGGCAAGTAAACTCCTTGCTATTCATTCTTTTATCTACTCAAAAAATATATACTGGAAACTTATTCTATGCCTGCCACTGTGGTAAGTTCTGGGGATAAAAAAGTTGAATAAAACATAGCTCCTGCTACCATGGAAGGAAAATTCCTAGACAATTAATTATAAGACAACATGGGAAGGTCAAGGTTGACCAATTTCTAAGGATGGGCCAATATTCACAGGACTGTTACTCTCACAATTACAAAGAAACCAGATGGGATGGCATTTAGAGACAGTATAGCTGGGGACAAGATGTCCTTTGTGAGAACAAAACACTTACCTCTGGATAGGGAAGCCAACCGGTATTGACTGACCTACTTCCCTGAGGTCCCTCCTGTGCTATTCATTTATTCAGGTGTTCATTCAATTAATGGCATTGAATGCTTTAGAGCAGGCCTTCTCTATACCTTTGGAATAAAGCTCCTGAGCAAAATAAAGAGGGTGTTTGATCTCATGGGACTTCCATTTTTAGGGAGAGACAGTTAATAAGTAAGTAAACAAGTAAGAACATTTCATTTTATGAAAGGAAATGAGCAGGGATATTTGAGAGAGAGAGAGAGAGCAACTGGAGAGGGGATATTTTAGGTATACTTGTTGGCTAGGGTACTGGTAGAGAATCCACTGTCTTTGTCCTCCAGGAGACAGTGGAAAGGGGCATAATTAGTGTGCAAGGCTGAAACCTGGGTCTCCGTTTACAAGAGCCACTGTGAGAACCCAGCTCATGGAGAGTATCCTCAAAGCTAGCACCCTCCCTCCAGCAAAGCAGTCCTATAGGGGCATTCAGAGTGCAGGTTCTTCAGCCAGAGGCTGGCTTCTTATCATTCCCTTCCTTACAGTGCACTGTGGGAGAGGTGGGGCGCAGTGACCACAGATACCAAGTCTCGAATCTGGGTCTGACAGCTGGTTGCACCATTGCTCATCTCTTTGTGCCTTGGTTTAAATCTCCAAAATGGGTAGAGTAATTCCCAGGTCACATGATTATTGTGAGAATTGAGTTCTATATTTGGTGCCTATCACGTAGTAGATCACCTGACTGAGTAAATACTCACTGAATTGCTCTATGTGAAATATACAAGCACGTCAATGTTAGAAATCACTGTGCTTTTCTTAGAAAGTGATGGATCTCTCTAGAAGGGATGAAAGAGTTGGATGTGAGACAGGCTTCCTTCTCCTTCATTCTCTACTTGACTGGCAATGATGCAAGGAATGGGCGGGTCTTCCTCATGAAAGGGAGGGCTTTCTGCTGGCTAACTCTTCCTGCTCGTCTCAGTCATCTGTCTTACAAGCAGATCTGTGCTCGGCCTCATCTGCAAGAACCCCAGTTTGCCAAAGTCCTTCTGAAATTGTGTTCCCTAAAATTGTACAGGGTCCTGTAGCTTGAGTCTGGCTACAGCTCCAAATAGCCAAACCATCACAGCCCTTGAGCTGGATAACAAACTGGACATGTAGCTTCAGAGGGCGTTAGGATTTTCAAAGCAACCATATTGGACTATGGACGCGTGCTGTACTTGTAGCCAATTCAGACTTACACACTGCACGTGAAATAATTTGGACACCAAGACCCCCACCTTCTGCTTAAGGCAGTCACCCGCATACTGATTCCAGCAAAGTTCCTCTAGGCTTAAGGAAGATCTTGGGGGAGACATTGTATTTATTCATGAAATCACTCTTGAACCTTGGCAAATGAACTAGAATATATGAGACTCCTGATATAAGGAGTTATTAAATGAATAAATATTTTAATTAGTGAAAAAGTAAAAAGTGCTTAGCTTTAAAAAAATGGAAAATATAGTGCAGTCAAAAAAAGGAAACAAAATGACTCATAATTTCATGCTGTTAAGTGTCACCCCAAATAGTATCACATTATTTGTACTTTTAGGTAACTTGAATGGTCTTTCTTAATGTATTATTAACACCCTTTATGGCAACAAACAATTCTTACAACACCATTTGAATAGCTTCAGAATAACTCATTACATTAATAGTCTGCGATTTATTTAACAGGATTTATTTAAACAAATGAAATTGTTGGAACTTTAGGTTGTTTCCAAGTTTTTTGTTTGTTTTTACTTTTTTAAAAGATTTATTTATTTATCTTAGAGAGGGAGAGAGCGTGGGAGGAGGGGCAGAGGGAAAGAGAGAATCTCAAGCCGACTTTGTGCTGAGCATGGAACCCGACACGGGACTTGATCCCAGGACCCCAAGATCACAACTTGAGCTGAAACCAAGAATCAGACACTTAACCGACTGAGCTATCCAGTTACCCTTTGTTTTTGTTTTTTGGTTTTTTTTTTTTTTTTTTTGGTTTTTGTTTTTGTTTGCTTGTTTGTTGTTTTTTACTTTTAAAAATCTCTGTACCTACATTCTGTCATACATCTGATTATCCCTTAGTGTAAAGTCCTATAAGTAGAAGGATTGGGTCAAAGGTAATGTGTGTATTTTGAAGATCTAAAAAAAAATATTTAGGTCAATTTGCCTTCTAGAACCATGCACAACAATATTCTTTTCTCTATACTCTGAGAGTATATAAAAGGGGGAAAACTAGAAACTACATTATAGGGTTGTTTAGAAAAAGTAAATGAGTTAATGTGTATTAAGTGCTTAGTGATTAGTTCATGGCAAGTGCTCAAAGCCGGTAGTTGTTATTACTATAATTACTATTGCTTTTGTAGTTCACATGATGCCAGCTTCAACTGCTTTCTCCCATTCATGTAGTTCATCCATGATGAACTACTGTGTTGTGTTGTGTTTGCCATCACAGTAGTGATGTTTCTCATATCTGTTTCTCTGTTTCTCATATCATCAATGGGGGGAAGAGCAATATATAACAAAGAGCAAAATTTGGGGGCAGGGAGAAGTCCGCTATTCTCTGTAGTTCATGGAATTCCCCCTTTTTCTCTGGGAAACTGCCTCTTGGAACCTTCATTCTCTTGCTCTAACCTGCTTCTGTCTTGCTGCACAGAGCTTTTCTGGGAGTGGTCTACTGTTCTGCACCCATTAATTCTTAGATCTCCCATCTTTCTCTTTTTGGTTTACTTTATCATTGGTTTGGAGTATGTTCTTAAGTAGCTTTCTAAGAAAGGGAGCATATGATGAAAACTCTGAGTGTCTGAAAATGTGTTTAGCTGGGAATAAACTTCCAGATTTAAAATAATTTCTTCATTAATTTATAGATGCAAATTGCTTTATGCTCATCATGCTTCTGGTGAGAAGTAGTATGGCTTTGTGATTCATATGGCTTCCTAGGCTTCAGATTCCACCCAACCCCCTGCCTCTTCTTTCTTTTCTCCAACATTTTAGGACCTTTGTATCCTTGATGTTGTGAAATTTCTCACTATCTACATAGTTGGGTTTTTTTTTTTCAGTCTTCCTGTTAGAATATTAGAAGTACTTTCTTTTTCTTTCTTTTTTTTATTATGTTATGTTAGTCAGCATACAGTACAGTACAGTACATTAGTTTTTGATGTAGTGTTCCAAGATTCTTTGTTTACATATAACACCCAGTGCTCCATGCAATACGTGCCCTCCTTAGTACCCACCACCAGGTTCACCCATCCCCCACCTCCTCCAAACTCTGTTTGTTTCTTGGAGTTCACAGTCTCTCATGGTTCATCTCTCCCTCTGATTTTCCCCCTTCACTTTTCCCTTCCTTCTCCTAATGTCCTCCATGCTATTCCTTATGTTCCACAATTAGAAGTACTTTCAATGTAAAACCCTGCATCTCTCTGCAGCTCTACAAAGTTCTCTTCTATTATTCCCTTTATACTGCTGCACTCCTCTGTGATTGAGTCCCCTCCTTTCAGAATTCTTATGAGTTATATAAGAGCTCATGTACTGATAATCTATGTTGTTTGTGTTTTCTTCTCATATGTTCCATCTCTTAGTCTTTTGGGGACTACGTTTTGAAAACATTCTTCAGAAATATCTTCTGAGATTTTTACTGATCTTTCTTTTGTGCAGCAAATATTTAAAAATGTTAAGAACTTTTCTTTATTGTTTATTTGTTGCTTTTTCATAGTTTTGATTTCTTGTATACGAATGTGATTGTGAGGCATCGTCTGTGTCCCCAGAGAATATTTCTAACATAGTTTTCCTTTATTTTACTTAATTCTCCAACATCCTGAATTGTTTACATTCCTCTAGGTCAGGCTTCCTGATGATTTACCTCACTCTTCATTTTTCATGTTTCAGGATTTTCTATCCAAAAGACAAATAATACTAAGTTTTGGCCAGAATCCTGATACACTGAAACCCTAATACATTGACGGTGGGAATATAAAATGGTACGGCCACTTTGCAGAAACTGTTTGCCAGTTTCTTAACAGTTTAAGCTGGAACTTATCATATAACCCAGAAGTTCTACTCCTGGGGATCTACGTAAGAGAAATAAAGATAGATGTCTATAGAAGACATATATGAATGTTCATGGCAGCACTAATCCTAATAACCCAAACTGCAAACAACCCCAAATTTCCTTAACCGTTGCATGGAGAAACAAAAGTGGTATGCCACATACAACTGAGTATTATTCACCAATGAAAAATAATAAACTATTTTTTAAGAATCAATTATTTTTTAAAGAATCAAGTATTGATACAAGCTTCAACAAGGATGAACCTCAAAAACATTATCTAATCAAAAGAAGGCAGACACAAAAGACTACCTATTGTGTATTTCCATTGATATGAAATGGCCAGAAATGGTTAAATTATAGACAAAAAAGCAGATCAATAGCTGCTTAGAATGGGCAGTGAAGAATATTAATTGCGAAGGGTAGAAAGGAATTTCAGAAATTTAGAAAATTTATTTTTTTTAATTTTATTTTTTCAGTGCCCCAAGATTCATTGTTCATGCACCACACTCAGTGCTCCATGCAATATGTGCCCTCCTCAAAACCCACCACCACGCTCACCCAACCCCCCAGCTCCCTCCCCTTCAAAACCCTGTTTGTTTCTCAGTGTCCACAGTTTCTCATACATTGTCTCCCTCTCAGATTTCCTCTAATTTACCCTTCCTTTCCTTCTCCCAGTGTCTTCAATGCTTTTCCTTATGCTCCATACGTAAGTGAAACCATATGATAACTGACTCTCTGCTTGGCTTATTTCACTCAGAATAATCCCTTCCAATTCCGTCCATGTTGATACAAAAGTTGGGTATTCATCCTTTCTGATGGAGGCATAATTTCTCCATCAGAAATTTAGAAAATTTCTTAAGACTAGATTATATTGATGGTTGCACAACTGTAAACATTTACTAAAATTTATAGATTTGCATACATCCAGTGGGTGAATTTTTGTATACAAATTATACCTCAATAAAACTCTTACATAACACACAAAGGATGGGAGATGATTGGCAAATTTATTTTATATTTTGTTGAAAGTGAAATGTTTGTAATATTAAAAAAAATGCATCCCGTTTTCCAGGTTTGGGATATGGCCATGGTTACTTTTTTTCTCTGACTTGAGGTGTTTCCCTTCATCTCCGTGGTTCCCAATGTTTTCATCTGTGGCTAGACGTTGAAGTAGGTAGTCTTTGAGGATTCTTCCATCTCTGATTTTGTGGAATATTTCAAACTGTTTTCGTTTTCTCCTTGATCTGTCCATTAAACTCAGTCTAACAGCAAATTTGCTACATCTTGTCTCTGTTGTCAGGCCAGGGTTTGGAATAGACCATCTTGTACTTTTCCTAGTACTCAAGATCCTTCAGAGAAGATACTTTATCTGATTTCTACCATGTGGATGAGCTGGGCACAGCTGGCTAAAAATTGAGCAATATTCAGCCAATTAATTTTAAGTGAGTATGCTCATTTTTAAACTTATTTTTACATTAAAGATAATTTTTCTTGGAAAATTTAGCTTACCTACACACAATGGCAGCACTAAAAGGAAAACAGAATAGATTTTTGCCTACCAGGGCTTGTTGGTCTAGTTTATGGGCTACAGTGTAATATCAGAAGTCTAGAAATGATGGGTTACAACATATGGATTTATTCTTTTTTCTTTTGCTGATCCTGCCTTTTTTTTTGGATATAGACACAATGTCCTTGTAAAGTACTGAAGGGGTACTTTTTAAAACTCTATTAGACTTGGCATTTGGTAGTTCTAGATTAATGCTTCTTAAATGATTTAATGTGCATACAGATCAGCTAGGGAGCTTGTTAAAATACAGAAGCTTAAATATAATTGTTTGGGGAGTGGCATGAGACCCTGCATTTCTAGCAAGCAGCTAGAATTCACCAGTGCTGGATGGTGGACCACACTCTGAGTAGCAAGTTTTGGAAGGGAAATAGAAATTGTGGAAGGGAAGGAGTTACAGAGAATTGTCTTGCTTTGAGGGCAATGAGAGCCTGCCTGCAAAAGGAGTAAGACACCTAGCTGTAGCTGATTCTTCATCAGTGAAGGTGCTCACACAGAGGCTAGCAGGCAGGTGATAGAAGGAATTAATGGATGTGCGTAAGTGAGAGACCAGAGGAGCTCAAGCGTCTCCTCTCACCGTGAGGATGCACACTTAATCTATAATTAGCATCTCTTCTGACTGTGAACTGTATATTTACCCATATATTCCTATGGAATTATTTATAATAATTTTTCATACTAATCCTAAGCATTTTTTGGACCGTGCTTCCCTTGAGTGTGACCACTGTGTCACAAGTACAGGTTTATCGGTGGTGTACCCAGTCTCGCCTCCTTATTTTCCCAGATCAGAAAGTATGAGTTCTGTCCTCTTGTTCCTCTTGCTCCAGAAGGGCCTGTCTTGCTGCGCAGCTCTTGTAGCTGAGTGGGGACAGAAGGCCGCCATTATCTTTCTCAGCAGTCTTGCCATGAGAGTGGGAACTCAGGCCTCTTGGCTCCATATGTATCCTCCAGCTCAACTTTCTTTTTTATCTTGAATATGACATTTTGGATAGTTACACAGATGAGCAGACATACCTTTTCTCAACGAGCTATTGAGATGGCCATGATTTATTAGACTGTAATAAAAACAAGTCTCGTTGGATAATAGAATGAGGATGGATAGAGGCAGGAGAACAGTCAGAAATGCAGGATAAATTAATATAAATAAACTAATTATATTGGTGCACAGTTAGAGGTCCATCAGGCCCCCTAATGAGTTGCAGCTTTAAAATTAAGCCTTGGGGCATCTGGGTGGCTCAATCGGTCATGCGTCTGCCTTTGGCTCCTGTTATGATCCCAGGGTCCTGGGATTGAGTCCTGAGTTGGGCTCCTTGCTCAGCAGGGAGTCAGTTTCTCCCTCTCCCTCTGCCCCGCCCCCCAGCTTGTGCGCGCTCTCTCTCTCTCTGTCTTGATTTCTCTGTCCAATGCCTTAAGCATGCAGGTTCAATGACAGGAGGCCTCTAGAGGAGTGATAGAGAACCAAAATTCTGAACTGTAAGTGGAAGGTAGCAAGGTAAAATCGGCGTGAGGCGGACGGTGGGGGGTAGGCTCTGAGTGATGGCAAAGGCATCAAGTGGGAAACACTGTGATGGGTTCTAGGTGCACTACAGGAAAAAACACCTCCCCTCAATTCAGTAAAGTGTAACAAAATGTTAGGAGCCCCTTCCCACCCTTTGTGATTCCATAAATACAGAACTACAGTAATGTGTTCTTTGTCATCATTTTCCTCCTCCAAGTCACCTGATGCTCCCTACCTTGCCATGCCTGTGGGTGCTTTGGCCACTCACTCACTGGCCGCTCATCTTGTCTGATGCAGGCTTCCCAAGTTTTCCATCACCTCTTCTGGAATGCTCTCCCTCTGTCTTGGTTTCTGGACCACTCCCTTTGCTCTTCACGGTCCGTAAGGAGGTTGATGAAATCCTTGAGTGAGGGATGGTGTAGTAGTCAACTTGACTGCCGTAACAAGATGCCACAGTCTGGGCAGCTCAAATAATGGACATTTATTTTCTTCTAATTCTGGAGTTTGGAAGTCCAATTTCAAGGTGCCAGCAGGATTTGTTTCTGGAGGCCTCTCTCCCTAGCTTACAGACAGCTACCTTCTCACTGTGTCCTCGCTGGCCTTTCTTAGAGATCTCTGGTGTATCTTCCTCTTCCTATAAGGGCATCAGTCCTGTTGGATTATGGCCCCAGTCTTATGACCCCATTTAACCTCAATTACCTCCTTAAAGGCCATCTCTAAATGACTCACTTTGGGGGTTAAGGCTTCGATATATGAATTTTGGGGAACCCAGCTCAGTTTATGGCAGCTGGAGAGTTCACATGGGCTTTGGGCACAGGAGGACTGCCTTCTGTTACACTTGATGGTGTGGTTTTATACTCAATAGCATTGTATCTGTTTGAGGACAGAACTAGAAGGTTAAACTAGATTCTTGAACACCTGCAAAGTTCCCACGGGGTTGAAGCAAGAAATATTCAAAAATATTTCTTGATTAGAATAAGAGGCTAGCTACGAAGAGAGCAAGTGTCTGATTCAGCAGGTATCCAACCTATGTATTATTTGAACTTGAGACTTAGTGGTAGAGAATAAAAATTGATTCTCCTCTCTGACTTCCAGAGAAGGATATCTTGCCAAAGCAGCTCTCTGTCTGCAAGATAGAAGGCCTTTTAAGGTCTGTAATTTCTTTCTCTTTATTTGATCACACCTCAGTCTCCCTTACCTTAGAGGAAAACAAAGTATGTCAAGACAAGAATGAAACAATTTGGGGACATTGATGCTATGTATGTGTTTAAAGAACCCTGTTCCAAATACTTGAACGACTTCCTCACAGCAAAAATTAAGTAGACTCAAGTCTAATAGCGAGGCTGCAGAGAAGGATTAAGAAGGGGCTGGAAACTCTCCTACCTGAGGCAATGGAATGAACTCTTCACATTTCTTCTTCCAGTGCAATTCTTATCTGTTAAACATGCTGTATATTGGGTTAATACAACACAGCATTTTCATTGTTCGAAATGTCCTCTTATTTGGATCATGTCTCAATTTTCAAAGTGTCTTCCAACCTTTTATTGCATCTCATCCTCGTAATAATTATGTGAGTTTAATTGGGCAGGGTTTTAAAATTTGTTTTTTCAGTTAAAAAAAAAGAAATCAAGGGCAGTTTAAAAAATATTTATGAATATTTCTTAAATACTTAGATTTCCTGAGCCACATTCCAGAGTATTTCTTTGGTGGATGGGTAGGAAATGAATTTTTGGTAAGATGAAACCCAGAAGAGAGGCTTGGGGTAAAGGAAACTCATTTAAAAATGCCACACCTGTATTGTTTATGTAATTGATCTCCTTTTAGTTTGAATGAATTCCTGTCACAATTAAACAGAGTCTTCTTAAAATATTTTACAGTATTAATTGTTGTATTACTATTATTGTCTAGGGACTAGAAATTCTGGAATCCTGCCCTACACCATATTTTTTCTACCTATGAAGTTTTTAAGAGAGAAGTGTAATGAGGCATAGAAACAAGTAAGGGGGGAAAAGGCTCTCCTTTGTTTGAATTCTGGGAGGCTGCCCCAAGTCCTGGTTCAAATGTCCTGGATTCAAAGGCATAATGAAGGCTTCACTCTGTGTACTGAGCTCTAACCTGGGTCTAAAATTTTACCACCTCTCAGCCAATGTCATAGAGTGAGAACATCAAATAGAAACAGATAAGGAGCACAGGAAAGGTGGCACTTCTGTTCTTCTCCAGATGCACAGAAGGATGAAATGATAAAAAGATAGTTCGACTAAAGGTGCCGAGGACAGACAGGGCTTCTGACTGCCAGGAGAAAGAGAGGAGAAAAGAGGGAGAGAGAAGGAGAAAAGAGGGAGGAAGACGCTAGCATTCAGCGTCAGGAAGGAAGCTATGTGTAACCTTCTGGTTTCCCCCTCATGCATGGCAGAGGAAGATGAGAAACCCGTGCCCATGTAGGAGACCTTTAGACCCTGCTCACGGCTACACTTAGTCCAGGAAATATTCTAGAGTCTGGCCAGTCAAATCAATGCCATCCTCCTTGAAGGGAGAAGCAAAGAAGGGGTAAGGCACGCTTCCTTGTAGAACTGGAATCCTGTAGTTCCAGTGAAGGATGTTGAGTAGGAAAGAATCTAGTTGCGCAGTTTTTCTTTCCTGTTTCACATACGTGGTACCTAAAGACCAGTTAATAATGTCAGCTGTTCTGGGGCCCCTGGGTGGCTCAGTTGGTTAAGCGTCCAACTCTTGATTTCGGCTTCAGTCATGATCTCAGGCTTGTGAGATCAATCCCCGTGTCAGGCTCCACACTCAGCGGGGAGTCTGCCTGAGAGTCTCCCTTCCTCTCCCTCTGCCCCTCCTGCTCTCTAAATAAACAAACAAACAAATAAATAAATGTTTCTTTAAAAAAAAAAACGAAAAAAAGAAATAATATCAGCCATTCTATTCCAAACATAGCCCTATTCCAATCACTGAAAACCCATAGAAACTAGACAGAAATATGTATTTGGCTGCCCATCTGCCATCAGGGAAACCGTGGTCAGTATTTAATACTATTCTTTCCTGGCACCAAAGAGAAATGTGGGCTTGGAGTCGTGGCCTGGATTCAGGTCTGCTTACTAGCGCTGGGCCGCCTTCTAACCACTGCGGGTCTCAAGTTTCTGTTCCTCTGTGATGTCACAATGTTTGCATGGTACCTTTCTGCCATGCAACATCTTGAGGGGCAAGAGTGACCTGATTCTGAAATATTGTGGTAAGCTTATTTTAGAAGGCATGCTGAATCATCCGTTAGGACAAATGGCCCTCTTGTGTTGTGTACCACATGGCCGACATCATGAACAAAGAACAGAAGATGTGTATCCCATCCCCTTCTGTTAGAAAGAGAGTTAATCAAATCAAAACACATCTAACACTACCATTTCTAATTGCATTTTGTTTCCTCTTGCTAGAAAGGTAATATTCTTTTATCTGAAGATGTTTTTTCTTTCCTCATACCTTCAGTATAGGTATTATTATTATTATTCACCCCTGGGCCCAGAGATCTGAAATACTGACAATTTTGAGTGGCTTTCTAAGCTTTTGCTACAGGAAATTTACTTTAAAAAATAATAACCCAGGAGGCATTTTTCAGTCATTTCTGGCTTTAAGCTGGAATTCACTGCTATTTTCTTTTCTTTTTTTTTTTTTTTACTGCTATTTTCATATAAAGTTGTGGATCTTACAGAGATTGTGGTGGGGATCTTCCCCAAAAATATGCCAAATTCTCACAAAGTCATGCTGTTTCTTTCTTCTTTCCTCTTTTAGCATCCCATGTGCAATGGACAAGCACGGGAACCTTAGTTTCATCCAGTTCTGGATTTGAGTCTTGATTACATGTACTATTTTTATGACTTCAAACACACTACCAGAACACGCCCATTTTCTTTTCTTTTTTAAAGATTTTTTTTTACTTATTTGGGGGGTGTTGTAAACAGGAGGAGGGAAGAGGGAGAGGGAGAAGCAGACTCGCCACTGAGCAGGGAGCCCAACTAAAGGCTTGATCCAGGACCCTGAGACTGTAACCTAAGCAGAAGGCAGACATTTAACCAACTGAGCCGCCCAGGCATCCCAACCTTTTTCTTCATTTGCGTGTCTCACATAAGACAATCTGAAGTTCAAATGATTTTTAAAATTAGAGATATTTTAAGCAAACTTTATTTTTTAAAAGAAAATAGACTTTATTTTTAAAATTTAATTTAATTTAATTTTTTCGGTGTTCCAAGATTCATGGTTTATGCACCACACCCAGTGCTCCATGCAACACTTTAAAGTGGTTGTTACCTCTACAACCCCATTTGCCTCTGTGCATCTAGTGTTCCTACTCGATAATTTCTTGCTTCTAACTTTTCCAGGAGGACCAATTAGCCAGGGCATGGATTTCTTCCAGAACTGAGCTTGTTAGAGGGCTGTCCTGTCAATACCCATTAATTAATGTTACTTCTAGTCCTGCTATAATCAGACAGATCAAGAATCTGTGAACAATGACCCACTCGCTAAATCTGGTCTGTTGCTTTCATTTTGTATAGCTTGCAAACTAACACTAGATTGTACATTTCTAGAGTTGAAATAAATCAAAAGAAAAATATTTTATGACACATGAGAATTAATATTCAGATTTTAATGTCCACAAGTAAATTTTTATTGGAACACAGTCATGTTCATTTGGTTATATATTGTCTATGGCTGCTTTTGCATTATCGCTGTAGAGTTTAATAGTTTTAATGGAGACCATATGGTACACAAATTCCAAAATATTTGCTATCTGGCCCTATCCAGAAAAAATTTGCCCACTTGTGACATCAAAGCAGGAATCACACTTAGATACACCTGGCTGCCAGTCCAGGCTCTGGTACTTGCTAGGCATGTGACATTGTATGAATCACCCTTATAAAATTGTGCTCATTGTAGTAAAATTATAGTCACTTTTCAAAATGTCTACAGAAGAAAAGATAGCGTTGTATGTGAAAGTACTTTGTAAACTGTAAGAACTATATGATTGTGATTTTCACACCTTGTTTTTATCCTTGAAACCTTTTATTCACCGAAATCTCACATGACACCCCCGTATGTGAAGCTACAGGATGTAAGTAGGACGGGTGGTTGAAATCAGGAAGGAAGCTTGAAACACTAACCACCCATTTGCTTGGAGGGGAAGAATCCACTCTGGGATAAGTAAAGCAGGGCTTCTAAAGTTTTCCATTATTAAAGCTCCTTTTTTCACTTAAAAATTACTTAGAGGATGGCTGGGTGGCTCAGTCGGTTAAGCATCTGCCTTCAGCTCGGGTCATGATCTCAGGGTCCTGGGATCGAATCCTGCATTGGGCTCCCTGCTCAGTGGGGAGCCTGCTTCTCCATCTGCCTGCCACTTTCCCCGCTTGTGCACTCTCTCTCTCTCTCTTTGAAAAATAAGTGAATAAAACTAAAAAAAAAAAAAATTACTAGGGCAGCACATGAGAATAATGGCTTCACCATTCAGTGACGACAAAATAAGAGGCCATGAGACAAGTGAAAAGGAGAATTTCTTGTCAAGGTGGTCAACTAACATTGCTGGCTATTTTCCTGACACCCAACCTTAAGACACCACAAAAAAATGATAAAGAGGTTGATGGATTTGAGTAATAAGCATGGAAACCATGGGGAGACGTCATGAAAGACAGGACACAGTTGGGTCTTGTGTTGGCAGAGATAGTATCCCAAAAGAAAAAAGATTGAGATGACCCAGATGGGGGCTAGGCTGGGTTTCCATTTTGGATATGCTCCCCCTTTTCTCACAAGATTGCTCATGCTTGAAAGAACAACAGCAGGCATGGTTTAGCCAAGGAAGACAGGCAAATAGCAGGGATCTAAGACCTGGTTAGGTAAAGAAGACCTAATAGCATATGCAGGTAGACCAGCTGGCCTTCTCAACTCATTCTGCATTTCTGCTCTGTTAGTCACCTTAAAAAGGGGATGACCTGGCTCAGAAGTAAAAGGTAAGTCCCTGAGAGGCACAGTTATCTGCAGAAAGGGAGTTGTTTCTCCCCCTTCAAATTTCTATCAGAGGACTGTGAGTTCACAGAACAATACCATGAGACACATGAAGAGCACGACTTCAGCAAAGTAACAAAGGGGTAGAGAATCCAGACAAAGCAAACCGGAAGTAATGGTCAGACAGCCTAGATGCTTAAAATATTTTCAAAGAGATAAAGAAAGATATTTGTAACAAAAAACAGGGACAAGGAATTATAAAAGAAGAAAAAGTTGAGCATACTGGCCCCGAAAAACATGGTTGAAATAAAGAGATCAACATACGGGTAGAAAAACATGACATATACAGTCAAAGAAAAAGTTATTGATTTGAAATGTCAGAACCTCTCCTGGAAAGCATCCAAGAGGAATAAAGAGAAACATAACAACACAGCTAATAGATATAAAGGGTAAAAGTAGAATATCAACATGTTTAAGACAATATCTTTCTCTAGGAAAGAGAAACATTAACAGGAGAAAAAATACTTGAAGAATTATTTGCTGAGAATTTCTTAATTTTAAAGGGCAAGTGGTCATAATATAGGTTAAAAAATATACATACACTCTTGGCCACAAAAAGGTGAAATTTTAGAAGAGCACAAACAAAGAAAATTCCAAAAGCTTTCAAAGAGAAAAAGCAGATTGCGTGTGAAAGAAGGGTAAATAGATTGATGCCATACTTCTCAAAGGTAATCTTGGATGCAAGAAGCCAAAAGAGTGACACTCTTACTGTATTAAAGGAAATGTAGAGTTTTATTTCCAGCTTAAAAGTGAGGAAAACACAAAAACATCCTTGAACATATAAGGCCATGGTCGTTCAGATCACTCTCCTGCATTAAGCTTCCCGTGATCGTCTTATAAGCCTGCTTTTCAAGCTTACTCCTTTGTTGTATATTTTAAGAACCTCTTTATTTGGAATTAAAAGCCAAGAATGTTTTAGTCTGTATTCTCTAGGCTAAGCAATTCTCTCCCATCAATGCAGTGAGTTTAGAAGGTTATTCTTCTGCCTTAGTAGTTGATAAAAGGGTGCTGGCTACAAGATATATGGAAAAACAAACTGGATTAATATCTCAAAATACCTTCTCTCTAAAATTCCCATAATGAAGATATAAACAAAGTGTGTGGGAACATGAACAAAAATGAAGGGGCATGGACTCCAGGCAGGTGTGGTATTAAGGAAGCCACAGTCTGGCTTAAGTTTCTGATAAACATGTGACCCTCCCAACAACAGAGAGAATTGGAATGGGCAATCTTTTACATTTGTACAGCACAGGCAGGAGCCTCGTTTGAAATGCTGAGACTTCTCTTGAGATACTGACATTTTTTTTTTTCCTGCTGCTAGACCATGCATCATAATTTGAGTAATTAAAAGCAATCCACTTTTTTATGTTGTGATTGCACTCTGTGAAACATTGAATTTCTTGGTGTTTCTTCCCAATCAGCAGTGTCTTCAGAAGTAAAAGACCCCCTGGATATTACAATGTGAGATTATTTTTAATATTTAATGCAGAATCAGGGAAGCTTCTTTTGGTGCTATAGTAAGTGTAATAGATGTGGAAATGCTGCATGGTGTAGAAAGCAAGATTGAAGTAATTTCTGCTTCATACTACTGCTGCATTTCTGTGCAACAGTCCTATATGGGATGGAGTCAGAGGAGGGTTTTTTTAATCCCATTTTCTACATTATATTTCCAAACCATACATTTCTGTGTTCACTGTGGTTGAACCATTTTTATGATTTCTATGATATATTTGCATGTGATGCATTTGCACTAGATGATGTGTCTTCATTTAGTGCTCTTCTTAGTCTTGATTTCAAACAGTGTTTTTTTTTATCTTGTGAGGAATGTAATCATTTTGATGTTATTTCTACACCAATAAATTGCTACAGCAACAATAATAACATGAATAGCTACCAATTACCAAGCCATGTGTGCCAGGTAGAGCAGTGAGCAATGTGTATCTGGTCGTATAATTTAACCTTTACAAACAGCCCTGTGAAGCAGTTCTGATTATCATCTCTGTTTTACATATGAGGAAACTGGGGCTCAGAGAAATGAATTAACTTATCAAACCTCATAGTTAGAAAGTGGTACAGAGGGGCGCCTGGGTGGCTCAGTGGGTTAAAGCCTCTGCCTTTGGCTGGGGTCATGATCTCAGGGTCCTGGGATCGAGCCCCGCATCGGGCTCTCTGCACAGCGGGGAGCCTGCTTCTCTCTCTTTGCCTGCCTCTCTGCCTGCCTGTGATCTTTCTTTCTGTCAAATAAATAATCTTTAATAAAAAAAATGTAAGTGGTATAGATAACTTTGGATTTCGGTCTCTCTGATTTTAAAAATGTCACTTTCGTATACTGTGATGCAGTATAATCAGGATTTATTGTTAGCATCATGATTATGATTGAGAGCAACACCACCATCATCCCCACCATCACCATCCCCACCACCATCATCCCCACCATCATCTTCACTATCACCACTGTCATCATCACCATCATCCTTGTTTTCATCTCACGGCCAGAGAATGAGCCCTCAGTACACATGTCCAGGTAGTTGCATCTTATCTAGTCTTGCTATCCTTAATCCCAGCTTGTTTCATCAGGCATTTATACTTATATGGCGATGTCAGCTTTGATGAATGGGTGCATACCACCATCACCATCATTTTTACATTCCTGTTACTACTGATGCTGTTACTGGGAACTATAGGGAACTCACCATGTCCGAGGCATTGTTCTAAGTCATTAATTCCCATAACAACATTTTACATTTACAAATACCCTAAAAATACCCTTATTTTGTAGATAAGGATTTTGTAGTGGCTAAGTAACCTCCTCAAAGTTTCCCAAGATAGGAAATAGGACATTCTAGGTGAACCTTTATGAAACTGGGATCTGAGACTCTGTTTTTTATTATTATTATTATTATTATTTAAGCAAGAACACTGCACAATCGTATACATTTTCATCAATAGTATGGCCACTGACTTTAAACTGGGCCTCCTAAATCCCACCCACCATCTTCCCCATTCCAGCTTTCATCTCAGACACCATCTGGATTGTCTTGCATGTTCTGCTTTTGGTTCACAAGTGCTGTCCCGAACAGGGGGTTAAATGGGCAGCAGCAGAGAAACGAGACTGTAACACCCTTCCAGTCATTTTCCCCATGCCACATTATACTTTGAAATTTCCATATTTTCCAGGGAATTTATTGGAGGAATGTCAATGAGTAGAACTGACCATGTACCACCCATTACGTTAATGATCGGGGCTCAGCTAATTTCCTTGGAGTTTGGCACTGAGAGTGATGGTTTCATCATATCAGAATAAAAAATCACTGCATAACGCACTGATTTTCATTCACAACAAGCTTTATGAGCATTAACAAATGAGCCCTAACTACCCTTCTGTGAGGTTGAAAAGCATATAATCCTCTGCATGGTGAATGGGAACCATGAGGTAGAATTAGAACAAATGTCGTTTTTCTCCCACTCTCTATTCCCTTACTAAACACACAGAAAGGGGAATTTCATTTCAAGTAGAACAGAAATGGCTCCCAAGTGCTGACATTTCATTAATGCTGACCAAATCATCTTCTCTCCCCACCTCCCCACCCCCAGTTTGGGCTAGAAGCTGCTACTTCTGGCTGTGTTTCAAAAGAAGCTGAAAAATAAACCCAGTATCTTAGGCTTTGCTACGAAAGCTGAGCCATGCTTATCTCTTGTCCAGAGGGGCTCCATCCTTACCTTGAGCTCCCTCTTAGCCAGTGGTTCCAACATTCTCTTCCCTGGGTGTTGCTCTTGACTCTTCTTGATCCTCAACTTCCCACATTTTGTTGATTTTATTTCCTAAATATTAACTGAATCTGTCTCTTTCCTTCAAAACCCACTCCTACTTTGTATTAGAGCTACCATGACCTCTTGTCCTTTTTTTTTTTTAAGATTTATTTATATATTTGAGAGAGAGAGCAAGCATGAGTAGGGGGAGAGGTAGAGGGAGATGGAAAGGGAGAGAGAATCTCTAGCAGACTCCCCACCCCAATGTGGGGCTCAATCTCAGGACCCTGAGACCATGACCTGAGTCAAAACCAGGAATGGGATGCTTAACTAACTGAGTGCCCCAGGCACCCCCTCTTGTCCTTAATACTGTAAGTATTGGTCTTCTAATTGTACTCCTGATTTCAGTTTTATGCTCTGCCTATCCAGGATGTGTATTTCTGAGACAGTTATCTGGTATAATTCCTCCCCTGCTTATACTCCTTGATGACCTTTGGTTATACATAAGGTAATGTAGAGGACATAAATTCATACATTTTGGCAGATTAAATATATATGAATATTTCTCGATACCATCACGTTAAATCTTGGATTATGAATAAGATCCATGGAGTATGGCCAAGTGATGCTGTCCCAATTCTGGGCATTGTTTTAAGAAGACTGTTAACTTTAGCCTCTCGTAGAGCCATAAGTCAACTTGCAAAAAGTCCAAATAGCCTACTGAAGATATCACTTATGAAAGTCCTGAGACTCTATCATGAAGGAAAGGGGCCAGCTGAACCCAGCCTTCCAGCCATCCCCCCACGCTGCCTAGCACAAGTGAAGCTGTCTTATACCCTCCAGATTGCCCAGTCAACAACAGCTGAATACCACTGGGTAACCACAGCATCACATGAAGCAAAAAACTCACCCTCCTGAGTCTTGACCAAATTTTCGACTCACGAAATCATGAGGCATAATAAAACGGTAATTGTTTTAAACCAGTTAGCTTTGGGGTATTTTGTTGGGTAGCACTAGATAACTAGAAAAGAATTTGATACTGGAGACAGAGTATTGCTTTAGTGTCAACCTAATGCATATGGCATTAATTGTAAGAATGGCTGTTTTGGTGAACTTGGAAAGGGCCTCAAGAAGACTATTGGTAGGTAACATGCAAGCTAGAAATATATGTAAGGAGCAGGAGGATTAAGCTAAGGATATTTCCAAACATGGTGTTGAAAGTGCCATCTGACTCCTTCTGGTTGCCTATTATAATATACAAGCAACGACAGATACAATAAAGCAGGAATGGTTTATTTTCAAGCAAAATGTCCAAGCCTTCCTCCTCAAAAAACTTTACAGCCAGCAGGTTTTTGAAGTAAGAAATGGCCCCAGGGAAAAGATCAAATCCAGGGCAGACTTAAAACGAGTGGCATGCCTTGTACTACCTTTTTGTTGGAAACAGGAATTCAGAGGATCTTCACGGTGTGCTCCCTTAGTACCCTCATAGGTAGAGGTAGAGAATAGCCTCTCTCAGAATAAAAACTAGATCTCACTTCTTTCTAATGGAGAGGATTATAATTTGCTACATAAGAAATCCACAAAGTTTTCAAAGGGATTACTACTCTTTTGTGCTGAAAGGTGCAGAGAGAGTTATGTGTGAAAAGAGTCCTTTGGGCCCTCAACCTTCTACCTAGAAGAAGAAAGCTAAGAAAGCTACTCAGGTTAAGAGACGGTCTATTTCAAAAAGAAAAGAAGAGATGACTCAGAGGGGGGAAATCATTCCCGGGGGTGTAAGTGGGTCCTAATTGAAGAACTAATGCCATAGACTTAGTTGGAGGTTAGAACATCAGTGAACTGATGATTGTTCTGAACATCCATTATTTCCCTTTATGGGGTGTTTGTAATCATTACCCAACTTCTACATTACCATCGTGGGATATGTGTGCAGGGGAACATAACAGTCTTTTTATTTCACAATTGTTCAAAATGAAGAAGTACTCAAGGAACCACAGCATCACACAGAGCCGGCCTGTGTTTGGATAGTGAGATCCCAGACTTCAGATAATGGTGCAATATGATGAGAGCTAAGGTTTTTAGGAGAAGACAAGGGCATTTTGCATGTAGAAGAAATGGATGTAATTTGAAAGTAGACAATCGATTCTAGGAGATCAAGTATGGTCATACATTCTTAGGAACTGTCCTCATCATGAGGTGGGGTCTACTTTCTCTTCCTTTAACTTTATTATAGAGTTGACCAACTGAGTGTAGCAGAAGTGACATTATGTCAGGTCTAAGACTTATAAAGACTAGAAGTGTCCACTTTGGATCTCCTGAACACCTGAGCTCCATGGGAGACGCCTCACGCCTTACTGGAAAGAGTAAGAGGCTGTCAGACTCTATGAAAAAGTGAGAGTTCGGACACCTGGATGGCTTAGTTAAGTGTCCAACTCTTGATTTCAGCTCAGGTTATGATCTCAAGATTCTGGGATTAAGCCCTAAGTTGGACTTAGTGGGGTGTCTGCTTGAAGATTCTTTCCCTCTCCCTCTGCCCCTCCCCTACCTTCAAATAAATAATCTATTAAACAAACAAACCAAAAAAAGGTGACGGTACTGGTTGAGCCCAGCCTTCCAACCAAGGCACCAGCCATATAAGTGAAGGTGTTTTGGACCCTCCAGATTAGCCCAGCTACCAAGTTAATATCACCAAGAGACCTCAGTCATATTAATTTCTCATTGCTGTTGTAACAAATCACTACAAACTTAGTGGCTTAAAAGAGCAGATTTATTTTTTACAGTCATATAAATGAGAAATCTAACATGGAACTCATTGGGCTAACATCAAAGTGTAAGCAGGGCTTTGTGTTTTTTTTAGAAGCTCTGGGGAGAATCCATTTTCTTGCCTTTTCTGGCTCCTAAAGTTTGCTCACATTAGGAAAAGGAAAGGAAAAATGAATTGGGGAAAATCGGAGGGGGAGTTGAACCATGAGACTGGACTCTGAGAAACAAACTGAGGGTTTTGGAAGGGGGGGTTGGGTGAACCTGGTGGTGGGTATTGATGAGGGCACGTATTGCATGGAGCACTGGGTGTGGTGCATAAACAATGAATCTTGGAACACTGAAAAAATAAAATAAAAAAAAAGTCTGCTCACATTCCTTGGCTCACGGCTCTTCTGCTGTATCTTTAAAGCCAACAACAGTGGGTTGAATCTTTTCATACTGCATCACTCCTACCTTCTTTTCTGTCTCCCTCTTCCATGTATAAATTCTTTTGTGATTGCATTGGGCTCTTCTGGCTAATATAACATAATCTCCCTATTCACCATCAGCAATTAGCTAACTTCGTTATGCCTGCAAGCATAATTTCCCTTCGCCATGTTCTATAACCTACTCACAGGTTCCAGGAATGAGACATGGACATCTTTGGGGAGCCATTGTTCTTCCTACAGTACTGAACCAAGCCACGACATTTGCATCATGAGATCTGCCCCCCTGAACCGTGCCTGATTTTTTGATTCCCGAAATCATGAAATGGAATAAAATGATTGTTGTATTGAGCCACTAATTTGGGGATAGGTCCTAGGCAGCAGCGGGCGACTAACAAATTGTAACAGAAGTCAGACCAGTAGGTTTAATGTATCAGTAAAGGGGAAAAAGGTTAGCAGTGATGACAGAGGAAAGGAATAGACCTTTTAAAATCAGGCAGCTACAACTTGATTTTTGTTTTTGTTTTTTTCCCTAGCTGCAACTTATTTTTGCCAAATGAAAATTTGGATCTTGTATTGTATATTTTCTGAGTTTCCATGAGAATGAATTGGTTTTAGTTTTTATGTGGGATCTCTGAATATTTATACGTTACACACTTTTAAAAAAAGTTTTACTTTTTTACTAAGCGGGTAAAACAAACACCTTTGACCCATGGTCTCTGCTAGGGAGCCGACTCTTTAAGCAGATAGATGAGGCTCTTCAGTGGCCCTCCTGCTCACTCTGCCTTCCGTCTTCCCCCCTCAGTTAGTCTGATCTCTTCAGGGAGGACAACAATAGGATCCGAACCCATGTCTTTTGATTTCTAGTTCACAGCTGGCTTCACTGTAGTATCCCCTTCGTGTTCTCTGACTTCAGAGGTCACATATTTTTTAGCTCTTCCCACTCATCTACATCTGACTGATGGTTGGTTTTCTGATGTGTGCCCAGCAAGATGGTTACTGAAGGATTAAAAGGGCACCTAAAGTTCTAGAAGACAAGAAAGTCCTGCTTCTCCAAGGAGGCTGCTTGGAGCCAGAGCCAAGAATCTAAATGGCATGTAGGATGATTGGATCTGATGGGCATATCAAATTGAGGAGCTTTCTGTCTAACTCCTGGGTATGATTTGCCCCAGTGGGAACCCAGACACAACGCCAAAAGTAATATTGAAGGACTGCCCTAGAATATGAAAAGAGACTCTAGCTCCCAGAGTCTTAATTATGCAGAACTTTGCACCTCGACCTCCCAAAAAACCAGGTTGGCGTAACACATCCAAGGACTATTCAGGTTTTAGATCTTGCCTTCTACGTTTGCACTTCCTATGGGAGGCTTCTGTTGACAAGGCTGCCCCTTCTTCCCAACCCCCACACATGAACTACCTTGCTTTGTGCTCCAAGAGCATGTTATCCTCTCTCTCTCTGTTTTTATACCTCTCTCTTTACAGCATTAGCACACTCCATTGGAATTGCTTACTTAAGTGTCTATCTCCTCTGATAGGATAAATGCCATCAAGGCGGGGACTATCGTTACATCCCAAGCATCTAATGGCAGTGTCTGGTCAATAATAGACCCTCAGTATATGTTTGTTGAATGAATCAAGTGGACCTTTTTCAAGGCAGTTGCTCTTCTTTCTTTTCTTTACTTCCTTATCTCTTACTCATTCTCTAGGTCCTTGCCTGCTTCAGGGGTCCTCGGGCTAGCCTTCTCTTAGCCAGCCTTCTGTGCCAGACTCCTGTGTTTATGCTTTCTTGTTGCTCAGTACTTCTCCCACTGCACCTTTCATCACTGCAGTTTTGCATCCAGTTGCATGATGGTTCCATTAACACCTGTGCCCCCCACTCTAATGTAAGGTCCACTCATGTGACAAGCTTTTATTGCATAAATTAATCAATATGCTGCAATTGATTCCAATAACGTCTGGATCTATTCCTGGTTAAAGGTTTGGTTGGAAAGTAGAGAACCCAGGATTATTAGTCCCATGAATTGGAAATGAATACAAATTCGTAGACTCCTAAGCATTTAGTCTTGGTCACATGACTCCCTCTCTTGAGCCATGCTCTCATGCCTTTGAAATATGGTCAGTGATCTCTGAAAATATTTATTTAGCGAAGAACAGTTACTCTGTCAGGCACTGAGTGAGGCATAGGGATACCGCCGTGAACGTGAGCAATATCATCCCTCCCCTCGGTGTGCATAAAATCTACTGACAAAGATGAACAAAATTTATGGGATCTGTATTGGAATCACACAGTCATGGGTGTGGTCGTGTGGTGCAGACACTATGGATTTGGGTGTTAAGACAGTGGCTTTGTCACATGATAGTTTGGCAACCAACCAAAATTCAAGGTACAGTTTCTACTGAATGTGAATGCTTTCGCACCATCAGAACATGGAGAAATCTTAAGCTGAACCATCATCATAAGTCAGGGATCATCTGTAATTATCCTAGTCTTATGTAGCCTAATGCTACTTGTGACAAATACAGAACCCTCTGCTCTGTGGGGCCTCATGTATCCCAGAGAGAACGACAGGGAGGTTCACAGCTTAATATCAAACCCAGGTTCTCAGCAGAGGTCATCACTCACTAGCTCTGTGACCTTGAGCAATTTCCTTTACTCTCCTGGGCTTCCGTTCCCTCCACCATAAAATGAAGACCATGCTATCATTCATAGTAAATTGATGGGAGAATAAAGAGACATTCAGTGTTGCTATTACTATTATAATTATATTTGAATTATGATAATAGGGAGTGGTAAGTGTTCTAATGGAGGAGCAGCCTGGCTGTAATGAGTAAATCAAATGAGTGCTTTCCATCGGCTGCAGGACCCAGGGGACATGGCTTGCGGGCGGCAACATTGGTGCAAGGTTATCTGATGGGAAAGCAGGAGAAAGACATTTTAGGCAAAGGGTAAAGCAGGTGAGAAAAGATTCACCTGGAGGCCTGGAGAAGCATTGCTCATTTGTGGGATTGCAGGCAGTTCTCCTGGACCACGTGAGCCGGCTGGCTGGGTAACTGCTGAGAAGGGAGATCCCAGGAGGGACCTGAATGCAAGCCCACCCATCGTTTTAGAGCATCGTCCTTTTCTCTGCAGTGCAAGGGGCCGAAAAGTAAGCTAAGAGCAAAAGACGAGTACACACTGAAATTGAACTCCAATCACTATGTTTTCCTGTTCAGATCCATTTTTATATCCAAATCTATACTTTCTTAGGCAGAAGAGAGCAAGCTCCATGACTCTGGTTAGCGATAGGTTCTTTGTACTCAGTGGGAATATCTTTTCTAATGAAAATTCTGACAAAAATCCCATTTCCTCTACTTAGAGGGCCTCTGTATTCCATTCCTTATCTTACCCAGGAAAAATGCTTCCAATTATCTGCCAGCCTCTATTATTTGAAATAGTTCAGTATCAACCACTCAACCCAGATAATTGAGCTAAACCTTTAAAATGGGTTTTTAATGGGGGGAACCAGGCGATGGGGAATAAGTTGATCTTGGTAAGTAAAGTTTCTCACAGTCAAAGGCAGACTAATTAAAGCTTGACAGCCTGTGTTAATGTGCACATTTAAAAAATTTAGCTCCCTAGAGATAAAACACGACAGGGAGGCATAGTAGCCAAGTATCTACAGCCTTTCTGTAAGGCATTAGAACATGTGTTCTCAAGAAAGAGATGTGGGGGCACCTAGGTGGCTCAGTGGGTTAAAGCCTCTGCCTTCGGCTCAGGTCATGATCTCAGGGTCCTGGGATCGAGACCCGCATCGGGCTCTCTGCTCGGCAGGGCCTGCTTCCCCCTTTCTCTGCCTGCTCCTGATCTCTCTCTCTCTGTCAAATAAATAAATAAAATCTTAAAAAAAAAAAAAAAAAGAGATGTGCAGTTTTGTTTTGTTTTGTTTTTAACTGTAGAGCCCACTTTTTTTTTTTTTTACGTAAAAACTTTGATGGAACATCAATATATTGGAAAGATCAACTTAGGGCTGCCTTGGGGTAACAGGATGGGGATGAACCCCCTCGGAATTATCCTTGATGTGTCCTAGCATGTCCCATTTTCCATGCCAGATTCCAAGACTTTGGAGCACACGGGGCCTGGGAGGTGAGCACAGGCCTGGAGTTCTTTCTCTGATTTTTCTGTGTATTCTTAAGCAAAACCTTTCAGCCTTATTTTCATCATCTGCTGACTTCAGAGTGCTTGGCTAAATGATCTTTGAAATCCCTCGTTGCCAGATGGCCCTCTGAATTCAAACAGATTCTCTAAAGCAAACTGGGGCTGTGCTAAGAGTTGATACTAACAGGTCCTGGGTCACTTTATTCAAATAATGCCTAATTCCCATTGCAGCACTAAGTTTTAGATTCCACTGTTTCTATTTTATCGATAGGGAAGAGAAGAGTCAGTGATGTTCAGAAAATTGCCAAAGGCTGCATGGCTTGTAGCTGTCGAAGCAGTAATTGGATTCCAGTCCTTGTTCCAAAGCCAACACTCTTTCCATTAGGCTGTCTTGTCTCCGGCTGAATGAAGGTAAAATTGTATGTAGCTGGGTTCCAGGGCTTTCATTTTATATGTGGAAATAATTGGTATTTATAATGATAGTAGATGCTATACTCAGGTTACAATTCCAACTGATAATAAACCCACATTCTGAGGTAAAATAAACTTTCCTTTTTTATATAGCCAGGAGAACAACTAGATTTATGAGAACTGTCTTCGGACCTATAAGAGGCTGGCCCTATATAGTGACCAGCACATAGTAGGTGCCCCAAAAGTCCTTGTTAGGTAACATAGTCTTTGGGACCCTGAAGGGTTGAACTAAGACCAGTGGTACAGTTCATTCAGAACAATTTCAGAATAGTCCTTCTAAAAGAGTTGTCTGGAGACATGGCGGCAGTCCCAGGAGGTTCCACAGTTCTTATGCCTGGAGATCTAGGAGGAGACATCGCCTGTCCACGTGTAGGATAATTATAGGGGAAACTCAAACATGCGATGGGACATCGCAGAACTAGAAGGGAACGCCTTTTGGGATTGTTGCAATGGGAGATATGTTGAGTTTAGCCCCTCTGGATTCTGGATCAAACCTTGCTTCTTCTGGCAAGAGGAGATGGATGAATCTCCACTCGGGGAGAGAGTCTACTGTGAGCAAAACCAATGTAGATGAGATAAGGATGAGCTGTGCATGGCCCAGGAGGGACCAGGGTGCCCAGGACGCTTGCCTCTGTGACCCCTGAATGCAGGCACTCTGTTTACTTTCTTACTAGCTCCCGTGGCAAGTAGTGATTATTTGTTTCATTTATGTGGCTGCTTGATCAGTTTTTGACTCCCCCACTGTGTTAATTCTGTGAGTACAAAACTGGCTCCTTTGGGTTCACCCTTCTATCACTGGCACTCGGGGAATGATGGATACAGAATGGGTGCTCAGTAAGCAGTTATATCAATAGATGGGGAGGCTCTAAACCAAGGTGGAGATGGGATCAGGTGAGCACGTAGTGCTGAAAAGAACTGAATTTCCACAGCTGAGGTTACCATCAGTGTCTGCCGGCTTCATCCATCCCACTGAGTCTCTGCAGGCCTGGCCCCCGGCTGTCCAGGCCTGTCTTGTTAGTCTGAAAAATCACTCTTTTTCATTCATAGGAAGACTGGGGGTCCATCTCTTTTTCCTGAGTTAGGTGGTCCTGGGGTTCACCCTGGCACTTCTGAGTAAACTCCACATTGCAGACTTCTGTCCTTAATTCTCCCATAGTGCTTTGTCTGTCTAACAAACACTCTATCTGAGTTCCTGGACCCCACATCAGATTCCCATGAGACTGATCCCAGACCATAACTTCTGCATAGTCCTTAAAAGTAGAGGCTGTGGCTAACTCATTTCAATATTCCTTCTAGCATAGGACCTGGCTAGGGGCATTTACTTGTAGATTAGTAGAAAGGAAGAAAAGAAGGGAGAGATGAAGGAAGGAGAGAGGAAAGAAGGAAGGAAGGAAGGAAGGAAGGAAGGAAGGAAGGAAGGAAGGAAGGAAGAAAGGAAGGAAGGAAGGGGCAAGCTTTTCCCCCAGCCTACTATTTCCTTGTCTCTTACCTCCAGAAGCTGAATTTAGTTTCTTCCCTCCAAACCTCTACACTGCAAAAAGGAATGTGCTCCCCTACCAGCTGTGTCCTCCTGGCACTTGGACACCAGCTCCTGCACCACTAATGGGAGTCTTCTCCATCCCATCCTGTGTATTCTTTTACTCCACATGGTGTCCTGGGAAACTGCAATGTTGTCATTGACTAGCCATGTTCCCTGGAGCCAGAAACTTCAACTTGCTCCTCTTTGGTTTCTGCATCTGCAAATTGGGGGTTAGACTTGACCTCCAGCCTTTAGGAGTAAATAAAAGGACACCTGTAGAGTCCTTGTTGCATGGTAAATGACCAATAAGTTCTTGGTCGCTTCCCCTTTCCCTGCAGCTCCCCTTTTTCTTCTCAATTCAAATCAACAATGAGGCATGCTTACTTTGGTGGGAAGGCAAAGAAGCATACACGATGGAGGGGAAAGACAGGGAGCACTTCCATTTAAAGATGCAGCTATCAATTCCAAAGCCCTCCTCGACTTGGCACCTTTGCTCGCTTGCTTTGCTGAGCAAAGACTGGAGCCCCAGATGTCATTCTATGTGCATGCTTGGGGGAATAATAAAAGAACCTTATTATGAAATACAATGGCCTGTGATGTCATTGAAGAGCTGGAGATCCTGTCCAGTGCAACAAATGGCTCCTTGCAAATAAGAAAATAAAGCCATTTCTAAGAAAGAGCAAAAAAGATCTTTCTAGGCCAAGAGATCTGATGTGTGTTAACAGGGACCAGACGCAAAGCAACCACTCTTTCTGTGATAATCTGAGCAAAGAGTAAAAGTGGCAGCATCTCCCCGAGCTTGGCAAGTTTGGAGAAAATGTCATCTTGGATAAATTGCTGCATTCCCATAAAAGGTTTTATGGAAGACTTTTGGGAAATGGGACTACTTCCGATTTTGCTCTCTGCTAACCATCATTTGATTTGATTTGGTTTGAATAAGAATTGAGAACTACTGTTTTCCTACAGAATATCCCCCACCACTGGTCGCCACCTGCATGATAGAGCTGATCATTTAGTGATGGGTACCTGACCCAACATTGTCCACTTAGAATTTGTCATAAGAGTTTCTCTCAACTTAAACTGAGAAAGTCAGCAGGTAGCAATGTTGTTCTTCATTCATGAGAGTCCTTCAGGTACGAAACTTATAAGCTCTCATTGCCATATTTTCCACTAAGGGGACTTGACCATAATGAGAATGCAGTTGAGCCATAGGAAGAGGTGGAAAGGAGACGGGGCTGAGGGAGAGAAGCTGATGTGCTCAGGCCCTTGGTTTCCACTCTCCTTAGAGCCCACTTGCTTTCCCGCCATTCCCTCATTGCCCTTGAGAAAAAGAAAAGCAGCTTCTACAACCTGCGGCTAGCCTGGCACTCGCAGCTCGTCCTTGATGTTCTCCTATTGAACACAAACAATTTCACAGAACATCAACATCAGAAAAAGGCCACTATGTGACAGTGGCAGATCAAGGCCAGCACAAAACCACTTCATAATTGTGTCTGAACCCAGGAAAAAGCATGAGTGTTGCCCAAGCCACTAAATAACAACATTCCCTTGTCCTGGCTGATGTTAGTGACAGCACTTCTTTACTAATTGAAGTTTAGCCTTGCCCCAGCCTGCCTTCCCAACAGTTTTTAAGATTCTGCAGTCAAAATTACCCTTGCTACCCAATAGCACCCCATCTAGAATGCTCCCTCACTTCTTGGAAAGCTTCAAGGATCACCCACCCAAAGCTCAAATCTTTTTGTTTTATTTTATTTTGTTTTATTTTGTTTTATTTTGTTTTATTTTATTTTATTTTATTTTATTTGTTTGACAGAGAGGTAGACAGAGCCAAATAGCAGAGGGAATGGCAGAGGGAGAGGGAGAAGCAGGCTCTACACCGAGCAGGGAGCCCAATTCGAGGCTCGATCCCAGCACCGTGGGATCATGACTTGAGCTGAAGGCAGACGCTTAACCATCTGAGCCACCTAGGTGCCCCCAAAGCCAAAATCTTAAAATAGGTTCATTCCAACCTCATCTTCCTGAGAGTTCTCCCTTGATGCAATGGATGAGAAACCCGGCTTGTTTAAATACAGATATGTTCCTGGTGGTCCTTGGCTGAAGAACATTAACCTACTGGTCAACCCAATCCGTGATCCCCTGGTATAAGCCTGGTATTCATCTAATTAATGTCCCTTTTTCCTTAAGTTAATCCAAGTTGGGTTCCGGTCACTTGCCACCAAAGGTCTTGACTAATGTAATTCAATCCAATATCCACGTATAAATCACACAGCATTTGTATTCTTCCTGAAGTTAATCAGTTTCACCTTTCCACGCCTTTGCTTATTGAAATTTCATTCATTCTACAGACTGAGTTTCCACTGCGCACCAGGCACCGTCCTGGCTGCTGGGGACACCAGCAGTGTGAATATGACACCCAAACACCCTGCCAACGTGTATATTGCATTCCAGAGCTGTGTGGTTTTGCTCTGGATGGAGTGGATTTCCCCACCTTGCTGAAATGCTTCTTCTTCAAGACTCCATTTCAATGCCACCAGCTTTGGGGAGCCCTCTAAGATTATCAGAACAAATCACTTCATGTTTATAAGCCATGTGGTAAAAAGTCTGTAATATAAGACTAAGTGAAAAGGGGGAGAAAACAGGAGCAGAGCAGTGAACAAGGCTCAAAGTCTTATTCTGGTGGGGCTTATGAGGCAGTTGAGAGATTAGGTAAGAAGCAGCACTCTGTGACATGCTCTGACTTCACATTTTTGCGTGGTCTCTGCTGTGTGGACCATAAACTGTGGTGGAGTGGAATGGGGGAAGTGAGGATGGAAATAAGGAAATGAATGTAGAGAGTTTAGAAGCCAACCAGGTGAAAGAGGAAGGCTTCGGTTGGAATGTTACTAGTAATGGAGGTGACAAGAAGTGATTGGATGTGGGTCAAAGTTGAAGGTGGAGTTAATAAAATTTGCTAGTAGGTTATATGTGGGATGTGAGAAAAGGCAAGGGGTCAAGCTTGGCCCCAAATATCCTGGCCTATGAAACTGAGAGAGTGGGTTTGCCATTTACTAAGTTGGAAGTGTAGGGAAAGGTCTTTTTAGGGGAAGGAGCAAGGTATTTAGAAATAAGAGTTTAATTTGGAATATGTGTTTGAGATGCCTATTAGATTTCCAAGTATGAAATCAGGGGCACTGTGCTAAGGGCCACTTCATAGGTTCTTAAGAAATGTAAATTTCTTGCCATTTAATGCCTTTTTATCCAACACAGACACCTTTTCAATCTTTTCTCCCTACTTAAATCCTACCCATTTTTCAAAGAATGGTTTGAAGCCTTCCTTGTCTGCATCCACCATTTATTGAATGGTTGCCCTCAACCAGGAATTGGGACAGTGAGGATCCAACAGGGAGCTCTGCTCTGTGAAGTCATTTGGGGACTCAGGTTCCTTGCATTTAGTGGCTCTGTCAACACTAGAGGCCATCGAGCATTCTGGTAGCACACGTGCCAAGCCAGAGATGAAAGGAAGAAAGAAGAACCAGGAGCTAGCGGGTGTGACCCGTCATGATTTGCTCCATCGATGAAAACATAGACATCTGACCCCCGCTAACTACAAGGGAAACTGGGAATTTAGGTTAGCAATGTGGACAGGAGAGAAAAAATGGGGTTCAGTGAGCCCATAATTTCTAGGACACCCCTCACATTTTGAAAATTGTAATGTTTTGTTGAGCATCGTTGTGGGGTCTCAAGGTTGGGCCGGAAGCTTTCTGGTGCCCTTTGCTGAGGGATGTTGGAGCTGTGGCTGTGGTTGGTGGTCTTGGTGGAGGTTTTGGCTGTCTGGCTCGGACCTAGAGTGTGGAAAGTTCACAGTACCTTGGCACCTTCCAGACACTCCATTTTCTACATGCAGATCTGTCCTATGCAAATAGGAAGGAAGCGAAATCCCACACAGAAGAGCAAAGTCCATTTGGGAGCCTTCACAGATGATGCCCAATAAATAAGTCATTCCAATTGGGCCTTTTGGATTTACAAGGTTTAATTCTTCTGCTTCCGTGGAATCCCTCGTGGGTAATTGCAGTTGACAGGTTTACGCCTCCTGACGGGCGTTTTGTCACTCAGCTCCGGCTCTGCAAACAACTTTACAGTCTGTCAAGCCTAAACCTCTTTAAGCAGTGGCAATTGATGTCAGATAACGTTCGTTGTTGTGATTCAAGGCCGAAGCTTACTCTGGCATGAAATAAACAGAATCTTTACCAAGGAAGTAAATGGAAAACTCACGGAAGGGGGAAGTTTCTTTGGGGAGGCGAGCAGAGGCTGGCGGGCAGGGATCCAACATGGCGTCTGACACATCTGGGACCCCCCCAGAGCTGGGCAGGATGAGGGAAATTATCACAAGTGCCCGGAGACAGGCCTGGGTTCAAGTGTGGCTCCTTGGGTCAATCAGCAAATGTGCTGGGGCACCAACCTTGTCCCTGGCACTGATGGGACCAGCCGGGGCACTTTGGTAGGAGGTCTGGAGCCATAATTTTCTCTGTCCTATAGCAAGAATCTCTGTCACGTCCAGGGATCTCCAAGTCAAGTGACTGTGCCATTCCCATATTCTACATGTTAGCCTGCTCATCTCTTAGACCAAAGCAGAAGGTCCATCTCAAGTGCCCGTGAGAGGTGCTCAGGATCCATCCCTTGATTCTAACCCTGATTAGTGGTACTCAGTGAATCTACCCAGGTCAAATCTAGCAAAGCACTGACTTCTCACCGTGTTGGCAAGGGTTCCTTCTGCTCGCCACCCCCACCCCCCAAGTGGACCCTTACTCTCCTCCACTACTGCCCTTCATCCACCCTACCAGATGGCATGCCACAGAGACCGCCACTGTCCCATTAACGTCACTCAGGCACTCCCATGTCTGCAACCTGCACTTCTCCCAAGCCCTGGCCTGGCCTGCCCTCTCGTGAACATAAGGAATGATGGAGACGAGATAAAATATTCAGAGGATTCATCTTCATTCAGAGGAGTCTTCTAGCTGCCCCCCACCATCTCCTCTTTTAAAGGGAGTTGTCTTATGATGGCCAAAACCTAGTAAGATAGACTGAGTGTTGAAGTTCTTGAGTTATAGTAGTTGGTTTTAGATAATGTTTCAAATGTGTGACAAGGGCCAAAAAAAAGGGCGGGGGGGTAGTGGGAGTATTTAAGGCAAACCTCACGCCTCTCTCTCAGAGGGATATACTCTTGACCCAAGACTGAGTCAGTGCAGTAAACACAATAAACCCCCTTACATCTGTGTTATTTGTAATTAAAGCCAGTGAGAGAGGCAACTAGCCAACTTCTTCACAGTCTGCCTTCTGGCCTGGGGTAAAGCACATCTTTATGCCCTTTCTGCCCCAGCCAGTGTGTCTCTCTCAACCTAATGGGACCAATTACTTCACAAGAGTTGTCCAGTGGTTTTCAGGAAAGTGACAGTGTAAAGACAATTTAGGAGAAAAACCACCTCAAACCTTCCAGGGTATACCATGGCTTTGTATCCAATTTTTCTTTTTTTTTTTTTAATTTAATTTTATTTTTTCAGTGTTCCAAGATTTATTGTTTATGCACCACACCCAGTACTCCATGCAACACGGGCCCTCCTTAATGCCCACCACCAGGCTCACCCATCCTCCCACCCCTCTCCCCTCCAAAATCCTCAGTTTGTTTCTCAGAGTCCAAAGTCTCTCGTGGTTCCTCTTCTTCTCTGCTTTCCCCCAATTCATTTTCCTTTCCTTCTCCCGATGTCCTCCATGTTATTCCTTATGCTCCACAAGTAAGTGAAACCATATGATAATTGACTTTCTCTGCTTGACTTATTTCATTCAGCATAATCTCCTCCAGTTCTGTCTGTGTTGACACAAAAGTAGGGCAATTGCACTACTGGGTATTTACTCCAAAGATACAGATGTAGTGAAAAGAAGGGCCATATGTACCCCAATTTCAGTGTTACAAGATTAATTGTTCATGCACCACACCCAGTGCTCCATGCAATACGTGCCTTCCTCAATACCCACCACCAGGCTCGCCCAACCCCTCACCCCCTCCCCTCCAAACCCCTCAGTTTGTTTCTCAGAGTTCACAGTCTCTCATGGTTCATCTCCCCCTCCGATTTCCCCCCATTTACCCTTCCTTTCCTTCTCACAATGCTTATGACTTTTTTAAATAGACAATGAATCTTGGAACACTGAAAAAATAAAATTAAATTAAAAAAAAAAAGAAAGAAGCCAAATGAAGGCACTATTCTAAATAAAACAAATAAATAAATAAAATAGAAATTTGCCTTCTTAAAAAAAAATAGAACTCCATTCTTATTCCTTTTGTATGTAGATATGTGTGTATATGCCTACATGCATCATACATATCCATATACACATGTGTAATATGTACTGCATACTATGAGTATACACACACATGCAAATATAGCATATGGGTTGTGATTAGGCTTTGAGAATAGTACCAAGTAAAACAGTCCTTAGCATCACTCATTGCCTCTTGTGAATTAGGAAATGTGATTTTGTCAGGTTCTTCAACTTTAAATTTCTACCTCAATTCTTGCTCTCCGTGTCTGTGCTCATGCATGACCTTGAGCAAGTCAGTTAAGGTCTCCAAGACCTTGTGTTCCCTTAATGTAGTTTTAACCACTACAAGTTAGAAAATGCTCGCAAGTTAGAAAGTTAGAAAAGTCCTCGCAAGTTAGAAAATGCTTTCACACACTCCATCTTTTTTGCTCTACAGAACAACCACTAAATGGGGGCCACTCTACCATGTTTCCTTTATTTTATTTTATTATTTTTAAAATTTAAAATCAATTAACATATAATGTATTGTTAGTTTCAGGGGTAGAAGTTGGTGATTCATGAGTTGCATACAACACCCAGTGCTCATTCCATCAAGTGCCCTCCTTCATACCCACCACCCAGTTACCCCATCCCCCAACCACCACTCCTCCAACAACCTTGTTTGTTCCCTAGAGTCAAAAGTCTCTATGGTTTGTCGCCCTCTCGGATATTGTCTTATTTTATTTTTTCCTTCCCTTCCCCTATGTTCATCTGTTTTGTTTCTTAAATTCAACCTATGAGTGAATATGGTATTTGTCTTTCTCTGGCTGACTTATTTCACTTAGCGTAATATCCTCTAGTTCCACCCACATCATTGCAAATGCAAGATTTCATTTTTTCAGTGGCTGAGTAATATTCCATTGTGTGTGTGTGTGTGTGTGTGTGTAGCACATCTTCTTTATCCATTCATCAAATGATGGACATCTGGGTTCTTTCCATAGTTTGGCTATTGTGGACATTGCTGCTGTAAACATTGCATGTACCCTTTCGAATCACTATGTTCATACCTTTTGGATAAATACCTAGTAGAGCAATTTCTGGGTCATAGGGTAGCTGTATTTTTAACTTTTGGAGTTAAAAGATGTATGGAAGAACTCCCATACTGTTTTCCAGAGTGGTTCTACCATACTTATTTGAAAGATGAAGAAACTAGGGCTCAGAGAGGTTGATTTCCATGCTATATCACATAGCTGGCGAATGGTGGAGCCAGGGCAGAGCCCTGTTCTCACTCCTATTACCTTTCTGCATCATGCATCTAGGCAGGAGGGCAGTGTGTGAGGCTGGAGGGAGAAAGCCAGAAGAAAGTGGTTATTATAACAACCCAAATGATTATTATCTCTCTCTCTTTTGTAACATAGTTAACAGAGACTGGAATATCATTCTGTGTGCTGAATTTATGCAATCCCACTCATTTTGTTTATGACATCACTACCTGACTCATTGGAAACCTATTTACAGAGACTCAGAAAGAATTTGAAACTCATTTGCCTTTTGGTTTGGTTTGGTTTGGTGTTTGCCTAAAGTTGCACAGCTGGTAGTGACCCTAAGACTTGAACCCAGGTCTGTGAAGCCCACTTTCCTCCAACTGTCACACACTGTCTTTTAAAGAGAGAGCTACAAAAGGAGAACCACCATTAACTGATGGGTTATAGTGCCTGTTTAGGCTAAAGGAACTGATTGCCCTGGATGCTAAATTCTATCCCGCCCGAGTCACCTGGTGAATAGACCTGCCTCTGGTACTTGAGCCAAGGCCATCTTATTCCCAATTCTCTCTCTAATCACTCTTGATGCCTCCCACTACCAATTTCTGAAAAACTTCCAACCTTATTACCTCTTAGAGAGTGTTTTGCTGAAATCTCTTGAGGCAAGCTTTGTCTTATTTTCCCCTCTGCTTTTCTGTGATTAGGGTCTTTCTGATACTTGGCTGCTATTAAGTTTCTATTACTTTGTAGCACACACGGTGCAGAGGAGAGACCCCCTTCATTTAGACGGAGTGCTTAACATTTGGAACCACAGGTATGCATTTTAAATGCAGCTGGCTCTGCAGGTCCTATGGTGACTTTGGATTTAGCCCTGGGATTGTCTTGTCAACCCTTATTCTATTATAGCTGGTGAAGTAGACTGAGAATTAAACGGCAGTGTTGATAGATCGGTGTAGAACAATATATCTATAATTGCTCCAATAAGCTTTCCAGAGTAAAATATCTGGAAGGAGTTGTTCTCCTGTGTGCCAAGACAGACTTACTTAAAGGGAATTATGAGCAATGGGGTCTCAGCCAATACAAAAGTTAAAGTATTTACATTTCTGTGTAAGTGCTGGTTGACAACACTGGGACTCATAGTACAAGCATTTAGTAGTTACTCGGTGACCTTAGACGTTCACACAATATTTTACATTGGAACACAAGATGTGAGCAGGCCTTGTAAAATGCGCGCGTGCGCACACACACACACACACACACACACACACACACGAGCTTTTTATTGTATACTTTGTTTTTTGCCCCTCCCTATGAGAATGAAGGTGGAGGTGGAGGATTCCCTACACTGTTATGGGATGGATACCTTAAAATATATATAAATTTATTTATAATTTTATATAATTATATAAATATAATTAATTTGTATAATTAACCACTATAAATAATTATAATACTATAATTATATATTATAATTATTATATATAAATAATATATATTAATATATATAATTATATATTTTATATATAAAATCCTGTTTTGTCTTCCTGGTGAGGTGCAGATATCATTCACATTTAACAAATGAGAAAGAGTCTTCACCAGGTGAAGTTCTTGGCCATGGCAACAATGCTGGGATCCAAACTCAGCTGTCTCTGATAAAAATGTCAATACCACTGTATCACATGACCACATGGATGTTCTCCACCTAGCCAGGCCATGCTTGTGAGCTCTGAAGACTTGTTCTGTTTCTCCAGTGTCACAGAAGCCTTCCCCCTACTGTGCCTGGGCTTACAGCTCTGATTCGTCCAGCCTAGTGTTCAGTGGGCAATGATGTCAAGGCCAGAGGCCAGCATGATGCCATTCTCCAAATACCAAGATGGCTCTTTGGCTCTGCTTCCCAGTTCTTTGTGGTGATCCTCTCTGCTCTATATCATCCTTCAAATAATCTCAGTTTTCCTAGAGTGTATGTTTACTTCCTTTCTATTCGACATTATACAATTTGGATAGATGCCATAGACATATTACTAGAATAGAAGTCAATATTCTTAGGTCTAGCTCTGCCATGTACTAATTGAGATGGCATTTCACATCACCTCAGCTCTTTCAGCTACAAAATTAGGTTAAACAAAAGCTGTCCAATTTACTTCTCAAGATTTTTATCAAATGTTGAGTGAGAGCAGAATATGTGGTAAATGCTGTCAGTACAAACTATACAGACATCCATTGATCCTAAAAGTATCATCTTCAAAAGTCATTGATTGTCACCTTACTTTTGCTGGTCCATAATAATCAACATTGGTAGAAAATACGTTCTCTATACTCTCTACTGCTGATAGCTGTATAGATTTCAACTACTTTCTCACAACTTGGATTACTTAATTCTTGCTTTTCCTTTTACTTGTCCCCCCTATTTCCCCCTTATTTCTTTCCTTCTCTATCCCTATGTCTCTTTCCTCCTCTCTCTTTCTCTCTCATATTTTAGAGGGGAGATGAGAAGAGCGATGTGCTCATCTGATTACAATGAAAGAGGAAATGACGCATGATCTCAGGGAGGTGCTAACAAAAGAAAAGGGAACTCTTAGGAGGCAATAATTATATCTGGTTCTGTTGGGGCAGAAGAATGTATTCTATTAAAAAAAAGACCAGGGAAACCCCCCAAAGAAGATGATATTCCATCTACCTGATGAAAATAGGAAAATGTTGCCAGACATAAAATGGGTCTGGAGAAACAGTTTTCAGGGTAGATGTAATAGCATGATGTTGGTTTGTAACCTCAGGCTTCCCTGGGTGAAATCTGAAATTATTCCCATACACAGAGGTCAAGGAGAGACAGAACAAAGAGGCAGGCCACTCCAGATGGGTAGGTGCAGGCTTCGTAAGCAAGGGAGTCTATAAACAGGGCTTGTATTGAGTGATGTTAGATAAGTAGATCTTTGCACCTGCCTGCCAAATCTGGACAGTTTTGGGGTTTAGTCACATCCACTGTCCAGATGGTCTCAACAACACCCTACTCTCTCAAGGCTGCATCCTTGAAAATGGCTCCCACTGTGGGAGCAGAGGCAGAGCATATGTTCCAAGGTTAGGGGATGGGGAGGAGCCTCCGATTGCCCAGGGCCAACTTGTGGGTCAAGTAGTGGTCACATCCTCTCAACAACCTCCTCCAACACATGATCAGAGACTCAGAGGTACAAAGTGTGAATCCCAGAACTTTAACACACACCTGCTTCCCCCTTTGTCTCCCATGGTGAGGTGAACTGAGACACCTCCTTGAGCACACTCTCTTTCCAGCTCCCCCCACATTATGAACACTGCCCAAATGAACAACACCCATCAGGGAAAAAAAGTCGAAGATCTTATTAACATATTTGGGGATTAATATATTTGGAGACGGTACCTATCGAGCCATCCTTAGCTAAGGTAATGCCTCTTTGTAATTAATTTAAGCTCTGCAAGGAGTTGGCAATAAGTGATATTAATAGAAGGGGTATGTTTTCTGTATATGAAATGAGGTTGTGTTGCCTTTGAAAGGAATTAAAACTGTGATGAGAACCATTTATTCTAAAATGACTTGGGAAAAACAGAGCTTCAACACCAATGTCTTCCTTCTGGTCTAGGAGCCAGAGCCCATGGCTGCCTATAGAGCCAAAACTTGAGAGAGAGAGAGTCTCCATTAACTACCAATATTTTCAGGACATGAGAAGGGTCCTGGATGGGATCCTTCTCCCAGATGGAGTTTCTCAACGGTGGCTTCATGTGGAATTTTTCCTGGAAGGTGGGGAGTGTTTACAAATGGACTTCAGTAGGGGTATTAGGATTGGTGAACCAGAGAAGACTTCTTTTTCTGACAATATGGTGCCTCTCAGCCAGCCTGCAGATGCTCTTCCTCCTAGAAAGCACAATCTTTCAGTAAAACAATGCATTTCAATCACTGCATCCACAAGCTAATAATAAAGAGAATGAAATTCTCAGGTCCCAGAAAAGAAGCAGAAATTGAAAACCCAAGTAGGAGGCACCGACGTAGATGCTGCCCTGAGGAGGGGTGTGGCAGGGGGCTTGGTACCTGTGATAATCAGGATTTGATTAGAGAAGGGAAGCTGCCATGAGTGGTAGAGAATTAGGAGCTTATCATAAATGTTCGACTTTATGCACCGGTAAGGACTGGTTAAGCACCCTCCACAAGGCAGTGCTATTGCATCTGGGGCTGGGCTTGAAGTGAACAAAACCGGGAGTGGGGAAGCGAGGTCATGGAGTGGGGGAGAACAAGGACAGACTGGAACCTGCCAGAATGAACTGGAGTCCGTCTGTCTCACTTCCTCCGTGCTTTTGCTTGTAACAGTGGAAGGGATGTGCAAGGGGAAGTTGGCGGCCTTTGGCAGGGAGCCGCCAGGAAGTTTCAGGGAAGTTGAAGAAAGTTCTGTGAGTGCTGGAGGCTGGGGTCCCACTCCCTGCCCTGTGCCAACAAGATAAGCCAGGAGGTCATGACAAGCTCCCTGTACCTGGACCTTCTAAGCATTAACATGGCTTCCGCTACCCTTCTCCCTTTGAAGTCTTGCCAAAATGTTTCTTGAGGGCAGTGTGAACCAAAAACCATGCAGATGAGATTTTGAAAATTGTATTTCCAGCTAAATTAAGTTGACAGCGTATAAAGCTGTCACATAACTTATGGATGTGGATCTTAAAACTACTATTGCTTCTCGGCCTTTTGGCTAAGATCAAGTGTGGGTCTTAAAACTACCAATGACATGGGGGAGGTTCTAGATCCATGACACAAGGGGGTTACAGCTCAGACCTTCCCATAAAGGCCTGAACCTTGAATAGACAGGATTTCAGGTCCAACTTGAGATTTCATATTTTCAAGTGATTCCATTTGTCACCTGCTTTGTCTTATAAATATGTCTTACAAGGTTAGCTATAATTTTAGCCACTTGCCTCATTTTAAAAATGTCTTTATGGTCTTTTTCTAAAGATCAAGCTAATTAGGGCTAGATCAGTGATGTTATAGTGAGAAAATTATATTGAGTCACTTTATCACTATAGTAGGTAGATAAGATAAACCTTTTAAGACAACATTGTTTAAAATTTGAGGCAATAAATTCAATGTTATGGAACAAACGTTGTAAGAATGTTCATTATACAGCAAATATAGCCTAGTCTGAAGGTTGCAAGTCAAGAGTTCTGGTAACTATAGTGTTATAAATCTTTCTGTATTATAAGAAGGTCCTTTGCTTATTTTAGCAAAGTTAGTTAGAAAGAAACTCAGCTCTGTGGTGGTAAGATACAGAAGAAATGCAGATTTAACTTAATTTTTATGCTAACACATATGCTTATATTTGCTACTATTTTCCTTCTTTATCTAGGAAGATATATTGGCTAGCTCAGGGATAATCTTCACAAAGTATCTGAGTCAACAGACTCTCAATTGTTAAAAGTTCTTTATTAACTGCTGAGTTTCATTTAGATTCTACTTCGGAGTTATCTTTTAGCCAAGAATGAAATAAGGAATAAGGGATTTCTAATGCAAAGTTTCCAGAGGGCAGAAAAACAGGAAAAAAATCTGGAAGAGGGAGTTAGTTTCTGCCTGGGCTCCAGGGAGGAAGACTAGGGCCTTCCTTGTGGCTGGAGAACCCAGGACTTTGCTTCAAGTGGATCTGGGCCTTCATTTACCATTACCTGTGTGGGACAAGAAAGTAGCATAAAAGTGGGCCGCAGGCTGAAGAGACTCAAGGGAGTTCAGGCTTTTCTTGAGGAACAGACTTAAAACACAAACAGGAAATATTTTCAGGGAAAAACAAGCAAAGCCTAAAAGCTCTTGATGAGATGAGTTTATACCAAAAAAGAAGCAAACAGATAATGGTGAACAACTAGATGGAAAGTATTTGCTGTGTGGGAGAGTCTGGGTGACACAGACAACATGATTAGTTGCCTAGAGGCTGAGATAATAGGCAATCTGAGAATGGGTACAAAATAAGCATATTTAAATGATTAAAGACCTAAAATTAAAAATTAAAAAAAATGACTAAAAACCTATGAATAAAGAATGGCCAAATTCGAAAAGAATCCATTGAGTGTTCTACAATGAAGAGCAATAAAAATATTGCTCTTAGGTGGGAAGCCCTCAGAGAATGGAGAGATTAAACATAATATTAATCTCAGCTGAGGAAGGAATTGGTGAATGGTGAGACAGGCCTGAGAGTCCTTACCCAGACTATCCCACATGGTGTGGAGATGGAAAATGGGGAAGAGAGGTTAGAAGACATAGATGGCAGATTAAAAAGGTCCTGCTCACCTTTTGAAGTTACAGAGGGCATAGAGATGGGGCAAGGCCATATGCAAAGGAGGAATGTCTGAGAATTTTCTGGAATTCATGAAAAATATGAATCTTTATATTCAAGAAACAATGATAAGTACAGCGCCAAAACGTAAACTCACTCCTAGGTATATCATATTGAAAGGAAGACCAAGGGAAAGAAGATTTTTAAGATTTTATTTATTTTTAGAGAGAGAGAAAGAGAGACAGTGAGAGAAAGTGCGAGTGAGGCGAGGGGCAGAGAGAGAGAGGGAGAACCTCAAGCAGGCTCCACACCCAGCATGGAGCCCAACACAGGGCTCAATCCCATAATCCTGAGGTCATGACTTGAGCCAAAACCAAGAATAGGATGCTCAACCAACTGGGCCACCCAGGCACCCCAGGGAGGGGGATTTTTAAAACAACCAAAGAGAAAATACAGATTTGCTGCAAAGAAATATCATTTCTGTCAATAGTGATTTCAGTGATTTCTGAACAGTCACAGCTGAGGTCGGAAGACTATGTAATAGTATCTTCAGTGCATAGAGGAAGTGCACCAACCTGGGATTTTATACTGAGCTAAATTATCCCTCAAGAAAAAAAGTGAAGGACATTTTCATAACTCTTTTCCCTCCCCCCAAAAAAAGGAAAACCCTAAGAGGATTGCCACTCACATACCTTGGCTAAAGAAACTACTAAATTCTGGACTCTAGAAAAATGCAAATTAAACTCTGAGCAGAGTATGAGCAAATGAAAGCAAGCAAATCGATCAATACAGAGTAAAACCCAAACAAGAACTAGCCTGTGAAATAATGCCCATGAAAATGGTAATGAATAATTTTAGATTTTAACCACACTGTGAAATGAAAGTGTTAAATAATATAATTAACACAGGGGAGGGATGACCTGAGGGAAGGGGTTCTAAGATCCTTGTGTGTAATTCAAGAGGAGGGGTAGAGACATGAATTAAGTTTAGATTTTGTTAACGCAAATGTGCTTGTGAAATGTTAAGGGAATCCAGGAAAAGATGAGAACTAAACTCATTTTTTTAAACTGTGGCATTATTTACAGTTGTAGCTTGTTTCCATGTATTTTTTTTGTATTATGTTATGTTAGTCACCATACAGTACATCATTAGTTTTGATGTAGTGTTCCAAGATTCATCGTTTATGTATAACACCCAGTGCTCCATGCAATACCCATCACCTGGCCAACCCATCCCCCCACCCCCCTCCCCTCTAAAACCCTCAGTTTGTTTCTCAGAGTCCACGGTCTGTTCATCTCTCCTTCTGATTCCCTTCCCCCTTCATTTTTCCCTTCCTTCTCCTAATGTCCTCCATGCTATTCCTTATGTTCCACAAGTAAGTGAAACCATATGATAATTGACTTTCTCTGCTTGACTTATTTCACTCAGCATAATCTCCTCCAGTTCCATCCATGTTGATGCAAACGTTGGGTATTCATCCTTTATGATGGCTGAGTAATATTCCCTTATATATATGGACCACATCTTCTTTATCCATTTGTCTGTTGGAGGGCATCTCAGCTCTTCCACAGTTTGGCTATTGTGGGCATTGCTACTACGAACATTAGAGTACATATGGCCCTTCTTTTCACTACAACTAAACTCTTTTTTTTTTTTTTAGGCATTTATCCATTTTATTTGGAATTTAAATAAGACTTTCTATTCTTGCTCTATGCTTTAGCCATAGATGAAATGGGGCAAAACACAGGTTTCTTTCCCCCACGGCTCTGTAGCACTCCCTTCTAAAATGCCTTTGAAATCCTTACTCCTCAATCTTCATTTTAAATCTTTGTTAATTATTTACATCATAAGTTGCTTTGCTGTCCTCGCCTTCTGATGCATATCCTTCTGGTGAAGTTCACGGCTCACATTTTTCGGCGTGCTCAGCTTTCACTTCCGTGAGCCAGACTGACCTCTGATAAGGAAGCCCAGTACCCACCTCCAAAACCCTAGTCATGCCTCCCCTTCCTGGTTCTTATCATTTTGCCTTCTTTCCCTGATGCCGTGGGCCATCTGGCTGGCCTGCCTTTTCGTCCTGAATCTTTGTCCCCCTCGGAGGAGCTCCAGGTTGGGAGAAACTTACAGGCGGGATTCCCAGCGGTCCGCCCCCCCAGGTTCCTCCTTCCAGCCGGCTTTGGCCATGGCGGAAGAAGACAGAGCTCTGACCGTCCGCTTGTTTCTTTGCAGCAGCAGCCGCCCGCCCACTACAACTAAATTCTTGATAGATTATGGAAATCTTCTCAAAGGGGAAAGGCAGGAAAGAAGATTGGAAACAGAGTCTCTGAATCACTTAGGACATAGACAAGCCCCAAGCCAAGTTTTAATTTGTTGCTTTTCCCTATGCTTGTCTGTTTTGTTTCATTGATTTCTGGTTTATTATTATTATTATTTTAATTATTCCCTTTGCTTACTTTAGATTTAACTTGGTTTTCTCTTTTCAAGCATTTTAAAGTGGGTTTGAATTCCAGCTCTGACAATGTTAAATGTGAATCTTAGGCAGGTTATGTGCTTTGCCTTGATTTATTTATTAAAATGAGGATAATCCTGTTACCTATTGCATATGGTTTCTGGGAGAGGTAAACACGATGGTTCATGAAGAGTATTTTCCTCCAAATCTATTATATAGTAAGGACTGAATGAACGTTAGCAGTTATGAACCAGTTAATAATAAGAGTAGGAATATACATTTATCAACTGCTTTCATGAGAGAGGCTTACAATAAGCTACACACTATAATTTTTACCATTTTGCATATGAGAGAATATGTGTTTAGAAGGATGCCTTGTGCAAGGAAAATAGATGACAGAACCAGGACTAAAACCCAGGTTGTTCGGACTCTACCCACAGTCTATGCCCTGAATCGCCATGGATTTGTCCTTTAACCAGGTAGCTGTCCCTAACCGGGCACTTCCCTGACGCCAGCCCCTGTGGCAAACATTTTGCATGCACTCTTTCAGTTCCTCTCTCCACATTGCCGTGACTTTGATGGTATGACCCCAGGTTTGCAGATGAGGACTTCGAGGGACAGAGAACTCCACGAACCCAGTAGATGTCCTAACGTGGAGCAGTAGCCATTCAGACAACCCAAGTTATTTGACCTAATTTTTTTTTTTGCTCTTAGCTATAGAAACAGACTACCTCTTTAGCTCTTCACCCACTTATTTTTTTTTTTTTAAAGATTTTTTATTTATTTATTCATTAGAGAGAGAGAAACTGAGAATGAGAGGAGAGAAGGTCAGAGGGAGAAGCAGACTTCCCGCAGAGCCGGGAGTCCGATATGGGACTCGATCCGGGGACTCCGGGATCATGACCTGAGCCGAAGGCAGTCGCTTAACCAACTGAGCCACCCAGGCGCCCCACTTATTTTTATTATACAAGTTACAGCCCACAGACTGAGCTCTTATTTACCAGGAACCGGCTCCCATCTCTATCACGTAGATGTTCGGCCAGTTTTGACACAGGCTCTGTTTGCTCGGTTGTATGAGACAAATAGAGGAAGCCTCCTGGTGGCGGTGATGGTGATGACGAGGAGGAGGGGGAAGGGGAAGAACAAGACGGAAAAGAAGACAGTCGCCCCAGACTTTTTGTCTTCTTTGGGGGAATTCACATAATTTCAAAGTTTTTTCACTTTCCCTACCTGCCAATCTAAAGCAAAAAACAGTGGCCTCTCCCTCCTTTGGGGTGAATTCTTGAGACCAGATGAACTCTCTACTAAGAAAACACTCAAAGCAGAGTGTCTCAGAAGGCAACACATAAATAGAGAACTGCATTTATTAGCTATTTTGTATCTCCAGGGCACAGAAGTGACTCCAGCCAGACGCCTGTCTGCTGTGCCCTTTCCAGCTGCCACTTTGTATGTTAATTGCACACCCTTAACATTTATTATCAAATCTGCCGGTTTAAATTTTTAAGATGAAGGGTGGAAGGTGGTCTTCACTCAGGGGACCCATCTCCAGTCATTTTATGGAAATGAAACTTGGAGTTTGTTTACTGTTGGTCTGTGAAATCCCAGGTGGGGAAATGCTAATTGTAGAGGGTGGGAAGAAGGAGGCTAAGGCTGAGTCAAACAGGAGCCACAAAATCGGATGCACAAACTGCCCGAATGCTGATTCTTCTCTGCCCACGGTAACCTGCCTGTAAGATGGCGTCCCTTCCTTTATGTGCTCTGTGTCCTCTGGAAAAGCCTACGTGACATACAGATTATAAACATGCACGAGCACCTTATCAGAAGCGCCCCTTCAAGTCCACGTCGTCCCTTTTCTCAAGCAGAAATGGTAAACAGAAGCCAGAATAGGCATCACAGAATGCTTGCACTGCCCTCACATATATTTTTATTGATAAAAGAACCTTTCCAGTCCTCATTTAGATCCTGTTTACTTCTGCCTACGGTGGTAATAACAGGTTCAGTTTGATGAAGGCAGACAGGACCATGGTAGTAACTACTGATAGCTGATATAATATTTCAGAAGATACATTCATAATCTATAGTAAGTGGGGGACCCCTTAGTCTAGGGATGGATAGTCCTATACAGCTATGTAATCCGTCTTCCACTGTCACGTTCCCATCTGCCTTAGTTCTGAACACGCCGCTCTGCTTTGGCATCGAAGTGACGTGCACAGTGTGGGTCGTGCTGCGTGATGTCGGGGGTGAACTTGTACTCCATTTCCCTCTAAGAGAAAGGAACTGAACAGAGCAGCTGCTGCTGGAAATGCTGTTTCTTCTTGTTTCTTTATGTTTAAGTAGTTAGTCTATGTTTAGGTAGTTAGTCATGTAACTAGGTTTAAAAAAAAAAAAGAGCCAAGGTGCCCTTCAACAGATGAATGGATAAAGAAGATATGGTCCATCTATACAGTGGAATTATTATGCCTCCATCAGGAAGGATGAATATCCAACTCTTGTATCAACATGGACGGGACTGGAAGAGATTATGCTGTGTGAAACAAGTCAAACGGAAAGAGTCAATTATCATACGGTCTCACTCAAGTGTGGAGCATAAGGAAAAACATGGAGGACATTGGGAGAAGGAAAGGAAGGGTGAATTGGGGGAAATCCGAGGGGGAGATGAGCCAAGAGAGACTGTGGACTCTGAGCAACAAACTGAGGGTTTTGGAGGAGAGGAGGGTGGGGGGTTGGGTGAGCCTGGTGGTGGGTATTGAGGAGGGCACGTATTGCATGGAGCACTGGGTGTGGTGCATGAACACTGAATCTTGGAACACTAAAACATTAAATTAAAAAAAAAAAAGTCTGGTTATCCATCTCCCCACAAAGAGAATTAAGGTCTATTGCTCATCCTGTCTCCTATTTTCTTTGAACAAACAAACAAACAAACAAAAACCCAAAAACCTTAAAGCTGGACTCCTGGATCTTCAAACTATTATTTGGGAGTAAGGTGTCTGGCCAGAGGACCGCTGGCCAACATTTGTGTTTGAAAAAAAGCAAGGAATCATTATATGGAATAATTAACAGGCACTTACTTAGCATCAGGGATTTTGATAATTACTTTACATTGCTTATTGCTTTTTTTTTTTTTTTTAATTTTCTTCCAAATTGTAAATGGCAGACTCTCTCACACACCCGTTTTGTAGCTGAGGACACTACCATGGTATTTCAACTTGTGACTCTCCTTTCATCCCAGTCTACCCTACAGTAGAGAAGTATGTTCAGAAACTTTACAGGACTAGCAGGAAGAAATAATTAATTCTTCCAGGGTTATTTGGGAAGCTAAATAGATTAAATGACATCTAGTCTGCGGCTTGAGAAATTATATATAATTGTTATCAGCTCGTTTCTTCCCTTCAAACCTAGGATATGATGGGCTTGAAACTTCATCTGCATTTCATGTGCAATGTGTATCATCTTGGACTCAAGTACCATTGAAAAGAGATGATTCTTTCTTTAATAAATGTGGAAATAAGACCTCTTATCAGCTTGATGTTAATGAGATGCAAATTCATGCCAAGGCAAGAGTCTGAAATATCTGGGTTTTATTAGGTCTCTTAGCTAGCTCTTGCTTCTTTTCTTCCTATTATTACATGCCATGGCAAAAAGTGTGCGATAGATACAGAAGTCTCTCTATACTATTACACCCCTTAACACGTGACTCCCGACATTCTCTGTCTTTGACTGTGAGACTCTGGAGGTGATGTTATTTTGTTACCTCTTTTAAACACCAAAGTCTGGTTTAGTTTATCTATATATCATCTGTCTTGTCGAAAGCCTTCTCTTTATTTCTAACTATTTAAAGAAGTTTAGCTTTTAAAAAGGAAAGGAGATTGGCAATTGCTAGAAGAGCACGGGAGGTCAGCAGTATTTTTTCCTTTTGTGAAATTGGGAGGTATTACGATAGGTTTATAAATAACTAGGATTGATCCAGGGGAAAGAGGAAAACTTGATGGTGTAGGAGAGAGGAGGATTGAGCGTAAGAACAAAGTCCTCCTGGGTGAGAGGAGATGGGATCCAGTGTGATGTGGAGTGGTTAGCTTTAAATAGAGACAGGGTCCATTCATTCATCATCACAAAAGAGAGACAGAGTTCATGGGTAAATGTGCTATTTGGTTGGATGATTTGGTGCAGGAGAATTGAAATAGTCCTCTTCTGACTGCTTCTATTTCGGCATCTGAGTGGTGGCAGATGTCATGAGAGGCTGGGACTCTTTGGGGGGGGGGGGAGGTGACCAGTAAACACTCCCCTGAACGTGGTCCTAGGGATGCAAAGGATAAGCAGGGATGTAGACGTGATGGGCTCCATCTTGATGCCTCTCGGGGGAAGAAGTGCTTTTTCACTTCTTATTACGGTCTCTCTTCTGGAATAGGTTTCGAGACAGTGTGGGGTGATGAGGCAGGGGTTGTTTGGGCTGGGGGTTGTCTCTGGGCTCTCCTTAAAGCCTGTTGTTGATGGCATCAGGGTGAGAGAGAGGCTATCGATTCCAACAATCTGATGGTAGGTTATAGGGGCCCAGCTTCACCCGGCTTAGCCAGGAAGGACTGGCTGGAGGCTGAGACACCTGGCACCAGGGTCTTCTCTTCTTATCTTTGTTCCTCTTTGTGTGGCACTTTGACTCTGTAACTTTAGACTTACTTTTGTGTGTGGTGAAGGATTTGGTCAATGACAGCACACATCTTCAGAGTTGTACCACCAGGGAAGGAAAAACATTTCCCAGACAACCATCCCATAGAAGCTTTTCAGTAGCACTGATTTGGGTCATGTGTATGTCCTTGGTTAAACCAGAAGGCAGGGTTCCCTGGCTAGTTCACTGTCCACCCCTCATCCAATTGCTCTAGCTAAGACATAGGATCATGTACAAAGTTGAAAGCTTCCTTTCAAATCCTGTGATGAGGGGCGCCTGGGTGGCTCAGTCGGTTAAAGCCTCTGCCTTCGGCTCAGGTCATGATCTCAGGGTCCTGGGATCGAGCCCTGCATCGGGCTTTCTGCTCAGCAAGGGGCCTGCTTCCCTCTCTCTCTCTGCCGGCCTCTCTGCCTACTTGTGATCTCTTTCTCTCTGTCAAATAAATAAATAAAATCTTTAAAAAAAAATCCTGTGATGAGTAAAGAGATCCTACCCCAAAGCACAGGCATGAGCACAGATAGGATTCTACTGATGTGGACAATCATCCCGTCAGTTGACCATGATCACCTATCGCGTCCTAGACAGATGCCCTAATTCTCAGCCTGGCGCCCCTAGGATACTGCTCCAAGTTTCCATTATGACCGCATCCCCTCCTATTCCTTTTCGCCTACCTTGCCCTTCCTGCTTGAAGGTATTTGCTCTTATTGCTTCATCCACTTGGAATATCCTTCATTTCCATCCTGTCGACCAGAGATCCAACCTATTAATTAAACATGTATTGAGTTTTACTGTGTGGCAAGATCTGTGCTGGCATAGGAGACACACAATGAATGAGACACTGTCTATATAATAAAAGATTCGCAATGGGATGAGCAAGAACACACATGCCAAAAGTCCAGTACACAACAAGGTGAAAATACATAGATATGCCCGTTATTAGAAGTAGAGCGGAAGTCCCTGGCCATGCCTGGGCTACCAGTGGAGGATTCCTGGAAGGGATGATACCTGAACTAGCTCCCAAAGACACAAGCATGAGGAACAAAGGGAATGAAGACGATAACACAGGGAACAGGCTGGGTACCATTTGGACGTGAGAGACTGTAGTCACCAAGGGAAAGCTAGCATCCTACACGCCAGTCAAGGCAGAAGGCAAATGTGGTCCCCTTCAGGAATATTTCCCTGACCTAGAGAGTTTAAAAATAACTTATCTGAATCTATGCCACTCACTGTGCACATTTTAAGATCTTAGTTACTTTGTATGTGTGTTAAATTGCTTGCATATGCTTTCCTTCTTCCTCCTGCAATGTGAGCTCTTTTTTTAAAAAAAAAAATTTATTTTTATTTATTTATTTGACAGAGAGACACACAGTGAGAGAGGGAACACAAGCAGGGGCAGTGGGAGAGGGAGAAGCAGGCTTCCTGATAAGCAGGGAGTCTGATGTGGGGCTCGATCCCAGGACCCTGGGATCATGACCCGAGCCGAAGGGAGACGCTTCACCACTGAGCCACCCAGGCGCCCCAATGTGAGCTCTTTAAAGAAAAATACTGCACCGCTCTATCCCAACATCCACCAGCAGGGAATCTCAGATGGAGTAAACATTAGTAAATATCCTATGCAAAAACTTAGAAATGTGCCCATCTAGGACAGGTACTAGGTTTTCCTGAATTCGAACAAAGGCTTGCCAAGGGACTCTTAGAGGATAGAGTGCACATGAAGTGGTTTCCATTGAAAGCTCTATTGATCTTATTAAGAACTGGCAATGCATTTGGGGAGGGGGTGGCCGAAGCATTTTTATGTACGTCGTAGGTCATTGTAATGGGAAGAATGGCGGAAGCAATTTCACACAGAAACACTCTCCAGCTGCCTATAACTTCGGCTTGGCAAATGTCACCCCACAACTATTTACTACAATATTTATTGCTCTGTCATTAGCTTATAAATAATGTCAACCTAGAGACCAGGGGCTGGCGGAGTGGGGAGGATGCGAGGCAGCAGCAGCCATGATGGGACTGTTCGGGAAGGCAGAGAAACCCACGCTGACATCTGAGGAGGAGGCGTTAAAAGTTAACTCCAGCAATTACCAGGAATCATAACTTTCCCCATAAAAACAGTCTGAGCAAAGCCTAAATGGTGCTTAAAATAGCATTTCTCACCAAAACTCCCTCATAAAAATCTCAGAACCCAGTCGAGATAGCTATATCTGTCAGAGGGCCTTCAGGCAAATAAACCTCAAATTGATGGGGATGGTATCAAATGGAACTTCTTTGGGTTTTGCACTCACATCGAAATTCCAATGCCAGGCACCAAAGGGGAGCCAAGCCAATGGTTTATCAGTTGCATTTTCAAAGGGAGTGGGATGCAGAGAAAGTCTGGGGGGAACCCCAGTGGCGATACCATGCAGAATCACTGGAAAATTCTCAGTGCTGTGGTATGGTCTGTCGGCATCGTAAGCGCGACTTACGTTGCCCCCAATCAGTTTTGCTTCTCTGTTCTGTCGCTAGGAATGTAACTTTCTAGAATGATCTGTAGCCATGGTTCTTGCAGGCCTCCAAACTCTCTGATCTCCAATCCTCTTGGTGTTTTTGTTTTTGTTTTTCCTGCCTACCCTTTAAACATCAGAGTTGCCCATAAGTGGAGTGAAGAGAAGAGGAGAGGAGAGGAGCAGGTGGGGAGGGAAGAGGAGAGGAGACACTATATCGCTTTCATCTGTGAATCTCCAGGCCTAGCACAGACCCTGCCCAGGGTGGAAATCAGGAAATACTGGGTGGATATGAACAGATGGATGGGGGGTGCACTGCTCCATGTAAGGTGTGAGGGGTCTGAGGCCTGCGAAGTACCCCCAGGCGGTGCATCATGGCTCTGCAGGGCATGAACCCAAAACACAGCAGTGTGGTGCACCTCGGTCACGGTAACCTGCTTGATGAGGGAGGAGCTTTTAAACTCCTCTGTGCCTCAGCTTCCTTATTTGCAACACAGGGATTATATAATGGCATTCCTCATTTTGCTGTGCGGATTAAGCAAGCACGATGGGGCCTACACAGCACCAGCCCCTGTGTCTCATATCCAGAGCACACAACCAGTGGTTGCTCTCATCGGTAGGTCTGTCCATTGCTTCCTACTTATGTCATGTTCAAGTGGTCCCTTGCAGCATCCTGAAAGAATGCCAGTCTTACACCCCTGAAGGAGCGTGGGGTGGGGTAAGCCCACGAGGTTGGACGGTGGGCAGGCACTGCCATCATAGCTGGGCCGTCTGGGTAGCAAGGGGGAGGCAGGGACAAGGCCAGGGAGCACTGGGTTTTCAAGCCTTCTGGGTAGAATCAATATGGCTGGCTACCACCAAAGGATGGTAGTGGGGGGCCTGCTCCAAGGTGGGTGGGATTCCCTTCTTTGCCATCAGATCCTTCCCTTTCTCCCTCCTTCCTCTGTGTACCCCCTCCCCATAGCTCTGCCGTCACCTGCTGCTCGGCCCTTCATCCTTTCTTTCTCTGCGAGCAAAATGCAGACTTCTCTCTCTTATCCGCTCTTCCCATCTTCCCATGCACTCTTCCTTCCTCTCGTTTCTCTGAATTGAAACCCTACACTCAGGATGTTGTGGCTCCTGTCAGAGGTGCCCATCACACATCACAGCCTCTGTCCCTTTCCTCCCCTGCTCCCTTCCTCCTACCCTCATGCAGGAGGCACATGGTACCACTTACCATGAAGGGCCTGGGCTCAGCTCCTAGCTTGCCTGCTCACTGAATGACTGGCTTCGGGGAAGATTTGTAGCCTTAATTGCATTCAACTTTTCTCATTTGTAAAATGAGAAGAGTAATAATACTTGAATCATAGTCTAGTGACAATTACATGTGTTAATCCTAGCTAGGCCCCCCCCCTTTTTTTTTTAAGATTCCAGGAGGTCAGGAAATATTTTACTGAAAACCAGGAACATGGCCGTAAGAGAGGGAAGCACATAGGACTGCAGACTAAAGCCCCAAAGCTAGCAAGGGCCCTCTGGGCCAGAAACATTGCATCCTGGGGGTTCTCACCCACGCCACTGGGCATCGAGGACGGGAGGCAGTGAGAGGGTGTGTGATTCCACAGCCCTAATGCATGACAAGTAAGGTTTGTTGTAAATGAAACCAAGCCGGGCACAGGAAAACATGCAGAAAATATGAGCTATGCCTTCAGGGGCTGTGGCCACCCTCTTCCCCAAGGGGCCCAACCAGGTATATTGTCTCTAGATCTGATCTCATGTTCCCATCTTCAGGTTACTAGCTTTTTTGTTTTGTTTTTTGTTTGTTTTGTTTTGTTTTATGTTATGTTATGTTAGTCACCATGCAGTACATCATTAGTTTTTGATGCCATGTTCCATGATTCATTGTTTGAGTGTAACACCCAGTACTAGCTTTTTAAGAGTGACATCTGAGGGGGGTGCCTAGGTGGCTCAGTGGGTTAAGTAACAAACTCTTGATTTTGGCTCAGGTCATGATCTTAGGGTCGTGAGATCGAACTACACGTGAGGCTCCACACTCAGCAGGGAGGCTGCCTGGGGTTCTCTTCCTCTCCCTCTATCCTTCCCCCAGCTTGTGTGCTCTCTCTCTCTCTCTCTCTCTGTCTTTCTCTCTCTCTCTCTCTCTCCCAAATAAATAAATAAATCTTAAAAAAAAAAAAAGAGTGAGATGTGAGGATCTAAGTGTGGAATTTTCACCCTGGGTCACATGCTCTGTCATCTGATGTGGTCCCACCTCCCCAGGTCCCGCTGATGAAACGGTCTCACCCGTAGTCCATCAAGGACTCTGGGGCTTTGACATTTGCCCCAGGGTCCCTCCGAGAGACCCCGTGTTCCCAGGCAGACTATCTTACCCTCCACTGCTGTATTGTCAGAGCTGCTCTGGGGAAGTTTTTCCCATTTTTGTCTCATTATCTTGCAGCTACTGGGATCACCTGTTGTGAAATATTTTTCATTCAAGGCACCTAGCTCATCTCTGGTTAAAAATATTGCCAGAGTGTGTCTGTGACATATTCATGGCCGATGCCACCATGACACACAATGCCTCTGTCGACGGGTGGGAGAGTCTTGAGTTCATTCGTTTGCTGAGCAGGGAACAAGAACAAAGAACAGAGATGTTTGGCCCTTGACCCTGCTTTGCTAGATTTCGGTGAAAAGCTATTAAATATTTGAAATCCAGTCCTTGAAGCGGAGGCAGGGAAGGACAAGTTCTGCTTGAACTTTTTACAAGAAGAGTTCAAATTTTCTGATCACCAGAGCCCCAAACCTTAACCTTACCTCTGGCAAATGCGTGTGTGTGTTTTTTTTCCTATAGGTACAAGACAGAGAAAAAAAGTAAAATAAAAGGCAAAGGGAAACAATATAAGTTAGAAACTTGGACAGTATCCGTAATTTTACAGCACACACAGAGCAAAACGGTCAGCTCGTGAATTAGAAGTAATGCAAAATGGCCTCATGTCACAGGCCGGGGGACTGGTTGGTCCTGGCATTGCCCCACCTGTTCTCCCATGACTGACGGGATTTGGTAGCGAAGGGCATCTCAGTTCTCCCAGGAGGAGGGCTCAGCCAGAAATACTGTGTCTGACCCAGTTGAATATTTTCCTGTGTGTTTTTATTAATAATTATGAAACTATTTTTGTAGGCTTTGCTAATAAACTATAGGTGTGATCCCCGAAAGTATAGTCTTCAGGCTTTGCTAATAAACTACACAATGTTAAGATCTTGGGGGGAGGGGAGTCTCTTTGAGAGACTCTGACCCTTGGTCCCCTGCTGTATATGGCCTCCTCCCCTTACCCCTTCCGTGCTCACTGACCCCACTTCCACTGGCAGAAACAGAACCATTTCCTCCATGAGATAGTTCCTGAGCTGCCAAAGCCCACTTTGCTGCCTGCACAGCAGGCCGGAACTTACAGGAACTCAACATCTTTTTCAGGATTTCTCAAGCAATGATTGATGAGAGTTGGTGTCTTAATGCCCCAGCTCCCTCGCTGTATGGATCGGGTAATTCCAAAGCTCTTTTACCTGACATCCACCACAGTGACGATCTGGACAGTAAACCCAGTATTAATTCCTTCCCTCCCTGTCTCACTTTGTTACTTGTCTACCAGTGGTTCCTGAGATCACCCCCAAGTTGTGGTGAGGGAACAGAAGGCAAGCTGAGGACAGAGCAGAAGCTGACAGCCGCAAATCCCCCACTCCCATGGGATAGATGTGACCTTCCTCAGGCATTCCTGGCTGCCCTAAAGGAAAAACAAATAATTAATTTACAGAGCTCACAATCCCACAAGACCTGAGTCTCCCTCAGTTTACAAATGTCCTCGTGATTTACAAGGAAGAAGCTTTCTTATCAATAAGGTAACTTCCAGAGACCCATAACTCAGTTTCCTAAAGCCCTAACATCACCCTTCCCTCCATAAAATTGAGGGAGGCTGAGGCAGAAGGAAATGTAAATAAAATTGAATTTCTTTTGAACCTGCACCCCATTGACAAGGACACAGGATAGGAGGAATGTAACTTTCCTCCAGGAAACTCCCAACTGTTTTCATGTTAATGTCTCCTGAAAGGGGGAAAAACAGCCTTGGCTTGAAAATAACCAGGCCTCCAATAGCCTGAGAGTCTTCATTAGCATATGACAGTCCTTCTGGAAACCCCCTTTGTCCTTACCTCCCCAACTCCTGAGTTTTTTTCAGCCACTCCTCATGACCCCAGGGCAGCAGCTCTTTCTGCCCACGTTCCTGTCCCCATGCTTTAATAAACCACCATTTTGTACCAAAGAAGTGTCAAGAATTCTTTCTTGGTCCTCGGCTCCGGACACTACCCCATTGAACCTCACCTATATTCCAAAACTACCTCAGATGAACTGCTGGTCCTCAAGTCCTTGTCGCAGAGTTGTCTCCTGGAGGGAGCCCAACCAAGGTGGAGAAGTGCGTAGTTCTCCGGACAACTGATGGCAGGAGTAGGACTTTTCATGAAGCACCATTTTTTGGAAAGCAAAGTAGAGTTAAAAACAGAATGATCCCAAGAATTTGGATGGGAAACAGACAACAATGGAAATCGATGGCAGAGCCATTTGCAGAATCACCAGAACATTGAGTCAATGGGCCAGTGATGACAGTGCCCCTAGCCAGGTGAAGATGGGGCATTGAAAGGTCGCCGTGTGGATTAAATATCAGCATAAAAATTAGAGGATTCTTTTGATGAGCTTGATTTGTAGGCTTCTCTTGAGTGTGGAAAAATACACACATACACACAGAAAAGGAATGATAAATTTTTAGATTCTAAACCAGTCTCACAATCTTGGGATGCACCCCTCTTAATCATGGAGTATTATTCTTTTTATATATTATTAGATTTGATACACTAATATTTGTTAAGAATTTTTGTGTTTTTGTTCCTGTAAAAGCAATACTCTTCTTGTGATATCTTGGTCTAGTTTTATTATTGGGTTAATCCTGGTCTTGTGAAAAATTCTGCATCCATTTTCTGAAAGTTTGTGTAAAACAGCTGTAATTTTTTCCTTAAATTGTTAGAATTCTGCAGCAAAACTGGGCTTGCATTTTGTCTTGTGGGAAATTATTTATATATGTGCATGCATGTATGTATGTATGTACATATAATTGACACACTGTTGGATTAGTTTCAGGCGTACAACATAGTGATTTGACCCTTGTATACATTAGGAAATGATCACAAGTCTACTTACCATCCGTCTCCTTATAGAGTTAATATGGTACTACTGACTGTATTCCCCATGCTGTGCATTACATCCCTATGGCTTACTCATTTTATAACTAGTACTTTGTACTTCTTAATCTTTTTCATCCCTTTCTCCCACCTTAACCCTCCTCCCCTCTAGCAACTACCAATCTGTTCTCTGCATCTATGATTCTGGGTTTTGTTTTGTTGGCTTGTGTGTTTTGTTTTAAATTGCAAATGTATTTTCTTTGCTAGAGAGAAGACTATCCAGATTTTCCATTTCTTTTGTTTTCCCGAGAATCCTTATTTTTATTGCTTTTTTTCAATTATTGCATTGCCATAATTTACATATGGTAAAATTCACTGTTTTTATTGTACAGTTCTGCAGGACTTAACCAAGTTGCATAGTCCTGCAACCAGCAGCACATTCAAGATATTGAATAGTTCCATCATCCCCAAATTCCCCTGTACTCTGTAGTCACCTCTCCCAACCCTGGCTACTGAACACTACTGATCTGTTCTCCAGTCTATAATCTTGCCTTCTTCAGAAGTCGTATACGTTGAGTCACGTGGTTTGCAGTCTTTTGAGTCCTGCTTCTGTCACTGAGCGTAATGGGACAGAGATTCATCTAAGCCGTTGCCCGAATTGATAGCTTGTTCCTTTTCACTGCTTACTAACATTTCACCATAGGAATGGCCACACTTTGTGTACCCATTCCTCAATTGAAGAGCATTTTAACTGAAGGGATTGTTTCAGTTTGAGATAATTATGAGAATTGTTGCTAAAAATATATAACATTTTTTTGTGTACGCTCTGTGATAAAATAGGCTTTCCTTTCACTTGCATAAGTACCTAGGTCTGGGATGCGGATTCACTTGTGTTTAACTATATAAGAAACTGCCAAATAGTTGGCCAAAGTGGATATGCCAATTCCCATCTCTAGTGTATGAGAATCCTCGTATCAGCACATCCTCAGCAGTACTTGGCATTACCTGTTTGGACTTATTTTAGACATTTTAATAGGTATGTAGTTGTATCTCATTGAGGTTTTGCTTGCATTTCTATAATTTTGGACATCTTTTCATGTGCTTATTTGCCATCTGTATATTTTCTTTGGTGAAGCGTATGTTCAGACTTTTTGTCCATTTTTACTTAATTTTGTCTTTTATTATTATTGAGCTTTGAGAGTTCATTTTACATTTTGGACATAAGTCCTTGATCAGATATGTAATTTGCAAATACCTTCTCTCCAGGGCTTGTCATTTCATTCTCTTAACAATATCTTTCAAAACAGACGTTCTGAATTTTTATGAAATCCAATTTTAGTAGTTTGTTAGGTAAATTTTGTTAATAGGTCATGTTTTTTGTGTTGTAACTAAGAAATTTTTGTGAAATCCTGTGTCTTAAAGATTTTCTCTTACATTTTCTTCCAGAATTTCTGTTACTTTAGGTTTCACACTTAGGTCTGTTATTATTTTATTTTGTTTTAAAGATTTTATTTATTTCTTTGAGAGAGAGTAACAGAGAGGGCACACAAATGAGGGAGATGGAGTAGCAGGTTCCCCCCTAAGTAGGGAGCCTGATATGAGGCTCAATCCCAGGACCCTAGGATCATGACCAAAGCCGAAAGCAGACACTTAACTGACTGAGCCACCAGGCACCCTGGTCTGTTATCATTTTAAGTTCGTTTTTTTAAATTATTATTTTTTATGTTATGTTAGTCACCATGCAGTACATCATTAGTTTTTTTTTTTAATTTAATTTTATTTTTTCAGTGTTCCAAGATTCATTGTTCATGTACCACACCCAGTGCTCCATGTAATACATGCCCTTCTCAATACCCACCACCAGGCTCGCCTAACCCCCAGCCTTCCCTTCTAAAACCCTCGGTTTGTTTCTCAGAGTCCATAGTCTCTCATACTTCATCTTCCCCTCCGATTTCCCCCGATTCACCCTTCCTTTCCTTCTCCCAATGTCCTCCATGTTATTCCTTATGCTCCACACGTAAATGAAACCATAAAATTGACTTTCTCTGCTTGACGTATTTCACTCCGCATAATCTCTTCCAGTCCTGTCCATGTTGATACAAAAGTTGGGTATTCATCCTTTCTGATGGAGGTGTAATATTCCATTGTATATATGGACCATAACGTCTTTAGTTTTTAATATAGTGTTTCATGATTCATTGTTTGCATATAGTACCCACTGCTTATCACATCGCATGCACTCCTTAATACCCATCACCCACCTCCTTCCCTTCTAAAACCCTCAGTTTGTTTTCCTGAGTCAATAATCTCTCATGCTTTGTCTCCCAGTCTGATTTCTCCCCCTTCATTTTTCCCTTTCTTCTTCTAATGTTCTCCATGCAACTCCTTATGTTCCACAAATAAGTGAAACCATATGATAATTAACTTTCTCTGTTTGACTTATTTAAGTTAGTTTTTTAAGAAGATACAAGATGTGGAATATAATTCATTATTTTGCATATGGATATCTAATTGTTCCAACACCATTTGTAAGACTGTCCTTTCTTCATTGAATTGTCTCTGTATTCTTATTGAATATTAATTGACTTCATACTTGTGACTCTTTTTCTGTGCTTTTAATTTGATTTTTTTGTCTATATGTCTATACTTTAATCTTTCACTGTCTTAACTACTACAGCTTTCTATTAAGTCTGGAAAACATTCAATGTTAGTACTCTAACATTGTTCTATTTCAGAGTTGTTCTGGATATACTTTCCTTTTCCTTTCTATATGAATTTTATAAATCAACTAGTTGATTTCCACCAAACACTCTACTGGGATTTTTTTGGAATTGCATCAGATTTATAGATCAATTCAAAGAGATTTGACATCTTAACAATATTGATTCTTTCAAGTCATGAACATAGTATATCTCTCCATTTATTTCAGGTCTTCCTTGATTTATTTAATTGAAGATGGTCCAGTTTTCAACATAAATATCTTTCAGATATTCATAAGAGTTATACATAAGTATTTCATGTACTTTGGTTCTATTGTAAATGGTCATGGTTTATTTCAAATTTCAGTTGTTCATCACTAGGATAAAAAAATCTATTTTTTTTTAAGGAGAGAGAGAGAGAGAGAGGGAGAGAGAGAGAATGAGAGGAGAGAAGGTCAGAGAGCGAAGCAGACTTCCCGCAGAGCTGGAAGCCCGATATGGGACTCGATCCTGGGACTCCGGGATCATGACCTGAGCTGAAGGCAGTCGCTTAACCAACTGAGCCACCCAGGTGCCCCAAAAAATCTATTTAAAAAAATATATATATTTATCTGGTATTCTGTGAACTTACTAATCTTGCTTATTAGTTTGATGAAGTTATCTTCATCCCAAAGATTCTTTGGGATCTTCTCCATGGAAAATAATGTGTTGTGTATGAAGAGAAGGGTTTCTTTATTTCTTTCCAATCTTTATGCCTTTTCTTTCTTTTTTGCCTCACTGTACGGGCTAAGACCTCTAGTGTAGTTTTTAAAAGGATTTATTTTTTATCAGAGAGATCACACAAGCAGGGGGAGCTGCAGGTAGTGCAGGCAGAGGGAAAAGCAGGCTCCCTACTGAGAGGGAGCCCAACGCTGGACTCAATCCCAGGACCCTGGAGTCATGATCTGAGCCAAAGGCAGATACTTAATTGACTGAGCCATCCAGGCATCCTGACCTCTAGTGTAATTTTAAATGAGAATCATGAATAGCCCTGCTCTTAGATTCAAAGGATTCAGTCTTTCTCCTTTAGGTAAGGTGTTAATTCTTTCAATAGTTACTCTGAATGTAAATGGGCTAAATCCTCCAATCGAAACACACAGAGTATCAAATTGGATAAAAAAGTAAGACCCATTGATATGCTGTCTATACAAGATTCATTTTTAGACACAAAAACGCCTCCAGATTGAAAGTGAGGGGGTAGAGCTCCATTTATCATGCTAATGGCCATCAAAAGAAAGCCTGAAGGGGCACCTGCACCCCAGTGTTTATAGCAGCAATGTCCACAATGGCCAAACTATGGAAAGAGCCCAGATGTCCATTGACAGATGAATGGATAAAGAAGAAATGGTATGCATGTATGTGTGTGTGTGTGTGTGTGTGTGTACATACATACATACATATATGATAGAATATTAGTCAGCCATCAAAAAGGATGAGATCTTACCATTTACATCAACATGGATGGAACTGGATGGTGTTATGCTGAGTGAAATAAGTCAGTCAGAGAAATAATTATCATGTGGTTTTACTCACATGTGGAATTTAAAAAGCAGAACAGAGGATCAAAGGAGAAAGGAGGGAAAAATAAAATAAGACAAAATCAGAGAGGGAGACAAACCACAAGACTCTTAACTATAGGGAACAAACTGAGGGTTGCTAGAGGGGAGGAGAGTGGGGGGATGAGGTAACTGGGTGATGGGCATTAAGAAGGGGAGTTGATGGAATGAGCATTGATATTATATGCAACTGGTGAATTACTGAACTCCACATCTGAAACTAATGATACACTGTTTGTTAACTAATTGAATTTAAATAAAACAAGTTAAAAGCAGAGTTTGGATTTTTTTAGATTCTTTAATTCATTTTTCTCATTTTTTAAATTCTGCAGCTGAGAGGTATTTTTAAAAAATCAGGAATAATGTGAAATTTTGTGAAAGTCTTCTTTTTGCATCTTTTCAATGAGCATGTTTTCCTTTTCTTTAGTCTGTTGATTTGGTGAGTTTTATTGATTAATATTCAAATATGGAGCTTTCATTCCCAGAGTAAATCCTACTTGATCATAATGCATTATCTATTTTATATCCTATCAATTTGCTAGATTTTTTAAAAATGACTTTTGCCTCTGTGTTCATAAAGGTTCATGGCCTATAGTTTTCTTTTTTGGAATTTCTTGGGTTTTTTGGGTAATTTTTATCTTTAAAGAAATTTATTCATTTTGATGAATTTGTTTTATTTCTTTTCGTGTTGTTCCTAATATTTCCTTCCTACAATTTTCGTGTCTTAGTGTCCAAGTAATATTCCCTCTTTCAATCATGACATTAATAATGCATATCTTCTCTATATTTTCCTCATCAGTCTGACTAAAGGCTTATTAAATTTATTGATCTTTCCAAAGCACTAGCTTTTGATTTCCCTGATTTTCTGTTTGTCAGTGTTTTATTTTATTTTATTTTACTTTTATTTTTTAAATTTAATTTAATTTTTTCAGTGTTCCAAGATTCATTGTTCATGTACCACACCCAGTGCTCCATGCAGTATGTGCCCTCCTCAATACCCACCACCAGGCTCAGCCAACCCCCCACTCCCCTCCCCTCCAAAACCCTCAGTTTGTTGCTCAGAGTCCACAGTCTCTCTTGGTTCATCTCTCCCTCCGATTTCCCCCAATTCACTCTTCCTTTTCTTCTCCCAATGTTCTCCATGTTTTTCCTTATGCTCCACACAGAAGTGAGACCATATGATAATTGACTATCTTTGCTTGACTTATTTCACTCCACATAATCTCTTCCGGTCCTGTCCATGTTGATACAAAATTTGGGTATTCATCCTTTCTGATCGAGGTATAGTATTCCATTATATACATGGACCACATTTTCTTTATCCATTTGTCTGTTGAAGGGCATCTTGGGTCTTTCCATAGTTTGGCAATTGTGGCCATTGCTGCTATGAACATTGGGGTACATGTGGCCCTTCTTTTAATTACATCTGTATCTTTGGGGTAAATATCCAGTAGTGCAATTGTTTTATTTATTGATTCACATTTGTATACTTATTTTTTTTCCTCCTTTCTGCTTCTTTCTGTTTTAGTTTGATTTTTTTTCCCCTAGGTTCTTTTGGTGGAGGCTCATCAGTAATGCAAAATTATTTGGTTAGCTGATAGCACAGCAATCATGTCTCATGTGTAATTAGCATTTTAGACCACAGAATCTGGCTGCTTATCAGGCAGAAGCTACTTAATGTGACCAGAGGATTTGACAAAGGGAACAAGGAAAGAATACTGGGAATTTAGAGAACCTCATATACAGCCCTAAGTAATTGTACTTTTGCTGAAGGCTACTGATGGGTTTGAGTTGCAGAAGCACAGCACTGGCTCCAGGGAGGAGTCTAGATGAGAATTGGTCTGAGTAGAGAGGAACTTTGCAGGTGGCTTGTGCAGAGATAGGAGGGGGGTGATAACTCATGCCTCAGCTAGAGAAGGGCTGCCGGGATGAGGAAAACCCCAGACTAAGAGGGTTGGAGGGATGGACTTGGTGGCATGGGTGGGGCTAGGTGAAAGATAAGAAGGATGACACCTGGTGACCAGCTCAGGCAGTGGTCAGGAAGAGAACAGATGGAGAATTTAGGAAGCATTGCATATAATGTGATTTGGGGCATCTTAGTTTTAAGTACTGGTGGAATGTCCAGTGTGAGGTGTGCAGGGACTATTGGATGAACCGACTTTGCTATCGGGAGAGGGGTCTCGGTGGGGCTGTGGCATCCAGATTTGGTAGATCCTGTATCAATAATTGATAAAATTCATCAGAAATTGAGCATTGCGGGTCACAGAGGGGTTTTCCAGAAATAAAATGTCTTCTGATATTGGATTCTGTTGATGGTCATGGGGAATACATTAGCAAAATGTCACATGTTTCTCCAGGGGAAAAAGAAATAATGTCATGATGAACTTAATTTTGTGGTGAGAGAATTAATTTTGTGATGTTCTCTGCTTTGAAAGCTGATTTGGCCAGCTGGAAGGAAAGCCTATTAGGAAGAGTGAACTCCTTGCTGGAGAATGTACTTTTATGGTTAATTTTTTATTATTTCCAAGGTGACACATGCACACAGATTTGTTGTTGTGTTGAAGGCAAACAGAACTGCGTGTCTTCAGGTCCCAATGACTCCCCCATTTTACCTAGGACTTCCCACACCCCATTCCCCAGAGATAGCCACTTTCCTCACTTTGGGCTCACCTTTCTAGCATTTGAGTTCATACACATAAATACCATGCTTATCCCACCATATCATGTTGTATACATTTATGTATGTGTATTGTCTTCCATTTATGGTAGATAATTTAATTTTCTTAACTCCCTCTGAAGGGCACAATCTTTCTCTTTACCTGAAATTCTCAAGATAATACTAATAGCAGGGGCACCTGGGTGGCTCAGTGGGTTAAAGCTTCTGCCTTCAGCTCAGGTCATGATCTCAGGGTCCTGGGATCAAGCCCCACATCAGGCTCTCTGCTCAGCGGGGAGCCTGCTTCCCCCTCTCTCTCTGCCTGCCTCTCTGCCTACTTGTGATCTCTCTCCTCTCTGTCAAATAAATAAAAATAAATAAAAAATCTTTAAAAAAATTTTAAAAAGATAATACTAATACCAATATTTCCAGTAAATCAGTATTTAGGGTTTAAATTAATTCGACCATGTAGAGGCTCCTAGGTGGCTCAGTCAGTTGTGTCTGGCTCTTGATTTTGGCTTGGGTGGTAATCCCAGGGTGGTGAGATCAGCCTGCATCAGCCTCTGGGATCAGCACAGAGTCTGCTTCTCCCCTTCCTTACGCTCCTCTTCCCCTCCCCCTGCCTCTTGCTCACTCTCAAATAAATAAGTAAATAAATAAATAAAACCTTAAAAAAATTAATATGACCATGTAAACAGTGTTCTCAGCTGAGTCAAGTAGTGAATTATAATTATGTTTCTTTTCTTGTATTAATTTTGGTTTTACAAAAATGTTAATGATTTTCTCATTTTATGTGATTAAGTTTCTGTGTACCTATCACTGATTCTTGCCCTAAACCCCAGTAGATCTATAAACTTCTCTAAGTACTATTTCCTATTTGGTAATCAGCTGCATTTCCTTACTTCTTAGTCCAAAGTTCCCTTTTGAAAATCCCTAGCTCCCGGTTCCCATCTATCCTGGGGAATGTGGGTTAGGTTTACAGGTGCAGCTGGACTTATACTGACTGTCCCCATAAGCTGAGATTGCTCACTGAGGGTGTAGTAAGTGAGAGGCAAGGTGAAAGGAGCAAAACTAAGATAGAGGTTCCTATTTAAGCATCCCAGACACAGAAGGGGAGGGAGGGCACCTTCTTTCTGAAGTGTAGTTAATTCTCTTATTTGGGCTCAACTTCCAGAGTTCCATATTGCTCTGATCACCTTAATTGCTCCTTCATCTTTCTTTTCTAGCCTTATTTTCGTGTCTGTCTTAATCTACCTGCCATCACTTTTCTGTAGACATCACATTGAGTGTAATCTACGATAACCTGCTTTTCTCCTTGTACCTTGTGATTGGTGTATTCCTTCTTTCATTCATGATGTTTACCCTGCTTACTTCCAGACAACCCTTGAAATGAAACATCTTTTTATCTGCTGCCGCCATCTGCTCAGGCTGCTTCCTGCTGAGCTTCTGATGCTTGATCACAGAGCACCTCCGTCCATCAGTCTTCCCACCATCCCAACCTGCCTGGGGGAGTGTTCGTCCCCCTGGCATGCGTCACGGTCCCCAGACCCCACAATCCTCACCCATCTGTCTGTTCAGTCTGTTCCCAGCTGCTGACTCCTGGGTATAGAAGGGTCTATTGACAACTTGCCGGAAGCGCTATCATTTGGGAAAGGAAAAGAATGAACTGTCTCCTACAGAATGGTCCCTCCTCGGTAGAAACTGCAACTCTTGTGTCTCCCACATGGGAAAGCAGCATCACTGTGGAGCCTGCCCATCACTACTCACCTACAGGGGTTCAGGGCACCCGTCACACTATGTCCCCTGGAGGCTGCAGTTTTAGTAAATGTCTCCCTTGTACAAGTTGGGGTGCTCCTTATGGCGCTGGCAGAACATGATCTGTTCATTCCAGCCATGGGTGCGAGAAAAGTCACATGACTCTCTGCTTCTCCAGCTTCAAGCATCCTTGGCCCCAGATCAGCTCATCAAAGGTTGTCGGCCTCCGCAGGGGCTGCAGGAGGAGACTAACCCCGATTCTTATGCTCTCAGGGGGCAGTCTGCGCTGAAGAGTTCCCTCTGCCTTGCTGAGAAACAGGTGCCAGAGAAAATATAAGCCAGCCCTTTTATAAACAATAAAATAAAATGTCATTGATTTTTTAAGTGAAGCAGCAAGGATCTGACATGCTCGCCTTAAATCACCTCCCCAGCAATGTGACCCAGGTCCCTGGAACAGACGCGGGATTAAAGCAATAAAATCAGTCTCCAGCTCTAATTAGCAGAAAGCACTATGAGAAGGTGGATTTTGCAGTCATGGTCAAAGCTAGAGGTTTAATCAGCCTCTCTAAATGTGGGCTGAATATCAAGCAAATTGCTTTTCATGTTTTAAAATTCCAAACCCTTTTGTAAGATTTTTTTTTTTAACTCAGAAAAGAAAATATCACATGGCCACTGTAAACATTCACAGTTCTGGTCTCTTACTTAACAGAAAATTTAAAGCTTGTCTTCTTAATCAACCATGGCAGACATGGCAACCAGCCCGCTGGGAAACCCTCTTTTCCTCTCCAGTTTATGGGATTTAATTCACCTTGTTATTCTTTAGTTAGAGGTGTCTGGCCTCTAACTATTCCCCTTTCATATCTCCCTGACTTTGCACTTCTCCCTAGACTGTGTCACATGGAGTTTCTTAGGTCTTCTTCTTGAAGGAATGCAAGTGTGTCTACGGGGGTCCTGGCCAGGACGTTGGTTAGCCACCTCGCTCTGGCTAGCTTCTGGAGTGACCGGGGCTGTTCCCACCAGGTCCCCTGAGATGCCTATTGAGTTGTAGTGGGACATGACTCTTACCTCCTAAGGCAACAGCCCAAATGATTTTTTTCTTTTTGACCCTGGTAATTAATGGGGAAACATTTGTATTCTCTGCTGGACCCGAAGCCCCACTTGGCTTGTTCATCACTGTATCCAGAATGTTAAGTGAATATTTGTTGATTGAATAAGTAAAGGCATACATGGTTTCCACTTGGACTGGAAGGTAGCCCCCTACTTCTTCTTTTCTGTTTCTCCAATGAAGCACTCTTCTGCAAAGTGGTACAGTGGAAAGAATGGAGAGAACACATAGTGAATGTGTGTGTGTGTGTGTGTGTGTGTGTGTGTGTGTATAGTCAAACCTATATCCTAGTGTAGTTCTAGAAATAGAATGCCCAATCAGTGTTGGCCACTGGTAGTTTTATTCATTTATTTGTGTGCTTGTTAAGCCATTTATTAGCATTATGATCATTCATTCATTCATTCATTCATTCATAATTTATCCATTCTTCAAAAAAACTGGTTACTTAGTCTTACTATGTCTCAGTCTCTGCCCTGGGTTTTTCTGCCAAACAGAAAAAGCCACTGTCCTCCTGGAACTTACATTTGACAGGGAGGTGGGAAGGGTAGACTGCCAAACGACTCTACATAAAATCCATAATATCTAATTCGGTGATGGAGATATAGTCATAAGCAAGATAGACGGTCTAGTCTCGGAGCCTATATTCCAAAGGCCAAAGAGACAAAAAGAAATCAGTTGACCAAGCAGAACAGCAGGCAAATGTAGTTAGTGCTGAGAGGCAGAGGATGGATTGGAACAGAGAATTGGAACCGTGCGTGGGGTTACTTAGGGAAGTATGGGAAGAAGCCTCTTCAAGAGGGGAGCAGTCCTCTTCCTCGTGCCCCTGCTTTTCCTGTCCCATCACGTGACTGGACATGCCCCCTGGGGCGTGGATAGTGGGTTAATCTTTAGCAGAGAGGAGTCCTGGAAGAGGCAATTAATTCATGATGGTTCTGGAGTCACCGTGCAACCTGCTCCCTCTGACTCTATAGAGTTCACACTCCTTTCATCACTCCCCACTGCCTCTCCCCTGCACAGTACCTTCATCCTATATAGACCAAGCAATTCAGACCAGAGATGGAGCATCCTGGAGTGTTGGCCATCTTTAAACTGGAGCAGCCTCTTGCAAAAATCTAGCTCCTGGGGCTCAGAACACCCATACCTTGAAGCAGATGGACAGCCAGGAGGCATCGCTTGCTAAGGACTAAACTGTGGGCGCAGTCTCTCCCCATCCTTTCTGCTTTCAATGCTGCCTCCACCTCCCGTCATCTGATGAGATGAACTGCTGAGGATTCATCAATCTATCACCTTTTCTTCTGTAACATTGACTTATGATTGACAATTTATACCTTCCAGACCCCAGAGGGGAAATTGCAGTTCCCCAAGGCAAGGTGGTAGGAGGGGTCTGCCTCTTCACCTTAGGGAGCCTGCAGGATGGAAGGCAGGGCTGCAGGAAGAGTTGGAAGGTTAAGAGTACAGATGCTGTCTGTGGCTTCCAGCTGGGAAAGGGGAGAATTCATGCAGCATTAGTTTAGGCTTTGCAAGAATCTTCCACAAGGGGTGCCTGGGTGGCTCCATCTGTTAAGCATCTGCCTCTAGGCTCAGGTCACGAACTTGGGGTCCTGGGATTGAGCCCCCGTGTCAGGCTCCCTGCTCAGCAGAGGGGTCTGTTTCTTCCTCTCCTTCTGCCTCTTCCCCCCACATGTGTGTGTGCGTGCTCTCTCGCAATAAATGAATAAAATCATCAAAAAAGAAAAGAGTATTCCACCAAATCATTGTTTTGTGAGTGTCAACAATAATGTCTTTTGGGAAAAACATTCTTTTCCCAAAATAAGGGTGGAAAAGAATAGCTCAATAAGGATTATTTGGGATTATTTATATAGAACCATATGAATTTTCTAAATATTCTACAAAGATCATTCTGCAAAACCTCTTTCGGGGAATATATATTTTTCTTTCTTACTTATTTCTTTGTATCACATACTACCTTCATAGTTTTCACAACCGTTCTGTGACCTGGTTCTGTTTCTAAGTCCCATTTTTTTTTTTTTGTTACTCAAATGCCATCATTTTATTTTCAGGGAATTTATGCAGTGTTCTTTTTTTTTTTTTTCCGAGCAACATCAGAATATCTTTTTTTAATTAATTAATTTAATTTTTTCCCAAATATGTTTATTTTATTTTTTTAGTGTTACAAGATTGATTGTTCATGCACCACACCCACTGCTCCCTGCAATACGTGCCCTTCTCAATACCCACCACCAGGCTCGCCCAACCCCCTACCCCCTCCCCTCCAAGCCCTTCAGTTCGTTGCTCAGAGTCCACAGTTTCTCAAGGTTCATTGCACCCTCCGATTTCCTCCCATTCACCCTTCCTTTCCTTCTCACAATGCCCTCTATGATTTTCCTTATGCTCCACACTTAAGTGAGACCATAAGATAATTGACTCTCTCTGCTTGACCTATTTCACTCTGCATAATCTCTTCTAGTCCTGTCCATGTTGATACAAAAGTTGGGTATTCATCCTTTCTGATGGAGGCATAATATTCCATTGTATAGATGTACCACATCTTCTTTATCCATTCATCT
>CM052798.1:161930149-161972062 GCA_028533885.1 Nasua narica | reverse complement strand
GAGGTGGGGGGGCAGGGTAGGGATATGGACATTGGGGAGGGTATGTGCTATGGCAAATGCTGTGAAATGTGTAAGCCTGATGATTCACAGACATGTACCCTGGGGTAAATAATACATTATATGTTAATAAAAAAATTTTAAAAAAAAGTGTAACTTAAAAGAAATAGCATTAATAAGAATGAAGATGTTCATTCCTTAATATTAAAAATATCAATAACAGTATTTGGCACATGGTGGACACCAATTATTATTATTATTTTTTAAAGATTTTATTTATTTGACAGAGAGAGAGATAAGGAGTAGGCAGAGAGGTAGGCAGAGAGAGAGGAGGAAGCAGACTGCCTACTGAGAAGAGAGCCCAACGCGGGGCTCGATCCCAGGACCCTGATATCATGACCTGAGCTGAAGGCAGAGGCTTTAACCCACTGGGCCACCCAGGCACCCCTCAATTATTATTTTGTGAATGAATAAATAAATATATCAAGAGAAAAAAAAACCATGGTTTTATGCTTCCTGAAACAGATACATCAAGGATATTGAAGAACTGGAAAGTATATAAATTATTTAATTATTTGAATAATACAATTCATGTAATGTAAAAATCTATACCCAACAAAGAGAAATAGGATTTTTTTTAATGAACACATTCTCTTTTTAAAAACTGAGGGCACTGATTGCATGGAGCACTGAGTGTGGTGCATGAACAATGAATCTTGGAACACAGAAAAAATAAAATTAAATTAATTAAAAAATAAAAATAAAAAAATAAAGTGGATATTTAGCTTAAGGCAATAAATAAATAAATAAATAAATAAATAAATAAATAAATAAATAAACTGACCATATACTAAGTCACAAAAAAAGTCTTATAGTCTTAAGAAATTCAGATAATCAATGTTATATATACATTAGTGCTTCTCAATCATTATTGTAAATAAGAATCACCTACTAAGCTTGTTAAAACACAAGACAGCTGGCCTCAATCCCTAGAGATTCTGATTCAGTAGATTTGGCTGTAGCTTAAGAATTTACATTTCTAACAAATATAAGCTAATGACATGGTACTAGTCCCTGGACCAGACTTCGATAGCACATTCTCTTACAGCAATATAAATTACTTCAAAAAGAGTAATGAAAATATCTTTAAAAACAAACAAACAAAGGTATGTGCCTAAAAGTTATTTTTTAAATGTTCTCCTAATTACTCAGGGGTTAAGAAAAATATCGTAATGAAAATGGCAAAGTATTTTGAAATAAACTATGAAAGCATTAAATTAAAACCTCAGAGATTAAGTCAATGTGATATTTAGAAGTATATAGCCTGGTATTTATTTATTTGTGAAAATCAACAATATGGGAATTAAATGAGTTATAGTCCAAGAAGCCAGAAACAAACAAACAAAAATAGTTCTATTTCTGGTAATGAAGACCTAGCTTGTAGCAGTCCAAAACTCCTGCTGAGAACATAGAGAACAGATGGATAAAATACGAAAATAATTTGAATGCACCAAAGAGTCACTGAGGGAGCCAAAATTAGGACCATAAAAAGAAGGGAAATCCACTGGGGTGAGCCCAACATTCTACGTCACTTTTTCCTGCAAGGCATTAATACATTTTTGTGTATTCCAGGTTAAGAAAGAAGTTTAACACAAAGAGAATGCTAAGGAGTGGAGAAACTACTCATAATTTTGGCACTCTCTTGAGGCTAGAGAGAATAACATAGATTTTACAGTTACTGAAATAAATAATACTTAAGAAGCAAAGATGCCACAGATTAGAAACTGCACAGTAAAAAGCCTGGTAGCCTCACCATTGATCACCTAAGATAATTGCTTATTCATCTGTGAAGAAAGCCAAAAGACCGCAGCCAGGGGATCGAGGAGCTGAACAGCTAAATGGAGCATAATGTTGGGAATATATAACTTAGATTTCTCAGTGGCCAAGAAACAGGAATGTTGATAAATAGCCTAGATGTTCTCTAGGGACTTCTAAACATACAAATATATCGTTATATATTCCTAGGGATAAGGGCAAAGAAAATGCTAAATCAAGTTTTATAATGAAACCAAGGCAAACTTAGTTAACTGATTATGATAAACTCATAAACTAGCCAAACTGATAAATATAGAATACTGAAACCAGTAAGTTCAGGAAACACAATCTTTTCATGTACCTATCCAATATTTAACAAAATTAACCAAATGATGGGCAATAGATTATTCTCAGCAAATTTCAAATATTAACACAATTTAGAATTTATTCTCTGCTTACATGGAAAAATAAGGTAGAAAGCAGTAACACATAAAAATATTCTTATATATTTGGAAATTAAGATATAGGCTTATAAATAATGTATGAATCAATATAATAATCCTAAAGGAAATCAGAAAACATTTTGAAGTGAATGTAATGAGAATATGTCTGTCAGAAATTGTCAGATACCATTCAAGTATACTTACAGTTAAACATATACCTTTAAATACACATTTTAGAAAAGAAGAAAAGTGGAAATTCTAAAGATCTAAATGTCCATCTCAAGAAGTGTGAAAAAAAGGGATAATTAAAATTTGTCCTAAAAGGAAAAAAGATGGAGATCAAAGCACAAATTAATAAACTAGGAAACATGCAGGAAAGAAAATAAACAGACATAAGCTGATTGTTTAAAATGAAGAACAAAATTGATAAACATTTTGAAAAGCATGATGGTACAAATTACAAGTATCAGGAACATAAAAGGAAATTTCACCACAAATTGGACAGACATAAACATGATAAAAAGATGACGTTATAAGTGACATTTTTCCAATAGATTTGAATATTTGCATTAACAGACAAAGGTCTGATATCTAAGATCTATAAAGAACTCCTCAAACTCAACACTCACAAAACAGATAATCACATCAAAAAAATGGGCAGAAGACATGAACAGACACTTCTCCAAAGAAGACATACAAACAGCTCACAGACACATGAAAAAATGTTCATCATCTTTAGCCATCAGGGAGATTCAAATATGCAGAGTGAAATAAGTCAAGCAGAGAGAGTCAATTATCTTATGGTTTCACTTACCTGTGGAGTATAAAGAAAATCATGGAGGGCATTATGAGAAGGAAGGGAAGGGTGAATGGGGGGAAATCGGAGGGAGAGATGAACCAGGAGAGACTGTGGACTCTGAGCAACAAACTGAGTGGTTTGGAGGGGGGTTGGGCAAGCCTGATGGTGGGTATTGAGAAAGGCACTTATTGCATGGAGCACTGGGTGTGGTGCATGAACAATCAATCTTGTAACACTGAAAAAATAAAATAAACATATTTGGGGAAAAAAGAAAAAGCAATAATAAAACAGATAAGTGAAAAAAAAAGACGAATCTTAAAACTTTCCAAAACTGACACAAGAGAAATAGAAAACATAAATAATCCTAAATCTTCCTATAGTTCTTGTTGTTTCTTTTGTTTATTATTGTTTTCTACTTTCATTAAAAATCTTACAAGACTGATAACCAGGCCAATGAATTCTTCCAACAGTTTAAGGAAAATGAACTACATACAAAATCTTCTAGATAACAGTAAAAAAAAAAAGAAATTCTTTTCACTTCATTTTGTCATACCAGCATAAGCTCAATACCAAAAACAGGTAAGAAGATTTTCAAAAAGAGAAATTACAGGTCAATCTGCCTAAAAACCATGATAATGCCGGATTTTTAGCAACAAAATTGCTGGCTAAATTATAACACTGTAAACCAATTAGGAATAAAACAATTTTCCTTAACTGCCATGTGAAATCTGTAAGGAAATGTACATAACACTTCAGTAAATAGTATTGTTAATGATGGAATATTAAAAACCTTTCTTCATAAAATTGGAAAAAAAGACAATGATGCTCAAAACCATTTCTATTAAATATTCTACAGAAAGCCCTACACGTTCAAGATCAAGTAAATTCAAAATGACAAATAAGTATATGAAAAGATCTAAAAATAATTTGTATTAGGCCATTGTAATTTAAAATAACACTGTATGCTAGATACATGACAAATAATGTGTTTATTTTTAATGTATTTATTAATGTATTTATTCATTATTTATAAAGTATAAATATATAGTAAATTAAATTAATTATACAGTAATTATTTAGTGTATCTAAATACATGACAAATAATGTCATGTATTTATCAAAACCTCACAGAATTTTACACTACATCAGTGAAGCTGAATGTTGAAAAAATTGTTTTAATTTAATTTATGAGATTGAAAGAAAGAATACAGACTATGACAAAAGAATCTAAATGTATTACGAATATATGAAACAATCTCAGTGAAGGGAATACAAATGAACAACTGTGATGTTATGGTAACAGACTGACGCAATTAAGTAAATGAATGATAAAGGGAGTCAAGTTTTTTGCTGTTGGAGTTAGGATTTACAAGATAAACAAGGCAGGAAGTTAGAATGATCCATGTGGTCATGGATTAGAATTGGAAACATCAGTATGAATTCTTGTTTAGTTAGGGTTAATCAATGGTGCTGAGCCAATCTGATATCTGTAATAAACAAAGCCAAAACTGCATGATCAAACAAAACTTGACTCCTACCTGATATTATACAAAAATTCATTTCCAAGTGGTTTATTGATCTGTATGTTAATTGTGAAAGGTAAAACAATAAAGCTCCTATAAGATAATGTAGGAGAGTAATTCAGTGATTTTTGGAGATAGATTTCTTAAATCAGATAGAAAAGTCACCAATAGGAAAAGGCTAAACAATTAGACTATATTGAAATTAAGAACATAGGTTACCACCAATAGCCATTGTTTAAAAAACTAAAAGGAAAGCTACTAGGTGAAAGGAAATATTTGCAAGGAATGTATTTGACAAACACCTGACCAGAATTCATGGATGGGGCTTAAAATTGATAAGTACAAGATGAACAACCCAATATAAAAATAGATAAAAGATTTGAACAAGTACTTTATAAAGGAAGATATCCAAATAGCAACAATCAATGAAAAGGTGCTTAATAAATCATTAGTGCTGGGGGAGGTCATGGAGAGGATATGACTGCTGGTTGACTTGTGAGATGGACCCAGTAATCAGAGGCTCCTCACTCCTTCCCCTGTCCTCTTGACATTCCACTTGACTTTCCCACTCCCAGAAGCTGTCCCAAAGACACAGCCTTAGATAGTGGTGTAGTTGGTGCTGAGACCACCTGGAAGGGACATGTGATTAAAGCCAATTAAGGCTTCTGTATGCATTTGACAGACAGAGGTAGTGATCTACTCCTCCTGTGGCATCCAAGGGAAGCCTTATAAATAAGCTTCCTTGCTTATTAAACCTACCACCTACCCATCTTAGTGTAGCCCACCTCTTTCTTCAGTCTCTCCCTGCCCTCCATGTTTCAGATCACACCTGGGAAGCTCCCTAGGAGGTTGCAAACCAATGGTAGAAGCATGTGAATTCAAACCAAGTGAGATATCACTACCCACCACCAGAATGCCATACATATATATTAGACTTTATATATATATAGTCTAACTATAGCATCTACAGTTAAAGATGTGAAACAACTGTAACTCATTTCACTCTGGAAAACCATTTGGCAGTATCTACTGAAATCGAACATACACATAAACCATGACCCGACATTTCTACTTCTAGGTATATACTCCATAGAAGTACATATCTATGAGCAACAAAAGTCAAGTGCAAGGATATTCATACAACATTTTACTTATGCTATTGAGAAGTGTAAATTCCAATAGAATGGATAGATAAATCACTGTACATTATTCATCAAAAAGAATATTACTTATCAATGAAAATGAATAAATGACAGGTACACGAAACAACATGAGTTAATATCACAACACAAGATTGGAATAAAGAAGTCAACTAAAAAGAAGAATATATGATATACCTTGCAAAAATAGACAAAACCAATTTGTGTTTCTAGAAGTGAAGATGGTCCCTACTTTCACAAAGGAGGGCAAAAGAGTGGCCTAGAGGAGGTACAAGGGGGATTTCTGGGGCTGGTGATGGTATTTTTCTATTTTCTATTTTCTCATCTGTGTTGTGCTCATATTTTGAAAATTGAAAATTCATCCAACTTGCACTCATAATTTATGCACTTCTGTATGTACATAAACATCAGTAGAAAATAATATAAATGCTAGAAAAGAAAACAAAATTTAAAGCATGTAGAGGCCAAGAATGATAGCTGTAGGAGCAAAATTTAATGTGACAATAAACAAAAAGCATAAAGAAAATCAATAAGCAAAGTTACTTTGGGGCGGAGGGGAAGCAACAATAAAAAGGCAAACCTGTAGCAATCCACTCAAGAATTAAAGGGGAATAATATTTTAAAGAATAAATTTCAATCCAGAAATAAAGGGATTTTTTTTTTTAAAGAATATTTTCCTAGCCCTTCCCAGCTTGTGCTGTAGCTGTGTTTATTTGAGGCATCCATATTCAAGTGCTTTTAAACTATAGCTAAGGTTTACTTCCAACTTTCTTTTCATTAATTCCAGAGGCAATGGTCTATTGTTTGTGACTCAACATTCTGGATTTGCATAATAGAAAACATGCCATTCTTTTTAGAATCTCGAGAGAAATAATCCAACACATTTGTCTTTTTCAGCATCATTACCAGTTATGACACTAACATCATGAAAAATACTAATACTCATTCTAAAATAGTCACAAATATTTAATTTAACTTACAATACATTACCTTCTACTCAACAACTGCCATGCATTTAGCTCCTGGTTTTCATTTGTAATTTATTAACTCCATCAGCATATCCTGAGTTTCCAATAAATGCTGGCCACAGGTCTAGACCCTACAATGCAGCAGAGCATAAAACATGACCCCTTCTCTAAAAAAGCTCTATTTCCACAGGGCAAAGACATGGACACACATAAACAATTACACTGCAGGGTATTATGTGCCAACAAAGAAATGAGTGTGGGTCATAAGGAGGCTCGGAGTAGAAAATGATTAAGTTTGTTTAGAGAATGAGCTGAGGACTGCAGGAAGGAGCATTAGCATGCTGTCCTCAGCAGGTACATGGTGAGTGGGAAGGCTCAGAGACAATTATGGGAGTGTTCAAAGGACTCTATTTGTGAAAGACCTTGCAAGCCATGCTAAGATATTCAGCTCTGCCTACAGGCAGAGGGGAGCCCTAAAGGCTACTTCATAGTTGGGTGAGGAGATCCAATTTGATTTTAAAAGACAACATTCTATTCATTTTGCTCCCCATGTCCTGTGAGTCTCACCACCACTAGACTGCACCATGAAAGTTCTTCATTGGCCTTGCAATGTGCCATGATCAGTCTGCTTTTCAAACACTGTCTGTCTGCCAACATAAAAGTCATCTGTTCACAGAACTAATCTTGTTCTCCCTCTGGCATAGCTAGTCCCTCCCTCTACGGTATTTGTATGTTGCATTGCACTGGATTATAGTTATATTTCCATATAAGTTCACTGCCACTGGACCTTGGGCTCTGAAGAGGGTGGGCCCTGTCTTCTTATTTGTAGCCTTAGTGCCCTGAGGAGTTCTAAGTACATATGGGTATTTAATCAAGGTTTGTTAAATGTACATTTCAAGCATACAATTTAAGCAAATGGTCTATCAAATCACCAAAACCAGCGAGACGAATTTTTATATTGTGAAATATCACTCAATGATATATCTATTTGATGATTTTGAAGTTTGTTTTTTCTAAATCAGCATCTGCCTATACCAAAAAAAAATTAATAATTGCTTCAAAAAGAAGTCAGGAAAAGATTCTAAGATTCACTGGATGCTAACTAGAAGCTAGCCTATGCTAAGAATCTGTATGCTGTGTGATGGTTAATTTTATGTTTCATCTCGGCTAGGCTATAGTGACCACTCAATTGATCAGGTACCAGACTAGATGTTACTGTGAAGGGATTATTTTTTTTAGTTATAATTAACATTTTAAAATTTTAATTTTCTTTTTTCAGTGTTCCGAGATTCATTGTTTATGCACCACACCTAGTGCTCCATGCAATACCTGCTCCCATTAATACCCACCACCAGGCTCACCCATCTCCTTACCCCCCTCCCTTCCAAAACCCTCAGTTTGTTTCTCAGAGTCCACAGTCTCTCATGGTTTGCCTCCCCCTCCAATTTCCCCCAATTCACTTTTCCTTTCCTTCCCCTAAAGTCCTCCACGTTATTCCTTATGCTCCACCAGTAAGTGAAACCATATGATAATTGACTTTCTCTGCTTGACTTCATTTGATCAGAAGATTTTGAGTAGAGCAGATTATCCTCCAAAATGTAGGTGGGCCTCGTTTAATCAGTTGAAGGTCTTACAAAAAAAGACAGATCCATCAAATAGGAAAAAATTATACCTTGTGACTTAAGACTACAACAGCAAAAGTATGAACTCTTGCTGGAATTTCCAGCCTGCCAGTCTGCTCGAAATTTTGGACTTGTCAGTTCTTACAGTCATGTGACCCAATTACTTAAAATCTATTCCCTACCCAAACCCCTCTCATCTCTCTGTCCTTCTCTAGAAAACCCTGACTAATACAACTTGATATTTAACCATCACAGCCAGCTTCAGAGAAGAATTATTCTCATTTTTCACAAAGTCATGGAGGCTCAGAAAGTTTAAGTATCTTGCATAGTTCGTGTGTTCGACATTACTCTTGCTCACCAATACCCATTCCCCCTAGGGTGGCTAGGTATTCTGATTTCCCTGCGATGGTCCTGGTTTTAGGACATAGGATGCATGCCTTCAGTCCCAGGAATCCCCCCTAATCTAGTTGTCCGAGAGCAACTATGTATCCTGACCCTCAGCAAGGCCATGTGACTTCCTGTGACCAATGCAATGTGAGAAGAAATGGGCTGTGAGTCACTTTTGAGTGGAAATAATGACCCACCAGTATTTAATTCTCCAGCCTTCTCTTCCACTGCAGTGACGATGGGTGATGAATGTTGAATTGGATGTGAATGCTGAGTCATTATGCAGGATACTTGCCCCAAAATATCTCCTGAACCACCATTAACTGGCTCTGTGTTAAGCCACTGAAATTTTGGTGGGGTTTTTTTTGTTTGTTTGCTTGTTTTTTGTTTTTTACTTCACAAACTATACTGTTCTGTCTTGAAAAGTAGAATAAGAGTCTATAATTTTTCCATAGCTACCCTATAATCAAGGAAAGGCAGTTTTTGTTTATTTTAAGTAGATTGGTTGAGGAAGGGAACGTACATTTTTATATACAGGGAGAAAGGGGCTAGTGGAAAAACAGACCACTGATGTCGCTAAAAGGAAGTTCTGGAGGGCAGGTGTGGTTAGAGAATGTGGTTAGAGAAGGAGGCATGGAGAAAGTGAGGACAGACAGCTTTTTCTCCAAGGGCCTGGGGAGCATCTGAGAGACAGTGACCCTCCTAGGTTGGAGGAGAAGAAGTTGCCATAGATGCCATTATTCTCAGAGGGGTGCTGGACAAGAAATCCTTGGTTAAAAACCTTAAATAAGTCTTGTCTTTCTCAAAGCCTATGAGGTAAAGTTGTGGGCAACATACTCACCAAAATTTCCCATTTTATAATTGTGGAAATTTTATTCAGTATCATCACAGATGCACCTAGATTTCCTCCATCACCAGAAGGTAATAAAGGAAGTCTACAACCAACTCAAAGAGCAGGCACAATAAGGAGACACCAGCAAGTGTCTTAGGGCTTTTAATCAACAGAATTCAATATGGCAACTGTGAATGGCTTTGTAGATTTTTTGATTTCCAGTTCATCTCCTTAACTAAATGTGTATCATAAATGATTTGACTTTTAGTTTGTCAACAAGAATAGAGAAGGTTAATTAAATAATTATAGATAGTAAGTGTTTACTGGAAGTGAGGCAAATGTGAAGCAAAACAGTATCAGAACAATCTGAGCCCATTCCAAGCTCTGAGGCTCCTTCGCCCGAGAGTAGGGAGAAAGTTCATGCCTTCCACAGCTCGCTGTACGTAAATCTGAGAGCCACCACCTATGTGCAGGTGACCCTGGGCATCCCCTTGCTGCCTGCGCACAGATAGATTTGAATGTTTTCTGTTACCTTTGCATTTTAACAAGATTTTAATTGAACAATTTTCTAAAAATGTAGTTGAAGTTTTTACATTATATACTTTAATGTTCAGATATGCAGATTTATTTGTGGTGAATTCCTGGATGTCAAAGTTGAAAGAATTCCTTCTAGAGGAGTCAACACACTCAGAGAGTTGAAGTATTTTATCTAAAGTCAAACAACTGTTTACTTGCTAACATTTGATGCATGCACAGTGCTAGGGGCTGGGAAGCTAAGAGGCGTGTAACAGGTTTTGTACCCTATGGGGAGGCTAGCCCCGTATCTTAACCATGAATTGGTTCTCTGGGTCAGGCAAGAGAAACCAACTTATTCTGCCTGAAATGCATGCTATTAAAAAGGAAATTCGCAGAAGGAAAAAGGATTTAATGAACATTAAATAGAGGAGGGAGAAGGGCATTCAGAGAAGAGAGGGAGTGTATATGAAGGCCTACAGTATAGTATTCTTTGGAGGTAGATTTTTAGTTGTTTGAGAATCTTGACTACACATCACAATAACCTAGGAAACTTTAAACAAAATAAAGATGCTGAGCCCGTCCCAGACATTCTGCTTTATTGAGATTCAAACATCTTCATACTTCTCAATGATAAATATTGAGTACATCACTTCCTTGTAAAATGAGGAACTGCCCCCCAAAAGTCTGAAATATGAATAGAATGTTAAAAGTCTTTTCTAACCCCTTGATTCTACAAAGAAGACTAAAGAGAATTTACTTGCTCATAAAATGCCAAAAAATTCCATCAAAGCTGGCATCTTTGCAAAAACATTTTTTGTTCTCTCTTCTCACAGAATTGATTGTACAAACTTGGACCCCCTGAGTGTTTACTGACTCACAACATTTATTTTAGAACATGAGAATATGAAGTCTGGTAAGTACTCATTTTTAGCCCGTATCTGTGTTACAGGTCAACTAAGCTTGGTGTAATCTTGGCTCAACCAGGCTTCCCTCAGAAAAAGCTGTTTCCACGGGATATTAGTCAGCTTGAGCTGATGTAACAATACCACAAATTGAGTAGCCTAAGGAACAAAAATGTTCACTTTGTTCACGCTTGTGTTTTTCATTGTGATGCATGCAAATCTTTAAGCAAGGATTTTAAAAGGACAGGAGGGTTAATTCTGTTTTGATTATTTATTATGGGATTTTCCACTTGTATATGAACACCTTAAACTTGATGGATTAGGGTGTGTTTTGTCTAAAGATGCCTTGGAAGTCTTGCTCATTCATGCCTGGACGACAGTAAGATATGAAACGAGCTCGATGCACAAATCCATTTGTTTTTTTCTTTCCTGTATGATGTAGAATTAAAGAAATAGAAATTAAGTTATGAAATACCCTAAGTATTTAACACTGGACCATTTAAAAAAAATTAAAGATTCATAACAGGCAACACAAAATAGAGAAGGCTTTTGGACTTTGGAATAGACAGAACAAATTTTCAAATCCCGGCTCCCTCCCATGTTATGGAGGAATGTGGAAGTTGCATAAGCCCTCCCTAAGCCTCAGTTTCTCTATCTGCAGATTGCCGTAAAAACATTAATTCCATGTGTACTGTGAGAACCAAATGCATCCATTCAACTCTTCAACACCTAACCGGTACCGGTATTTCCAATACGTACCAACCAGTAAAATATGAGCATTGCCCCATCAGAATGGATGCTGTCCATTAAAAAACAAAAACAAAAACAAAACAAAGCAAAAAAACACAACAACAACATCAAAAACCAACCAAAAAACTATAGGTAAACTTGAGCTGAATATAGCCCTGGCTTGAAAGAGTGTAGGCATAGGTGTTGAAAATACAGACATTAATGGGACAGAGCCATACCCTCCATACCTCGAAAGACTCCAAGTCCTCCAAGGGAACCTCAAACACAACAAAATGAATGCACTATGGTGTTTTAGATACTAGGACGGCAGATGTATCATGGCTGAAAGTGCCTGGCACTGAGCTTATTGCATCGTGAGCACTCTTTCCTTTCCACTGGCCCTGACAGGGAAATCAGTCTTGGGCGTGGTGAGATGAGGCCTCATTTCATTTAGCAAAACTGGGAAGAAGAAAGAAAAATCAGGAGACAGAAAATACTCCTTAGATTACAAATAAAATGAAACCAATCAAAAAAATCTCACTCCCTCAAGGCTTCACCTTGCGCCCTACTGCGTTAGGTGAGCGTGCTAGCCTACACTGAAATGTAATTTCTCTCTGTTTTCCCAATACAAATAGTCTCGACAATCTAAACCTAATAACTACCCTTTATTTCCAGTGATTCAGACATCACGCTATTTGTGCTATCTCATTTAATCCTCGTTGAACTTGCCATAAAGATAGTATTATCGAGTTTATCAGGTAAAAACTGGAGATCAGAGAGGTGAGGTGAGTTGGCCAAGATCACTTGACAAGGTCACCGTCCTGGATAGACCCAATGACCTAGAGGCCACAGGACAGCTAATCCCCTGCCTTTTTCTCATATGAAGACCCACGGAGACAAAAGACAAAGACGCTCCTAAAATGGGGCAGCATCATAGGACAATGGAATCTCAATCTTAAAAAGGAACAAGGTCATACTACGAAAAGTTTTGAAGAAATAAATATGTTGCAGTATCAGAAATATGACGATTTTAATAATTCCTCCCATTATGCACACAATGGGGGGGAAGGGAGAGAGAGAAGCATTAGAAACAGAGGCCAACGGAACATGAGTTTCAGACCTGAGCCCCTGGCAACACCTGAACGAGGATGATGGGGGAAACCGTCAGTTATGGGGAAACTTAACCATTATGTCCGGTAAGAGGAAATGGCTTTGATGGGAAACTACTACATGCCAGAAACTGATAATACAATCATCTTATCAGTCCCATATTTTAAAAAAGAAGAAGATGGACAATTTATCCACAATCAGAATGGCAGTGAAGGAAGAGTTTGATGTGAGAGAAGACAGTCCTTCAATTCTGCTCTAGAGGACACAGAGCCTTTGTCTTCAAAGCCTACGATGGAGCCATGACACAAAGACCAACCAGCTCACAAAGGTTAATTCAGTTTTCCTGATTGTTTTCATCTCATTGACTTTCAAAAGCCCATTTGTTAATTTGCTTAACAAATAGTCATTCAGTTTCTATCACTTGTGCAAGAAATACCTGGATGTGGATGAATGAGACGGCTTTGCCCTCTGGCCTCAAGGAGCCTGCGGTTTAGTGGAGGGAGAGGTAGAATGAGTCGATTACTAGAGTAGACGCCCAGGTAACCCTTCCTGATGATGGCAAAGATGATGAAAAACAAGAGAGGAGAAGGAGGAGGAGGCGGGGGGAGGAAGGGGAGAGGAGGGGGAGGAGGAGGGGGAAGAGGAGGGGCATAAAGCAAACAAGGAGAGGGGAGATGAGAGAGGAGATGGGAGATGAAGTGAGAGGAGGTACAGAAGAGAAGGACAAAGTCTGACTGCTTTCAGACATCCCCTAGCCCGTGTTCCATCTCTGTCTCTTAAGTCCCAATGGTCCCCATTCTCTTAACTTCTCCTTTTTTTTCCAGCAACCAAGATACAGGCTCAAGCTCAAAAGTCGACCTCGGTGTGGCTGAGTCACTAAGTAACTTCAGGTGGGGCAGAATTCTTAAATGTATCTTCCCTCCTTTGCTGGGTTTTTACAAAAAGCTTTCAGAAACCCTTTCTGTGCACTGGGCTTGAAGACGGAGGCAGTTCCCAAGGCGGAACAGAGTCTGGAGTAGAAGAGGATTATAACTTCAAGTAGGAAGAGACTGGAGACAGGGAGGACAGACTCCTTCCCAGCCAGGAGCTGCTGCTGTGTCTGTCCCTCAGGGGATCTCAGGAGAGGTCAGGGGCAAGTGAACAAACACGACTTTTACAAGAAAAAGACCCAATTTCTTTTCTGGTGCCCACGCAGCTGCATCAGTAACAGGCAAGAGGATGGATAACCGAGATTCGTTTGCCGCTCGAGAAAGTGCACACAGGATGGTCAACACACTTGTTTGCTTTTAATAATGGATTAGACGCTAAGTGGCGAATGTAAAGCTCTCAGAGCTCCAAAGAAAACGGTTGACATTCTACCTGCTGTGAATTCAAACAGTGCCTTATCTCAGTAGTATCTTTTGGAAAGAGCCCATAAATAGGTTGGAAATCACTGAGTTCTGAGATGCCTGGAGGGAGGTGGGCTGTGTCCCTTTCCCCAGATCAGCCAGAAGGCTCAGGAGCGCTCACCCCTCTGTCCTACCATGGGCCACCACCTGCACTGGGAAAAGTGCTACCCAGCTGGAGCCTGAGGTGACAGAACTGCCTTTTGACCCCTGTCTACACCCTACTGGCTGTGTGACCTTGTACAAATGACTCGACCTCTCTGAGACTAAGATGATTCCAAAATCCAAAGGAGCAGTGGCCCTGGAAGGAAGAAATTAAAGAAGTGGAAAGTAAAGTAATAATAGCATCCAATTCAATGCCCAGCAGTTGGCTTACTGCCTTCCATTTATAGTTACAATAATCCCTGGACCTAAGCTAAATGTATCTTTAGCTTTGTTTCATAGAATGAACAGAGACGGAGACTCAGAAAGGGGCCAAAACAGTTGCCCAAGACCTCACAGTAAGTGGTCTGGCCAAGATTTGAACGCTAGTCAAAAATCATTTTCCCTGCTCCAGGCCCCATTATCTAACGCTATCCCCTTTGGAACTTCACTGATTGGATGTGGACGAGTGAATGGGAGTCAAGAGCCCAGGAAACCCCTCAGGGTCCCGGTGTGCAGAAGGCAATTCTCTGGGAAGCCTGAGGCGAAATGCAAAGCCCAAGGGGGCACCCGTGGTGTGTTTGGGGGTCTATTGGACAGCCATGCCCTTGTCCTTCAGCTGACCTCCAGAGCTGGGAGACAATGGCGTCCTACTGTGTTAGCCGCGTATGGTCCTTTGTCATGACAGCCAGAGAAATCTAGAACAGTATTTGTGACACTTTGCTGCCTTTGAATCCATTTACCCACTGACTCTTTGCCTTTTTATTTTTTATTTTTTTTAATAAAATGTGTGTTATTGACGGGCACCGAGGAGACAATCATGGTCTCAGTTAGAAAAGTGATTACACTTACCTTGGTTGGGGGAAAAAGCATCACGTTGGAAGGATCACTGAACGGAGGGGAAAATGTGAGCACACGCACGTCAGGAAAGAGCTTCTCTCCATTGCTCTCCAGGTGTCGCAGGAGAAAGAAAGGTCAGCCACCCGCTCTCAGCACAAGGATGGCAGTCTCATTTATACTCGCTGATTAATCACCTTTATGAAGGGGGCTCAACTTGTGTCACAACGTTTTTCGGTGATTCTGGTCAATCCCCACAGGTCGAGCCTTTTCTGTTCCAACACCTACCCCATTAGCACTTCCTAAATGTTTGGAGAGATTGTGTGCTAGAACCACTCGCGAGAGGTATGAATTCAGCGGCTGCCTGCGCCTCTTCGATTTTCCCACTGCTTTGACATAAGCAGCAACTTTGGAAAAGACAAGCTTGGTGTGTGTGGAACCGCGAGTCCACTGCAGGAAGATTTCAGGGAGGGGCGCCTGGGTGGCTCAGCTGGGGAAGCGTCTGGCTCTTGGTTTCAGCTCAGGTCGTGATCTCGAGGTTGTGGGATCAAGCCCCACGCGGGTTCTGTGCTCAGTGCAGGCTCTGCTTTGGATTCTCTCTCCCTCTCACTTGCTCTCTCTCTCTCTTTCTCATAAATAACTAAAATCTTCAAAAGAAAATAAAAGATTTTAGGGAGTCTTTTGCATAAGACATACCACGGACAATGGGCAGTCACAAAGCAGCCACAAGCCGCCTGGTATTAAGGGGAATTATGAAAATTGTGAAAACTCTGAGATTTGCTTGGCTCATTTGCTGTCTCTTGCTCCTCTCCTTGCAGATCCTGCTGACCAATAATTTAAGTTCATCCACTTAGCTCCCGTACCACGAGTGCCCCGAGGGAGATCTACACCGTTCCCAGAATAGAATCTCATTCCCTGCTCCCTTCCTGACTGTTTGCTTTTCACTTTTAGTACTTTGTTAAATCCCTACCATAAGGGACTCTGTGCTAAGTTATGTGAACACAAAGGCCAGCATGAGCCAGGCTCTGACCTCAGGCATCTCCTAGTCTGGTTGAGAAGCAGAAGAGTAAGTTCTCGCCCACTCTCTCCTCTGTGCCTTTGTGGCACCGCCCACGTGATTTCATTACCACCAGCATCCCGGGCACCTCCCCCTTGCACGCGGTAGATCGACAAGGATGTGACCCCAGCAGCCAGTACGTTTGCTGCTGCCTGGATGAACCCACAGGACCAAAGATGATCTCTGGACTAAACTGCGATGAGCTCCAGACAGCAAGAGATCCCCAGTATCAAGTCACTTGTCCCCATTCCTGATAGATACACCTGAGATTCTCTACTCAACAGTCTTATGAGAGGGTCTTGTTTTGATTTTTTTTGTGGGGGGAATGGGAGGATGATCAGTGGCGGTTGCTTTGTTCGAGTTAGATCACGTTGGCTTTTTTAGATTTCAAGCTGGAAGAACCCTGACTTAGAGGGGGAACTGTACCAGAAGTAGAGGGTGAATGCTTTGGGAACCGAAGCACGGAACTGGCTTTATCATGAGAGGACAGGGGACAGGTGCCTGGGTGGCTCAGTTGGTTAAACATCAGGCTCTTGAGCTCAGCTTGGGTCTGGATCTCAGGGTCATGAGTTCTGGCCCCAAGTTGGGCTCCATACTGGGGGTGAAGCCTACTTCAGAAAAAGAGAGAAACAATGGAGGAAAAAAAAAAAGGACAGGGGAAGCTTCATGGTCCCCGCCACCCTCTGCCAGGATGCTGGGAACACTGGCTGCAATATGACATAGTACCTGCCTACAGACTCCCTGAGTATCTTGAGGCTTCAACCTTGTGCCCAACACCATTGGACTTCTAGTGACTGGGTAGGAAAATGTCAGAGTATTGGACGGTAAGCTCTATCCTTTCGTTTTCTTAAACTTCTACAGCAAGGAGAAGTTTAAGCTTCCATCTGGAAGCAAAAAGAAAACCATATGCCCTTGGTAGAAGGAACGCTTTCGAGGCAGCCCCAGCAATGCGGAGGTTAAAGGTCAGGCAGTGAAGTATCCTGGAGAATTGCACAACCAGACTTCCTATGCCATGATAAAGTCAGTGTGAGTCAAAACAGGGCAGTGAGAAATGTGGCCAAAGATTTGTTTGTCCTCCTTCTGACAAAGGAAGTAATGCCCGAAGCATGAGCAACTTGGGTGCCATTGTGGGGAGAGAAGAGGATTAACTTTCCCTCATTATCCTATCCCGTCTTTCACTCTTCTCCAAGGCCGGAGTCAAGACAGAAGCCATTAATCAGAGGCCAAGGAGGACGGCCAGAACTCCTGGTCTATTGATAAGCAATCAGAAGAGTTGGGTGCTGTTTTCGGAGACACTGACCAGACCTAGTCTCTGACATCAGGGCTGTGGTCTTCAGAAAATGAAGCTGTCCGATAGCTGACAGGGTCTTAAGGGGTATTTATGGCAAGAGAAACAACAAATGTCACACAAAGAGGTCTGGTTGCTTATTCTCTAAGATAAATCCCAGGCTCACTGAAGCGTAGGAAGAAAAGTGTCAGCCCCAGAAGGGGAATTCTCCCTGCTGCCCTGCCCGTGTTAGAGGTGGCCAAGGAGGACACCGGACGAGGGAATTCATCGGCAGACAAGACCTGTGGCCACCACATTGGGTGGACAGGGAAGTCAGGCCATTGCTGGTGGGCAAGACGGCAATGGATGTGTGTTTCTATCCCTATCCATGGAAGTATTGTGGCCACCGAATGGCACTTCCTCCTCTCTCTTTTGTCCATGGGTTTTTATTTTGACTATTCTGTTTGACCTCAGGGCTGTTTATTAAAAGAAGCAAAGAGTTATATTTATTATTACAAAAGCCTAAGGTTTGCAGAATCATTCTAAGCTCTGACTGCTTACCAGAGAGAGAGAAAGGCTTCAGATTTAAAGATCCTGGATTTGGGGATGAAGGCAACATCTGGACATGATTTTGAAAGTGGTAGTTTTTCTATACACAGAGTAACTGCATTTTATTAGATGGAAACATTTTGGGAATTTAATGTATACTAAAGAGCACTTGTAAATGGGCGGGGGAATCAAAGACCAGATTGTACCCAGTATACAAGACTTCTTTCTTCTAGTAATTAGAAGTCACTTCCTTTGACCCCCCACACATACGGGCACAAATCCCAGGATAGGCCTCTCACAGTATTCCATCTCTCTGGGATTGTTTCAGGACCAATCTGAGTCCTTATTTAGGATTTCCTGCTACAACCATCGAGGAACATTCTCCTCTGTTCTCAGGAGTGTTGGAGCTTCAAGGTTGTGTCCCTGGACCATTTGGTGGCCAAGGTATGTTCCTAGGGAAAGACAGAAACAAGGGAGAAGAAGAGACAAGATGAGTCCAACACTGAGTCCCTGATTCTGGCCCTGGATACCCTCAGTGCTTAATTAGCTCTTGTGGCTCGTTCTACAATTATGTGAACCATGCCAGTAGCTTACCAATCAATTCCTGTTTTCAGGAAGCTGGCGAAACATGGGTTTCTTTCCAGTTACAAGATAAAGAAAGACTAGGGGTGCCATGCCCAGCCTGGTGACATCACTGGATGGTATATAAGAATGTTCTAGAGCAAAATCGAAGAGCTCTCACCACCAGGAAAATATTTTTTTGTTCTTTTTTTGCTTTCTTTATTGTATCTTATGGGATGATGGACGCTAACTAAACTTATCACGGTAACCATTTCACAATCCATGTGAGTCAAAACTTTCTGTAGCCCACCTTAAACTCACACAGTGAGGCAGGTCAGCAATAGCTCAAGACAATGGAAGAAAATGAGTAAATCATGGGGATACAGTGCACCTGTGTTAACCTTGCTTGCTGAGACCATATCACATATTGGAAAGGAGCTAGCAGAGTGGATCTAGAAAGCTCTCCACACAAGAGAAAGATTTTTGTAACTACACATAGTGACTTATTGTGGTGATCATTTTGTAATATAGATAAATATCAAATCATTATACTGTACACCTGAAACTGATATATACTTAATGCCAACCGTAGCTCACTTAAAACAAAAAGATATTTTATTAAAATGTTTTTGTCACTTCTAAATGAAGGAGCCTTGAAAGGTACCCTCCTCTTTCCATTTGTCATTGAACTTCCGTGCACCATACGGATAATGTAACATTCTTGTATCATAGAAAAATTTGATCCAAATTCGCAACCCACTGAAGTCTGCTAACTAAGAGGGAAGCACCATACGAGGAAGATTTTAGGGCACCTGTAGGCTCAGTTGGTTAGGCAACTGCCTTCAGCTCAGGTCATGATCCTGGGGTCCCACGTTCGAGTCCTGCATCAGGCTCTCCCTGCTCTGTGGAGAGCCTGCTTCTCCCTCTCCCTCTGTCTGCAGCTCCCCCTGCTTGTGCTCTCTCTCTCTCTCTCTGTCAAATAAATAAATAAAAACTTAAAAAAAGGAAGTATATATACATATACAAAGGAAGTATGTATACATGTATATGTATATATATGTACACCTATATATGTATGTATGTGTGTATATATATATATATATATATATAGGAAAATATCATTACTAATAGTCTTCAAATTTAAACATTTATTATCCTCACAAACATTGGGACTCCTACTCCATCATCTATGTCTTGGCTTTGGACAACTTAATTATCCTATCTCGGGTTAATTTTCCTCCTCTTTAAAATTAGCGTGATACTATCAACATTATAAGGATTAACTGAGTACTATAAGCAATACTCTTAGTATTTCAAAGTGTACATTAGTTCATGAGCAATACATGGTATTTGCACAGGAATCCCAGTCATTTACCCAGATGTTACACACACACACACACACACACACACACACACACACACACACACAGTGATTCCCAGGTGTATTAGCAGACACCCAGAGCTGGAAACATTCCTTCCCATAATACTGTCTTCTCCTTACTCTGAATTTTATATCTATCTTGGTACTAATCAACAACAGAGCCCATGCAACCCCCGTTTGCAACGTCGAGTGCCTGGGGGCATCTTGAGATGATGTGAGAGAAGGCCCCGGGCAAAGTATGGAGACAAATAATGTAGACACTCTAATGCTTGCTTCCCAACGAATTCCCCCAATTTCCATTTCAGATGTAACCAGTGGAACACAATTATGAAAAACTCAATTAAGATAAGCTTCTCTTAAAAAAAATAAACACACATTCAATTTATACCATTTCTTAGAATTCGTTTAGTACGGAAAAAATTCTCATAATACTATTAAATTTCCCATTCAACTTTCAGCCAGAGAACAAGGCCTGCTGGCAATAATTGCTTTTTTAATGACGGGCTGCAAGTCAGGGTAAACTCTGCTGTAATTATAGTCTTGCAGGGGAAGCACCTTATGATTAGATTTTGGACATAGCCAAAATATCATTTTGTGCTCTCTGCCTCCTTCCATGGAAGCTTTTTTAGTCTTTCATTTCTGACACTTATCTAGTGAGTCCATTTAGAGAAATTATCATTTTCCCTTGAGAAGCTAAGCAGGCAAGTATTAAGGCAAGAGAGCCTTAGACTTGTCCTTCAACTTGGTTCGGAAGGCTTGTTTAACCGCCCCCTCCCCCTGCCTCCCACTGTAGATTGGCTTTACCCACGCCTCTCTGCAAACCGGTTTCTCTTGTTTTCAAAGTGGGGTGCGCTAGAGAGTCCCTTGGATATACGAAGAAAATGCTAGAAATTTTTCTCCTCTTTGTTTTTAAAGTATAAGTAAAAAGTAAATGGAAGTTTGCACATATTTAACGTGCAGATTGGCACTGAGCCTCTGACTTGGTTCATATGTCAAGTGAAAACATATTACAGGGACGGGTGGCGGTTCTTTCAACAGAGAACTTGAAAGTTCGCCCACACATTAATTTACTTACAGCTTCCGCCACGGTCTTGCAGTTGCCGTGTGCCTGCTGAGGAAGATTCCTGATTACGTGTAGTTTTGACAACTTAACTACCACAACAGGAATAAGTGATCTTAAAAAAAATCTCTGCAAAGAAATCTCAGCTTAACCGTAACAGTAACAATGCCAAAAAGGGGGGCCGATGAGAAAATGGCACAGTTATTCAAAATATGGATTTAAGAGCCACTACTCTTAATGATAAATCTTGCTTCGAGTGACAAGTGAGCCTTGAGATATTAGCTAATGAGAGTATTATAAAGCCATCACAGTGAGAAAGACGTTTAACATCTAAATGTGCAGGATGGTATTAATAACAATGTGCTTCAGCAAAGAAAAAGACTCCCATGCCAGGAAAAATAGACTGAAATGACATTGTTTTAAAAACATCATTTATTCCATCTTTCTATCGTTCCTTATCCATTTATATTTTGGGGCACTGTTATAACACATTAGGTTAGACTGTATCAAATGACTGCCTCTCATATTTAGAAGGTTGGTCATTGGCAATTGGCTCATTGTATAATATAAAGTTGCTGCACATGATTTGAAAGAAATTAATATGCATCCATTGGGAGATTTCTAGAACATTTTTGATAGACGGGACATACGGTCCACAAAATCTGTGAACCGCTCTCTTGTCTTGCATCATTTTAGACTAGGGAGGGATTTACTGAGATGACAGTATTGGCTAAGACTTTAAAGAATAAGGGCTCAAGAAATGAAGAATTTCTAGAAGACAGAAAGAGGTTGTGGGTCTTGGAGCAGGGGTGAAAAATCAGACTGAGAGAGAAGATTGGATTCACCAAGATAAGAAGGCATCAGAGTACATGTAAGTGGGGGCAAAGGGACTAATAATCTTTGGCAGAAATGTAGAGGGTAAGGAGATAACGGACTATTAAATAAAGTCTCTTCCCTTAGTGGAGGACAATTATCCAGAGGTCAGCAGGCAGGGGAAAAGTGGGAAAAGCACAATTTTACATTCCCATCTGGGATGTAGCACTATTCTCTCTCCACATCTCATTGTCATGAAGATCGTCGGAGACCTATGGACAGATGGGGGGACTGCAGTGCTGAGCCCCCATTCTCACAAACATTAGATGTTTTGCACATTTATCGGATAAGACGCAAAATGTGTTTCCTGTGCTCCTCTAAGATCTTGTCCCTCTGGGACCACTGACTTTCTGCCCACTACCAATGTATCATGCAGACTGAGAAAGTCAGGTGTAAGCCCATGACTGTTTTTATGAAAACCTAGAAATGGGTGGGGGGAGAAAACGCTAAATGTTCAATAATTTTAAAAATGAAAAAAAAAAAGAGAGATGAAGTTTGCCAGAGTAAAGTGAACCATCACACACACAGAGACACACAGATACACACACACACACACACACACACACAGATACACACACACAGCTCTCAGATAGAACGTTTGTCATTGATCCCAACCTTAAGTAGATTGGCTTTAGTGAAATGCATTCTAGAGACCTCATCACCCTTTTTTTGGAATGGCGAGTCAGAGAGAAATTGAAAGGAAGCGGAAATCTGTTGGATGTCCTAGACATTGATGGTGGCTTCTAGCTCCCACCACACACTTACACACACACACACACACACACACACACACACGCATGTACAAAGGCTTCCAATAATGTGGTCTTCCACATGTTTCCTCTTAAACACTGATAAAGTGTATGCCTATCATTACTAGTTCATTTTAACCACTGATCTATAATAATAAGATTTCTTACTTTGAAACCTGACCTCAGTATAACTTATGATTAGCGAAAAGGCACACTTTTTCTGTGTAGCTGATTGTTTTTCCTTAATACTTTTGTGCATCTGAATTACTTCATGTTTTATCATTAACAAGTGTAGTTAAATAATTTCTGTGCTTTTCTAAATTCTTCATGAAAAACACTGATGAATTATTGAGTGATCTCACTCAGCTTCCTCCTGTTATCCATGCTTGAAATAAGCCCAAATGCTCTGCCTACATTACCCTAATCAGGAGCCACTAATCCCCTGGTAGGAACTGGCAGAATGATTCATAGAAAGGCAGAGCAATTAACCAGCTTCTCAAGTTCCCCAGATAACTTAGCCCTGGCCTGCTATGGAAACATCACCTATAAGTATTCTAAGCATCATGATTTCACAGGAAAATTTACATAGGAAATATGACCATTCACCCAGCTTTTACAGAGCTCCTTTTAACCGTGTGACCCCCGTGTGACCCAGAAGAGAATCTCCAGTAACTGACACATCTACATCACGATTTTTCAATGGCTTTGATTGTATAGTCTCTCACCTCTACAACCTCTTCATGAAAGACATATTGTTGTTGTTGTTGTTGTTGTTGCTACAATTCTCCCCACTTCAATTTTATAAGGAGAAAAACTGAGGGGTCAGAGAAGACAAGTTTCTTTTCTATTTGCCCAGAACCTTAAATAATGCTACACAGCAAGAAATTGGCAGAGCTGGAATTCTCACTTAGTGTCTCACCTTTTTATTTTTTTAATTTTATTTACCTATTTGACACAGAGAGAGAGATCACAAGTAGGCAGAGAGGCAGGCAGAGAGAGAGAGGGGGGAAGCAGGCTCCCCTCTGAGCAGAGAGCCCGATGCGGGGCTCTATCCCAGGACCCTGAGATCATGACCTGAGCCGAAGGCAGAGGCTTTAACCCACTGAGCCACCCAGGTGGCCCATCGTCCCACCTTTTAATACAACTGCAACTATATGAAGAATGTTTCTAAAATGAGCCCAAAAAAGAACCACAAAGAAGAGTATTAGTATTGTAAAAAGCCATGATTTTTTTGAAGTGTAGAAAATGGACATAATCTATAAGTTTATCATAGCAAAACAGCTGAATATCTTTTGATATATGTGGCATCAGTCAGCTTTCAGTCAGGTATGTGACTGTAGCAGATGATCACAAAAGTCCTGGTAGCTTTAAACAAAGTGAAGGAAAACAAAGATTTTGTTCATTTTCATGTCCTTGTGAGCAGGGTGCAGCTCTGCTCTCTGACCTCTCCATTCCAGGATCCAGGCTGAAGAAGCAGCTTCAATCAGAGAGATGATGGGCTATATATATATAAATTTATATATATAAAATATTTATAGATTATATTTATTTTTATATTTATTTTATTTATATATAAATACTGTATATAAAATATATATTTATTATATGATATTTATATTTATTTTTATTTATTTTATATTTACATATACATATTTGTATGTTTTATTATTTATTATAATATTTATATAAATAAATATAAACACATATTTAATATATATTTTATATATAAGTTATATACTATATAATAAATATATATGAATTATATATAAAAATATATATTTAAAATATATATTAAAAATAGAACACCAGGCATAGCAATAAGTGATGCTTCTTGAAGGTTCTGCTTGGCATATATGATTCCCAGTTCAATACACAATACAATGGGCAGCAACAAGTCCTTTGGACGGACCTAATGGCAGCAGGATTGGAATCTTCTCCTCCCTCAGGGAGGCGCAGCAGAGAGACACTCGGTAGAGACACTCGGTAGGTACCATTTCAAGTGACAGCAACTATTTTAAACAACTAAAACGATGTTATGAATAAGCCTACTAAGTAATTATATGCAGGCTTTTGAAAATGAGACTTTTAATCTATAGTTAATAACCTGGAAAAATATTCATAATGAATATCCTTCCAGGATAACTGTCCATCCATAAAAATATAAACTCTATGAAGGCAGAATTTTGGTCTGTTTGGTTCACTGGTGTATCTTAACTGCTTTTGAATGGACTCAAATAAGCATGGACACATAATACAAATTTATTGAATGGATGAATAAATGAATTTTCTTCTAGGCACAATTTTATATTCATATCAGTGTTTTGGCAGTATTAAAATCACCTTTTGGGGCTCAGTGTTTCCTTGTTTTTCTTATATTTTATTCTTTGGCCCATTTCTTATTTAGGAATTGTATTAAATTCTGAAATACACAATTATTTTTATTTATACATTAATTAAATCAAATTTATAAAAATGATGTGTTTGCTAAAGAACTTTTGAAATTTGTTAAGACTTTACTTTCTAGCCTGATGGATTGGGAATACTTGTAAGTGTTCCCCGTATATTGAGAATAATGTGTATTCTCTGATTTTTGGATACAAGATTTCTTTATATGTTCGGTAGGTCATTTCATAAATCATGTTGTTTAAATCTTCTATTTTCTTACACATTTTTTTCTCCTTGCATATCATTTATTTTAAGAAATGATATTAAAAATCCCCACTATTAACCTGGATGCATACATGAATTTTTGTAATTCTGTCCATTTTTAAAATATATTTTGAGTTATGGAGCTCGTAAATGGCTCAGCCAATGAAGTGTCCGGCTCTTGGTTTCAGTTCAGGGCATGATCTCAAGGTGGTGAGATGGAGCTCCATGTCAGGCTCCACACTCAGTGTGGATCCGGCTGAGATTCCCTCTTTCCCTCTGGCTCTGCCTCTCCCCCACTTGCGCACACACTCTCGCTCTGTCTCTCAAATAAATAATCTTTAAAAACCATGTATATATATATATATATAGAGAGAGAGAGAGAGAGAGAGATACATTATCAAGTGCATACAAGTTTAGAATTGTGAATATTCTGCAAAGTTGAAGCTTCTATTGCTATATTATATGTCTCTGATAATATTTTTGCTTTCAGTCTGTTTTGTTGGATTGCATTATAGCAACAATATCCTTCTTTTGTTTTTTTGTTTGCCTGTATAGGTTTTGTTCATCCCTCTTTGAGTTCATGCATCTTTGGGATCAGTCTCTGTTACATTATATATTACTAGACTGGGCTTTTTGTTTGTTTGCTTGTTTTTCTTTTTTTAATTAATTTTAATTTATTTTTTCAGTGTTCCAAGATTCATTGTTCATGCACCACACCCACTATGTGCCCTCCTCGATACCCACCACCAGGCTTGGCCAATCCGCCCCCCCACAAAACCTTCAGTTTGTTGCTCAGAGTCCACAGTCTCTCTTGGTTTATCTCCCGCTCCAGTTTCCCCCAATTCACCCTTCCTTTCCTTCTCACAATGTCCTCCATCTTTTTCCTTATGTTCCACATGTAACTGAAACCATATGATAACTGACTCTCTTTGCTTGACTTATTTCACTCAGCATAATCTCTTCCGGTCCCGTCCATGTTGATACAAAAGTTGGGTATTCATCCTTTCTGATGGAGGCATAATATCCCATTGTGTATACGAACCATATCTTCTTTATCCATTCTTCTGTTGAAAGGCATTTTGGTTCTTTCCACAATTTGGCGATTGTGGCCATTGCTGCTATGAACATTGGGGTACATGTGGCCCTTCTTTGTACTGCATCTGCATCTTTGGGGTAAATACCCAGTAGGGCAATTGCAGGGTCATAGGGTAGCTCTATTTTTAATTTCTTGAGGAATCTCCACACTGTTTTCCAACATGGTTGCATCCACTTGCATTCCCACCAACAGTGTAGAATCCCCTATCTCCACATCCTCTCCAACATTTGTTGTTCACTGTCTTGTTGATTTTGGCCATTCTAACTGGTGTAAGGTGGTATCTCAATGTGGTTTTGATTTGAGTCTCCCTGATGGCTAATGATGATGAACCTTTTTTCATGTGTCTGTTAGCCATTTGTATGTCTTCTTTGGAGAAGTATCTGTTGAGATTGGGCTTTTTATCCTATCTAGAAATATTTAATAGCTAGTAAATTTTCTCCATTACTAGAGCAGGCCAGTTGTATAGTAGGCTATTAACAAGAAGCTGGTTGAAAGAATAAATAAATTGAATAACTTTTTGTGATTACTGATATATTTGAATTTATTTCTATTATTTTATTTATTGCCCTTGTGTATATAAAGAATACATATATATTTACATAAATATTTGGTTTTATTTCTACTATTGTATTTTGCTTTCTACTGAACTTGTTTTTCTATGATTCAATCTCCCTATTTCTTCCTTTATTTCCTATTAAAATAACATTTTCATTTTTAGTTTTCACTCTACTGCTCTCAAATATATATACTGCATGTGTTTTCTCTCACTCATTATCCTTAAATTTTTGACCTACATAATGAATTAACGAAACATAAAATTGATCATATCTCTACTATTCTATCACGAAATGCAAAAACCAGTTCATCTCCTTCCATAAATATGTAAAATGTTGGGTATTTTAGTTTCACCTTGCTTTGCTCAGGCCAATTTTAACTACCGTTATTGTTGTTTTAGATCATCAGTGTTGACAGAGATTTGCCCACATATAATTTCCTTTCATCACTTCTTTATTGCTTCTCAGGGTTTCTCTCTCAGGTCAGAGTTTTTCCTCATGAGCTATAATTTTCACAGTTCTTTTGGTGACAGTCGGTTCATGTCACCTTCGCTCTGGAATAATAATAATGCTGGGCATGAAATGTTGCAGGAGTAGTTTTTCCCCTCAGCACTTTGAAGACATTTTTTTTCCACTGTCTTCTGGCTCCCGTAGAGAAAACTATGAGTTGAACTGCTATCCTTTTTTAGTAATCTGACATTTCTCTCGGGTTATCTTTAAGATTTTTATCTTTATCCTTGATGTACAGCAGTTTAGCTGTAAAGAGTCTAAGTGTAGTTTCCTCTCCCATCAGTTTGGGTCCCTACACCTGGTGTTTTGTGAATTTCATCATCACTTCTTCTCTGTTCTTCTTTTCCTGGAACAATTAAATTAAGCTAGACTTTCTCCTTCTGCTCTGCTTTTCTTCTACTTCTCTTTCATATTTTACCTCTTCATCTGTCTGTTCTACATTCTTGCTAATTTCTTTAACTCTCTCTGTAAAATTCCCATAGTTACGTCTAATCCATTGCTCTTCACATTGCCTAAAATACTTTTTTAAATTTCAACGATCATATTTTCTTCTCTAGAGGATCTATTTGTTCTTTTTAAACATGACTGGAACTTTATCCATGGTGTATTATTTCTGTCTCATGCTTTTCAATTTTTATTTCTTTCAACATTTCTTTTTTTTTTTTTTAAGATTTTATTTATTTGACAGAGAGAGACACAGCAGGAGAGGGAACACAAACAGGGGAGAGTGGGAGAGGGAGACACAGGCTTCCCACTGAGCAGGGAGCCCGACATGAGGCTCAATTCCAGGACCCTGGGATCATGACCTGAGCCAAAGGCAGGCAATTAACGACTGAGCCACCCAGGTGCCCCTCTTTCAACATTTCTAACACACAATTTATATTCTGTATCTCACAGTTCTAAGTCTGTAGCTTTACAGAACCTAATTCTGATATCATGTCTGTTGATTCACACCCATGGTGATATACATCCTCCTGCATCTTGTAGTTTTGGGTTGTGAGCTTATCTTCTGAGAGGTTTTGCCTTTAGGAATCCTTGGGAGATCTAGAGGGTCTCCAGGGTGGCTCAGTGGGTTGAGTGTCTGGCTCTTGGTTTTGGCTCAGGTCACAATCTCAGGGTCATGAGATTAAACCCCGCATCAGGCTCCACACCCAGTGGGGAGTCTGCTTGAGATTTTCTCTCTCCCCTTCTGACTCTTCCCCAGCTCATCTCACGTCCTCCCTCCCTTCCTCCCTCTCTCTCTCTCTCTCAAATAAATCTTTTTTTAATTAATTAATTTATTTATTAGGAAAGAGAGAGAGTGAGAGAGAGCATGAGAAGGGAGAAGGTCAGAGTGAGAAGTGGACTCCCTATGGAGCTGGGAGCCCGATGTGGGACTCGATCCCAGGACTCCGGGATCATGACCTGAGCCAAAGGCAGTCACTCAACCAACTGAGCCACCCAGGCGCCCTCTGAAATAAATCTTAAAAAAAAAAAAAAAGGATCCTTGGAGGTCTAGATGTGCACCACCATAGGGGTATCCATGCGCTTCCATCAGCTACTCAAAAGTGCTATCAACCCAAGATGTCCTTAGTTTCTTAGCTTCTGTTCCCCAGACTGCAGAAGTAGAATAAATAAAAGATAAATTGAAATCCAACACACATGTGAGTCAGGACTTTGGGAGTCTTGTCCTCTCCCATAAACAGACAATCTTTCTTGTCCTTTTGTTTGTTGCTGGTGAGCAGAATTATTCTCTCTGGAAATTCTTGGAGGGGTCAGACCTTGTTCAGGAGGTCTCGGTTCCAATTTCTAACCCTTCACTTATCTTCTCTTTCTCTGCCTCTGCCATCACTTAGGCATTACACGCTCCTTTTATACTTCCAAGCTCCTTGTGGTAGGCAGATTACCTGGGGCCTCCTTCTGGGAGTCCTGGCCCCGGCTCTGTTTCCTCTTCTCCTATTTCTCTGGCTGCCACCAGGAATGATGGTCAGATCAGTCTTTTTCTGGGGGTCTGGTGGGCTGAAAATATTTATTTTCCCCCACTGAGTCCCCAGCTCAGCTTTATTCCCCATGCACTTGGCAAGGAGCCATGCACTTAGGGTAACAAAATAATACATGTGACAATACCTGTTTGGCTCAGATTTCTTTCACTAATTTACAGTTCGCATTCTAGAAACCATGAGGTGAGGTGACTGACACCTATGATCTCCATCTGTTTAATCTTTTCAGAGCCCCGAAGAACAAGCAACAGATTTTAACATGTTTTTCTTTTCCACTTTCCACCATTATTTGAAAGTGACAGAGAGCAATGTAGAGATAAATATGCCAATGATATGAATCAGGCCACCCCTTGAAGACAGAAGCAGCTTCCTGCCACTCAAGTGGCAGGGAATATAGGGGTGAGGGAAAGGTTTGGTTCTTTTATGAAGTGTCTGTGTTCTTTCTTCCCAGGTTATACAATTACAGAAATACAAGAGATTCTGATGGCTCCAGGGGGAGCAATGTGTCTAAGGAAGAGACAGATAATCTAGTGGGGTTTTTTTCCCCTTCAACATTTACTTATTGATCATGTCTTATGGGACAGGCAATGTGCTAAGCGTTACAGTTACAAAGATAAACAGGACAACACTGTTCCTTAAAGAGGTCACTATCTGGAGAAGGAGACAGGCACGTAAGCAGATAAATTCATACAGAATCCAAATTTCCACAGAGAGAAGGAAGGTATTTTGGGATGTTCAGAAGAATTTTGGAGGAAATAAACCCCAAAATCAATCTTCAAAAATTACTGAAAGTTAGTCTATTCCTTTATTTAATTCATACTTATTGATCTTTAAAATTTATTGATTACTGGTTCTATGTTGGGCATTAAGATAGGCCCTGGATATACCTTTGTTAATAACAAAGACACGTTCCCCCATCATCATGGGTTTGCATGCTACAATCCAGCACCGGAACTCCTGAATATTTATCCTACAGAACTAAAGACATATGTTCACAAAAAGCCTATGCATGAGTGTTTTATCAGTTTTATTCATAATATTTCAAAACTGGAAACAAATCTGATGGCCTTGCATGAAAGAAGGATTGAACAAACCATGGTCCATCCCTACCAATCTCACTATTGAGAAATGCAAAGCAATGAACTATTGATATGCACAACCACCTTGTTGGATCTCTGGAGAATTATGCTGTGTAAAAAATAGCCAATCTCAAAAGGTTGCACATTCTATGATTCCATTTATATAATAGTTTTGAAATGACAAAGTTACAGAAATGGAGATGTGATTAGCAGTTGGTTGTAGGGCTGGGGTGGGGTGGGGTAGGGGGGTAATGAAACTGTGTGTGGTTCTCAAAAGGCAACAGGAGGGATTCTTGTCGTGACAGGACCATTTTGTACTTCACTGTTGCGGAGTACACAAACCCCCCTCAGGTGCTAAAATCACACAGAGCTAAGCACCCACATAAGTAGAAGGAAAACCGGAGAACTTGGAGTAAGATCAGGATTGTATCTACGTCAACATCCTGGTTATGATGTGGCACAATAGTTGTGCGAGAAGTGACCACCAAGGGGAAGGGGACATGAGATCTCTCTGTATTATTTCTTAACCATGAAGGCAAATCTATAATTATCTCAAAATTCGAAATTGAAAACATCTTTGAGGGGGGCCCCAGGGTAGCTCAGTCAGTTGGGCATCTGACTCTTGATTTTGGCTCAGGTCATGTTCTCAGGGTCCTGGGATCGAGCCCCGAGACAGGCTCTGCACTCAGCGGGGAATCTGCTGGAGCTTCTCTCTCTCTCCCTCTGCCCCTCCCCCTCTCATTCTCTCAAACAAATTAAATAAGTCTTTTTAAAAACTCCACATTTTAGAGGAGGAGCACTTAACTAGCTCAGTCAGTACAGCATGTGACATTTGACCTTGGAGTGGGGAGTTTAAGCCCCACACTGGGAGGAGAGCCCTCCCTAAAAACAAAGAAAACCAAAACACCTTTGAGGAGAAGCAACAGGACTGTTCCAGCTGAAGTCAGTGCCTGTCCTGAGCTGACATTTTGAGCTTATTTATGAGGCTGTCATCCTCTGCCTGTGAGCACGTCTGCCTCCCGCTGCTCCTGGGAAACGCTAGGCCGGTGGAAATGTTCTGCCTGAGGCGGAGATGGCTGCCCTGAAGCTGAGTCTACTGGGCTGTCTCCCCGCAGCCAGGATTCTGGCCAAGATTCCGACACACACACGGATGAGCACAAAGTCCCTGCACTGCAGGACCGCGGGGCTGCAGGCCGCCCTCATCCACCGCCCCTGCGGCAGCCTCCTTCCGGCAGGTGAGGAAACTGACCAGAAATGAATTTCCCACTCAGAAACAGCAAAGGCACCTCTGTTCACCCATGGTCTTCAATCCTGGAGGCCACGCTGGACCCCTCGCGTTTCTCTCCTGGGGTCCACCCCTCTTCTCTCTCTGTGGCTGCTGTTATTTCCGACAAACAGTCTGAGTTTGGAGCTGGCTGTTCGGGGATCCAATTCTTGAGAGGAGCAGCAGTATTAATAGGCCAAGGCTTTGGGGTAGAAAGACCTGACTCAAATCGTACTTTTGCAGGATGAGCTCAAATACGTTAGTGAAACTCTCAGAGCCAGAGAGTCAGAGAAACTTCTCTCAGAGTCAGAGAAACTCTCAGATGCACAATCCTCCCATTCTCCCTCAGTCCTCTGGCATCCCCCTGTCTTGGCTTTCTGGATGTGGTTTGCTACCCAGGCTTGTAAAACCCAGCATGTTGCCTCATACAAGATGGTTCCAGGATGTGCTGGGAAACGAGGACCAGCCAATTCCACACCGATATGGGGCCAGCTCTGGACAAGCTCCCAAATCATCTCCTGGGCTGGAGCTCCAGAGACTCACAGAATTTCCAAGCACCATGAGTGCGCTGGAGGGGGCTGGCCTGTTAGGTAAGAAGGTGAATAATGCCCTTTCCCACCCCCACAGTTTATTTTTTCAGTCAGCTTCCTCCACCTCAGGGCTGTCCCTGGCTAATAGTGATGCAGCACTTTGGGCTGTGTGGGCTGGTGTCCATTTTTCTTCTCACCCACTCCCGTAATCAGACCCAAAGCAACATGCTTGGCCAAAGACGATGACTTCCCCTATCAGTATGAGGTGAGATGCCAAGGGAGCACGCTGGCTGCATTTCCCTTCCCTGTCATCACTGGAAACTGGGGACTGGCTGCGGGAAGGTGACCATAGGTAAAGCACAAGTCTTCACCCGGCACTGCAGGCTGAGATTCGGGAGACATTTCATGTGCAGAGGTGCGGAATACATCTCCACAATGAACAATAAAGACCACAAGATCTAGACGGTGAGGGGAGGAGTCGCATTACATCTTGTTTGTGTTCTATTTTCTGTTCAGACATCTTCCTTGAGGCACCTGTGAGCTGCAGCGCCCAGGGACTGTCCCTACCCAGAAATGTTTATACTTCTCAGCTTTCTTTAATTGAATCTTGGAAACATTTATAGCAACGGCTCTCCTGAACTTGGTCTATTTAAAAGGCTGTCTGGTTAACCAATATAACCTGGCCCCTGTGAGGCATTCTAGGCTGAAGCTATTGGCAGGATGAGCTCTCGCCCACGGCCGGCTTTCACAGAGGATGCTCTACTACTCCCAACAGGTCGACCACGTGCTAAGAATCCTCCTATTTTTCTGAAAACTATTTCACGAGCCAAAGACACGGGGAGGCGGAAAGAGCTAATGCATCTAAGAAAAAAACTATGATGAAAAACTTTGCCCCTTACAAAGACTTTAAAAAATAGTATGTATTGCTTTAAAAATCGCTGGAAAATTACATGCAGTCATTATAACTAGACAAAAGAGGGGTGGGCTCATAAAAATCTCAATGTCTGCATTGAAGCTGGAGCTCAAGTGTCTGAAATTCTCCCTCCAATCTAAAGAAAGAAAAACCGGAAAGAGTAGAGGATCCTTTATGCATGTTGTTTATGTGAGAAAGACAAGGCAGACCTCTAGCAGAGAATCCTCAAAGCAACAGCCTTGGTCTGCATCACTGTTGATAAATACATGTGTATGTACATGAACATGATAGCATATACTTATATTTCAATAAAATGTTTAAGCTATATGTTCATTTCTTTATTTATTATTTATTTATTTGTTTGTTTGTTTTAGAGCAAGAGAGGGGGCAGTGCGAGGGGCAGAGGGAGAGAGAGAGAGAAAATTAGGAAAATGCTCCCGGACTGGAGCATGTTTTGGAGAGACGAGGCAGGGCCATTTCAGGTGAGGGCGGAAGGCAGCGATGGACAGTGACAGCCTGGAATCTCTGACAGGGGATGGGATAGGATCATGACCAACACTGACTGTGGAAAAGCAAACACATTTAAATGGGCCTCCAGAAGTAAATAAAATTTTTCTGCCAGCAGGCATCACTGGAGGTTTCACGGAACAAATGGTATGTGAGATGAGCCTTGAACAGCGCACGGCATTTTCACAGACGGCATTTGGAAGAGGCGGTCTGCAGCGTGAGTGACAGCCCAGGTGGGACGCAGGACAGGTGGAGAAGAGCGCTTCCTGGCGGCATTTCTGCCATCTCATGCCTCTTCTGATTTATCTCTTCTGTGTTGTGCTTAACCTCTGCTTAAGCTAAAGGCTAAACCTTTAGCTTAACCTCTGATGAGATTATTGGGAACCCATCAATGTACAATTAATCCAGGTGTTATCTAAAGTAGATAATGGCTTAATACTTCTAGGTCCCAGGCAATAAACTTCTGAAAGTCCTTCCAACCCTCTGCAGAAAATTCTGGCAAAATTAATGAAAGAGAAATTTGGGGACTGTTTTTCTTTTAATTTATATCCCCCAAGATAACAGTGTACTGGAGAAAATGGACAAATTATAGTTCTACATTACTTCAGACTCATGATTTGCAACGGGGCACATTTTGTCCCTCAGGGGACATGTGGCAGCAGCTAGAGACATTTTGGGGGGGGGTTATCAAAACTTCTGGGGATGGACAGAAGCCGGGGTGCAGGTAAACAGTCTACAGTGCACAGAGCAGTCCTTGCAACAGAGAATTATCGAGCCAAACAATCATCAATAGTTCCATAGCGCCAAGGTTAAGAAACCCTATTTTATTTTATTTTAAGATTTTTATTTATTTATTAGAGAGAGAGAGATCGCTCACAAGCGGGGGTGGGGGGGCAGGAAAAGAAGAGGAAGCAGGCTCCCCGCTTAGCAAGGAGCTCGATGCAGGACTCGATCCCAGGACCCTAGGACAGACACCTAACCACCTGAACCACCCAGGTGCCCAAGAAACCCCTTTTTTTAGACTATAAAAGAACTTTGAGTTTGTTAAATGCAAACTTCTAATTTGATAGATAGGACATGTAAAGTCAAAGATGTGAAATGATTTGCACATGGCCAGCAGGTCAGCAAATGGGGCAGGAACCCAGAACTTTCAGGCCAGAATTTTCTTCTCTCAGTGCACCAGACCTCCTGTCGGTTTTGAAGCAAATGGCCAGTGCATTTTAATGCTATCAGCCCTTGATCCTAACACCTAGAGATGAATGATTTTTTTCAGTGCTGACTGCACAGATGGGAATTTCTGAGCTCAGGCATCTGAGGATTTGGTCAGGCAAGGGAAGAGAGGGGAAGGAGGGGTGCCCCTCTCTCCATCCGAGAGTGGTATCGTCCGAACCCCAAGTGGAGCTAACCAAGGGAATCGGTGTATGGCGACCAATCCACAACACTGACATAGTTTAATACAAGGAAAAGATGAATAATTGAGTTCTGCTGCTCCAAACTCCTCCCTTTGCCACAGAAAGTGACAAAACCGCTCCTGGGTTTGCAGGGGAATGGGGTACAACGGGAGAGGACTGGAAATGGGGGTGGGGGGTGAGGGGACTGGGCCCCTGGCCTCAGGCCTGTCACATACAGACCCTGTCCCTTGAGACAAGACATTTTAGTCCTCAAGGCTCAGTTTCCCCACCTATCAAACGACGAAACCAGAGTCACAGAACTTCCGCATCAGGACTCATTTCGGAGACACCAGGTGTAAGTTGTCACGTTTCCCAGGTGAAGAAACTGAAGCACAGAAAGGTCAGGTTATCTCTTCCAGGTCACAAAACTCGAAGGAGATCATGGGGCGTAATCCCAGGTCCCCGATAACCCAAGAGTCCTTTGTGCTCCATGCTAACTCCTGGAAGCAATGTTCGAAAGGATTTTCCGTAGGACCAGAACAGCCCTGGGGCTCCCACAGCTTTTCGGGCTCAGTGGCCGGGGCGCCATTCTCAGCATGGTGTGGTGGCCCGTCCTGCAGTTAACCAGACAGCGCCCGAGAGCCGCTCAGGAGACCTCCTCGTGTCCACAGCCCACAAGGCTGCGGGGCACATCCAACAGCAGGAGCCCATCCTGGACAGAATCACAGAAATACTCCTTCAAGCTGGCGGGGGCCACGCATACAAATGTCAACATCAGGCATGGTGCTGGCCAAGCCACCCTGGCCTCGGAGCGTGGCTTGTTTACGGAAATGAGGTGTCCAAACCAAGAATCAGGAGTGGGTTGGAGAGGCAGGTTGGAAGAGTAGATGGGGGACACAGTCATTAGCAAACTTCCAACGCTGTCCTTTACCCAGTGCGTCTGGGACTTGCCTGAGGATAAGTGCTCCGGATAACAGGTTGGGGAAAACAGAAGTCCCTTATGCCCTGGGATTGGTTTTCGTGCTTCTAAGATGAGGCAGGACTAATAAAAATGGTCTGCACCTCAGGAATCAGCAAACATTAAGAAGATCAAATACAATTTCCCGAGTCATTGAAATGCCCTGGTCGTGTGGTGAATGGAACTGAATCCTTTGAAATCCTTACGCCTGAGGCTGGTGGGCTATTCAGTCACATTGGATGCTACTTTAGAATGAGCCCCACATTTTGGGGGGGAGAAGAGGCCATCCACAGTGAAGCCCTCGGGGAGAAAATATGTTGTCAGGATGGTTTTATCAGTGATCTAAGGTACAAAGTCTCACTGGGTAAGGCAAATGTGAGCTTCAAGCCTCTTTTTTTTTTTTTCCTGTTCACATTTTTCTGTTTCCAATTGACTGTACAAGATGAATAATTTAAATCTTTTCCTGGGAGCAATCTGGCAAATGCTTGGCCTTGGAGAAGCAGCACGATCTGGGCAGGGTGAGGGGTGGTCTGCGTGACCTCTGAACTCCCATTTAATTCTGGTATTTTATGATTAATTAGGGGAATATATAAATTCTGATTTAGTCAATACTGATTTAGGAATAACAAAGCTTCAGCACTTAAGCACCTTTAGAGAATATGCCTTCCGGAAGAGCCAGTATTATTCTCAAAAACAAAACAAAACAAAACAAAAACTTGCTTAATTTTGGCAAATATTTTTTCAAAGGAAGCATGAAAATAATGCATGGTTTTGGTCTTTTTTCTCACTCCTTCTTACACTCAATAAATACCCATGAAGCATCCGCCATGTGCCTGCACAGCTCTGACACGATGAGGTTCAAGTCTCCAATGGCCAACATAGTCCAGGATTTCTGAACTTTCAACATTAACACAAAAACAGGAGCCGACTTGTAATGTCCCAGAGGCATATGACAAACATGTCCCCAATCTTCTCTGGAAAGGGCATTCTCAGAGATGCAATCAGAGTGACTGAACTCAAGATTAAAAATTTACAAAACATGTGAGGATACAGCCACAGAGAGTGAGAGCAGCAGAAACATAAAGCACACAAACTGGCGAGATATTTAGCCTCCCCAGAACTTGCGTTAATAATGTTACGATACAGATGAAAAACAAATACATTAAATTTTTTTTTCCTTTTTTTCTTTTTGAGGGGGCAGGGCAGGGCAGAAGAAGAGGGAGAGAGAGAATCTTAAACAGGCTCCATGCCCCATGCGGGCCCGATGCAGGGCTTGATCTCACAATCCTGAGCTCACGACCAGAGATGAAATCAAGAGTCGGACACTTAACCAACTGAGCCACCCGGTGCCCCTAAAAATTTTTTAATTGCAAATGTCTCAACAAGTGGGTCAGAGTCGGGATCTTACAAAAAAAAAATAGCCAGCTATTTCTGTAGAAAAACAAATAGCATTTGGATTTGCAGAAATGAAAAATATACTCATAGTAATTCGAGTCACAAGGGACACAGCAGCCCAAATGTATAGAACTGAAGAAAATAATTAGGAAACTGGAAGATAGGACTGCATATATTTACCCAGAATGCAACACAGAGAAACAACGTGGAGCAAATAAATAAAGAGAGGCCAGAAGATATGGACACAACAGAGGGCAATCCAACAAATTCCTAACAGGAGTCCAAGAAGGGCCAGGGAGGGAGGGACTAGAGAGAATGGGCAATACACCAACCCTGGCAGTACATTCCCAAGCTGATCAGAGATATGGATGCACCATTCAGGAAGCACATGGAATCCCAAGCAGGGAGTGTTAACTTGATTTAATGTACACACACAGACTAGTTTTGTAGGACAGGCAGAGAGCCTGGCGCCATGAAGAGAACATACATTCTTCCTTAGCCACTTGGACAAAAAATGGCCATCAGCGAAAAAATCAGTGGCACACAGAGTATTTTCTCTGATGCCAGGACAACGAAGTTAGAAATCAACAACAAAGAAAGTACACCTCTAGCGACCACTGTTAGGGGGATATTTGTTCTGTTAATGTTTCACATCAAGGTTCTTACTGTTGGCACATGGCCTTCTGATGTTCCAGATGTACTGATGTCCCTCAGACTCCCCAAACCTGGCCTTAATATTTGGTATTAGGGGAGTGAGGCTTGAGCACATTTGTTTCTTCCTTCCCAGATGACCTCCTCTCACTGCTGTATTGGCTAAGAAAATGTTAATATAGGAGTCAAATTACATACATTTGAATGGATATACAAGTACCACCACCTGTCAGCTGTGCTATCCTGAGTGAATTAATTAATTTCTCTGTGCCGTTTCGTCCTGGTGATGGTGTCTACCTCTTAGGATCATTAAAAAGATTAAATTGAATAATAGGTGAGCCTGGTGCTGGGCTCGAGGAGGGCACATACTTCATGGAGCACTGGGTGTGGTGCATAAACAATGAATCTTAGAACACTGAAAAAATAAGAATAAATGTAAAAAATAAAAATAAAATAGAAACTGCTAAAAATAAATAAATAAATAAATAAATAAATAAATAATATGTATAAATATCAGACCGGTGTTTGTTGCTAGTTTATTTTATTTTTTAGTATGTTATGTTAGTCACCGTACAGTATGTTAATTTTTTGATGTAGTCTTCCATGATTCATTGTATATAACACCCAGTGCTCCATGCAACACATGCCCTCCTTAATACCCACCACCAGGCTAACCTGCTAGTTTATTTTTTTTAATTTTATTATTATTTTTTTTTATTTGACAGAGGGAGAGAGATCACAAGTAGGCAGAGAGGCAGGCAGAGAGAGGGGGGAGGAGGCTCCCCGCTGAGCAGAGAGCCCGATGTGGGGCTCGATCCCAGGACCCTGACATCATGACCTGAGCTGAAGGCAGAGGCTTTAACCCACTGAGCCACTCAGGGGCCCCTAACCCACTAGTTTAAAAATACTATTATTTTATTATTTTAAAGTTACAGTCACGCACTGGTTGAGTCTCCTTTCATGCAGTCAGAGAGTCTGGTGAGAATGACCTTCAGTATCTGGAGAAGAAGAGAAGGAAGGCTCTGGGCTGGGGAGAGAAAGAGGCCAAGAGACAGAGGTGGTACATATTCTCTGACCGGAACTAGGGAAGATTCTGGAAGTGAGAGCTTTATAATGGCAGGCAGAGGACCTGCCTTGACAAAACTCCATGTTAGGGTGCAGGACGGCCACTGGGGTGGGGCAAAATTCACTCCATTTCCCCCACGCACTGAGCCCTTTCACAGAAACAGACTCTGTGCCTAATTTGTAGGGTTACTCAAGGAATGGCGTCCACAGCTTATGAATTATAATTCACAGAATGCGGGAGTGTGAAGATACGGCCAAGGGAACAGAGGAAAGGATTCACCTCTACAAACAGCAATAGTGGAAAAGAAATGTGAACAAAGGCAAAGCAGACAGAAAAATCTACAATGCTATTGTGGAAGGAAGTCAGTGATGGGGAGCAATAACCAGGAAAAATCTGTTCTAACTTGTTCATTCTAAACTTTAAGGCAAGTTGAAATAATTACGATTCATCAGACATTTATTAGCCAATTTTTAAAAACTAAATGTGATCAAGAGCTACAAACATCCAGTCATAAAATAAGTAAGTCATGGGGATTAAAAGTACAGAATAGGGAATGTAGTCAATAATATTATAATGTACTTGTCATGGTGAGTATTTAGTAAGGTATATCATTACTGAATCACTCTATTGTACACGTGACACTAATTTAGGATTCTATCCCAACTAAGCCAATTAAAAGTTTTAAAAATTTTTCAAAAGCCAAAAACACCTATCTTTTCACAAAATGAAAGTTTCAGGAAAAGACACAGATGGCAACAACAACAAAAGTCTTTCCAAACATTAGTTTCCTCATCGATAATCCAGACTATGAATTTTACTCATGTGGATGGTTTTGAAGAATACACTGGATCACAGGTGAAATGTGTCCAGAACAGATAAATTCTTGAAAAATTTCAGTCATTGCATTTAACTATGATCCCACTGCCCATTCTTAATGATACATGGTGGATGTACTCATGGACTTTTTTTCCTTATGCATTGCTTTTTCGTTATATACTGGGGATCATACTGTACGTATAAATTTACGTGATGCTTTTTCCCATTAATGTTATGCCGCATCTTACTTCTGTTTTTAAAATACCCGTAAGCCCTCCTTTAAACTCTGTCCTCCAATTTTCAGCTTGTCCTTTGTACTCCTCCCCTCAGCTGCCTGACCTTTTTGAGTCAACAACCTTCCTTCGGAAGGAAATGATTCTCATTTCTGTCATAATGTGATGCTTGTTCTCAGGGTGGAGGAACTCTGTCCAAGAAGTTAGTTGGCCAGCCAGGCAACCGAGGCTCTGTCTTGAAGACCCTTTTGCATTTTCATGAAAGGTTTATTTCATCCCTACCCATTTACCAAGTCTGTTTGTTCCCGCTGTTGGCATGTCCCTCTCCTTGAATGGAGTGCTCAGACCTAAATTACTCATAAGTGGCTGTCCCAGTGACAAGAAGAACGTGAGTAGCTTAAAACACACAGAGTATTTTCATGCAATGCTTTACATGTTTGTTACCGCAATGGAGTTCCAAAAAGTTCTGTAAGTCAAAGAAAACATTATTATGCACTTTTTAAGAATAAAAAATAAATCCCATAAGAAAAGCCACATCTGAAACTTGGAAGAGGAACACAACGTGCCTGATGTCCCACATGGTCACCTTTGCTTGTGTCCTGACCCTCGCCTGTCTCTCATTTTACCAAAAGCAGAGATCTATTGAGCTGTAGGAGACTCAGAAATCATGTGGACCAAATGTCTGAATTTATAAATGAGGGTGTTAGGCCTAGTGAATTTCCTAAGACTTATAATTAGCATTTATAGAGAATATTGTATTTTGTGCTATGTATGTATTTAAAACTCATTTTATCTCTGTGAGAATTGAATAATATTATCCAGTGTGAAGATGAGGAGAGTAAGCTTTTCTGAGGGCAAGCTCAAAGCACTTCTGGGACTACCCTAGAGTCAACAAGCCAGCCTTGAACCAGATTCTGTTACTTATGAACCATGTGGTCCTGGACAAATCACTGTGTTTTCCTGAACCTCAGTTTGCCTCGTCTTTAAAATGGGAACCTGCAATTGCACTACTGGGTATTTACCCCAAAGAAGCAGATGCAGTGCAAAGAAGGGCCACATGTACCCCAATGTTCATAGCAGCAATGGCCACAATTGCCAAACTGTGGAAAGAGCCACAATGCCCTTCAACAGACGAATGGATAAAGAAAATATGGTCCATATATACAATGGAATATTATGCCTCCATCAGAAAGGATGAATACCCAAATTTTGTATCAACATGGACGGGACTGGAAGAGATTATGCGGAGTGAAATAAGTCAAGCAAAGAGAGTCAATTCTCATATGGTCTCACTTACATGTGGAGCATAAGGAAAAACATGGAAGACATTGGGAGAAGGAAAGGAAGGGTGAATTGGGGGAAATCGGAGGGGGAGATGAACCAAGAGAGATTGTGGACTCTGAGCAACAAACTGAGGGGTTTGGAGGGGAGGGGGATGGGGGGTTGGCTGAGCCTGGTGGTGGGTATTGAGGAGGGCACATATTGCATGGAGCACTGGGTGTGGTGCATGAACAATGAATCTTGGAACACTGAAAAAATAAGACAAAACAGGAAAAAATATCCAGTGGAAAAAAGACAGTCTCTTCAATAAATGCTGCTGGGAAAACTGGACAACTATATGTAGAAGAATGAAACTTGACCATTCTCTTACACCATACA
>CM052798.1:161850830-161929649 GCA_028533885.1 Nasua narica | reverse complement strand
AGTTTTTCCGCCTTGTCATTTTATCAAGCTAAGACTAGATGAGTGAGAGAGAAAAGTACTTCGGAGTTCTTAGGTTCTCACTGATTGATGAACTTGGTCTTGGCTGGATATTCTCACTGATCTTCTGGGGAGGGGCCTTTACAATTTGGTTATCAGATGTCTTTGCCTGAGGCGGAATTGCCCCACCCTTGCCCAGGGATCGGCCAAGCAATTCACTCAGGTTCGCTCTTGGGAGTCTTTGTTCCCTTAGCGCTTTCCGTATCGCCCTGGAGGCTGGGAATGCAAATGGCGGCTCCCAGTCTCTGCTGGATGAGCTGAGCGCTGGAGTCCCTTCTCCTCAGTGTGCCCTCAGAGGAAAGCAGTCAGTCACTCCCGTCTCCCGGGTCCGCCCAAGCTCCGAGCTCAGCCACCGGTGGCAGCGCGCCTCTATCTCTGGCGCACGGTCCCGTCTGGAGTCTTCAAACCCAGCAGATTCCTGCTGCACGCTGCCGCGCTGCTCCTCCCCGAGGAGGAAGGAGGGGGTCTCTCCGGAATGCCTTATGTGGTCCCCGCTCGAAGGGCCGCAGCCACGGTCTAGGGTAAGCCCCTGCTGAAAACGCACTGCGCGGCTCTTTCTCTGCCGCCGGGTTCTCCGCCCCGATATCTGGGAGCTCTGCCGCACTCAGACACCCCCGGTCTCTTTATGATCTCGCGGGTCCTGAAACCACTCTGTTCCCGCGAGGGCCAGACCTCCGGCCTAGCCTCTGGAGCAATGTCCCTCAGCGGAGCAGACTCTAAAAGTTTCGATTTTGTGCTCCGCGGCTCTGCGGCTGCAGGGAGCCGGCCCCTCCCCCCGCGATCTCTCTTCCCGTCGCTTTGGAATCACTTTTCCAAACGTCCTACCTTTAAGTTACACTTTTTAAAAGACTGAGATGCCTGTGTCTCCATTTCCTTGCTTAGAATATGCATCATATGTATTTTCCTACCTCTATCTAATCTAATCTGCAGTTTTATTTTAGGTGACTCAGCTCTAGTTCCTCCCAGCCACTAACTAAACAGTCCCACTGACCCAGGTGCCCAGTGGGAGACCTGGCCATTAGTTGCCCCCAAATATAGAACAGCCAACCTGGATCTGGCCACAGATCGTGAAACGGCCATGGACAAGAGCAGTTCTGCCCACCCAGAAACCCAGCAGTACCCATGCTTGCCTGTGTCCCCAGAGTGAACCCCAAACCTCAGACTGACTACAAATCCTGAAACAGCCTTGTAATTCAGCCCTAGCACCTCCCAGCCACACTCAGAAAGACCTGCCCATCCATGCCTCCATTCAGACACCTGGTGGGGGACATGCCCATCTATGTCCAGAGGCAGGTCCACAGACTCTAACCTTGGCTGTAGAATCTGAAACAGCCATAGGGCATGGTTCCAGCCCCCTCAACCATGGTTTGGGGCCAGTGTTACCCTCCCAGGCACCACCCAGTGACCAGGCAGGTGCCCCCTCAGGGAACTGGCAGGAGCCACACCCCCACATACCTGGTATCAGGTCAGTTGTCTGTGGCCTGAACTGAGGAGTCTGAAATGAACCTTTGTCTCAGCACCACGCTGCTGAACCAAGTTCCTGGAGGCATTTCCATTCACTCAGGGACCAGAGAAGATCCGTGCCCACCTAAGTCCCTGGTGACAGACCCACCAATCACGGACCCCACTGCAGACCCGGCAACGGCCCCCACACAACTGGCTCCAACCCTGTATGATAGTGATTCCAGAGGCCATGTTACTAGCCCAGGAAACTGGCAAGAAAATATCTTTATGTGCTGAAAAACAGTCTGTAAAGCCTGGAAGAGCCATTGGCCCCTTCAAATGAACAGAGAGCAACACAAGTCTACATGGATGGTGAAGAATCGGGCAAATATGACACCACCAAAGGAAACTAATGAAGCTCCATTAACTCCAAAGACATGGAGATCTAGAAATTGTCTGACAAAGATTACACAATAATCATTCTCCAGGAAGACGTAACAATCTAATTTAATTATTATATTAGTCAAGATTCTCCAGAAAAACATAACCAATAGGATGTGTATACATATACACAGAAAGAGATTTATTATAAAGACTTATCTCATGCTGTCATGGAGGCTGACAGGCCCCAAAATCTACAATCTGCAAGCTGGTGACTCCAGAGAGCTGATGATGAGAGTCCAGTGTGCACTCCAAGGCCTGAGACTCTGGAATCTGAAGGCTGGTGGGCTCAAGACTCAGAAAAGTCCATGTTTCAGTGTGAGTCCAAAGGCAGGAAACAATTGATGTTTCAGCTTCAAGGCAGTCAGGCAGAAGAATCTCCTCTTATTTGGGACTGGGTCCATCCTTTTGTTCTACTCAGGCCTTCAACTGATTAGATGAGGCCCACCCACATCAGGCAGGGTGATCTCTTTCACTCAGCATATCAATTTATCTATCTATCTATCTATCTATCTATCTATCTATCTATCTATCTATTTATAGTATATCAATTTAAATGTTAAGCTTGGGGCACCTGTGTAGCTCAGTTGGTTAAGCATCTGCCTTCGCTCCTGGGGTACTGGGATCAAGCCCCGCATTGGGCTCCCCGTTTAGTGGGAAGCCTGCTTCTGCCTCTCCCTCTGCCTGCCACTCCCCTTGCTTGTGTCTCTCTCCCTGTGATATAAATAAATAAAATCTTTAAAAATAAATAAGTCCATGTTAAACTCATCCAAAAATTTTCTCACCGAAACACCTAGAGTAATGTTTGACCAAATGGTCTAGCCAAGTGGACATAACACTAACTGTCATGGTTATGCATTTACTAGTTGAGTTTCAAACGCCATAAATCGAATATGGTAATTAAAATTAAAATATATCCATTTCTATAATCATAGTTGGAGACATTATTCCCCTTCCTCAGTATTTGGTAAAATAAGCAGACAAAAATCTCAGCATACCCATCTGGCAAATTGTTCACTCCTTTTTGTTGTTGTTATTCACTTCTGATTTTAGACTTTTCAGCCCTAGATTTTCCATTTGTCTTTTTCTATAGTTTTCGTTTCCGCACTCAGATTCCCCACCTATGCACTCTGAGGTCCGCCCTTTCCGTGGACATGGTTTCAATAGCTGTTTGCACGTTCTGGTCATTTTCGCACATTTTTGCATTTGTGGCATATATATATATAGTGTTTACTGTGTGTTCAGCCTCGTGAATATCATCCAGATGTTTAACCCATTTGGATTATGTTCCAACAATGGCTTTTCTATGTGAGAATCATACAGTTTTGACTGTTTGCTCAAACCCTCGTAACAGAGATGCCCCAGAGACCAACTTCACGCTCAGATCTACTTACCTTTTCAACAAAGTAATTTCCCTTAAGGACATCATTATACTAGCTGTTCCATTAACATATGCCTCACGCTGCTCTTATAGGGATGCACGCTGATGATATATACATCCCCAAATGGGTTGTTATAATTAAAATTATTTTCCTCGCACATATTCTTTCAGTAGGTCCTCTAGGCAAAGAGAGAAAGACCAGACGAGATAAGGAAACCTAGAGAGACTCATTATCAGGAAGATTTTCCCAATAAAGTAGAAAAAATGCCCAAATGAAGATGCCTCCTTCCTCAGACAGTTATTTTCTGGCCTGTTTCTCCATTAGCATTTGGAATAAAACCCCGGGCATCTTGTGTTTCTTATTTTGTACTTCCCTTTGCTTTGCTGTAATAATTAGAACAATACTGACCTCGTGGGATTATTTTAAAGATTAAATGAGATTAATTGTGTCCGAGTTTGGAGTTCATGGTAGATACTTGATAGACATTTGTTGAGGCCAGATATAAAGCTGTTATGTAGGCTATCAGAAAAGGCAAAAACTCAGGTATTGGGTATAAGTAACAAGGATTCTCTGGTGGCTCGTGATTTGGTGATTTCTATCTCAGTTTGCTCATTTGTAAAATGGGGGTAATATTAGCTACCACATGAGAAAGTAGGCCCCGTGCACTGAAATGACCATGTAAAATGGCTAATCCAGCACCCGCTATGAAGTCTCCGTATAATTAATATTAGAACTTTTCACTTAACATTAATTTTTTTATGTGTCCTTACACAGATGCATTATGTTCTCATTTTCTGAAGCTTTAGGGCAAAAAAGCACTGCTACATTTAATCCATCTTCTCTCCCCCACACATGCACTCCCTCATTCCTGACCATTTTCCTTTCTCTGTTTTCTTTCTGCTTTAGGTTCAAGTGGATTAACTACTTCTGAGCATTAGAGACTGAGATGAATCCTCCCGAAGAAATCTCATCACAGATGGTTCAGAGCCACGCTGATTAGAATGCTTACTGTTCCAGCACTAGGACACATTTAGAGGTGAGAAAGATAAAAACATTTCTTTCTTAAGCTGAGGATTTCCCAGAAGGTGATAGGAAAAGAGTCTAAATCAAGGTTAAAAAATGAATACATTATCTGTTTGATGTTTACCCATTGGCAGGTCTTAAAAGTTAAGAAGAAAGTAATATCTTTGGCGGGGGGTTCACATTTAAAATCAGTTAGGAACAAAATCCGATGGCATTGAGTGTTTGCATTAGATAAGCTCCCCAAAGCCTAACTCTCAAAATCAAAGATTTTATATTTCCATTAGTTTTCCTTTCTACCCTTCTACCAATGTAATGAAAAGTGTGCTGGACGTAGAAAGAGGTTCTGGACAGCTGCTTATTAACTTTGCAACCTTGGGCATTTCACAGAAATGGTTGTGGGCATGCTGTTTATTTGCAAAGTAAGAAAGTCAATGCCCCTTACGTCATCCCTTCTCTTCTGGTCCCACCATTCTTGTCCTGCCCTGATCTGGTCCTCAAGATTGCTCTCCAAGGCAATTAAAAAAAAAAAAAAATCTTTCCACCAGGATTACTCTCTTCAGTCAAGAGCCCTGGAATTATTTTCTGTAAAATGAAAATGAACATATGTATATATATATATATACATATATATATATCTTAAATCCTTGACTATGGCGGAGGTCTTCTTAATCAAGTGGCTCATTCGAGCCAATGGATGTCTGCCGCCAAGGCTGTTGCGAAGCAATGTACTTCCTCCTCTCTCAGGTCAATGACCTTGAAGACTGCGGGATCCTGCTGACATAGGTACAACTAGGAAGAGGGATGGTCTATCCTCATTGGACTATGTGTGAGTGAGAAATAAACCATGATGATGTTCCACCGTGGAGCACTAGGGACTTCTTTGTTATCACAGCACAGCATAGCATAACCCGACTAATGAAGTTGCCAATATTTTCAAATTCAGAGGTTTCACATAAAAATTGTGAATCCTAGTTTTACTTGAAAAGCCCCCAAATCTCTGATGTGGGGTTGGAACCCTTGACTGGCAGCAAGTTACTGTACCTCGAGCCGAGATGGGGAACGAGTTCTCACCCATCATTGCCTTTCCCCTTCATCTTATTTCCATTATCTGCTCAAATAGTTTTCTTCTTCTTTTTTTAAAGATTTTATTTATTTGAGAGAGAGAGAGCACAAGCAGATGAAGGGGCAGAGGGAGAGGGAGAAGCAGACTCCCCTCTGAGTGGGGAGCCAGATGAGGGACTTCATCCTAGGGCCTGGATCATGACCCCAACCAAAGGCAGATGCCCAACCAACTGAGCCACTCAGGCACCCCCACTCAACTAATACTCTGAGTATTTGAGTTTACAATCCCTGACCTACAAAATGTAATTCAACCTCCTTAGATGGCATAACAGACCCTTCCTGACTTGAGCTCATTTGTCCTTTTAACCTCGCACCAAACACACCAGCAATCTTGTATAATTTGAAGTTGCTCAAAGATTTCATTGCCTTCTGTGCCTCTAATAATTTGGGCATTCTGGTCTCTTGGCTCCTACAGTCTTTGCTGCATTGTTTATTTGGTGAATCCCTCTTCATTTTTCAACGTCCACCTCCTATATTGCTTTTGTGGGAAATCTTTCCCAGGCCTTTCGTGCATTTCTCCCAAATGGAGCGATTTCTCCATTTTGACACTTACCTCTTTGCTTTGTCTTCCTTATGTTCTAATTTCTAAGTACAGTGCCTGGCACGGAACAGGTGCACAGTCCATGCCAACAGGATGACTGTCAAAGTATGGCATTTGTTTTTCAAATTTCAGAGCAGGGCAGGCGCCTGGTAATGATTCAAGTAGTACAGGAAAGCTCACAGTGGAGTGAATACTCCTCCCTCCTCACTCTTAATGCCACTACTCAGAAATAGCCTCTTTTTCATGCCATTTCTGCTTTATTTATTCCATTGTTGGCCTCCATTACTCTAAGTACTACATTTGAAACTGTATTTCTTGATTTATTGTTTTCCTCCCATCTCACCCACCTCTCCCCAGCACCTGAGAGTACTACTGCTAAGCTTTACGCTCTGCCAGTTGCCTTTATAACACTAATGATAAGCTTAAGTTCTGTCTTCTGTTCCTCTTGATGGTGTCTCTTAAATTTAGTTTCTCCTTTCCTTTCCTTCACTTCTCCCTCCTGCCCCCGTAATCTCATTCTGTAAGCAACGCTAGCTGTCGCGGATGTTCATATTTACACTTCGCTCTCTTCAGATCTTCTCTGATTTATTTATTCATTTGGCTCAATGACTTTGTCCCTGTGCAAGCGGATACACCTCCCCCAAACCTTCTTACCTCCCTCTCTGCGCCCCTGCCCCATGCTGCCTTCTGAGTCAACCCATCTCGGACGAAGCAAGGAACAACCTTCTTTTGCTCTGAAAGCTTCCAGCCCAATTTCTTTTCCCTGCCTTGCATTCCTATTTTCTCTGTTATTTCTTAAATCATCATGAAAGCAGGGTAGCTGAGAGCTGAGTCAGAGACTGTCCCAGGCACTCTGTGTGTGAAAAGAAATATGTCTTGTAAGCTACGTAAATCAGGAGTCAACATTTTTCTTTATAGACACAGATTAGACTTAATGGGCTGAATTAGTAAATCCAGAAAGGGGCTTGCCTTAGAGCCAAGTCCATCAATTTTATAACAATGTGGTGTTTTTGGAGCATAACTCTGTAGTCCTTATAACTGGGAACTGTCAGGCTCGCCGAGGAGGAAGCCGCTGCAAGGGAAGGAGGGATAATTATTTTTTTCCACTTCAGTTTTTACAGTGTGATTAGCTCAGCACTGGAAGGTTGGAGTCTCGGATTCCTGATCCAGAACTACCAATTGTTTGGCTGCACTAATCAAGCAAAGGGGCTTAATCTCTCTCTGAAGTTCTCCAACACTTGAAAAGTTGGGGTGAAATCATTTTCCAGGTCATTACCATTCCTAGTTGGCAATGATACCACACCCTTGGTGAAGGTACTATGGACTCCTTCCTCATTTCTACTGTCAGAGCCACCTTTGGGGACCATAGCTAAAAGGACTCTGGTCACTTACTGTATGAGAATCTGTTGTTTAATCTACCTTGCATTTATTCTTCCTCCTTTCAGTAACCTAACTGTGACTTTCCATGGAAATATACTCTACCTACCCACCATTGACTTTGGTGGGGCTGACCACAACCTCCAGCTCTGGATAAGCATATGACTCAGCCTTAGCTAAGGGACACATTCCATGACCCTGGCCACAAAATCAAGCTCTGGATGGGCACAGACAAGTCTGAGTGACTCACACTATTTTTTAGGTGTGCTCTGAGAGAGACCTCTTGGAAAAAAACCAATACTGAGACTACACAGTTGAGAAGTGGATTAAAAACCGTGCCCTCATATCATGTCTTAATTTGAATTCTCTTGAATGCAGAGCCTGAGATGAGGATTTAGGTTCAGGTAATTTATTTGGGGACGTTTTTCCAGGAAGAAGGAATGGAAGAGAGGAGAGCCAAAATAAGGGTGTGTTTTCATGTTTCAAGAAACATCTACTGAGGATGTCCTCAATCCCAAGAAAGAGGTGAAGCAGAGACAATTTTCTCCCAAAGAAACTCTGAGTATTATTTTACAGATAATGATGCCTATGCTTGCTGTGTCAGTTTGTGGTCAGTGTGCTACTGAAGCTCACAGAGGGAGGGCAGAGTTAGGAAAGTAAGGAAAATTGGAGTAAAGTCGTGCCAGAACCTAGATACTTGGTGCCTACACTTTCCTGGACTAATTATTAATGAAATAATCACTATTTTGTTCTTGGTTAAACTGGCTTGTATTGGAATTCTTGTTACCCTATAGCCAAAAGTCTCTTGACTGATAATACTTATTACTGAATACGTAAGCGTGAGGAGGGAAGAGGAGAAATCAAGGAAATCCTGAGGTTTTAACCTTTGTGGCTGGGCTGATCATGAAGTCATTCATTGAGATAAGGAGCACTGTAAGAGGCACAGACTTGGAAAAAAGATGATAACTTTAGTATTTCATATATTGTATTTGGGACACCTGCCCAACACTCACTTGGAGAAATCCAGGGTGAGCCACCTGACATGTAGATGTGGATCTCTGGATTTAGACTCATGTAGGGTAGAACATGCATGATGGTGAGAGTGGAAATGGCTGATGGCTGAGACCACTCAGGGAGAGATGGCCAGGTGGGCACACAAAGACATAAATCAGCAGAGATATATTACAAGCCCTTTGAAGTCATTAAATGAAAGCTGATGTGCTTGGTGGGAAATAACCCAAATTAGATGTATGCAATTATAGGCTCTATGAAATGAGATCTTGACTCGTACCTTGTTCCTTGAGGATTTTATTCCAATGAACCGCAGGTCAAGGTGGGCCCCAGAAAAGAGGTAGAGTAGGAAATGACACCCATAGTTTCTCCCAGGTGATGGCTGTGCACTTTGCAGTTGGCCCTTGATAAGAGCATAATAGAGCAGAAGGATACGGAGAGAGAGAATGGATGTGCACAAGGTCCTGACTCCCTGCCAGGCATCACACATACCCTGTGCCATTTTACCTTGTGGTCACCCTGTGGGATATGCACTGGTGTCATATCCGTTTTACAAGGGAAGCAAAGAGGCTGAGAGAATTTAAACAAGAACCCACCATCACATGCCAGCAAGTGACAAAACCCACAATCCAGAACCCAGCTTTACCCGGTGCTAAGATCTTTGCCATCTCCACTATGATATGTAGTCTTCATTAGGGATATAGCATATTCTTGTAGAATAATAATTTGTATCTTATTTATCTTGCTTGTATGCTGCTAATGGCATATTTCAAACTTATTTTCTAATTATGAATTACATAAGCAACCTAGTGTCACGCATCGTGAGTGAAATTTGTTTAATAATTGCCTATGCGGAAAAGAGAATTTCTTTTGAAAAAATGTTGGGTAGATCACAGATTGTTGCTTCCTGATTGTGATAACTTGGATTATTATTAAGCAGATAATTGCTCCCTTTACCCACTCACTGTGGGCAGAGCATATTTTCTACCCATTAATGTTGGGTTTGGCCATATAACCTATCTTGATAATGGGATGTTAATAGACATGAAACAAGCAAAAGCTTGAAATGTCCTTATGGAGGTGGGCTCAACTCTCTTGCACTTCCACCCCTACCATGAGAACACCTGCTTTCCCAACTGATCGAGAGGCACGTGGGGGAGTGTTGCTACACCTGACCCATGACCTGCGGTTGAAGCAGAGCCACCAGAGCCGCTTACAGAGCTGTGATTGTGTGAATGGACACTTACCATTCCATCTACTGAGTTCTGGGGTAGTTTGTTATGTAGCAGTAGCTGACTGATGCAATTATTATCAATGTAAATTACATTCATTGATGATTTTGATATATTCATTAATTCAATTACTATTTACTTGACAGTTACCATACTGGGCTCTAAAAACAAAACAAAACAAACTTACAAACACAACAGGTACAGCCATGTCACCACAGCCTAGTCGGGGAAAGAGCAAAAGGGTGTTAAAAGGGAGAAATCATTCTGGTTGGGAGAAATGCAAGAAAGGCATGGGAAAGATTTCCCAAAGAAGTAAAATAGGAGGTGGATACAGAAAAACGAAGAAGAATCCACCAAATGAACAACGCAGCGAGGACTGTAGAGGCCAAGAGACCAGAACGCCCAAAATATTAGAGTCACAGGATGTAATGAAATCTTTGAACAACTTCAAATTGTGCAAGATTGCTGGTGCATTTGGTGCAAGATTATAAGGAGAAATGAGCTCAAGTCACGAAGGACCTGTTATGCTGTATAAGGAGGTTGAATTATATTTTGTAGGCCAGGGGTCATAAACTCAAATGCAGAATATTTGAAGAAGTATTTCAATAAAATATTGTAACAGTATATTGTTAGAACCTTGATGGGGGATGATAGGAGGGTATGGAAACCATAGCAAGGGCATGATCCTTTGTGGGTTTATGGGCAAGAGAGATTCCTGGAAGAAGCAAAATCTCATCTGTAATCAGAGGAGAAAGTGATATTAAAGTTAGTGGGACAGGAGGACTCCTGGGAAGGAGAGACGGTGCGGGTGAGAGAGGATGTCACAGGCAGAAAGAAGGACAGCATATGCAATGTCCCAGGAGACAGAACAAAGACTATCAGGGAACGCGAAAGCTTTTCAATAAAATGAAGGCAAAATAAGAAGTGGCAAAAGGATCGGGTTGGAGGGATGGCTGAGCTCAGATCACATAAGCACTTGGGAGTCTTGTCAAGAAGTTTGGAATTCATGGGGCACCTGCGTGCCTCAGTCGGTTAATCATCTGCCTTTGGCTCAGGTCATGATCTCAGGGTCCTGGGATTGAGCCTTGCATGGGCTCCCTGTTCAGTGGGGAGCCTGCTTCTCCCTGTCTCTCTGCCCCCCCACTCGCTCTCTGTCTCAAATAAATAAATAAAATCTTTTAAAAAAAAGTTGGACTTCATGAAGAGAAAACTAGAGTATAAGAGATTGTCTTATTAAACTTTAAAAAATCTCAGTATTTTTCTTCTTCCAAAATTATAAATAACTTAGTTTATTCAAATAACACATTTTGAAAATTTTAAGACAAAATAAAAAAAAAAATTAAAGATCTCTTCCAAAATCAACACACCCACTCTAATGATGAAGCACTAGAGCATTTCTAATTATCCAAGAGCTCATTTTATGTTCCTGATCGGCACGCTCAGAGAGCCATGTGGATAATTTAATGTGAGGGTGTGAATGTGTGCTTTCCTCTGCTCTTTACTGCGTGCTTCAGACGTTGCCATGGGTAACCAAAACCTGTTCCAGAAATTGACAGTTAGTTCCTGCTTACACAAAGGCGGGCAAAGAAGAAGAAGATCTTTCACAGCCTGTAATTTTCCCATGACCTCTCCTCTGGGACTCATCCCAATCACCTCACAAGCTTCTCCACCTGAAGACTAGAAACTCCACAAGGGCAGGAACTCTCACTCGTGTTCATTCATTGAGCCCCCAGGATAGAGCACAGTTCCCAGTACACAGTAGAAACTCAGTGTATATTTGTCGAATACATGAATAAATGGATGATTGATGGACTAGCTTATGTAAATCACAGTTGGCCAATCCAGGTCAGTTTCCTTTACTAGACCATGAGTTTTTTGAGATCATGAAGCAGGTGGTGCCTTTCTGTGTGCCTTTGGTACCTATCACCGTGCCTCACATGTAAGATACATGGGAGATGCTAAGGTCTTATTGGATGGATGGATGAACAGACAGACGGATGGGTGGATGGATGGATGGATGGAAGGGTGAATGGATAGATGGATGGATGAATTGGTAAATGAATGAATGAGGTGAATTGCAAGTACAGAATCTGCTAACCAGAAATAAGATAGAGTCCAGAAACAAGTATGAACACAGAAGCAGATTAGTTTCAGAAAAGTAGATTAATAGCTAAGTCAGAGGTTGAAAGACATGGGCAAACAGAAGAACAAGTGAGAAAGTAAAGTAACCAAAAAGTAAGTAACCAAAAAACAAACAAAACAAGCGGATGACCATGACTTGGCTCATTCTGTCCTGTATGCTTGGGACAGTTTCCCAAATATGCTCAGTCCTGGTCATCTTCTCTGCTGACCTGTTCCTTCCTCAGTTATTAAGATTTAGTCTGGACACATCACTGTGCTATTTAAAGTCCTGTAAAGATGAAGGTAATTGTAATCACCCAGGCTAAGTTATTTAAAATTTTTCCTTCAAAGCCATATAAAGGGGGGGAGGTGTGGACAGAAAATAGTTTTTCCCATAGGATTTCTTTGATATTGATGAGCCAAGACTTATGGCTTTTGGGGAAAGAAGACTTGGTCTGATGACCTTGACATTGCCTGTGGTTTGTAGCAATGTTGGGGTCCTCCCATTCTGTGGACTGCTGTTTTCAGAGTACACAGCTGGATGGCACAACATTACATTTGGATGCCATGGAGGACCAGCAAGATGTGCCTGGGAAGACCCTGACCAGCATGGATCCCCCATCCTGGATCACTGAGTGTCCTGGTGGACACTCTGAGCTGAGTTTCAGATTCCATGCCTGATTGCAACTCTGGTAACGCGGAAGGGAGGAAACAAAAGTGGTCCATGTAGAGATGTAGAGATTCCTGTGTCATTGCTTCCTCCCTTCTCCCACTTATGGAGGAGTAACTTTGGGCATGGAGAAGGACCGCGGAGTACGGGACATATTTATTGAGCATCTACATTGTAACGGGCATGTGCCCAATCATGTATTTTTTTTTTTTTTTAGCAAAACACTGTAAGATAGGTACTATTATTATGGTTTTCCACAGAAGAAAATAGAGGCTTGGGAATATTACTTAACTTGTCCAAGTTCATACATCGATTAAGCAGCTAAGTGGTAAAGGTAGGACTCACGCCTGGGTCTGTTGACTCTTTCCCCAGAGTGACCCTAGGCTCTCAGGAGGACAGTTAGGTGGTGCCAGGCTTCTTCCGGAGAGAGCAGTCCACATTCCAGCAACACCTAGATCTGGTGTCCACGGTCTCCTGTTCGCCTCCTCTGCTCCCATTCACTACCCTCTTGAACATCAGGAGGTGATGCTGGGCATCATGGACACCGAGGTGTCCATGGATGTGGCCGTGGGAGCCATGGTACCATGGTGAGCAGGTCACGGTTCCCTGGTAAGCTCCCCTGTGGAAGGGAAATCTGTCCATGGCACGGCGAATCGAAGGCACTGTCTGGTAAGAGGGAGGGTTTTCTGAGAGGGTGACACAAGATCCCAGAAGCCACACTACAGACTCAGCCATCACTCTCCTGGTACCTGGCCTGTCCAACCAAATGCAAATCCTAAAACTTAAGAGTATAAAGGGTCCCAATGTAGAGCGCCCGGAGGCACGGAGAGCTTACAGGTGGAGGTCATGGCGGGAAGGGGCGATGGAGGAGCCCGGCGGTCAGGGACCTGAACCGTCCCAGGTGTGAGGATAGCCCCAGAAGGTCGGAAGCACAAACAGCAGTGAATATAGGAGCTTGAAGGGCAGGGCTTCTGCAAAGAGGCTTCCGTGAACCCTAAGGATGTAGCTTGTGGGCAAGGACGGCAGCGCTGGCTTTGGGACCTGAGCAACAAGCAGGGTAAGACGGAGCAGGGAGCAGAGGGCCACAGTTGGGGAAGGGGACGCTCTTTAGGGGGTGCTCTGTGCAGGCCTGGAAGGTGAGAGAGAGCCGCATGAACAGTCTGGCGAAGAGCATTTCAGGGAGGAGGCATGGCAGTGCGCGGGAAGATCTTGGCTTGTCAGCTAACAATAGAGGTGAGTTCCAGGCATCCCAGTTAGCGGGGTGGGGGCGGTGCTAGGGGATGGGGAAGAAGATGGGTGGAAATAAAAGAAGGTTTGGCGGCAAGAGTTACATCCAAGCATCCCAGGCATGGGCAAGCAGCTAAACTCTTGAGTCTAAGAGTAATGGTAAAGGATTTTATTTTATTTTATTTTACTTTACTTTACTTTTTATTTTATAGAATTTATAAAATTTTTTATTTTATAGAATTTATTTTATAGAATTTATTTTTATAGAATTTATTTATTTATTTAGGAGAGCGCACACGCACAAGCAAGGGGAGGGGCAGAAGGAGAGGGAGAGAGAGAATCTCAAACTTCTTGCTGAACTCAGAGCCCACGGGGCTCGATCTCACGACCCTGAGATCATGACCTCAGCCGAAACCAAGAGTTGGATGTTCAACTGACTGAGCCAACCAGGCGCCCCGAAAACCATTTTTATTAGAGTTTTCCCTGAATATTAATGTCATAAACGACAAGATTTCCCAGGGTCTGAGCTAGACGGGTTGCACGGGCAATAATTAGATAGCTCTGCAGGGTAAGCGCTCGTGCATGGGAGGAGGCAGACTGAGTGAGGCCAGGTCTGACTCTAACGTGCCCACAGACCCCACCCTTGAAACTTCCAGTGAGCCCTCACCCCTTCTGGAGCATAAAGTCTGTGATCGGGGTCCCTGGGTTCCATTCCTACCTCCGCCCCTTACTAGCTGTATGACCTTGGACAAGTTACTTTACCTCTCTGGGCTTGGCTTTCCTCACATGTCATGAGGATGACAATAATAGGATCTGACACTGCTAAGAGCATCTCATGAGTTGTCACATATGTTCATTGCAAAACTTGGCACACGGTAAGAGCTACGGGTTAGCTGCTGGCATGACCCTCATTACATCAGATTTTCAGGAACAGTGAAGGAGGCACATGCACAGGAGGATCTTTGTCCTCAATTTAGAGCTAAGGAGACATGATCTCACTTTGATAAATAAAAAAAAAAAAATGCGTGCTCAGGTCTGTGATACATCACGGAAGCAGTTGCGCAAAGGTGACATTTGGATGCACTTAAGGAGGGGACAGCAGAGAACAAGGAGAACAGCCGCAGATGACCAGCTGGCACAGGGCTGGGACTGGGCTCAGGAGTGAATCCTGGGTGCTTCTCAATCTGCCTCAGTTTCTTTGCAAACTTGTGGCTTCTCCGTCCACCAACTTTTGACTGTTTTGGGGACATGCGCAATGAACTGCTCTGCGGGGTCTGCGGGTTCCGTCTCACCTCACCGCTGCAGGCTGTCTGCACAGGGGCGGGGCGGGCTGTGGCTGAACTTGGGGAGTACAGGTGGGCTGTGTGGGCTCGGGGACTCCCTGGCCGTCCTCCGCAGAGCCTTGGTTTTGCCTTCTGTCCAGGGGAGTAACCCTGCTTGCCTCGCAGGATCGCCGTGAGCAATGAACACCATCACATCTGCAAAGCACCTGCTGGGTCAGGTGTGCTCAATGCGTGTCTCCACCCTTTCCTTCCGCCACTCGCAAAATTCCAAGTAAGGAAATAGCAGATGGTGGGGGGATCTTCTTTACTCTGTAGAAGCTGCAAAGAAGTCACAATATCCCCACAGACACCGATGGGAAAGATTGCAGAGTCCTTGGGAAGATTTATTCATTTCAAAAACCATTTCTTGACCACTTACTATGCAATAGCTCCTTCATATATATTGAGTTCTTGCAACAGCCTCATTAGATAAATGTTATTATGACCTCCATTTTAGGTGAGAAAGCTGAGGCTCATACAGGCAGAGCAAACTGCTCCATCATTGGAATTTGGAGGTGTCTGATTCCAAAAAGTTAGCTTTCGTGACTTCCTATGAGTCTCTGTGCCTGGCAACCTCCCGCCCCACCTCACCTTTCAGGAAGCTGCTTTCTCTTTCTGTGTCACGTCCACTATGAAGGTGTGACCTTCAGTGACTCCCAGCAAAAGAAGACCACCCCCTAGGACAACACTGGGAAAGAAGCAACAATGTATGACTCAGGAGAGTTTCCCACTCACCCCCTACCCCAGGGAGAAGGCTGAGCGGGGCTGTCAGATTTCAGAAACAAAAATATTGAATTTTACATTGTATCTGTGAGCCCTAAGGTGAAGGAAGCCCGCGTTTTGGCAGGGGATGGGTGCAGAGGGGAGGCAGAAAGGGTCTGCTTGAACCTTAGGGCTCAGTATCCCTCGCTTGTCTGAACTCAGTCCAGGATGGCAACGCCAGGAGAGAAAATTCAAAGAAAGTGTAGGGAAAGCAGGAGGCACAGGTCTTAGGACCCACATCCCCATTAGAACTTTCGGACAAGACTCCTGGCAAGGCGCCTGCACACCAGCACATGGCCCCAGGGTGGCTGGGTGAGGGCCAAGGGCCCAGGGTAGATTTGTGAAGAGCTGGGATGGGGCCAGAGGGAGCACTCCAAGGCCCCTCAGCTCCGGCTGTGCAGAAGGGAGCACGCATCTCGCATCTCTGCGTGGCCCTGAGGAGACAGGTACATCGGAGCCGAGGCTGGAGAGCCAGGAGCCGGCCTGGGCCATCCTGCAGATTGCTAAGGCTGCTGGCCTCCGTCCTGAGCCAAAGCTGAGAAACGGAGCTGAGATGGGCCTAACTGAAAAGAGGAGAGGAGAGGAGAGCAAGGGAGGAGCGAGCCTCCTCACTGCCCGCTGTCCGCATCACCAGCCCCAGATCGTAGCGGCACATGTCAGCCTCGTGATGAGCAGAGCAAGTGACCTCCCTGATTAGACTGCAAGGACCCCTAAAAACGCAAGGCCTGAATTTTCTCTATGTAGGCCACCACTAAAATACTGACACTTTCTCTTTGCAAGACCCCACAATGGCCAGGAGGAAAGGGGGCAGGGGATCTCAGAAAGACTGAGGACTTTTCTGCATAGCAGAGACATTCTAGAAAATTAGAAGATGAGTCAGCCATTATTGGTAACTTGAGGTACGTGGACTGCGTGTGTGTTTCCTCTACCCAGCGGGATGGAGGCCCAGAGCAGAGGGGATCGGATGCAGAAAACCAAGAGGATATGCTTATTGAACTCTCTGTTTGTAGCTTATTAACTTGCTGCTCCTGCTACGTGGGAATGAGGAAATATATTTTTGGCAGAGTGAAAATGCTGTCCATAACGACCACAGAGACTTGCAGCAATAATGGAGGTACTGTGGCTTTGGTGTTTGATAGCAACAGTGGGAAGTCGAGAATTCCTGTCCCCAGAGCACCACACTGCTCCCGATGGCAAGGACTGTTTCACTGGGAGGACCAGTCTTGGGGCTGTGGTGATGCAGAGGAAGTCTCTTAAGCTGGCCCTCTTTAGATAGGTTAGAGGGGCAGGAAGAGGTCACCCAAATGTGGGGCCAGGAGACACAACCTGTAGACACGTTCAGTAACAGCGAGCGGACTAGTATGCCGGAAAGTCTCAATTATACTTGGGGGCTGGTAGCAAAACCCACCTGTCCGGGTTTCCTAGAGAAGTTCAAATGAAAAGGATCCAAACAGGGACTCTGGTAGAGGTGGGATTTGAACCCAGGCATTCTGGGGCCAGAGTTCACATTCTTCACCATTCATAACAGGGGACATTCGATCATCGTTTATCGGTTGGATGGATGGATGAATGATCAGGTGGCACTGAATTGCTAGAAATGAGTTCAAAGATACAGGGAGAGCCAAACAAAGTAAGCGGGGGAAGGTACGTGCCCACAACAGTGGTGATTGGAGCCCACACAAAATGCTGCTGGACAAGGAGATGCAGCTGCACCCCCTTACTGGCTCCCACTCTTCATGAATGCTCCTATCTCATGTGTTTAGGGGTGCTTTAAAAGACATCTGACGTTTAATCCCCCAGACTAACACTGTGCTTCAGTCATGTCAAGAATAGTAATTTGAGAGACAGGACGGGGGGTCGTGGGAGGAAGGGAGGGAAAAAAACAAGATGGCACCCAAGAGGGAGATAAACCATACGAAATCTTAATCTCAGGAAACAGACTAAGGGTTGCTGGAGGGTAGAGGGATTGGAGGGATAGGGTGGTGGGGTTATGGACACTGGGCAGGGTATGTGCTATGGTGAGTGCTGTGAACTGTGTAAGACTGATAATTCATAGACCTGTACCCCTGAAACAATAATACATTATACGTTAATAAAAAATGCAGATTTCAAAAAAAAAAAAAAGAATGGTAATTATCATCGATTTGATGTGGACTTCATTTCTGGTCCTGTGCACGGCTCTGCCCCAATGCCACCCCACCATCCAGACTATTGTCAGCTCCCAGCATGACTAAGACCTCACCCTGGGGTTCCCTGCCTAAAAGAAAAAGTCATAAAAAAGAGGGGTTGATTATCCACACAAGACAGGTTAGATGGGGCTCAGCAAAGTCTCACAGCATGGTCTTGGAGTCCTTCTGCTGAAAAACCTCATTTCCCCCTCAAAATAACCAGTGAGTTTGGTGATATGATTATTGTAGTTTGGGGGATGGGGAAACCAAGGCTGAGAGAAGTTACATATTTTGGATGAGATGGCTGAGATTCCCAGTAGTGGGGTAGGACTTGAATATAAGTTCTTGTGAGAACCCTCAATCTTTTTGTCATGGTCTCTCCCCATGAGGCCAACCATGGGGCCTGGGTCATGTCTGCACAGCATTTCAGCTGAAGGACACAGAACTTGAATTGATGGAGTGGAGTAAGAGCTTAATAATTCTCTGAGTTTAATAATTCTCTGATCCATAATCTGCCACTCAACATTTGTTCATCCTATTACTGTATTTGGAGCTAGTCATGAATTAATCAGATATGAGATATAGTATTTACTGAGTTAAAAACCAATGCTCCTGTACTCTTTTCTTCTTTGGTCCAACAACATTCGCATTTTACCCAAAGGAATGTAGTCAATCTTGCCCAGAGATGTTGACTTTAGATGTCCTTATCTTATAAAATGACAAACTTAATCACTGTCTACACACGAAGTTAGCATGGCAACTAAATCTAAATAAAATCTAACTTCCTGTAGATTTTACCACACATTACCACGTTCATACTTCAGAATGATTCCCAGCTATTTCTGTCCATCGAAGGAACGGATGTTTGGATTTTTTCTAACATTTTTCATATGCAACACCATGATGGAACAAAGAGACTTCTTTTCATTCGGCACAGGGGTGTGGCATCAAATGCAAAGTCTGTCACTTTAGGACATGTTTTTGGGAAGAAGGGAGAGCTGAGATGGATGGCTGGACTGCGAGTTTAGGGCACCCGGCTGATCTGGGGTTTTTAAGGGAATGGGTGGGCCCAGTAGCAATGTGTGAGGGAAGCAGGAGGACTCCTCAGCGGAGGAGGTTGGACATAATGGGCCTAGCCTGGCAGCAGGAGCCCCTGGGCCACTGGGAATCCATGCTCTGAGCAAGGCAGATGGGGCAACATTCTCCTGATGGAGAACACAGGCCGGCGTAGATGCTACAGAGAGTAGAAGGGCGAGAGACCATAAAAACAAAGAGTCAAGTTAGAAATGAAGTCATGAAAGCTGAGGGAAATGTTTAGGGGGCCAGTCCTTGGTGAAGACACACCACAAGAAGCCATGGGCCAAGCCAAAGTCAGCAGCCCTGGTTTGAGGATGATTGTCTGAGATCCACCTGCTGAAGGAGTGGGATCGCCACCATCTTGAACATGCTTTGCTCCATATTGGCCCAGGGACCTGCCGGGGCAGCTTCTGCAGGGGGCAGGCTGCCTGTGGCTGGGTGAGGATGGCAAAGAGAGAAGTGGCAGTGTCTACCCAGCTGGCCAGATCTGAATTTCCGCACCTGATTCATTTTTGTGGTATTTTGCTTTCTCCAAGTCAGACAGCACCTTCACTGAATTCCACCCTCTTGTCTAGGTAATGGGCCCAGTTACCTTATTCTGGGCCATATTACAGACCAAGTTATGAGGTGATTCTACTAGTCTGCTTGATCTAGAAATGCAGTCGACCGGAAATCCTCTCCTTGTCACCCAAAGTGTAACAGGGCACAGGGATCAGCAGAATGGGTGTCACCAGGAGCTCCTTAGAGAATGGGAGCAAGAGACTCTACTTCCTGTGGTTGGGAGGATGATTAACACGGTACCATATGTATAATATGACTTCATATGGTGCCTAAGAAATGACAGATGGCAGACACGTGTGGGAGTGGCAGTCCCGGTGGTGCTAGGGCTGGTAATCCCCATCGCCACCCACTGAGGCCTCCCCAAGCTCTCCCTTAGTGGTTCCGCCTCTAGGCTCTGTGGGCACTGACTAGGAGTTGGTGGGGAAGAGGGAGTGAACTGGGAACACCAGATTTGGGCAAAGGCTGTGTAAACTTCTGGCCAGCATGAGTCTCCCACTTCTGCCCTCACCCCTCTCTGCCCCTTGCTGGTGGACACTGATGTCTTCACCTGTCATCAGAGCAGCTCTGATTCAGGTCCAGACTACATCTGGCAATGGGGGCAGGGCTGTTCTGGAAAGGGTCTAGCTGACTTCAGCCTGGGAGTCACTCTCCCTTGCTTTAGGCCACTTTGCCACACATTAGCTATTAAGCTGCCATCACTTGGTCCTAGGCTCTTGAACCTTGGCATTCACCAGAATCAGTAGGAGAGCACCTTCAAAATGCAGATTCCTGGATTTTTCTCCCTGAGGTTGACCCAGTAGGTCTGGGACAGGGGCCCATCTTCAGGGAAGACTGACACTGCCTGTCCATGGACCACATTTTGACCAGCACTAGAAGATTCGGATGAAGTTGGTCTGGGACCACACTGATGAATTCTCCTCTAGAACTATTCAGTGTAGGCTCTGGGTTATTTATGTTTCCCCATGTTGTGCCCCCCACCTGCTCAGAACCCAGTTCCTGACACAGACAGGGCCTCAGTGAGTAGTGGTTGGATGGAAGAAACCCCACCAATCTGCAGCATTTCGGTTAGTCTTTACAGAACTGGAAACTTATCCCAACATCTTTCCCCAGAAGCTGGGACCTAGCCTCTTGTGCAGTGTATGAGTTTCCTGGGGCTACTGTCACAGATCACAAACTGGGGGGAGGGGAGGCCTCAAATAGTAGAAAGTTTTTCTCCCACAGTTCCACAGGCCAGAAGTCTGAGATCCAAGTGTCAGCAAGCCCCGCTTTAGAGGAGAATCCTCCTTGGCCTCTTCTTAGCCAATCTCAGCCTTTCCTGGCTTATAGATGCACTGCCCCTGTGTCTGTCTCCATGTTCACATGACCTCTTCCCTGAGTGCATTTCTGTGTGTCCTGTCCTCTTCTTGTAAGGATACCAGTCATTGGATTCAGGGCCCACGCTAGCCCAGGACAGCCTCTCTTGACTTTATTAGAACTCAATAAACCTTATTTCCAAGTGGGGTCTCTAAGTTTCAAGATGGACATGGATGGGAGGGGCGCCATTCAACTCACCACGCCTGGGTAGACAGATCTGACTCATCTGATTTGAACCAAGACACCTATGCATTCTTTCTGTACATCCCTCTTTCCTCTGGGTTCCAAACATTGACCCTTAATGCTGTGAGACCCTTGCTTTCTGTTGCCACCTGCCCTGCCCCACTGTGTGTCCCCTGTCTCCTGTGGCATGAATCTTAGACCCTGAAGTCATACAATTCCTTGCACTGTGTCATTTTCCTGCTTAACACCCTCCTGGATCCCCATCTCAACTATAGTTCTCAAACTGGAACAACAAGGAGATGAAATGGACCAGGGATATGAAGTTTAAGGAAAGAGGGCAAATATTGCTAGGTTGCAATTTTTTCTGAAAGATCTTGGTGGAAACCAGTTATGTTGAAGAGATCGATTGATGCACATGGTCTTTTAAGATTAAACATGAGAGTCGTCAGATACATTTTAAGCTTGCATTATGCTGCTTGGGTTACTTCTTTCTGAGACTTCTTAAAGTTCTGGAGATATGAGTCTCACTGAGTCTAAAATCAATGTGCTGGCAGGGTGTCCTTCCTTCTGGAGGTGCTGATGAGAACTCCTTTCCTTGTCTTTCCCAGCTTCTAGAGAGACTGCATCCCTTGACTCATAACGCTTTCCCCTGTCTTCAGATCCCTCTCCCAGAATCCCTCTGTCACTAATAAAAACCCTTGTGATTATGTTGAGTCCCTGAATAATCCAGGATAATTGATCCATCTCAATCATATCTGCAAAGTCCCTTTTGTTATCTAAGGTAATACATTTGCAGGTTCTGGAGAGTAAGACCTGAACATCTCTTGGAAAGAGCCGGACATCTCTGCAATCTGTAGGGGGAGGGCTTACTTTATTCTGCCCACCACAATAACCAGAGCTCAGAGTCCCTTCCTGAGCCAGCTCCAGCCAACGAGGCCAAAGAGGCCAGCCCGCCATGCTCCTGGTGTAGGAACCCCATCAGTGTATGAGACCATCATGAAGGGCTGGGCTTCAGTCTTACCTCTGGACCATAGCTAAGCCAAGACTTCCTTCCCAGCATCCTCTAACTGCACAAACGGCTGGATCCCCAGCGACACCATGAACCCACTCACCAAATGTGCAAGGAAATGAGTCGCCATCTCAGAATAGCTCTGAAGGGGCAAGAGCGAAGTGTGTGAAGACAGGATGGGACTTGGAAGATGATTTTGACAAAGGAAATGTGTTCATTAATGTGGCAGCCGTGCTTCCCGGCAGGCATGGGGGATGCAAGGCCCAGATCCTGGGAGTTCCCATTCTCTGCTTGCGTGGAGAGTGGCATCCTGCCACGTGTGCCTAGGGGTCCAGTAGGTCATGTGCTGTGTGGCTCATATCTCATATTTTCATTTCCCAGAGGCGCCAGGAGTTAGCTGTGTGCTGGGCCCTGAGTTCGGGACAGAAGAGCACAAAGACGTACAGGGTGCTCAGAGCCCAGCAAGGGGACACAGGTGACCGTGGTTAGACAGGGAGAGTGCTAGGTGGGACTGAGATGGGACGGCTGGGGAGGGGAAGAATGAAACCTGAGCTGAGATGGAAGGAGCAGCCCCCACACTCCTAACTGGGCTGCTGGCACGACCAGAGCCCTGGACGGGAACTGCTCGATGGGAAGTAGGCGAGAGCTCAAGGCCAATGGGGCAGTGTTGCTGTGACGAGTCCAGACAGAGCAGCAGCATTGAAAATCTCTAAGAGTCGGGGCTGTTGGGGTCCGTGATCAAAGGAATGAGACTGATACAAAGTGAAGGTCAAGCAAAGCTTTATTTCGCGCCCAGCATCAAGAATTACACTGGCCGGTCAAGGTTGTCGCTATGGAGAGAGCGACCCCGCCTAGTTTCTCAGGCTAACTTTTATAGTGCAAAACCGCAAATCGCAAGCTGACTGTGAGCACGTAGCTGCCGGGAGCTAATCTTCATCTTTATTGGTCAGAAACAGGGAGGTTACATATGTGCTTTTTACTGATTTGATGTCTCCACCTGGCCTGACTCTGGCCTTCACTCTTGTTTTCCTAGGATCTGTTATCAGGAACTGGCAGACTATATTTTACTGGTGTCCTGGACTTATTTCTCTAAATAAATTCCTCTAGACTGACTCAGTTTCTTTAAGGCAACGTCAGCCTGCATTCCCTGCACAAACAACAAAATGGCTGCTTGGACAGCATGGAGTTACTTAGGCCAAGCAGGTCCTAACAGGGGCGCCTGGGTGGTTCAGTCCACTGGACGTCCGACTGTTGATTTCAGCTCAGGTCATGACCTCGGCGCTCTGGGATCTAGGCCTGCATCAGGCTCTGCACTCAGCGGGGAGTCGGCCTGAGAGTCTCTCTCTCCCCCTCCCCCCACCCTGTTCCCTTTCTCTCTCACTCTCAAATACATAAATAAAATCTTTTAAAAAAATTCTATAAGAGTCAGTACTTCTGGCTACCGACCTGCAGGGTGTTCTCAGGAAGTCCCTGGCTTAGGGTCATGTCTGATATTGAGTCCCTGCGCCTAAATTGACTGGAGGATTAAAGAAGAGAAATAGGGAAAGGGCCACTGTCCCCGCCTGCAGCCCAGGGCACCCGCCCCTCCATCCTTGGGGCCTCAGTCACGCTGTTGCTGTGACCCGGGGACTCTCTGCAGCCTCTGCTCTCATCCTGGTGACGATTTAATGGTAGATGCCCGCTCCCTAGGGAGGCACCCGGAGCCTTCTCATTACAGTAGCCCACCTGCCTCACTCAGCCTGCATTCCAGAACCGTATGCGTGAACTTCCAAGCACCGTATGCGTGAACTTCCAAGCACTTCCAGGCTTGCATTTTTTTTTTCTCAGTTCCTTGGGCTTTGTCTGGGTCCCTTTGGGGGTCCCCTCTGTGAAGACAAAGGCCTTGTCCACCACGGGCCCCCTGTTGTCCAGGGCTCCAGAAACATGCATGGAATGAACAAACACACTCATGCTTGATGTGTTTTTAAATGTGTCTCTTCTGTAAGAAGCTTCTGTCAAAGAGGCCGAAACCACACGAATCAAGTATTTGGTTGAAGCAAAGCTGAGCGTTAGGGTCAACAGGATCAGTGGTAGCCAGGAAGCCAGATCCGCGGGACTGGAGGTCGGGGTACCCAGGTGGGAAGTTGGGCTCCGTACTTACCTGGAAGAGAAGCTCCTTGGGCACAGAGCTTTCCTGGTGCCTAGGACAGGGGGCAGCGCCGAGTGTTGGAAGAGTGCATAAGGGAGCATATTTGCCCTTCTTCCTTTCCAGTGTCTTTGCTTCTCCTTGTTTTTTGTTCTTGAGCCATAGAAAGTCCGAGCCACTTTTATGTAGTCGTATTCCCTTTGTTCTTTGCATTCCTATTTATTTTTAGTGAAAAAAGGAAATGCGTCTACTGTGATTCTAGTATGATTGTGCTATTTAGTGCCCCTTTCTCCCAGCCCAATAAAAGGGTGATTACTTAGAATTTTGATATATTCCTAGCTCTTTGGACCAAATGGGTGGTGGAATGTCCCTGCTCCCTGGAGTTTTCTCTCATGCAAAACAGCCCAGGGCTCTGGGGGCTTATAAACTCCCTCCACAGTCTTTGAATTAGCAGACAGTGGCCCCTACTAATGAATTGGCCGATCAAGCTGATGTCCTCTGCCTCTTCGTGAGCATGAATTTCCAGCCCAGATTCACTTCTAATGGGAGTTTTCACTTCCTGGGGTGGAAAGCTAAGCTTGGCACAATTCAAGTGTCTCTTTGTTTATGCCCATTTGCCTATGATGGAAAAGCCACTAATTTTCCAACACAGAAGCTAGCCATCTCTGTCAGTCACTTCTCCCGAACTAATTTCCCCCCTTCCTCCTTTCCTTTTCTTCCTCCTCTCTTCCCTCTTGGGTTCAAATCCTGGTTCTTCCAATTCCTTGTTGGGTGACCTTGGTTACATTAGTTAACCTGCTTGTGTCTATTTTCTTCTGTCTAAAGTGACAGTTCCCACTTACAATTCTGTTTTTTGAAAAGAGTTATTTATTTGAGAGAGAGAGAGCAAGCGAGTGCTTATGCTCCAGGGTGGAGGGAGGGGCAGGGGGAGGAAAGCTTTAAGCTGACTTCCCACTGGGGCTGGAGTCAGACGTGAGGCTCAGTCTCACAACCCATGAGATTATGACCTGAGCCAAAACCAAGAGTCGGTTGCTTAACCAACAGAAACACCAAGGCGCCCCAATTCTACCTTTATTTTATATTTTATTTTATTTTATTATTTTATTTTTTCAGTGCTCCAAGATTCATTGTTCATGCACCACACCCAGTGTTCCATGCAATACGTGCCTTCCTCAGTACCCAGTTCTATCTTTAATATTAAATGAGAAAATGCGTGTGTGGTTCTTGACAGCTTGTCTGATGCTTAATATGTACTTCATAACTGGGGGCTGCTATCTGCTCTGATTCCTTGATCCCCGCCCTTGTTCTGGCCCCCTCCCTGCCTTTCTTCTTCCTTACGGACTCTTTCTTCTTTCTAGTATATAAATTCTTCCTCCCCGCCTCCTTCCTTCTTCATCTCCCCTTTGTAATTCAGCTCCAGTGATTACCTAATAATCAGCTTGACCAGAAGTTACATTATCATTCATCTGAAATGTTCAGTTGGGTTCCAGGGCCCTTTGAACCAGCAAACATCAATACAGAGCTGGTTTATTAGGGAACCGCTGTTTACGGCATGGGGACAGTATGGCCTTGTCTCCTGGCCGGCGGCCACTGGATTGCAGACATAATCACAAAAGGGTTTACGTTTCTGTAATCAGGATGCAGGAGCATCAAAGGAAAACAAACCTCTTCATCTCGGTGAAGATCTTTCTCGGGACAAAGCGCGTAAGAAATACGCTTCTAATGCCAGAACTTACAGCCTCTCGTTTTCTGACTCAAGCAGAAGCTCATAAATTGTTTTCCCAGTGTTTTCAGTCCAGCTGTTAGCCGTGTTTGCTGACTCTCTGAGTTATTGGCCAGCCTGTTGGCACCTTGTTAATCACGGGGACATTTCCTTTGCCTCTTTTTGGAGAGAAATTCCACTTTCTAAAGGAAGACACTGTTTGGCAAGTCAGAGTTTCATATCAAGTGATGGCCTCCTGTGGGCTCCCTCGCTGCGTCCGTACCAGCCATTGCATTACTCCTTCCATGTGGGGCCTTGTTGGTTAATATTTCCTCCCTCCGAGGAAGCAGAGAAGCGTTTCAGAGTGATTTTTCCATGTAGATGTGCAAACAGCCTGGTATTCCTCCTTCTTCCACCCTGCGTGTATATATTCGTGTATGCACCAGGAATACTTGGGAACAAGGGTCCCTACCATTGTCTGGACACGAGCCCCCACACCTGTGACTGGCATCTGTGACCATTGCAGAACAATCACGGTGACGTCGCCGCCTAACAAGCTCAACCTGGCTTTTCTGGAGCATGTGCCTGACACAGTGCTGGAGCCAGTGCACACAGTAGGCGCTCAACTTGGCACCTCACAACCCCATGAGGGTGACCTTACTGTTGTATGTGAGGACCCGAGGGGCGCGAAAGGGTGTCAGGTAGCAATACGAATGGAGGTGGGGTGGGGTGGACATTGTTAAATAGCAAATGTGGGGTGCTGGCGGTGAGGGGAACCCAGCACCCCAGGACATGGGATCCAGGAGCAACCCAACACAACCTCTATGAGCTGGGTGGCCTCAGACAGGGACTCTCATCTCCTTGTACCTTAGCGTGGGGAGGCCAGCCCGGTCCCGCTAAGCCCACAAGTCTGGGGCAAAGGCCGGGTGAAAGAACATGGCGCGAGGCGAGTCTGTTGTTCTTCAGAACTTCAGATGTCACTGTTCTAGCCTGGGAGTTGAGGAGGCACTTAGAGAAGGGAACTGGCATTTACAGAGTGAGTGTTGCTGTGACCTGGCAGGGCTCCAGACACCGTCCCCTGTGTTCTCTCCTCTGAGCCCTGCCATCTCACTGGACAGATGGCAAACCTAGGGGTGTGGAGGTGAAGTGACGTGCTCGAAGATACACAGGAAATGAACAGTGAAAGTGAGGTCTGACTCTCTCTTCCCGAAAGGGGAGGGATGGAAGGAAGTGAGGGAGGGAGGGAACAAGGAAGGGAGGAAGGGAGGAGGCAAAGAAGAAAAGGAGGAGGGAAAGGAGAGAAGAAGGAAAGGAGAGAGGAAGGGAGGGAAGAAGGAAGGAAGGGAAGAAGGGAGGAGGAAGGAAGTAGGGAAAAAGAGAGGGAGGAAGGAAGAGAAGGAAGAGGGGAAAAGCAAGCAACTCCTTAAGGGATAGCTTTCTCAAAAGCATGCAGATATAAGTGGTTTGATCAAATCACCTTGAACAATCTCTGTAGCTGTGGCCACTTTCTTTGTTAAATATTTATTGAGCAAGAGCTTGCTGTAGATACTGTAGTTGTTCAGTTGAGTTTTATTGACTCATCTCCACTCAGGCCTGCTGTGATGAATAGTGCAAATAAACCAAGCAGCAAGTGGAGAACTCTACTCATCCCACAGACAGGTAAATGAAGGCTTTAGAGAAGTTACCGTAATTTGCTCGTGTCCAGGCTCTGCCTCCTCCGTGTTCCAGGACCCAGGTATGTGGTCTACTTGGCTGCTGAGAAGCAAAGAAAACACAGTAGGGGGTGGAATGTGGACTATGTATTGAGAAACACCCAATCACTGATCAAATACGGGTCTTGCTATTGGCACACCTACATTTGGCCTTGACCTTTCTTTAATGAAGCATCCCTTGGGCCAATGCTCTTAGCTGATCTGAGCCCCGATTTCCTTGTCTGAGAAATGAGGATAATCATAAGTGCCTGCCATTTGTAGAGCACACAGCCCTGTCCCGGGCCATAGTAGGTCCTCAGCTGGTGTGCCTTCCTCTTCCCCCACGCTGCCCCTGTCCACATTCTGCGGAGCTGGGACCTTAACACAATTATGTTTCCAGATGAAGCCTCCAAGCTGTTTGGATGACTTTCCTCCACCCCCTTTTACGAAGACAGATTTTTCTGGTTGTTTTGTTTTTCCTTTTCATAAAGTAGCCAAGATAGCAGATCTCATGCAGTCTGGGTTCCGTGATACATTTCCATGCTAATTAATAGCAGCCTCAGTCGGGTGAGTTTTTAGGAAAATAAATTACGTATATTCAGGTGTCTGCTTTTTACCGCCATTAAACTTAACTACCCTGTTTGTGTCTCTTTATTGCTCTTCTTTTATAAAGACCATTAAAAAAAGCTACAATACTTCAGCCAGGGGCCAGGAGGAAGCTGCCTTTTCATATTTCTGATAGCTTCAAATAAAATATGTTCCAGCACTCCCAGCCATATGGCTGGAGAAGGTTGTTTAGAGGGTCCCCTTCCCCACCCTGGATTCTTACAGACATCAATCCTATTTTCCAGTTCCTTTGCTGGATTAAATTTATGAAACACTCAGCCCTCTGGGTGATAAATGTGTTGATTGTGACCATTGCCTCTTTCCAGTTTCCAATTAACATGATTGGTATGGAAAGTGCTCAGACAGCTAGGTCTGGATACTTTGCATCTTGCGGCTCAGTAGCTGAATCAGCAGAGATTTCTGTGACCTCTCCCACTCTCTGGTTGGTTCCCTGCTCACCCACCTTTTAGAGCGTTTAACAATAGCTTCATATTAGTTCCATCCATTGGAGGGGGAGGAGAGACTGGATTTAAAATCTGCAGATGCAACTTGTAATTTTTCTTTAAGAAAATCCATTGAGTACAAGTAATTTTCTGTGACATTTTTATACTATGGGCAGCGTCCTATTTGCATAGGAAAATAGACCGAGCTTGTAATCAGGTGGTATTACAAGTGATTGCACGACGCTTTATACAAATGCTAAGTGACGCGGCAAAGGTAGAGAGTAATGAAGAAATGGAAGGACTCCAGAGTGATCCTGAAGGGCTGATTGCCTTTAACATTTGCATTATTCTAATAGCCCAGATCCAAGTCCCAAGAAAAGGGTAGAGGATCTTAAACAGGGGCCTGGGCCCCTCCTCTTCCCCTCCTCCTTCTTTTCCTCCTCCTCCTTTCCCATAAACACTTGGCCATCACTGTCATCCTCTCAGGCCCCAGAGGTCACTTTGGCACTGTGAAGAGAATCAGGTACAGATTTGGAGATTCCAGGTACAAGCTTGACTCCATTCTTGACCTTATTGTTTTGGGTGGAGGGGCTCTTCTCCCTCATTTCTAATTCTGGCATCTACAAAAAAGAGAAAAAAAGCCCCAAAGTTTCTACCTCTCCCAAGTATGGGATGAAATGATGCAAGCGGAGCTGCTGACCCGGACAGGTGTAGCCATATCATTGCTAATTGCCGAGACGCCAGCCCAGCTGCTTGGGTTCGAGTCACAGCCCCAACCCCTCCTGGCTGTGTAGCCTTGGAAAAATTATATAATTTCTTCTGCCTCTGTTTCTTCATCTATTAAATGAAAATGCAAGTCATAGAATATATTTTATTATTGTGAGCTTAAGTGATGCATTGTGTCAGGGGCTTAAGCCGTGCCATGCCATGAAAATGTAATTAGGACCTAAAACATTTATCAATAGCCCGTTATTACTTCCTCTAATTGATGTTTGATGAGCATCTCCTATGTGTCAAGTGCCCTCCTAGGTACTCGTCATGCCCCCAAGATGAATTAGAGCCTTGAGATTCAGCTCAAGCAAGACACTCAAAGGGGAGCCTTCTGTGTGCTTAATCTCTGACTATGTTAGATCCCCTGTAATGACTTCCTGTAAAACCAGGGCTGCTTCTTTTCAGCACCTGTCACCGTGAGATGTTTCCTCTGTGTGCTAATTCAATTACTCTTCCACCCGCTAAGCCATCAGCCCCCAGAGAATAGGAATTCTGTCTGTTTTGGCTCAATCACCAATGTTTAGTACAAGGCATGGTGCATGCTGAGAGCTCAGTCGTTATTTGTTGAATGTGGAGTGGAGGAAGAGCCTCCTCCTTGGAAGCCCTTGCATTTTGGCAGAGGTGTCAAACATGTCAAACTCCATGATAAAGTCATGTGGAAAAAAGTGTTGGAGAAACTCAAAGGGCTAAGGACTCCACTCTGGCCATGGAGGAAATCTTCCCAGATGCAGAGACTTGAAGGGTGAGTAGGAGTTCTTCCAGCTAAAATGGGGAAGGCTGGCATCCCAGGCAGATGAGAGTCTGTGTGCTAAGGTGTAAAGACATGAAAGTGTGTTGGGGATAAGTGGCATGGCTGAAGCTCAGGGGAGCATGGAACAAAATCTGGTGTAAACACTCTTGTCTCTTAAGCATATAGCTCAATGTCTCGTATGTGTTTGTTGCCCAATATTTTTTCGTGAATATCCAATGAAAGGGCCATGCTCCTATGCAAGGAGAATACAAAGTACTTGGCTATGAATAGATAGATACAAGGTTGGTATATTATTTAAGATACAGATTCTTTAAGATTGGTTGGTATATTATTGGTTGGTATATTGGTTGGTATATTAAGTTGGTATATTATTTAAGATACAGGCTGCGGTAAGAAAGACCAAATAGAACAGTTGTTTGCATTAGAGAGACATTTACTTTTGTCTCCTACAACCACCTGAACATGAAGAGGATAGGGCTGATCCAGCAGCTCCGTGGCCCTGAGGACCCAGGCTTCTTTAATCTTGTTGTTCTGCCTCAGTTTCTCTGAGTCCAAGATGGCCGGTCTCCAAAATGGTTGCTCCAGCTCTCACCATACTAACCCCATACGCCATTGGATGAGGAAGAGAAGGAGCTTCTCCTCCCAGTGGCCAGGAGCTAGCTTTGTGAGAGGTGGAGAAAGATAGTCTTAAATTTTGTGATGATTAATCTTATGTGTCAAGTTGGTGGGGCCACAGAACGCCTAGAAATGTGATGAGTCCTTATTTCTGGGTGTGTCTGTGATGATGTTTCTGGAAGAGATTAATATTTGCATCAGTGAACGGAGTAAAGCAGTTGTTCTTTCCAGTGTGAGTGGGCATCACCCAATCCAATGAGAACCTGAAGAGAATAAAAAGGTGGAGGAAGGTTGGATCCATTCTTGCTCATTGTCTGACTACTTAAGCTAGGATATTGAACTCCAGTCCTTGAGGCTCCTGGTCCTTAGGCCTTTAGCACGAGATTGGAATCCAGACCCTCAGCTCCCCTGGATCTCCAGCCTGTAGATGGCAGATCATGGGGCTTCTCAACCTTTTTGATTGTATGGGCCGATACCTTATGATCAACCTCTTTCTAGATCTCTCTCCCTCTCTCCCCCCTCTATCATCTATCTTCTTTTTTATTTGTATTTTTTTCATTTTCTTTTTCTTAAATTTTTATTTATTTTTTTTATTAACATATAATGTATTATTTGCCCCAGGGTACATGTCTGTGAATCATCAGGCTTACACATTTCACAGCACTTACCATAGCACATACCCTCCCCAATGTCCATAACCCATTTATCTTCTTTTTTAAAAAAGATTTTATTTATTTATTTATTTATTTGAGAGAGACAGAGAGAGCATGAGCGGAGAGAGGGAAAACAGACTCCCTGCTGAGCGAGGAGCCTGATTCGGGGTTCATCGCAGAACCCTCAGATCATGACCTGAGCCGAAGGCAGACACTCAGCCAACTGAGTCACCCAGGAGCCCCTTCTGTTTATCTTCTTTTTTTCCCCCCAAATTCTTTTATTTTATTTTGTCAGTGTTACAAGATTCATTGTTCATGTACCACACCCAGTGCTCCATGCAATAAGTGCCTGGTGGTGGTACTGAGGAGGGCACGTATTGCATGTATCTCTTTGTCTTCTATCAATCATCTCCTGTGGGTTCTGTTTCTCTGGAGAACCTTACTACAACAAGCTGGAGAGCATGGGACCAGCCAAAGTTTTAACTACTATAGAGGAAATAGAATCACACGTTGATGTGACACTTAGACTCTGCTCAGTCAGCTTCCATGCATGTCAGGAGCCTGCTAAGATGGGAATTATGATGAGACAGCCGGGCTCCCGGGAGGCTCAGATTCAACGCCCATCCTTCTCTGAATGTGCAGTCAGACTTACTTCAGTGAAAGAGAGAGCTTCCTAGAGAAAAGCGTCAGTGCATCTTAAACCTGCTAATGTGAGAAAGTACTCTGATACACATATATCACTTATGAGAGGTGTTAGGAATCATCCACTACTAGTACAATATAAATGTTTAGAATGAGCATTTCCTGTGAATTTGAATTCCAACGCTTGCATTATGAATACGCTTTATAGTGTAGGAGAGAAATGGGTAGGTTTATAATTAGCTCAGCATGATTTAGGGACCATAGTGACATGGGGGTCACAGTCTGCCTTCTCTAAAGCAGAGTCTGCGAGCTTGTTATGCTCGAGATGCCTTTCATAATTCATGTCACGTGGGGGTTGGGTGACGTTGGGAACCACAGAAAAATTAAAGAATTGCAGAGTCTGTGAAGGAAAGGAATTCACTGAATTCTTTTTTTCTCTAGAATGAGACCAGTGACACTCCTAAAAAGAACCGGAGAACCTCAGACCAGGGGCTTTGACAGTGACAATTCTGTGAGGTTCCACATCTTTTTTCAAATTATTCATCAGCACATTTTCACTCCCTCCCACCTTTGGAGTGGATTGGACTCTCCTGCCTCACTAACTTTTGCTTAGATAATAGAAACGGAACAGATTCCATAAGAGCAAATAATGCAAATACTCTGTAAATTGCTGGCAGAGTTTGGCTGGGCTCCTGGACTCTAGTGATTTGCCTTAACAAGTGTGTGCCTGGGAAGCTCCTGTCCCTTCAACCTGGGTCCCATGATAAGGACAGATGGAGCAGACCTAAACCCAGCTGCAGTCTGGAGCCAAGCCTGCTGCCTGAAGCAGGTCTGCCCAGCAGAGACCAGCCCACATGAGCCAAACTCATGTTTGGCTTGCAGATCCATGAGCACAGGAACAGAAGTGTTCCTAAGCTATTGAGTTCCAGATCATTTTCTTATGTAATGTCGATGTGGGGATAGCTCACAAATACTGACTTTTATTTGAGACTATTTTTATTCTAATTTTTATTTGACACTGTTTTCCCATGTGCATCACAAATGAAAGGTATATGGTTTCCCATGCGTGCTACAGTCCACTGAAGATCAGCAGTAGGTATGGTGTGAGGAAGGGCTCTGTTCCACATAGTCCCTCATGGACTCACTATCCTTCCATCTCGTGGGTCTCTCATGGTGCCACCCTTCTCTAAATCCTATGCATCTGTCAGCAGATGAGTGAAGAGAGGCTTATGGGCTCTATACACATTCTGTTGGCCAAAGGTCAGTCTGTGGCTTATCTAACTGCAAGGGATACTGGAAAATATAGTCTAGCTTTGTTTCCAGGAGGAACAAAAATTTGTTTGAAGGACAATTAGCTGGTCTCTCTCATACGGAGAGTAGAATGAGTGGATGAATTCCCCATGATTGCATGAAAAAACTGACAGGGAAGCAAACAGAGCAAAAGTGAGGGGGGGCTGGAGGGACCGCAGAGGACACATCGTGTGGAACAGGAAGTTCCAGAAGATGAGGCAGGAGCAGAAACAGATCAGGCTCAGGTCCAGACCATGGAGGACTTCGAAATTCACGTACCTGGATGCACATTAATTTCCTCTGTGGTTTTAGAGAGCCGTGGACGTGTCTTGGCAGGACATGGACGCCTCAGATCTGCAGTCAGGAAAGCTCCCAGTGGAGGCATCGGGCAGGGTGGCTGGAAGCATGGGCCTCTTGGGAGAGGTCAGGGAGATTATCACCATGGTTTGGCGAGGCTCCAGGCCTTAACTGGAATTCCGGTTGTTGAGCAAGGGAGAGACCTAATACCAGAAAACTTGGGGAAAAACAAACTTTGAGCAGTGATCAAGAAACAAGTCTGTGGGTAGGATTCAGGAAGCAAGAATCAGAAAATTAGAAGGAAAAACTAGGAGAGTTTAGTGCCATAACTAGGTGCTCAGAAAGGGAGGACTCATCTCCGAATAAAGCAGAGAAACCCATGTACCTGCCTCATGGTGAGTGCTCATTGCTATGAGGCCCTCCTCAGCTGTGATGTGCTTCTGTTTCTTTCCCAATTCAGATGCCAAGTGTGGCTTCATCAGACCCTTTGAACAAGAAGGGACCTTGAGGTCATCTAGACGTGGGTGTCTCAAACGTCAGCATGCATCAGAATCCCTTGGAATCTTGTTAAAGCACAGACTGAGGGCACCCAACCAGTACTTGCTGATTCAGTGGACCCGGGAAGGGCTGGAGAATGTGCATATCTAACAAGCTCCGAGCGAATCTGATCCTATCCAGCCACAGACAACACTCTGATAACACTAGAGTAGAGAGAACCACTCCTTGTGTAGCCTAGAAAGCCCTGGTTTGGAGAAGGGGAAAGACCAGGTATTTCTCCAACCCCGCTACCTTATGGTCCCCCTGAGTGTACATCAGAAATCGCTGGTGTTCATCTCAGTCTTTACGTGCATCTCCCAGAGCACGTGCCCACTCTCCCGAGCCCAGTCCCTGCACGTCCTTGTGCTGGATAGCTACAAGTTTAATTGACTAACCACCAGCCAGATGAGGGAGTAAAGAGAGGGGCTTAAGTAGGATCAGAACACCTTTCTGTTATCATTAAAGAGGAAAATTGGCTTGGAGCAGGGGGATAAAAAAAACCTATGGCTGCAATCCTGCCTAATCTCTCCCCTTCATTCAGCTCTAGAGTCACCCCCAGGGACTCTTTCCCTGCCGAGTGACCATTGCACAACCAGCCCTGCCTGGGCGATCTCCCCCCACTCCTGCCACTTCTGCCATAGATTCTCTATCAGAGGAGGGGTTGCCTGTGTTGTAAGGGTCAAGTTAATGCCTGTGAGTAGCCTGAGGGTAAAGCAAAGTCGTGCCGTTGTTCTGTCTTCTGCAGTCAGCATAATGCAAGACTTTCAGTGTACTGGTCAGTATCCAGCGGGGAACAGAGAATCAGCTCAACAGTGGGGGCCATGCTTAATCTAATGCAGGGAACTAATTACACACGTGTTGGAAGAGCAGAAACCAGAGAATGGTGGGGCAATCCAGAGACTAATAAATACAGAAAGCTTCTACCACCCCTCTGGCAGCGCTGCTGAAGGCCCATAGCTGGCACTGTGCAAGAAAGTCGGATCATTGGAAGAGGGGCCTCTCAAGGATTCAGCCAGAGCTGAGCATGTGAGAGTGCCTGGAGGAGTGAAACCTCCAGAAGGTAGCTGAGGGTCTGGAGAACAGAGTCCCTTTGCAGGTTCTGGAATGACCAGGAGAGAGATGGCACTAGAGCAAGGGACGAAGGTAAGAGCCAGAAGAGGGAAAGAGCCAGAAGCACTGATGAGAGTTTGCCAGAAGCAGAGTTGGAAAGGCTTCTCCCACTGTCCCAGCCTGGGGTCTCTAGACGCAGATCCTGACACAGGGGGTTGTGTGCAAGTCATCCACCAAGAGAGCCTCCCAGGAGAAATCCATATGGCTGGGGGAGCCTAATACAGAAAGGCAGGGATCTAAGCCGGGATAGGTTCTTGGGTAAGGACTAACTTCAGCCACATACTGCAGGGAGCTTTGGGGTACAAAGTGCCTCTCAATGTTTGTCCTGCTTTGAGGCATGGAGATGGGCTTTTGTACACCCCATGTGAGTCAGGGGTTGGATTAGCGTTCCAGAGGGCTGAATAACTCTGAGCCAATTCCAGATGCGATAGGGGGCAGTCCCACAGAGAAGATGGTAAGCATGAGCCTTTAGCAGCAACACACTCAGAAGCTGGGAGGTGGGCACCCCAAACTTAAAATTCCCCCAGGGATCTGAATGGGGCACCAATAAGTGTGTCTGCACCACACTTCCTAACGTTCCTAATGCTAACATGATTTTTTATTGGTTGAATTTAAATCATAGAGTTAAACATGGAGGGTTCATTTGCAGAGAAAGGGCGGGAGGAGGTTGAACCTGAGAACAAACAAGCAAATGACAGGTATTAAGTGCTCAATAACATCTGCTAAGCTGAATTATACTTCCCCACACCTTCTAGACTTCTTGGTGCTTTGCAAAAATTGAATCTGTCAACAGCAGTTGAAGATTTACCATTACTAAGGAAATAGTTTTCAGTAGAAAATTATCATTTGCCTAAGAGTGCATGACAGATACTGATTTTACGTCAAACATAATACAATTTACTCATGGACCTAAAAGGATTTAAGGGGAAGTGTAGATTCAAACTCCAGTTGGTTGGGGTTGACTCACCACTGTCCCCCTTTCTAAAGCATCGAACCAAAAATATTTGAGAGCTATTTTTTTCCTCTAGATATAGAAAATGCATTTTCAAGAAAAGTCCAAAGTCAGCTGAGATACGAGTATTGTGCCGACTTTGAGTTAAAAGTCTAGAATTGTGGTGCTGATTTATGGTATGGCTTTACTATCTTACAAATTTGTTTTATGAGTTCTTTCTAGAATTAGCTGTGTGGTCCACCATATAATGTCTCGGGGATCTCACTGCATGGCCTGCCAGCTAGTTGTTCTCATGTAATTATATGGAATATTTGCTCGACATCTCACATCTTTCAGAAAACATTAGTTGATGGAAGTTATCTGGTGTCCAGAAAACTTTGGAATTCATGAGATGAAAAAGTAAAACTTTTTTTTTTTAAAGATTTTTTATTTATTTGACACACAGAGAGAGAGATCACAAGTAGGCGGAGAGGCAGGAAGAGAGAGGAGGAAGCAGGCTCCCCGCCAAGCACAGACCCCATGTGGGGCTCGATCCCAGGACCCTGAGACCATGACCCGAGCCAAAGGCAGAGGCTTTAACCCACTGAGCCACCCAGGTGCCCCAAAGTAAAACTTTTTTAAAGAGAACGAAAAGAGAGACGTGTTATAGCACTTTTAAATGCCAGGCATAGTGCTAGGTTTCACCCTGCTATCTGCTCATCTTCTTTCCATAACATTTCTTCAAGTTTATGTATGTGTGATGCAGAGAACAAGACAGACTCAGAAAGATCAGGTAGCTCCCCCAAAGCCACACAATGAGAGGTGACAAAACCAGGATTTGAACTTGGATCTCACTGATTCTGTAGCCCGTGACAACAAAGACCTAATAACAGTAACATTAATAATTAACATCTGTGATTTGGAACTTTGTACATTCGTCAACCTTTGCTTGAATGCCTACCTGACCCCACTCTCATCTGTTAGACCTCAGATAAGATGTCACCTTTCTGGAAAGATTTCCATATGATGCCCAAGTCTTTGAAAGGTGCTCCTCTTATGTGCTCCTAGAATACACTGTGCTTCTCTAGTAAGAATTCTTGTAGCTTATATCACTGCGTTCTCATTGACTTCATCTCTCCGGGTGCCCTGTGAGAAGAGGAGCGTTCTTCATTCTGTCTATACTAGTTTCTACACCAGTACCTAGCACAGTTCCTGTCCCACCCTAAGCATAGTTCCTGCTCAAATAAGTGGATTAGTGTGTGCCAGGCAGTGTCTATCATTGTTACATTTCTTACTATAAAAGGCCACTGGAGAAAAGTATACATAGGGCACCCAGGACAGGAAGTTTCCTACTGAATGCTAATTCCCTCCCCTTCTCCACCGTCCAGTTTCTCTACCCTGCCTCTCTAAGGAAATAAACACACACACACACACACAAACACACACAGTTACTTTAATCGACTAACCTTATTCTTTTCCTCTTTGCAAATCTTTTATTTTAATTCCCTAATATTGGGATTTATCAATAAGTCTCATATTTACCAAGTACTGAGAAGAACTCAGCCCCACAGAGGGTAGGTTCGGTGAAGTAACATAGTTTCCATCCCTGCAAAGGGTGTGCTATCTGGCTGTGGGGTTTATATCAGTGCATATTTAAATACAGTGAGTAAAGCAGCCAGTAATTCCTTAATAGATGCCCTCACTTCTACAGATATTTATTAAATGCTTTTCTTGTGTCTGGCCCTGTGCTCACTCCTTCCCTCCTTGAGAGATTCCAAGCTTCTGCTTAGGGCTCTAATGACTACTTTGCTTATAAACCTATAAACTGATACTTGAACTAAACCACATGCCCGCAGAATAACCAGAGTGAATTGTTTAATCCCCAGAGGCCTCTGTTCTCGGAAGAAAGGGAGATGTCGGGATGTAATGTTAATAGGGCTATTGAGAGGATAGCACGTACAGTACTTAGAACAGTGCCTGGAGTAGAATAAATCATCATTAAAAAGTATTGACAACCATCTTCATTATCATTACGTTATATTATCTTATTTAATTCTCACCGTTAGGGAAGGTGTTGAGGCAGAGAGATGCTTGTTACTGTGTTCCTTACATTAACATGGAAACTGAGTTTTCTGTTGGGTTTACCAGGAGGAAACAGTTTTAGAAAAACAATTGTTTCCTCTGTCTACTCCCAGAGCATGCTAAGATACAGCTCTCACACAGTCTTTTTTTGATGGTTTTGCTCATTTAAGTAATAACATAAATATCCTGTTTTATTATTTCAAAATCCACGTTTTTTTTTCTTTATTGGTTAAAAATCCATAATGGAGGAAGGGTATGATTAATCATTAGTTCTTCAAACTGTTATCTCATTTTTCTCTATTTCACAAATGAATAAAGTGAGGCTTAAAGAAATTGGGTCACTTCAAGAGAAGTGCGGAGCTAGAATTTCAACCTGGTCTCACCCAACTCCATGTCCTTTCTTTCACTCCCTCTGTACCTGTCGGCCAAGGGACCCAGACAATGTGAGGACAGGTCATTTGTAAGTAAGCTCCATATACACAACTCAAATTCAGAAGGAAGCTTTGATTCATTTATTCAAAAGTAATGTCATCAACAAAAAAACAGCTTTATTATATGTAAGAAAATATTAAGCTAATAACCAGATTTTTTTTTTTAAAGCAATAAGTTAGAACACACACAGGGGATTTCAGTTCCTGGTAGGACACACAAAGAGCTTCAAAGTTGTCACTCCCATCCTCACAACATGGTAAAGGCCAAACAAACTGAAAACCAACAACTCTTCTTAGATTCGCCAGAGAATTGAGGTCCCAGGGCAATCTTCTGCTACCAAAATTAGGGAAATCAAAAGGTTGATACAGAGAATCATAGTTTACTGTGAGCAGAAGCCCACAGGAGGAGCCAGTATCATTGGGGATACATTAAACTGTGTTTGATGGTTTGCTGGAGACTCAGTATGGACAGCTTGACAGAAAACCCAGGATGGGGGCACTCTTAGCAGGGACCCACACTTTAATAAGCTTTACTTCCAAGAATCTCATTACATTCTCAGAGTGAATTTTGGAGAAGAATCCCCTCATGCTTCCAGCAGAGGGAAAGGAAAAGTAAAGATTTTGAAATATACCCAGAGCTTTCTGTTATCCTTACTAAAGTTATCCTTAAGGGAAACTATTTATTCAGTGTTTAACTCAGTAGAATTTTATTAAAGTCTAACTGACCTATTTAACATAGTACTGGAATTTCTAGCCAGAGCGATTAGACAAGAAAAAGAAATGAAAGTCATCCCAATAGGAAAGGAAGAAGTAAAATTATTTCTGCTCATATATAATATGATCTTATATGTAGAAATCCCTAAATATTTCACAGAAATCCTACTAGAACTAATAAATTAATTCTGCAAAGTAGCAAGATACAAACTTAAGACACACAAATTAGTTGCATTTCTATACCATAACAATAAACAACCAGAAAAGGAAATTGAAAAAACAATTCCAATTACAATAGCACCCAAAAGACTAAAGCACTTAGAAATTAACTTAACCAAGGAGGCAAAAGACTTATATGATGAAAATTATTTAAAACATTGCTGAAAGAAGTTAAAGAAGACATAAACAAATGGAATCACATCTTGTTCATGGACTAGAAAATTTAATAATGTTAACATGTGTATTACTACCCAAAGAGATCTACAGATTCAATGTAACATCTATCAAAATGCAATTACTTTTTTATGGAAACAGAAAAACCCATACTAAAATTCATATGAAATTTCAAGGGGCCACAAATAGCCAAAGCAATCTTAAAAAAGAACAAATCTGCAGAACTTACATTTCTTTATTTCTTTATTTTAAAACTTACTGCAAAGCTATAGTAATCACAAAAGTGTGATATTGGCATAAAGACAGACACATAGGCCATTGAGAAATAATAAAGATCACAGAAATAAACCATCATATGTATGGTGAAATGAATTTTGATAAGGCTACCAAGATTATTCAATGGAGAAAGAAATGTCTTTTCAACGATGACGTTGGGAAAACTGCATATGCACATAGCAAAGAACAAAGTTAGATGCTTAGCTAAAATTATATACAAAAATTAACTCAAAATGAATCAAGACCTAAGTACAAGACCTAAAACTATAAAATTATTATTAAGCTTTAAGAAAACATGGGGAAATTGCTTCAGTACATTGGATTTTACAATGATTTCCTAGATATGACACCAAAGTCATAGGAACCAGAAGGAAAAAAATTTAACCTCCTGAAAAATTTTTAGAATAATGCACCAAAAGATAATATCAACAGAATAAAAAGAAAACCCACAGAGTAGACAATATATTTGCAAATCATGCATCGATAATGGATTAAAATCAATCCAGAATATATAAAGAACACCTAAAACTCAACAACAACAACAAATGAATAACCTGATTTGAAAATGACCAAAAGACTTTAATAGATTCTTCTCCAAAGAAGATACACAAGTGGGCTATAAGTACATGAAAAGATGCTCAAAATTAGTAATCATTAAGAAAATACAATTTTGAAATATAATGAGATACCACTTTATTTAGATGGGTGCTATCAAAATAACAGAAAATAACAAGTGTTGGTGAAGATATGGAGAAATTGGAAGCTTTGTGCCCTGGTGGTAGGAATGAAAAATGGTGCAGTCACTGTGGAAAACAGTATGGAAGTTTCCTCAAAAAAATTAAAAGTAGAATAACCGTATGATCCAACAATTTCACCTCTGGGTATATATATCGAAGAACTGAAAGCCAAGGCTCAATCCTATATTTACACACCCATGTTCATAGCAACATTATTCATAGTAGCCAAAAAGTAGAAGCAAACCAAGTGTCCATTGACAGATGAATGGATAAACAGAATGTGGTATATGCATACAGTGGAATATTATTCATCCTTAAAAAGGAAAGAAACTCTGACAGATGCCACAATATGGATGAGGCATGAGGACATGATAGTAAGTAAATCATGTTAGTCACAAAAAGACAAATACTATATGATTCCATTTATATGAGGTATTTAGAGTAACCAAAATCATAGCCATGGAAGGTAGAATGGCAGTTGTCAGAGGAAGGGGGAATTATTGTTTAGTTGGTATAGAATTTAACTGGTATGGAATTGGTACAGAATTGGTTGGTAAAGAAATCAGTTTTATGAAATGAAAAGAACTCTGGGAATGGTTTGTGGTAATGTTGCACAACATTTTGAATCTACTTAAAAATGGGTAAGAAAGTAGATTTTCTGTTATGTACAGTTTACCACAAGAAAAAATGGCAGCGGGAGGGTGAGAGGTAAGAGGGTTTTGGAGGGGCGGGGTGGGGGGTTGGGCGAGCCTGGTGGTAGGTATTGAGGAGGGCACACATTACATGGAACACTGGGTGTGGTGCATGAACAATTAACCTTGTAACACCAAAAAAATAAAATAAACATATTTGGGGAAAAAAAAAAGAAGAAGCCAGAGGGAAATAAGTCCACTTTATCTACAGAGGAACAAGATCAGAAATCAAGCAAGCAAGAGGAGAGTGAAGCTAAATATTTGCAGTGTTAAAAGAAAAAAAAGAAAAACAACAACAACAACATCCTAGAATTCTCTCTAAAACAAAATCACCCTTCAAAGCAAAGGAAAAATTAAAGACTCTCTCAGGAAAAAATTCAGGTGATTCGTGGGCAGGAGGTCTGTCTTGCAAAAAATCTTGAAAAAAGTTTTTCAAAGAGAGGAAAATGATGTAGCTCAGAAGCTAGAATCTGCATAAAGAGGAGAACATCAGAGAAATAAATGGAGGGTGTATTGGTTTTTAGGACTCCTATAGCAAAGTACACAGACTGGGCGACCTAACAGAAATTTATTTTCTCGTAGTTCCGGAGGCTAGACATCTGACCTCAAGCTGTCATCAAGGTTATTTCTGCAGAGATTACTTCTCTTTAGTTTGTAGATGCCTGTCTTCTCCCTGTGTCTTCACATCTTACCTCTGCATTCTTGTGTGTGTATACATATGTGTCCTAATTTCCTCTTCTTATAAGGACGCCGGTCTTATTGGATTAAGGTTGACCCAGCGACCTCGTTTTAGCACAATTACCTCTTTCCTCAAATATAATCACATTCTAAGTTACTGTGGGTTAGGACTTTAACATGTGAATTTTGAAGAGACGCAGTTCAGTTCATAAGAGAAGCTAAGATAAAATCTTTTATTTTTTTTTCTTTATTGATGTAGTCCATAACAGTTTGAACAGTTTGTTCAAAATAATAATAGTGACAATGTGTTGGGTGATTGTAGCTTCTATACAAATGAAATTAAGGGCAGCAATGAAATAAGGTAAAGAGTGAGAGCTTGGGAATACTCTGAGTACCTGTACTACCCGTAAACTGGGATAGTGTAATTTGTGACACACATGTGCCAATCAACTGCATTCGTGAACACTACCACCCATTTCCGCCAGAACGTGTCGAAATATGACCAGTTTCCAGGTATGCCTTGATAACTGTTAAAAAGCTCTTCTTTATCATCCCTGCCTCTTATATTGAATCTTTTACCTGATGTTTGGTCCTGGTGGCCAGGTGGGGCTCGGATTCAAGGTAGGGTGACCAATTCATCTCAAGTTGCCTCGGTTTTCCTGGTTTTAGCACTGAAAGTCCCTCATCCTGAGAAAACTCACAGTTCTAGGAAATCTTACTATAAAGCCGGCCACTCTGTTTCTGAGCAAGCTGCAGATGCAGAGAGCCTGTTGGTGGCACAGGGTTTAACCTTTGGATCATCTTGGAAATGATCCACAAGGGTACAGGGCAGCATTGTCTGAGGTCCAGGCTCAGACCTCTGGAAGTCTACTGAGAACTGATAGTATGGGCAGCCATAGTTGACTCCCTTATTGCTAAAAGCCAACTTTATAGTAAGTGACAAAGCTCATTATAATAAAACTTGTTATTTAATATAACTTATTATAATACAATTTTATTATGAAAATAGAAGAAAGCTGACACAAAAATATTGTTGGGCAGAAAAGACAAAGTTAAAAAGTTCTTAAGGATCGTAGCAAAATTTACCAAAGGAAGAACATATCCTTGGAAATCACAAAATCCATGGGTTATAATGAGGTTTAAATATTTGAGCAGAAGCTTAAGCAAGTGAATGGACTCATTCAAGAAAATGAAGGGGAACCTCACAGGAAAGACTTCTAGAGGGGAGAGACCTTTCAGAGATAGCAGAGAAATTTCCTGAGCAGATGAAAGCAGGAGTCTTGTCCCTGAAGTGCTGGACGACTGGACGACTATAGAAAATTAGCTTTAGGCCAAAGAAGAAATGGAAAAATTCCTCACTTCTTTGTAAAGCCAATTGATTGCCCTTTATAACAGAACTCCTAATAGGTGGTTGACAGTTTAGGGTTAGTGAGACTGGTCAAAGAAACCACAATGAATTTAGAAATGAAAATGCACAGAGCAGACCAAAATTCCCTGAAGCAGATACTAAATTTGAGCTTCTGTAAAAATGTCTTCAAGACCTTGGCAGAGACTGGCAATTCTGGGTTATCAGTTTTCAGATCTCCAAGGCTGGAGGTATGTTCAGCTGGGAAGGTTCAGGGATCTGGGGTCCCAGATGAGTTAAGTGTACCTGATGTCACTCCCACAGCAAGCAGATCCCAGAATGAAGGGTCCCCCCATCAGGCTAACCAGACCTCAGGATAGCTCGTCCTCCTCAAGGGCAAACCAGCATCATCTCTTGTTCCTGAGTGTGGTTCTCTCTCCAGATCAGCAGGACTCCTGTCTTTTGATGCACTCCCTTTTCCTGGTGCAAATGGTCCAACATCCTGAAGAATAACATTAATGATGCCTTTGGTGGGGCGCCCGGGTGACTCAGTCTGGGAAGTGGCTGCCTTTGGCTCAGGTCATGATCTCAGGGTCCTGGGATCAAGCTCCACAGCAGGCTCCCTATTCAGCAGGAAGTCTGCTTCTCGCTCTCCCTCTGCCGCTCCCCCTACTTGTGCTCTCCCTCCCTCTCTCTCTCTGTCAAATATACAAAAACCTTAAAAACATGATGCCTTTGGTGATTTAGTTTCTCCCTCTGTGTCTCTCACACTTGAAAGTGATGCAGCTGGCCCAAACTTTGGTCCTCCACTTCATGACGCAACAACAACAAAACCCCAAATGATCCAATGAAAAAATGGGCAAAAAACCTGAGTAAATGTATTGAATAAGTCTCCAAAGGAGATACGCAAATGGCCGATTAAGTATATGAAAAGATGCTCACCATCACTAATCATTAGGGAAATGCAAATCAAAACCATAGTGAGATACCACTTGGAATGCCTTTTGTCAAAAAAATCAGAAAACAGCCAGCATTGGTGAGGATATAGAGAAAATTAGAAGTTTTGTGCACTGCCGATGAGGAGGCAAAATGGTACAGCTGCTATGGAAAACAGTATAGAAGTTTTTGTGGTTTTTTTTGAAAAGGAATGATATTACCATGCAATCCAGAAATTCTACTTATGGATTTATGCCCCAAAATGTTGAAGCAAGGAATCTGATATTTATACACCCCTGGTCATGGCGGCATCATTCACAGTAGCCAAAAGGTGGAAGCAGGCCCTGTGTCCATGGACAGATGAGTGGATAATCGAAATATAGTATATACATACAATGGAATATTATTCAGCCTACAAAGGACGAAAATTCTGATACACACAACAGCATGGATGCATCTTGAGAACTAAGGGAAATAAGTCAGTCACAAAAGGATAAATATGATTCCACTTAGATGAGGAACCGAGGAGAAATCAGAGTCGGAGAGAGAAGGCAGATCGTGTATTTCAGAATCGGAGAGAGGGAAGAATGGGGAGTTCTCTTTTAGTGGGGACAGAGTTTCACTTTGGGAAGATGAAAAAAGTTCTACAATTGGATGGATGTACAGCAATGTGGTTGTGCTTAATGCCACTGAGCTATATGCTGAAAAATATCAAAAATGTTAACCTTCGGGGTGCCTGGGTGGCTCAATCGGTTAAAATCTGCCTTCGGTTCAGGTCATGATCTCAGGGTCCTGGGATCGAGTCCCACATTGGGTTTTCTGCTCTGTGGGGAGCCTGCTTCTGTCTCTCCCTCTCCCTCTGTATTCTCTCTCTTTCTCTCTCAAATAATAAATAAAATCTTTTTTTTAAAAAAAAGAAGCATTCATTAAAAACAACAATAATAATAAAATAAAATGTTGAACTTTGTTGTGTGTATCCAGCACAATAAAAAATAAAATACGCAATACGTGGTTCTTAGGAAGTTGCCATGATGACCATTTTTTTTCTTTTTTTGCAGAAAAAGGAACTCTCGTATCCTATCTTGACATGGTGATTGCAAAGACTTTCAGACAATCAGTTGATTTTCAAAGCTCAAATAAGCTAAGCTTCGCAAAAATAGTTTTATCACCTCTGCCCACTGCTTTAGACACTGTCTCCCTTGATGGTCCTTTAAATATGCATTAATGTAATAAAATGAGGCATTGCTCCTTCACGCATTCTCACGGTGGGATTGGAGTGTGAAGGTGAAGTGGATTATAATCAAACCTGCTTGGATTGCCACAGCTGCCTGGCGCCTGGGTTGATTACAGACTTCGGATGCAGTGCTCCTCGGCGAAATAAGGTGAGCGGATGGCAGGAGCTCAGGGAAGACGAGCTCACCTGGAATTTGTGACTGTGGCCAGTTTTCATCATGATTAATGGTCACTGACCCCTGCCCATTTCAGCCCAGGCCTATCTCCCCACGCAGTCGAGAGCCAGCCTCAACATTACAGGGGTTAATCTGGTCATGACAGCCTCAGCACAGGCCCGGAGGGGTCCCCCCACCTGCTGGCACGCCCCCCTCCGCCATGATGCTTCCGGCTAAACAGGTGAGAGGCATGGCGGCCGGCTGGCTGAGGTCGGGACCCGGCTGGGTGCCCCAGGTGGAGGCGGTTTACCTGGCCGTGTGGAGGAGGGGCAGGCCGAGGCTTTGGGAGCCTGGGAAGAAGCCACCTCTTGTTCTGAGAACGGCAGGCGCGTTACTGGATTTCTCTTCATTGTGGCCCCCTCTTTTGCAAAATGGGGGTAAGACTAACTGGCCTGGCGCTCCTGTTTTCAGGATTCCACGCGACAATGGGCCTCACTCGTCTGACTCACCGGAGGTGGAGGTGAGTCTTCCCTGAATCTCATCTCTGTTGTTGAAGAGGATGCTCCCAGGAAAGTGCTTTGGTTCTTGCCTTAGCAGGTTCGCGTGAGGTGCTCCAAATGCCTGCAGTGCCCTCCCGCTACTTCTGGAACTACTGTCAACCTTGCACTCTGCCACCCAGATGTCATGCACTGTGTCTTTGTGGAAGGCCACTGCCCCTCTTCTTCTTACAGAGACAAACGGTGCTAAATACCCTTCCCTCCTGTGCTTGGCTTCTGTGTCCTGGTCCTACTCCCTTTGTCAGCCTTCCCTTCTTGGATGGTTGCTGGGAGTTTCTCTGACTCCTCTGCTAGTCACTGCTCTGTCTCAGGAATCCAACAATTTTTTGGTAGAAGTCTGGAGAGTAAATAATTGTAGATTTTGAGGCTCTCCAGGGTAGCTGTTTCATTGTGCAGTTGTTTCGCAAACAGCCCCGTGCGGTAGGCAAACAAGTGAGTGTGGCTGTATCTCCAAGATACTGGAGATATCTATTTTCCAAATGGAGATCTCTATTTTCCAAATACTGGAAAAATGTGTTTGTTCCAAACTCTGGGCTCCAGCCTGGCCCTGAAATGTCCTCTTGCGTCCGTGTGTTCTGCTCCTATCTGGGACGGGTCCACTGGTTGCAAAGGGAAGCCCAGGGAGGCCCTCTGCACCTGACTTCTGCTCCCTCAGGCTATATATTGCGGGTTTTTTGCTTGGGCCAAAACACAAGGATACGTGATAGTGTGAAAAGGATGCTGTCCATGATGTTGGGAGACCTAGGCATGGGCTATGTAACCTTAGACCAGCCATGCCCTCCCCCCTCCCCTGCCTGAGTGTCTTCATCCACAAGATAGGCTGTGTGTCTACCCGGAGGGGCTGGGGTGAAGATCACAGTGATATCACACACGTTGTTGCTTTGTAAGCAGACTTGCTAGTCCAGTGCTGGCTGATTGGCTAATCAATACCATCATCATCATTATTAGACTTAGATTTTAGCTTTCATCCTTTCTTCACCCCCTGGGGCGGCAGGAGAGGCCGATGTTCTCTCATTTATTCATTTATTCGTTCGTTACAAAGTCAGGATTGGAAAATTACCACATAAGGAAAGAAACTACTCTGTCGGGCCAATCCAAGACTCAAAGAACTTTCCAAGCACCACTAGCTGATGTTCTTTATCACCCATCTCTGTTTCTATACATCCTGGGGATTTGGCCATTGGCTAGGGGTCTAGAATGAGAGTCACCAAAGTGCTTGCTTGGACTCTCAGACTATGAGAGGTAATGAGTCACACGGTGTCTGTGGAGCCTCATTTGGAGAACGGGTTGGGGTTACAGAGCTTGCTTCTGTCCCACCAAAGTCTGTTCCCCTCTTCTTCCCAAGTCACAGCCACACCGCGTGTCCCTTGTAATGAGACTGTGTATCTATGGCTACAAGTCCAAGTTACAGCCAATGAGTCGTCAGCAGAAGGACAACGCATCTTCTCTAGGCACAAAAACGTATACAAAAAAGATAAACAACTCCTATGAGCACTTCTTGCTTTCCTACCTCCTTGTGGCCTGGGAGGGTCACTGGTGAGGGAAACTCCGGTCTCCACATGGGAATGCCCGCAGCCTGGGTCCCTTGCCCATCTGGCAGAGTAGAGCTGCACCTGACTTGAACCTCCACCTTGGGCACTTAGCAAGGCATCACGTCAATTACTTGTACTCCACTGTTGTGTTGTGTTTTCAGTCACAGAGTGTGAAAGCCTATTTGTTACAGCATTTGCTTACCCAAAATGGCCCAGGTGTATCTACCTTCTTTCCTCCCTCTCCTCATGTCTTCTTTTCTTTCTGTCTTCCAGCCTTGCTCTTCTTTCTCCAACTGCATAAACCCATAATCCTTGAGGTGGGACATGCTTCAGGTTGAAAAGTTTTCAGATTTTACAAAATTAATGTAGTGTGCCAGAGCCGATCCCTTGTGAGGCGTGAAGCTTATGTAATTTTGGAGAACTTCTTCAGGTAAAAGATTACCAAATTTTGAATATGATATCGGCACAAAAGCCCTGAAGTCTAAACCTCTTTAGCTTCTGGTAGATCTCCCGCTAGTGTCACTTACACGGGGTGGCCAGTAATATAATGGTACTGACACATTCGGGCTAAACCCACTATTCAAATTTATTAATATATCTGCACAAAAACATATGAATATTCTACATGGGATTAATGAAGAGCACACATGGCCTCCCAGTTATTTGGGTCAAATTTCCTCCCTAAATTAGTAAAGGTCAGCTTTGGTCTTGTCACATGAATTTTTTAAAATACAGCTTTTAGAGATTTTTGGATTTCAGAATGGTGGATATGGGATTCCACATAACAAATGGTCAGCCCTTATTAGGTATTGTGAAGGAAGACAGTACCACATGTATAGTCTAAAGTCTTTCCTTCAGCGTGTCTACCATCTCATGAGGAAATGTGAAGTGACACAGCTATAATATGAATCCTGCCATGAAAGTAGCTCACACGAAATGAAAGATTTATGCTACCCCAAAGGACTTTCTGTGGGTGGGTGTAAAGTCCACGGAGAACCTGGGGTCTTGGAGAGTCTCTGTGCCCACTCACTGTGACGTGCCCTGATGTTCACCAGGATGATGTGGTAGGAAGAGGCATCGCAGACGGTGAGTCAATCAGGAGAAGCACACTGACTTAAAGAAGCAGACAGGGGGTTCCTGGGTGGCTCAGCTTGTAGAGCATCAGACCCTTGATTTTGGCTTAGGTCGTGATCTCAGAGTTGTGGGATCAAGCCCTGTGTCCAGCTCCATGCTCCGCATGGAGTCTGTTCATCCCTCTCCCTCTGTTCCTTCCTGTGCTTGCTTTCTCTCTCTCTCTCTTTCTCCCTCTCTCTTGCTCTCTCTCTCAAATAAATAAATAAATAAAATCTTGGGAAAAAAAAGAAGCAGACAGACTTGAGCTCAAATGTTGATTCTTCCCTTTTATATTATGATATTGGGTAAGTTGCTAACTCTTTGGAATCATCAGTTATAATTAATGAGAGACAAGAATAGTTGTGTTATTGGCTGCCATTTGTTTTGTCCTTACCATGCTTGGAGTGTTGTGATAAGTGCTTGAGATGAATCATCTCACTTACTCCTCCCGTAACCCCGTGAGATAGAGGTATTATCATTTTAAGACCAACAAATTAACGATCAGAGAGCTTTAGAAACTCATCTAAGATTCAGGTCTGTTTGACCTCAACAGCCAGACAAGGAACTACTACTGTTCCTCTGCCTTTTCCAAGGATATAAAAATGACTCAGAAAGTCATGAACATAAAACGATGCCAAATTCTTGTCCTTGGCCTGGTTTATCCAAGCTTCTGAATTTTCTTCCTTGAGTCTAAATTTGAATCAGACACTTGATACCTTCTCCTGATCTTCTGGTCTGATCTTTTCCTTCCCAAGATGACATTATCCTAGATTTAAAGACAGCAATCATAAAAAGAGAGAACATAGGGGACACCTGGACTGTGACTAGATTTGTGACCTTCAAAATATCTTAAACTTTTTGAAATTCTAAATTGGTAATTTTGTATAAAAATCGGCACATCATCAGGCTTCTCTTGAGAAACTGAAATGACGACTCTAGGCTTGCATTTTTCCATGACAATAATTGGCAGCCCCCCAAATCTCAAGTAGGTCCCCTTCACCCCTGTGCATTTTTCTTTATGCTTGCTAAATGAATATACATTTTTGAATTAACGAGGATGATGACATGAAGGTAGTGTGTTCACAAGTCTATTTCATACCCTATTACTGTGATAAGTTAATCCCTATCCTTCGATATGAAGCTGACTCTGTCTTTTTGAAGAATTGATCTATAATGGACCCAAACACTTGCCATTTAGGTCCAAATATTGGAAGTATAATGACTTCATAGTGATGTCTTTCTGCCACTTAATGGCCCCTAAACATTAAAGAAATTCTAATTGGCAGGGTCTGTGGGAGCTATTGTTTTTTAACTTATGGTAGCTTTATGCTTCCAACTAGTATAATATCCAGGATTTATAGGCAATAAAACATAGGTCCCTAACCAGAAGAATGGTCACGAACTGCATGTGGAAAAACAATCACAAGTTTATGGTGTCTGATGAGACAGTGATTGGCCATAATCGTACCTTGATTTCATATACTGGCTTTCCTCAGAGGATCACAAGGTCCCTGCGCGTTTGGTTTATGAATCATGACCCATATAGACAGGGAAGGTCCAACCACCAAACCTTCTGTAGAGCACTCAGCATATTAATTGCCCTCTAATTTAGGTTGTTATTATTTGAGTGAATCCAATTAATCTAACAAATTGAGCAACTACCAAGAGTCCAACCCAGTGTGCATGGCTGATCTCCCCCTGTGGTGAGAGGACCTCTGTAGGCTGACTCCATTCAATTCACATATTTTCTAATAAAAATTTCCTGATGCTTCCAAGTAGAGTAGCCTTCTCCGGGTCATCCTCCCCTTTGCTCTTAGCACTTTCACCGTTCCTCCCCCCTACACAGTTGGGCTCAGCTGGGAGTTAGGCACCCACCTGAGAGGGTGGATGTCTTGGCAAGTCACAGGATTCAAAGCAGATTTCAGGTATGATCCTTTATCCACCTCTACTAGCTGTGTGAAAAAAGCCCACCAGTTCACTCATCCTCAGTCTTCTCATCTTTAAAATCAGAAATAACACTACTAGCTTTGCATAGTTGGGAAGAGTGCTTTGGAATATTGTATGTAAAGTACTTAACTATAGTGATAGTATTAAGTAAATACTACTCTCCTCTTCCAGAATGTAGGAAATGTGTTGTGCTCTTTTATCTAGTCCTCTTAACAGAATTCCTGCTGAAATGAAGATCGTAAAAACTTATTAAAGGGAGGAAGGGAGGAAAATTCAAAGCCATTAAGTGATATGGATCATTTAATGATAGCAGGAACAGAACAAGTAGGAATTCCAAATTCCCCAAAATAAATTCAAGGAAAAAATGAGTTTAAGACATATGAATGCATATTTTATTTTATTATTTAATTCCATGCACTACTGCACTACTGAGTATTTACCCAAAGTATACAGAAATACTAATCCAGAGGAATAGATGCACCCCTATGTTTATTGCAGCATTATTTACAATAGCCAAACTATGGGAGCAGCCCATCAATAGGTAAGTATATATATATATATATATATATATATATATATATATATATAACTATATTGTTTATATATAATATAAATATTAAAATATAAATATAATATACTTAACATCTATATTATATTTATATAACATGTTATATAAATATAAAATATAAATTATATTATTTATATATAATATATATGTGTACTATTCAGCCACAAATGGATATTTCTTGAAGCTTCTGTAGTCAATATACCCTCCATTGGCATTCTTCATTTTGAGCATTTACTATAAGGCCTTTCCAAGAAAAATCTATTTTATTGTAGTTAGTTGTTTCATCATCCATTTCTTCTATCATGAAAAGGTCCTTAATTTTCTCTTCTTTAGGTGTCTCCTACCTCATGACAAATCCAAGTCCCAAGGGTTCTCTTGGTTCCAGGAGTCAGTTTTAGTTGCAAATTCCCATGCAGGGTGGAAACTAGAAAATTTCAGTCCACCGGGAACCCTTCTGGGCTGCACTGATATCAAGGTCACACTGCTGAAAAGCAGATGCTTTTTATGTCTCCAGAGTACATCCTTGACCTGCACTTGGCCGTCCAAGTGTGTCACCACCCCCGTCCTGCAATAACTAACCCAGAAAGTGTGTGGAAGGGGGAACGAGGGTTTTGCCTCATTGTCCACTCGGTCGTGGTCATTCCACATGCACATGGACGTGGACTCCCTATTGCTGTGTCCCAGCAGGAAGTCACCCCCAAAGGATTTAACTGAAGAAAACCTCACCAAGGGACTATTTCAGAACAGGAGTGGCTGAGTAAAAGCAGGACCTTTTTAATAATGATTAAAATTATTTTAATAGCATCTTTTAGAGCCCCATTGATACCATGATGAAACATGTTTCAGCAAACACTTTGACACATCTGATCTTCACCTTTCTCAGCCCGCTACTTCCCACATTTGCAAATGGGTTCTCGGTAGATTTGCTTTCTGTAGGGGCACCCGTAGGATCATGCTTAATTGTGCTAACTTGGCTCAGAGAAGATCCTTCTGGCCTCCAACTACAGCCTTCAGGTACTGCCTCAGAAAGGGAAAGGTAGAGGGAGGCTCAGTACTCCATTGCAAAGTCCGTGTGAGACACAAGGCTATTTCAAAGCATGAGGGTGAACCCAGAAATGCAATTTTATAAGTGCGCCAGATGTACTAATTGGAGTCCACTGCCCATCTATTTGGAAACTTCTTTCAAACACACAGCCTCCAGTTTTCATTTACAGCTTCAGAAACGCTTTTTTTAATCCCAGCTGGACCCATGTCCAGGGCTCCAAAATGATAGTTGTAATCACTAGGATTTTCGGAAAGTGAGGACAAGAGACACTCTTCACTATAATTTCCATCCTTTGAACGCAGGCTGCTATCATTCAAACCCGTCAAGTCTCACGCAGGTTGCTAATGGGATATCGAGATCTAGACCAGCCAGGTAGGCAGAGCTCCATCACAAATCATATTCTGGCTAATTGAGGGTACAGATTTTGGATAGAAGTTCAGAAATACACATGAAGGCCTTTCCAAAGATATTTATCAACATTATGCACTGTCTGGTTCTAAATTTTATAAATATTTTAGTAAGAAGTGAAAAATGAAAGTTAATTTCCAGGGTTTTGTTTTCTCATGTGTAAAATGGATAATAATAGTACTTTCTTCACTGGAGGGCTTTAAAGCCAAAGGTGGATTAATACCTCAATCATGTGTTGAATGAGGCAGGGGATAGCTCGCTCGCTAGCTAGCTGGATAGGCAAGTAGGAAATAAATCAATATAGATATATTGAGAGAGATAGACAGCTATTCGGTGATGGTGAGTGTTTCAGCCCTGAGCTCAGTGATCATTATTCACTTGGTCTTCCATACGTGTTTATTGACTCCATAGGATGATCAGAACAAAGCTCTGCATCGGTTTTTAACTTTTAGTCCTTAAACTTCACGCATTCATACTTAATATTTCTTTCAAAATAAAAAAAAAAACCCGAATAGAAGTTATATTTCCCAAAGATGTATTTCCACTGATAAAGCCCACTGGTTAAATGAAGCAATTACCCACCCTACCTATAGGGACTAGTACCTTCTGTCTGTCACCTGAGTACAAATGTGCATAGGGCAGACCCACACACATGAATATGGGGTCCATGGGGACATCTCAATGCACAGCTCTCCAGCCTGGAGGGAAGAGGGCCCATGGAGATTGTGGGGGGATGTATGTGAGGACTGTTTCATGAAGAAATTGATCTGTGCAATTAGAGGTTGTATCTTATTAAACCACTCTATCTTGGTCATTTATGACCACATCCTGGTTTAGGTGAATCTACTGAATTTCCAAGAGCAATTTCATTAATAATGATGATGACTGCCGGCACTTAACTATGTACAAGACACTGTCTAAGTGATTTGTGTGTATTAATTCATTTAATTTCCTCAATGATCCTGTAAGTTCGGTGAGCATCCCCCTTTCACTGAAGAACCAAATGACAGAAAGGTTGAGGATTCTCATGACATCTCATACCACATATGTAGCAGAGCTGGGGTGCGAACCTAATAGTCTGAACCCAGAATGTAAGCCCTTGGCCAGTACAGAACCCTTTTATTTAATAGCTTAGGAAACGGTTGCTGAAAAAGGAAAACGATCCACAATGTCAGAGCCAGGGCTGGGAAGTGTCTTTTAATTTAATTCATATAAATCCACTAAATACTTCCTTCAGGCTAGCAATGGGCAAGGCCCTTAGATGTACAATGGAGAGCAAGACAAATAAGGTTCCATGTTATTTCTCACAGATGAACTGAGTGGGGCCTGAAGCGAGTTGGTGGCAGTAAGAAGGCGAGGATGCTGTGTCGTTGGAGGGCAGGGAGCCAGGAGTGCTTCAAAACCCCAGGGAGAGAGCAGGAGGAGGATGGAGTTCACCAGGTGGGTGTGCAGGAGCCTTGGCACTTAAGGTCCTGCTGTGTTTTGAACAGGATGTACCATTCTCATTGTGGCCTCCCGAGTTGGGAACCGTCTGGCCCTGCTACCAGTAGGATCTCATCTGGCACATTCTTCTGTTCTCTCTGGTCCTGTCCAGCTGCCTGTTTTCAGAGTTTCTTAGACAGGCCGAGATCTCTCCTGACTGCGGTCTCTTTCATGGATGCTCTTCCTTCCATCTCAAATGTGCTTCTGTATCTTTCCAAAAGTGGCCTTGATTTGCTCCTTCAGGGTTTGCTTCAATGTCATCTCCTCAGGGAGGCTTTATAAATGCCCCTCCAAGTAGTTCCCGCCAATGATCTCCACTTGTGATTGTTTTGAGTTGAATTGTGTTTCCTCCCTCACCCCAAATCTGTATGTTGAAGCCCTAACCCCCAGGACTTCATCATGTGACCTAATTTGGAGATAGAGTTCAATAGGGTGGACCCTAATTCAGTAGGGCTGATGTCCTTAGAAGGAGGGGAAATTTGGACACAGATACAGATGCAGGGAGAAAGCCACAGGAAAGTGAAGGCAGAGATGGGGGGAGATGCTTCTACAACCCAATGAACCCCACAGATTGCCAGAGAAACACCAGAAGCTAAGAGAGAGGCATGGGAACAAAACCTGTGGCCATCTTGATCACGTGGTTGCAGCCTCCAGAAGTGTGAGGTAATCAAATTCTGCTGTTCAAGCCACTGAGTCTAAGTCTATGGTGCTATATCCCAGCAGCCCTAGCAAACTAGTACAGTGGTTACAACTGTATTATGGGTTAAGTTAGCCCACTCGACCATGGGGCCGGCCTTGTCTGCTTCAGGCACCAATGCCCCTAACCTGGACTGGTAGGTGGCAGGTGCTCAAAGAACCCTTGACATGAGCTGGTTCTCCTCTCCCTGCCAACCCCTCTCCTCCTGTCTTCCTCTTCCTTCTCTTCTGCTCCCTCCCCTCTCCATATTCTCTCCCACACCTCTTGCTTTTGAAATGCTTTCAGGATGACAGGATCCATACATTTCTAGAACTCACTCACAGCTTGAGGCAGGTTGAGAAACCACTGAGACCAGAATCAGATGCTAAGGAGACTCCACAGACCCTACCCACCCCCCCCAAGAGACCCTTGTTTAATTTCTAGGTAGTCTTAGATACAGTCTCTTTCCCAGAGGTGGATCACCAAGAACTTGCTGAAAGGCGGTGATTCATAGCACATGACCCTTGGTATTGCTTAAGCTTGGTTTGAAATCTTAGTTCTTTCTCTTTCTGACTGTGTGAGCTTGAGAAATCCCTTTACCTTTGACTCCAGCTTATCTACAAACTAGGAATAGTTTGTCAATCTACTTTTTTACATATAGCAGTATATTGTGAGTCTTTTTCTATGAAAATAAGTGTTGATTTATAATATCTTTCTCAGTGTTTGCCATAATATGCCACTATTAAATATATGAATATTACAAATATAGTTATAAACATATTAAATATATATGCATATACATACATATATATGATCATTAGCTAATCCCCATTACTATACATTTAGATTGCTATTATAATGGTTGATGTGATAAACTTTTCCGTAGAGTCATGTTTGTGAACTTGTGCAATTATTTTCTTTGACTATGTTTCAAGTGTTTCCATAGAATAAATTTTTCTAGGATAAACTTAGGTCTCAGGAAATGCAAATTTTTAAGATGTCTCCCATGCACTGTTCAGTTGCTTTCCAGAAAAAGTTGGATCACTCCATCTCCCCTCCAGCAGTATGGAAAAGTATAGTAGCACCTGTTCCCCCACCAAATATTATTATTCTTTCACCCATCACCCATAAGCTAATCATCCAGCTTAGCGATACTGAACATTTCCGTGTTCACAAGCCATTGGGGTTTGTCTCCTCCTGCACCGGTGGTTCTCCTTGTGCTGTTCACTGCATGCTCAGTGTGCTCTGCTCCATGCCCCATGGGGGACTCCAGCCAGGCTCTCTTACCCTCCCGTGCCCTGTTGCATTTGCTTCCAAGGAATGACAGACATCAGAGGGCAAGAGATTCTTGCCCTCCACCAAGCCACATTTCTCTGGCTGTGGCCACCATTAGTTGTATGGAAGCTGTCTTTCATAGACAGGTTCGGGTGACACTGCTCCCTCCCACACCCCTTTTGAGCCTTGAACAGTTAAGGATTCTACTATTGCTTATCTGGATGCTTCTCCATCCTTTGGGTTTCTTCACCCTGCCCACCTCTCTATGAACAGTGATTATCATGTCATTAAGTTCTCTTCACCTACTGCTTTGGATGTCCCATCTGTCTCCAAGTAGCACTGTACACGATATACACATATTTCATTCATCCTCTGTTACAGAGCATTGCAATATTTTCCCTAGACTCCTGATTCTCAGGTGACTTTTTTCTGCTTCTTTTTTTTTTTTTAAAGGATTTTAATATAGTCAGGGATCCCCAATTTAAGGCAGAGAGAAATCTAATTTAGCAAAAAAACCTATATCCTAGGACTCTTTTCAAGAATAGCTATTATACAATTTAGAATAAACACAGTTATAGTAAATAGGAAAATGAATTAAGACATCTTCCTGAAATAGAGATAAGGCAGACATAATGCTACGGATAAAAACAGGAATGTAAATTAATACTTTGGCTACAAACTGAGTTTCTTTAAGTTGTTCAAAGGACTTGCTTGCTTACTTAGGAAGATTAAACTTTCTTCTTGAAAATTATTTATATTACTCATTATATGCAGAAGACTTTTCTCCCTGGTTTCAAATTCAGCGAACATTTCATTGAGTATTTGCGGTGAGTTAGCCGTTTTCTTAGTCTTCACTCACTATGGGGACTCTGTAAGATTGGAGCTTTCATCTTCACTTAAAAAGGAGATCAAGGTTCATGGAGGTTAAATAAAGTACTTAGAGTCACACAGATAAAGAACAAACTAAGTTCTCAGCAGGAGAGAAATTTAAACCTAAACCTTTTGCTTTTAAATCCCGTGCTCTTGTTACAGTATCAAATAGCCCACAGAACACATTTCAACAGAAATCATGAATATTTAACAAAATTTAGATTTAGCTTACATATAATTATGTTCCTGAAATGTTCAAATTCTGTGTATAACTATTAAAGATGCATGATATGGAGGTTAGAACCACATAGAGTTAATTAAAGAATTTACAAAAATAATGAGTTATAAGAACTATGTTTAAATGAAACAAACATTTTCTAAAACAGTCTTTCATGAATAAAAAAAAGTCATAAAAATATACTATGAAACAGGTGGCAAAGTGTGCCCACATTGACATCAGTTAAAACTGATGAAGCCAACTAGATATAAAAGTTGTTGGTGGGAACTGCTTGAAGAGAGTCACCCCAAAAAGTATGTGTACAATAGATGAAGCTATTGACTTTTGGTGTGTTAACAAGAGTTAGTGGGCCAGAAAATGTATTTTCATTTTCCTCATTCTGAAAATAATAGACTGTACGGTAGTAGATCGTTATCACAAGTGCAAGATCAAAATCTCATGGGCGAGTCTCATCTGAAGCAGTGTGGTAAAGCATATGGCATTTATGGAGATCCCATCCCTTCCATGCTCGTAATTACAGAGTCCAGCTTCCTCCGTGTGATGCAAGCAACTTGCCAATAAATAAAAAAAGAGATAAGCCAATCTGCCTACATATTGTGAACCGCAGTGCAGAAACAACCACCACTGTGGAAGGGAAGTCTCCTATGAGAACGTGGAGTCGGGGGGATATGGTTGTATTTAGTTCAAATTCAAGACTTGCAAATAATTAACTTGTAGAGAAAGACTATGACCATCAAATCTGGTGGCATTCACTGATGTATAACACTTTTTAGAATCCAATTCTAGAAAAATGGCAACTTTATCACATATTTGCATCCCCTTCTCAACTCCTACTGCCAACCACCTCTCTAAATGTGGTGTTCATAGATACCAGAGGCCTGGCGAGGATAAGCAAGGCTTTGGGGCATGGAGAAGTCAAGACAAAAAGGGCTGCTTAAGGATCTCTTCTCCCTAGGTCAGATGAGAGCCTGGAAACCAATGGAGAGAACCATGGCAGCACTACAAAGTATATGGACTTGTGGAGATCTTTGACACCTTTGCCGCCTCCCCCTCCCACAAAGATTCAGGGGGAAAAAGTATTCTTGGAAAGACCTGTTGACTTCCCTGGTTTCAGAGAAGCTTTATTGGAACTGAACATGTAGGCTGAGTTCTTTTTATAGCTGAATCTTGTAAATGATTAGTCTGGTAGAGGCCAAGGTGCCTTTCTTATCTTTGGGGGTCAATGCTACGGCATGCTATACTGAAGTTGAGACCCACTGAATGGGAAGAGAAACTTTACACCTACTCAGAAGATATCTAAAAGCCAGAGAAAAACACTGGAGAGTAACAGGCAACCCAAAGAGACAAAATAATAATACTTAAGATCACATTATAGCATGAAAAAAAAAAAAGACTTCACAGAACCAGATACAGTTGATTCTCATGATTCGTGGTAGTTGTTTTGTTTTATACAGTTGCTGCAAACATTGAAGTAGCAAATACTGGGCCATTGCTGTTGGAAGAAATACAGGGATAGGTTTCTGCCAGCCTCTGGTCATAGCATTTTCACCAGCTGATCAATACATACCTTTGTTTTGTGTGTGTTCGCGTTTAAAGATACCTTGTTTAATATGTATCATGGATTCATCCACTGAGCCCGTGACCAACACCATTATAACTGGTAAGCAAATTCACAAACACAGAATCCATCAACAATGAGGATCAAGTGTATATAATACATTTTTTAAAGATTTTCTTTATTTGAGAGGGAGAGTGAGAGAGAGCATGAGAGGGAAGAAGGGCAGAAGCAGACTCCCCGTGGAGCTGGGAGCCTGATGCAGGACTTGATCCTGGGACTCCGGGATCATGACCTGAGCCAAAGGCAGTCACTTAACCAACTTAGCCACCCAGGCACCCTGTAATAATATTTTTAAACTAAAAACCTCTGAAGTTAAAGGAGAACGTGGTTATGTTAGAACCTGAAAGACCTAATAGAAGAAAAATCTTAAATCGTAAGAAAATCTAAAGAAAGAGAACTGTGAGGTAAAAGATAAAAGAGGAGATAAGATGGGAATGGTGCTAATTTGCATATATGGGTGCTTCCAGGGGAACAGAATAAGAACAGATGGAGAATGGATTATAATAAAACAGTTAATACATTAAAAGTTCATTGAGTTAAAGAAAGGCTTGAGTCTGAATCCTCAAAACTTCAACCAATTCTAAGCAAGATGGATAATAGAAGTCACATACCAAGACAAAGTCTAAAATGCTCTTCATTTTTGAATCTCAGGAACACAGAGAAAGCATTGAAAGCTTCCATACAGAAAGAAAAAATAATTTGCAAAGTTAAAAAAGGATCAAACTGGCATGGAACTTCTTTTTTTTAATTTTATTTTTATTTTTTTCAGTGTTCCAAGATTCACTGTTCATGGAACTTCTTATCCACAGCATCAAATTAGAGATAATGGAATAACACTGTGAGGTTGCTCAGAATGAATTTTGAACTGAGAATTCTATATCCAGCCAAGATGGCATTTATCTGTTGGTGTGAAATATGTGTGCAGATATAGAAGGATTCAGGGAACATATCACCTACACCTCACTGATAAAAATTCCAGAGTAAGAACTCTAGTCAACCAAGAAATGAATTTGACAAGAGACCTCAAAACAGAAGAAGATAGGAGGAGGAGAAGAGTGTGAAGTAAGTAAAGACAGAAGTAGAACATCGACACTAGTAAAATGTAGAGAAATAATTATTTTTTTTTAAAAAAGGATAGATGTATAGACAGATACACATCATTATCAAAAACCTTGGGATGCAAGGCGTACTTATCAAAGAAGAATTCCTGAAATAAAAGTCATGCTACCAGAGAAAGTATTTAAAACTGGAAGAACGAAATTCCTTCTGTGAATAAAACCATGAAGACATGGGATAGACTAGAGAGGAGAAATGACAACATTTCTAAGTGCTCCTTACCTTGGTGTAGGAGGATGGCAATGGGCAGCCAGGCAGGTTAAAGAAGCTCAGTTAGGAGTAATAACTGCTGTCTTACTTTATCACAATAGTAGAAGAAAGTGAGTGATTCTGGACATGAAGGAAGGGGAGGTCTCTGGTGGGACTACACAACAGAATAGCATAAACTCTGAACTAACAAGGGAGAAACAAGGATGCATAGTGACCAACAAAAATAAAAGAAAGAAGGAAAAATTGGAAATGACAATGTGCAATAAATAATAAATATAAAGAGTGAGAAGAATAAAAAAAAAAAGAGTGAGAAGAATAAATCACATCCAGTTGTTCTTATATGTGAATGGGCAAAGCTTGCCCTATTTGTTCGAAAGATAAAATTTATCTCCGTACTGTTGACAAAAGTGAATTTAAGACAAAGTAATAGATAATGTTGAAAATAAAAAGACATATATCTACCAGGCATACAATAAGAAAGCCAAGCGGCAACATTGGTGTTATATATATTGGAATTACTCACTTTGCACATTGTATTAACACATTTATAAATTTTATGTGTGTACACATTACTCTGTGTTCTTTGAATACATTATACATTTTTACATATGTCTAATAAATATCTTCAAAAATTGATCATATTCCCAAATACAAAGAAACTTAAGAAATTCAAAATAGAATATCTTCTCCCATTCCGTGGGTTGCCTGTTTGTTTTGTTGACTGTTTCCTTTGCTGTGCAGAAGCTTTTTAAGATCTATAAAGAACTCCTCAAACTCAACACTCAAAAAACAGATAATCACATCAAAAAATGGGCAGAAGACATGAACAGACACTTCTCCAAAGAAGACATATAAATGGCTGACAGACACTTCCCCAAACTGTCTGAATATGAACAGACACTTCTCCAAAGAAAACATACAAAAAGACATACAAATACATATGAAAAAATGTTCATCATCATTAGCCTTCAGGGAGATTAAAATCAAAACCACATTAAGATACCACCTTACACCAGTTAGAATAGCCAAAATCAACAAGATGGTAAACAACAAATGTTGGGCGAAGATGTGGAGAAAGGGGAACCCTCTTACACTGTTGGTCGGAATGCAAGTTGGTGCAGCCACTTTGAAACAGTGAAATACTGAAGCCATTTCTCTTAAAATCAAGCACGAGATGGGATGTCCATTGATTCCAACAGTAGTCAACATTTTTGTAGATTTCGCAAATGCAATTTAACATAAAATGAAATGATAGTTTAAAGCACTGTGAAAGGATCCTCAGATACTGCTGCAATAGTTTTTTAAAAAAGATTTTATTTATTTTCCTATTTATTTATTTAGATTTAGATTATTTATTTCCTATTTATTTATTTATTTATTTAGAGGGAGAGAACATGAGCAGGGGGTGGGGCAGAGGGAGAGAGAATCTTCAAGCAGACTCACCCATGAGCTTAGAGCCCAACTCAGAACTCGATCTCAGAGATCGAGAGATCTCAGAGAACTCATAATCTCTGAGATTATGACCTGAGCTGAAATCAAAAGTTGGATGAGTAACCAAATGCGCCACCAAGCACCCCTGCTCTAGAAGTTTTAAACTTCACTTTTGTTCTGCCCCTTCAGCATCAGGACCATGGAAAAACCAACAGCCTAACATTTCCTGACCTTAGCTTCCTCCTCCAACTACCACAGCATATCTGTGTTCTTCCCTGCATCAAAATGTATGAAAGTGGCTGTTGAGGCATTTGCTGTTCTTTAGTCCCCTACTACTTGGTTATTCTTAAAGCACACCAAGCTGGCTTTCATTCTTACCCTTCCACCCAAAATGCTCATGTGAAGATCACAGACGACATTCATGCTGTTGGATTCTGTGGTCAATTTCATCTTTCCCAAGCATGGTTGCTGAGACAAGTCACCCAGATTCCCCTGTGTGCTTAGGCACTCATTCTCACAGTTGCCAGGAGTGTTGGCTGCCCACAGCTCATAGCTGAGTCTCCTCCCAGGAATTTCCCAAAAGGCCTCATTCACATCTGGGGACCAGTCCACTCAAAGTGGCAAGGCCTGCCATCTTTACCCCAATTCAAGACATCTCATAATGGTTGCCCCAACTCCAGAGCTTCTTCTGAGTGGAATGAGGACTCTGTTAAAACTGTATTGTGCCTTCTCTTCCCCTTCTGCTCAGTCCTGGCTCCCTCATGTTTTTAGACTATTGAGAATATGTATTATACATTTATACCTATATCTTACTATGCATATATAGGTATCAATAAATAGGTATAGAGAGAGCTATATAATGTATACCCTCAATATGGATTTCTCCCTTAAAATTAATGATCATTATCTACCCAGAGCAGTTTGTATAGAACCCATATATTTAATGACTGTATACATACACATATATATTTACATGTATATTTGATTTAAAAATTAAATATCAATAACAAGTTTTTAAAACTTCTGTATATGTTTTTATATGGAGGAGAGAGAGACAGAATGAGTTATCTGGCAAATGGTGGGGGAAGGAAGGGAAAATCAATACTAGGTTATTTCCCCCCATTTAGTTAAAATTATAAGGTTCTTTCTCTATGTTTGCATAAAGAGAGTTCTGAAATATGGATAATAACATTTTAATGATGTTATCTTAGAGTGCTGTGATTTTATTTGATTTTTATTTTCTTTTTTTATAATTTTCTATATGGTTCAAATTTTTCACAGTGAGTATGTATTACTTATATGGTTTCAAGAAAGTGCAGTAAGGCTCTATTCTTTGTGGAAAATTGGACTAATGGTGCTTACAAAGGAAAATTATAAAAATTAATTCTTCCTTGTCCCTCATGCTGGGATAGTCAGGGCTGACCACTGACGTGGGGAAAATTAATGTATGTTGATGTGTAACAATATGTGATATAATATGTAACACATATTACACTTAATATGTAATATAACATATGTAAAAATGAGAAATTTTATAACCCAAGGGGCAAACTCAGCTGTTTGAGGAGAGGATTCCAGAAGAACCCCAACTCTGGGAAGGACCAGGTGATGGGACCAGGAAACAGTAGGGATCAATAGAGATCCTATAGGGCTGTTTAGAATGAAGGACTTTTTAAGTCCTAGGTTCCAAGGAAATATTTTATAGGACATTAAAACAAAACAAATAGAAAACAATGTTTTAGTGGAAGTAGAAGAGGGGGAGCTTTGAGGACCCTCCAAAGTCCGCTCAACCCTAAAGGAAATTCCTGGAGGGCCTTTGCAAAATCTACAGGTTCCTAAGAAGCATCTTCCAGACCCCTTTTCTGGAAGACTGGCCCCTTGGGTCCCAACTCTTACCTGGCTCAGTTTGGCCTACAGAATCAGGATTTCGCCAGAAAGAAAGAAACCACTACCCATAGTAGTGAATGCTCATGATGAACACCAATAAAAAGTAAACTCTTCTTTAGTTTGAGTGGTATAAGGACATAAGAATAGTTCAATATCCAGTGAATTACTCTTCTGGCATTGTCGTGGACAACTGTGGATAACTAATATATATTATGTGCATATATATATTATATATAAATATGTGTGTAATTATATGTGCATATGTATATGCACTGCTCCATTTATTATGTTTTATGCCTTATGATACTAAAATGCAATTTATAAAATTTAAAGACATTATACATGTTGATTTGCTATAATTACTTCATTCACCAATTTGTACTATGATCAATCACCAATTTGTACTATGATCAATCATTGCATAATAATCCCATTCTTTTCTTCTTTGGGGGCACATAAAGCCTCTTTTCCTTCACTTATACTGCATTTAAAAATTAACATGACTCAACAGAAGGCTTAGTAGGTCACTGTTCATTACCACGGAATTTATTACAGTGAACACCTGGAAGCCGTCCAATCAGTAAATAATAGGACACCTAATAAAGAAAATCCAGTGCCTGTCTTTGATACTATAGGATTCAGAGGTAAAGCCGATGCTTACTCTGCATTTATAATGAATTCCCCTACCCCTCACCTGAGTACCTAGTAGTGGCATGTCAAAGTCATGAGCTTCTGTCCCTACCTGGTTAAGAAGTCTCACTGGTTACTTCTGTCTGTCTCGGAGAAGGTCCTACACCTGTTCCCCTGGGAGTCTGTATGGTGTCTCTGAAAAGTCATGCTCCTGCCCCCTCTCCTTCCTCAATGTCTCACCTATGGCACTGCCTTCAGGAACCTTGCTTCCAGGCTCACTGTGCTCACCCAAATATCTGGCCGAAGACAGCTATCTTCGATGCTTCTGGAAATGCAGCTCTCCTGGGTGCTGGGTGATGACACAGACTATGGAGTTCCAACTTGCCAGGGCCTTATTGCATCCCTTCCATGAAATTCCCTCTAAGAATTCCCCCTTGAATTTAATCAAAAAGTCTTTTTTCCCACAAGCTCAGAAATCTGAGAGTGACCATGCCATCCACACTCTAGTTCTTCTCCTCCAGAAGACTTCTTTTTGTTTACAAAGTAACACATGAAGGGAGGAGCAAGATGGGGGAGAAGTAGGAGGTTGAGATAGAGTCGGATCCCAGAAGTTCATCTAGATAGTTATCAAATCATTCTAAAAGCCAGCATACTCAACGGGAGAGAGAAGAGAGGAAGAAGAGCAATTCTAGGAGCAGAAAATCGACCACTTTCCGAAAGGTAGGACAAAGTAACACATGAAAATATGTATCTGAAGGTGTTCTCCTCCTTCTCTTAGTAGGCATGCCTGACTCACCATAGTCCAGGCCACATGTGAGCTATATCCTCTTCTATAAGAACTTATAAAAACACACCCAAGAGTTATACTGCATGGGCTGAATGGCCTAGATATTTCGGATAATCATACAGGAGTTACCCGACTGCAGATGCAGAATATGGGAAATTTGTTCTACTCATTTTGTCACTTTCCCACATTCTCAATAATGAGCTTTATTTTTACTTTAGGTCATGGGGGAAAGAATAAAAATGTATGAAAAAATTTAAAAATGTATGAAATATAGAAGTCGTTTAATGTATGAATAATAAAAACATATGTGCCAGATACTCAAGAGTTACTGCATCTAATCTTTACAATAAATCTGCAAGATAACTGCTATTATTCCGACTTTATGGAAGAGCTAGCTGAGGATCAATAGAATTCCCTAAGGTACACAGCAATTGATAAGGACATTTGTTTTTTTCTCTGACCCCTTTACTTGGAGCTTCATAATATTTTGGGGGAAATTGGTCCTGCTTCCACTTCAACTATGCGCTGCTAGTGCCATTGATAATCCTGCCCATCTGGCCACAGTTCATTGGTGCAAAGGTGAGCATGTGATCTGTGTTGAACCAATGAGACTCTTTTCCAGAGATACTTGAAATGTTACCATGAGAAGCAAGCTAGTGCCTCTCTGGTGGCCATTCATATTGAATTTCCCCTCAAAACTGGACTCCTGCTCTCAGAGTTATCTTAGTTCCCAAATGGAATTTTCTGTTCTGTAGATCTTCCTGCCTTCTCTGGCTTAGGAGATGAAAAGAATGTCTCCAAAGGCAAGGTAAATAAAAGCAAAAATGAACTATTGGGACTTCATCAAGATAAAAAGCTTCTGCACAGCAAGGGAAACAGTCAACAAAACTAAAATGCAACGTAGGGAATCGGAAAAGATATTTGCAAATAATGTATTAGATGAAGGGCTAGTATCCAAGATCTATAAAGAACTTATCAAACTCAACATCCAAAAAACAAATAATGCAGTCAAGAAATGGGCAGAAGACATGAACAGACACTTCTCCAAAGAAGGACAAATGGCCAACAGACATATGAAACAATGCTCAACATTACTTGTCATCAGAGAAATACAAATCAAAACCACAATGAGATACCACCTCATGCCAGTCAGAATGGCTACAATTAACAAGTCAGGAAACAACAAATGTATGTTGGCAAGAACGTGGAGAAAGGGGAAGCCTCTTACACTGCTGGTAGGAATGCAAGCTGGTACAGCCACTCTGGAAAACAGTATAGAGTTTCCTCAAGGAATTAAAAATAGAGCTACTCTACAACCCAGAAACTGCACTACTGGGTATTTACCCCAAAGATACAGATGTAGTGAAAAGAAGCAGCACCTGAACCCCAGTGTTCATAGCAGCAATGTCCACAATAGCTAAGATGTCTATCGACAGATGAATGGATAAAGAAGATGTGGTTCATGTATATAGTGTAATATTACTTAGCCATCAGAAAGGATGAATACTTACCATTTGCACTGATGTGGATGGAACTAGAGGGTATTCTGTTGAGTGAAATAAGTCAATCAAAGAAAGATAATTATATGGTTTCACTCATAAGTGGAACATAAGAAACAGCACAGAGGATCAGAGGGGAAGGGAGGGAAAACAGAATGGGAAATTGTCAGAGAGGAACAAAAACCATGAGACTCTGAACTCTAGGAAACAAACTGAGGATTGTTGCAGGGGAGGCAGGTGGGGGAATGAGGCAATTGGGTGATGGGCATTAAGGAGGGAACATGATGTGATAAGCACTGGGTGTTATACAAAACTGATAAATTATTGAATGCTACATCTGAAACTAATGATGTATTATATGTTGGCTAATTGAATTTAAATCAAAAGAAAAGGCTGTTTGTGGCTGCACAATAGGGAGTCCAGCAATGAGGTCTTAGATTAGGAGAGGGTGGCAGAGACATAAGAGACACTCTGTGACTTCTCAAGCCCTGAGAAGCTTTCCTGGGGTCTGGCATCCTAAGTACAAGAGGCACCTGCCCTTACTGCTCTCTCCTCCATCACCAGCCCCCACTCCTGCCCTTACTTCCCAAGTTCTGCAGCCTCCATCAAGGGCCAGGAATTTGCAACCTTCCCCGAGTAGCAATGATGCAGGAGAAGCATCAGGCATTTTGGCAAATTGGGCAAATACAGGTTCAGCCTTAATCCCTTCTGGTGACCAGTTACCTTGAATAAGTTACTAGTCTGCTTTAGATCTCTTCTTTCCTGTCTAGGAAGAGATATGGCCAAGATGCTAAGAAAATATCAAGGACTTTGCCCTTGAAGATTCTCCTCCCTTCTACTCTTATATTTCTGCCTGGAACATATTAAGTTTTTTGTACATACTTGTTGAATAAATGAACTTCTCTACTTGACATTGTCTTGCATGATCATTAGGAGTATAGCTCTGCCTATCCCGATGGGTTCCACACTCCTTTGGATGATATTTATGGAGCATATACTATGTGCGAAAAGCTATGCAGGGTGCGTTCTTTTCATCTGTGAATCTGCCGTGATGCCTTATATACTGATAACTAACATGGTACTGAGGAAACCAGTGTGCTAAGGAAAGAGACGCTCCCCTAACATGACCAGAAATAGCTCAGTCAAGTGAGAGGGGATTTTTCTCCCTCCCCGCCCCCACACCTGGCAAGTTGCAGAAGCAGCACATCTGGACGGCTAATCTCCAGAAGTCACGTGTTTGCCCCGAGCCTCTGGCCCCTCATTCCACAGAGCTTCTATCAGGATTAAATGAGAAAACGACCGAACAGTATTGACATACAGTAAGTGTTCAATTATGACTCCATTACAACCCTAATTTCACTACCGTTGCCTCTCTAGAACAAAGAAAATCATGGAAACCAAGTAGCGATTTAATGTAGTGAAGAAAGAAAATCCATTTCCCACTTCCCTTTTGTTCATTCCTCTTACTTTCCCTTCGTTCCGGATGGCTTATGGCAGGCTCGGCAGAGCTGTATTCAGGGGTCACTCTATTAATTTTTTCATCTACAAGAGAGCCGAGCTGTTGGAGCTGGCAGTGTACACACCAAAGATATGGCGGTTTCGCAGAGCACTTTTATTAGGAAAAGAGACCAGGAGAGGAGAACTGTGCTTGGGCTGAGCCTATCTTGAATTTCATGATCTCTCCTGATATGCATTCTAGAAACTGGACTTCTTACTGTCATCAATCACAACCCCAGATGGCTTTGTGGAGGCTTCCTAGGGACTGGAAGCGTAGATTGCAGTGATCCCTCTGGGATCCATAGATCTTGGAGTTTAGGTCCCTAAGATGACTCTCTCACCTATGGCTGGATCCCCTGAACAGGAAGTTGTTTCTAACTACAAAATGCGTGCTGCGACCCTGAAAGGCAGCTGGGCTCTGTTTCATCTTGCCTTTTGCAGGAGAGGCGGTGCACGCACGGGGGTGTGGGAACTCTCCTCGGCCGCGTGGCAGAGGGCAAAATTACTGCACGTATGGAATTGGTGCAAATGGACGGGTCACAGGTGCGGAACATACCCTCAGGTCCAACATTTGTTTGGGAACACACACCTAAGGAGTTCACCCATGGGAGGGACGTCTAGGGGGATAAAAAGCACGGTGCCGGAGGGACATGGAAAGTGGAAGTAATTCACACAGGAAGTGAGCCTGGGAATGTATCCTGTTCCAGGACTCTGAAAGACCATGTGTCGAGTGCCATGTGTTCTAGGTGCCACCGGGGCAGGCTGGGGTAAATGGATAGACCCGTGGGGGTAGAAGTCGGCCTCAGAGCAAGGGGGATGTTTTCAAGGATAGACAGGCATACAGAAATGGTGTAGAGGATTCAGACACCGTGTGAGAAGACAATCACAAATTTCCTTTCTATTTCTCGGTTCTGTGACATCTATAAACCCACTAAGCACCTACATTCCAACACGCAGCGAAGGTTTACTATTCAATATGCCTGTATGGCCACCAGCTGCCTCCTTTCTCTCTCCTTGATTTTCAAGAAAGAAGTTCAAATTTTTCTCCATCTGTTATGCAAAAACAACGTTCCCTTCCTAAGTGACTTTGTGGGCAGCTGATTCCGGGTCGCCGCATGGTGGGAATCCGGGCTGGGGTCCAGACCTACCTTTATTCTATTGATCAAAACACTTGTGAAAGCATTCCTTCTCCATCAAGACAATTTTGTACATATCAGAAAGTCCCAGGAATCACTCACGTAGCCTCCTGTTGTATATTAGCGTGTGGACAAGCGTTCGTGCGTGTGGTTGGGAAAGTTTACTAAGATTCTTAATAAAGTGAGAAAGCACTTGCAGAAGATCAAGAAGGACATTATTAACCGAACCTAAACTGGCAGCTACTGAGATCTGAGATTTATTTCGTAGGTGTGCAGTAATCTCTGAATAAAATCACGAATGATCTGTGGGAGAACTAAGCAGGCAGCAGGTAAATGAAAGGAGGGTACAATTAAAAAGCCAAAGGTGCACTGAGTGAAATGAAACAGGGTGGCGGGAGGAGGGCTGGCAGAAATCTGATGAGGGGCACACCCAGGATTTTCAAGGAGGAGAGGAACCCGAGAAGCCAAAGCCAATCAGCTGCCTTGGCCACCCAAAAAGCTAATTTTGCCTCTGGCATTTGGGGAAATTTTTAACATTTCCCCAATGTTAAAATTCTGGTGAAGAATCCAGAGGAGAAGCCGGGATGGTGGGGATCTGAGTCCGAGTGTGGCTGACATGCTGAGGGTGCCGGGCTTGGGGACCCGCCGGAGTCGGGGGGTCAATCTGGGCAGACGGGTCATCAGATGGACGGCAATGGGGCGTCGCTGACCCTCCCTGAAGCAGAGGCAGAAAAGGGGGGGCTCACCATCCAGAGAAGTTGGGTGGTGGACAAAGACGTGGACCAGGTGGAGGTGACACGGGGTGTGCGGGGATGGTGGCGTGGTGGTCACTCGTGCCCCAGCCGAAGTTAGGCGACAGCGATCAAGCTCCTGCCCATCTTCCCCTTGTGGAAACCAGCCTTCCGTTTACAGAGCTGATATTTTTAGGGAGGCCAGATAAATAAGAGCTCTCTATTTCTATTGCGAATAATGAACTTTACACATCAAAACTCCAGGCTGCACAGCAAACATCTGTAAGGGCCACAGACGTCTCCGATACATCGTTGGTTAGCGCAGCAGAAGTGTCAGCAGTTGCATTTCCGCCCCAAATAGACTGATTTCTAGTGACTGGAGCTCCTCAGTCACTAGAATGGATTGGATTTACCGGGTGTGGGCTGGGGTGAGGGACCCATGGGGTCCCCTGTCATTGGAGATGTTCAAGCGTAAGGGCAGTAGAAAAAAAAATGTTGAAGCATCGGGACACCTGGGTGGCTCAGTCAATTCAGCATCTCCCTTCAGCTCAGGTCATGGTCCCAGGGTCCTGGGATCGAGCCCAGCATCGGGCTCCCTGCTCGGCGGGGAGCCTACTTCTCCCTGTGCCTGCTGCTCCCCCTGTTTGTGCTCTCTCTCGTTTTCTCTCTCTGACAAATAAATAAATAAAATCTTAAAAAAAAATTTGAAGCATTGGTTGGGGCTGCAGAGGGGTGACTTTGTATCAGACCTACTGCAAATGAAAATGCCTGGACCGCAGCCCCCAGAGAGTCTGACCGCACAGGGATGTGGCAAAGGCAGACGTGAGAGTATTGTGCAAGCACTCCAGACGATTCTGATGAGGACATTTGAGCGGGACATGTCCTGCTAGATGACTGCCAAGGCTCTATCCTCCCCCCCCCACACCTCACCCCCAAGGTCTGCTGGATGGGGAGCAGAGACGAGGCTCAGGGAACCAGTGCCGGGTAACTGGGAGAATTGATCCAACACACACGGAGTAGTTGATCGTCCACATCAGACTGCATTATTATTTCTCGTTTGGGTGATTGCATGTGACAGGGGTCACGTGATTACTTGCTTCCTGTGCGTCTCAAGTCCCCGCTCTGCAAAAACAGGACATTTCTTGATCCTGTGCAGCAACGGTCCCACTGTCACCCCAGCCTGAGGTCTCCTCTCCTTCCCCAGACGTTTTTATGGCTTCTTCTCTTCTTTAATTCAGGTCTCTGCTGAGCATCCTGTCTTCAGAGATATATTCCTTATCTACACGCTTTAAAATGGTGGCCTCGATCTCTCTGTTTCTTTATCTGGCATTAGCCGTCGGAGGAGCGTTTATCACTGATGTTGTTTATGTTCTTACTTGTTAGCCGGTAGTCTGTTTCTCATATAGAATGCAAGAAATTTGCCATCCTGTTCTCTCCCCGCTGAGCCTGGAACACAGCGTGTGGCAAACCTGATACACTCAGTTAAGACGTGTGGGAGGTGCAGAGTCATGACAGGATCCCACAAGTTCAAGACGTGTGGGAGATGCAGAGTCATGACAGGATCCAGCAAGTTCCGTGGGTAGACTCGACTCCCGTGTGCCTGGGCCTGGGAAGTTTGGCCAGGGGCAGAATAGTGCAAAAAAAAAAAAAAAGTATGGAGAAAAAAATCCCACAGAGAATGCCTGGAGAAGGGGTACCTGGGTGGCTCAGTCGGTTAAGAGTCCACCTTTGGCTCAGGTCATGATTGATCTAAGGGTCTTGGGATCAAGTCCCGCATCGGGCTTCCTGCTCAGTCGGGAGTCTGCTTCTCCCTCTCCCTCTGCCCCTCTGCCTGTTTGTGTGCACTCTCTCTCTCTCTTTGTCAAATAAATACAAATATTTTTGAAAAATGCCTGGGGTTTACAATTTGCCCCTTAAGCTAAGGTAAAGAGATAGGGCATAACTCTGGAGGGGGCGGGCGCTGGGAACGACTTGATCACAACGACTTCCTTGGAAAGGTCCATGGGGAAAATAAGGAGATTCTGAGCATGTCTCTTTGGAGGGTTTATCATCCTGTGAGTTAGCAGCAAGGCCTCTAAATGCTGGGACATGGGGCTCTCGTCCTCCCCGTGTGGAGCCTGGATTTCCTGCTTGGTGTTTTCTAGAGCTGAAGACTCACCGTGCGGCCTTCCCCATGCTGGACGCCAGAGCTTTTCCGGAGGGACGTGGGCAGAGTTCGTAAGTTACACCCCCAGGTGATCTGACCTGAAATGACAACTCTGGCTTGAAAGTCGCTGGGGGCCCACAGTTATCCAGGCAGATGGGCCAAATCCAATACCATGAAGTTGGTCCGCAGGGGAAGGTAGCCCTTCAGTGGCCTTCGTTACCTCTGCGTGCTTTGGGACTGCGGGCACACGGGACAGCTGAGGGGCTGAGGCGGCAGCCCTCTTGGTCAGCTGTGCTGGTCTGTGCCTGCCCCAGCTCCATGCCCTGACTCTCTGCCTTCTGGGCTCAGCCTCCCCAGCTCAGAGCCCTTGGGGACCAGGCCAGGTGGGCTCCTGGAAGCTAGGATTCCTCATGATAGACCCGATGACTGGGGACCCTCCAGTCCCTGTCACGGGTCTGCCTCAGTGAGTTCTGCCGGGTCCACACCCTGCCCATTGGAACCTGGCGAGTGCCCTGATCGCTACCCTACCTGCTCCCTGCCTCAAGACCCCATGCCCCCACCTGCACCCAAAACCCTGTACCAGCTAGGAAAGGGGCACTTGGCCACACACCCCAGGGAAGCCCGGGGACTTGTATATCCTCCTCCCTCCCTTGTTCCCATCCTGCTCAGCCTCAGAATCCTTAGAAGGTGACACCAGGCCGGGTGGAGGGAGGGAAGGTAGAGAGGTTGAGGTCAAGACAGATCATTGTTCAAAGAGCAGCAGGAAAAGGGTGGGAACAATAACAGTAACCCTAATAACATTAGCGCTAATCTCTACCAGCACACAGAGCAGTTTCCTGCTGTGTGCATCCTGTGTTCGGATATTTAATCAACAGAGACTGGCTGAGCCGGAGGCTGGGGTTGGGGGGACAGGGGTCTGCTCGAGGCTGCCCCCTGGGCTGCTGAGTCAAGATGAGGTCCTGATGCCTAGACCGTGCTGGCTGTTGAGACCTTGGATCCCCTCTGCCAGCCTGGAAAGTTCCTCTTTCTTCCTTTCATGCATTTTAAAGTTGAAAACTTCACTTAGAAACCCAGCTCTGTGACTTAGAATCTGAGTGGGGCTTACCTCATTGAGCCTCAGTCTCTCCATCCGTAAAAGGAAAAGTGATAAAAACGGTCTGTCCCAGAGGGCTGTGCAAATAAGACCGATCAGCGTGTGTCTAACAGTTCTGTTATGAGAACACATGAAATCTGACGATATTATTGGAGCAGGGGTCCCCAAAGGCCTTCTTTCGTCATTACCATATGCCAGGCAGCCGTGCAGACTGTGGGTCGACGGGAGACATCTTGGCACATTCTGCACCACAAAGAGAACCGAGTGTCAGTCTGCACATCTCAGCTTGGTTATGAGCTAGTAGAACAGGTACCGAAGAGGCAGCGACCAGGCAAGACAGGAAGAGAGGGAGAAGATGGGCCAAGAGCAAAAAATGTAGAGAGAACGGGACTCATCCGAGATCGTAGTTCCCTAGGAGAAATTCAGGAGGTGGCGTCACAGACCGTAGGCGCTCTGATGGGGCTCAGAGTTTAAGGGGTCGGGGGCTGAATACCCAGGCCTCTGTCTGGGCTGAGAGGGAGGACACGGCCTGTGTCGCTGGTCAGTTGCAGAAGAGGCGTCAGTTTCACTAATGTCAGGCAGGTGCCCGGTCTTCCTCCTTAAGCAGCGCTCACCAGTGAAAGTGAGATCAGATAATCCAGCTTAGAGCCTTGTATGCAGGTCAGATGGGCCCCCTCTCCCACTCCCTCCTGGCAGACTGCCAGAGCGGGAGCTTGCGGGTTGCTGGATGGTCGAGGCAAAGGTGCTGGTGTGCCCAGAGCCGATGACAAGTCGGCAGAGGGACACAGAGCAATGCATCTGCTGGGTATCTCTGTGCCCATGTTTCCGAAGCAATTTCTCACTGACTGGTGTCGCTCTAGCTAATGGATTCCAACACCCTCTTCCCCGGTAGACAACTACACTTGGCACTAGAGAAGACGGTGGGGGCAGGAGCATCTTCCTAGCACTTCCCAGAGAGGATAGAAGCACTGGCAGGAATTCCCTCATCTTTGCTCCCAGTGGAGAAGAAACACTGAGAAAGGCTCTCACATCAGTTCTTGTCTCAGGAGTCACTCGGCCATGGTGCGTCCCCTTCTGCCAAACCGAGAGGGTAATTGCACCTCAGAGTTCCACTGGGGTGAAGGATGAATGAGTGCAAGTGTGGAAAGCCCTCACACTGGAGGTGGGCTGTGATTTCCCAAAGGCAAACACAGGGCCACAGGATGGAACTGACACAGTCCACTCCACTTTTCTACATGTGCTTTGCCCCCCTGAGCTCCCCAACCAATGGTGGCAAGAGTGCAGAAGCAGGAGCAGGAAACTGGATCTGGCGGTTCTGGAGTCTCATCTGAGGAGAGGAGGAGTTTCTCCGTGCAAACACAGGCTCCTTTGGGTAGTCAATTTTAACAGACTCTTCTAGAACCACTAGAGACTACTGTCCTACCTTAGAGGATGCCCTGGAAATTATTCATGCCTTCTTGCCTCCTGGACTGACTGACAAATTGCTTAATTGTTCTGCGGTTCTAGAACATTTTCTTTTTTTTTTTTTTCTAGAACATTTTCTTTTGCTGCAGGGGTTCCTGTTTATCCCAGAAGCCCTAGCAGCTCTGGAGAGCCAGAAATGAACGTGCTGGTTCTCCTGCGTTCTTCAAGCCCCTACTGGTGCCGAAGAGGGCACCAGACGCTCACAAAACTCTCGTCTCATTGAAGCCTCCGAAAACACACCCCGGGAGCGGATCTCGCTTTTCCCTTTGAGGACATGGAAGCTTGGAGACGGTTTGAAACTTTTCCAAGGCCGTATAGTTATAAATGACAGCATGAGGAATCAGATTTGGGTTCATCCATCTCCAAAACTGGAAGAATTCCATTTCCACTGCAAGAAAGTCACCACCTTGAGAAAAGAGTTTAGTTACAGGCGGTGGAGGCGTGAGTCACTGAGGCTCTGTGACGCTCCAGAACCCCACAGGCATTTTCCTGCGTTGTTTGTGTCCCTCGGGGCTGGGAACAGTCCTCCTCTGGCCAGGCTTCTTGGTCTCCATGTTAGAGCTAAAGCAACGGAGTCTTAAGAGTGGTCCAGCAGCTCACACGAAGTCGTATCAGCTGAGAAGTGATGGAGTTGGGGCCTCATCCCACGCCTCCTGCCCCCAAACTTCCATGCTCTTTCCACTGCATGATGCCACATGACAGAACTTTCCAGCATGCAATTTGTCTATAGGACTATTTTTTATACATGCCCTTTTTTGCCTGCCTAGTAATTTTTGTTAATCTGGTAAGAGGTTTGTTTGTTTGTTTGTTTTTCTTCCAAAAGTTTATCTACATTCAATTTAATTAACATATACCATATAGTGTAGTGTTATTTTCTGGGGTAGAGTTTAATGATTCATCACTTATATACAACACCCAGAGCTCGTCACAACAGATGCCTTCTTTTGAGTGAGAGAGAGAGAGAGAGAGAAAATGCGCATGAACTAGAATGGGGGGGGGGGGAGAAGGAGAGGGAGAGAGAGAGAATCTCAAGCAGGCTCCACAGTGAGATCATGACCTCAGCTGAAATCAAGAATTGGACACTTAACCTACAGAGCCACCCAGACACCCCAGAACAAGTGTCCTCTTAATTCCCATCACCTATCACTTAGCCAATCCTCCACCCACCTCCTATCAACCCTCAGTTCTCTATAGTTAAGAGTCTCTTATGGTTTGATTCCTTCTCTCTCTTTTTCTCCCCTTCCCATATGTTCATCTGTTTTGTTTTCTAAATTCTACATATGAGTGAAATCATACGGCATTTGTCTTTCTCTGACTAACTTTGCTTAGCATAATACACCCTAGCTCCATCCACATCACTGTGGATAGCAAGATTTCATTCTTTTTGATGGCTGAGGAATATCACATTACGTGCACACCACATCTTCTTTGTCCACTCTGGTTTTGTTCATCTGTTTGATTTCAATTCCCTTGGGAGACGCATTGGGTACTTCTCTGCTCTTGAATTCAATCTCAGTGAGATCATCAATCTTCCTACCTTCCCCTGTCCTAGATGTGGACATGTGACCCAAGTCCTGCAATTTGTCTCTTTCTCCCTAGAGTTTGAAATTTAAATGGAGAGGCCAACAGTGAAAACCAGCTAGAGCGAAGCTTCCTAACTAGAACATCTAAGGAGACCAGCCCCGTGAGACAGCACACGGCAATGTGTGTCCGTTGTCCAACACAGTTACTGATAAGTCTTTTTCACTCCCCAAAGCATCCTGGTTGAGATGATAAATTATATAGTCACCTTCACTACCATCCCAGATCCCATAGTTCCCTGTATTCTGGGAGCTTACGTTGTCTGGGTGGTCAACACCCCCTTCCATTATGTAATCTGCCTCAGACCTCTCCAGTAAATTATTTTTTGGCATAAGTGAATCAAGTCTGTGTCTTGTTTACAACAAACACTTGAGTTGTGTCCCTTGAAATGACTTCCTACAGAAGTGGTCCTCAGGGATCAGGTCGCTAGAGTTTTTGATTGATACTATTCAGCCTTCTCTCTCGACAAAACCTCTGCTTGCTCAGAGGACGTATGGACAGATGTCCAGAATAGCACAGACAGAAGTCATTTGCAAGAGCATGAGTGCCCCTCACCTGGCTTGACTCACTTCCTGCCCCTGCTCAATGCAGAAGCAACAACCAAGTCTGAGGCTCCTTATGGAAACTTTCCTTGAAAATCTTCTAGCCTAGCTGAAGGCTGACTGATTAAAATGAATTTCATTCATTTCGCTGAGAAAGGATTTAGTCCTCACTGGAATTGATGCCTATTCTACATTTGAATTTGCTTCCCCAGTCTCAGATGCTGACTCAGTTTTTAGACTTAAGGAATGCCTTATTCATGGCTCTGGTGTCTCATCCCAAGAAACAGTTGCCACTGCAATGAAGTAGGATGGTGGAGAGATGCCTGTGGGATTCATTGCTTTATAATGAACCTAATTTCCTGAGCGCAAGCCCATGGCCTAATAAAGAGGTGAGGGAGCTTACGGATGGCTGACCCTAGGAGTCAGCATGGAGACAATGTCTTGTCAGGAGGGGGGCATCCTGCATATGTGGAATATGCTCAGAACCAGAAACCAAAGTTCGGTGTTATTTCTCTCATTACCAGAATAGAGGGAGTAGGAATCAATAGACAAACATGGAAATGATGCAGTTCCGACTGTCTTAACGACCTGCTTACAGAGTTTTGGCTTCCCATCCCTGCAATTACGGACTTTATTGTTTTTGGAGTCTCTACACCTGTTTCAGTCAGGATCCCAAAGAAATAGCACGTGCAAAGTAGGATAATTCAAACAGAGTTTCTTTACAAGAAGACTCTTAGAGTCTTACCATGGACTCTGAGCAACAAACTGAGGGTTTTCAAGGGGTGGGGGTGGGGGATTGGGCGAGCCTGGTAGTGGATATTGGGGGCACATATGGCATGGAGCACTGGGTATGGTGCATGAACAATTAATCTTGTAACACTAAAAAAATAAAATAAAAGTATTTGGGGAAAAAAATAAAAAATAAAAATAAATAAATAAATAAATAAATAAATAAATAAAATAAAAATATTTATCTTAAAAAAAAAGAAGAAGACTCTTACAAAATTGTAGGCAAAACGTGGTAGAACCACAAGGGATGGTGAGGGACTCAGGGCCAACAGGACTAGGGTTTTCATCACTTCTAAGCTCAAGGGAATAAGGGGACGGAATTGTCTTAAAAAACTAGGAGAGTAGGGGCTCCTGGGTGGCTCAGTAGGTTAAACATCTGACTTCACTTCAGGTCATGATCTCAAAGTCCCCAGAGTGAGCCCTGAATTGGGCTCCCTGCTCTATAAGGAGTCTGCTTCTCTCCCTGTCCCTCCCTTTGCTTGCTCTTCTTTCTCTCAAAATAATAAAATCTTTAAAACAAGAAAGAAGGAAAAGTAGGAGAACAGTCCCTATGGAATCAGCTGACTTGAAAGGAGCTGTGACCTCCTGTTGAGAGATGCAAGAGGCAGTCTCACTGGGATGGAACCAGAGGAATAGACAATCTGGCTGTGCTCTGTTCCCTCCCCCAGTGCCCAGTCCCACAGGATTCATTGGCTAAACTCAGCAGAAGCCGAAGGGCTTGATCCCTTGCTATGTAATCCATTAGGGCAGAGATCAGTGTGGAGAGTGGTAGCTTGTATGTAGAGAGACACAGGAGATATTCAGCTCAGTATCCAAATAAAGAATGCACAAAACTTGAAGCAGTGATCAAAAACCTCCCAAAAAACAAGAGTCCAGGGCCTGACGGATTCCCTGGGGAATTCTACCAAACATTCAAGGAAGAAATAATACCTATTCTCCTGAAACTGTTTCAAAAAATAGAAACAGAAGGAAAACTTCCAGACTCTTTCTATGAAGCCAGCATTACCCTGATCCCCAAACCAGGTAAAGACCC
>CM052798.1:161796313-161850330 GCA_028533885.1 Nasua narica | reverse complement strand
GTATCAACATGGACAGGACTAGAGAGATTATGTGGAGTGAAATAAGTCAAGCGGAGAGAGGCAATTATCTTATGGTCTCACTTACGTGTGGAGTATAAAGAAAATCATGGAGGGCATCGTGAGAAGGAAGGGAAGGGCGAATGGGGGGAAATCGGAGGGGGTGATGAACCAGGAGAGACTGTGGACTCTGAGCAACAAACTGAGGGTTTTGGAGGGGAGGGAGTGGGGGGGGGTGAGCCTGGTGGTGGGTATCGAGAAGGGCACGTATTGCATGGAGCACTGGGTGTGGTGCATGAACAATCAATCTTGTAACACTGAAAAATTAAAATAAACATATTTGGGGAGAAAAAAAAAGAATGCACAAAACTAATGCACAAATTAGAATGCACAAAATTAATCACTAGCTACAAATCCATATTTTTAAAAAGCCAGTTGTATTTCTACATACTTCATGAGCAATTCAAAACTAAACATATACATATATAACTGAAAAACTTCAATAGATGGAAATAAATCTAAAAATGGACAAGGTGCCTGCACATAAAATGCAAGACATTATTGAGGTGAACTAAAGAAGACCCACGTGAAAGGGGAGCTATATCATGTTCATGACTTGAAGGAATTATTATTGGTAAGTCAATACTGTATTATCCAGAATTGATCCCTAGATTTCATGCTATGCTAATCAGAATCCCAAATTCCTTTTTTTTAAAAAAAGATTTTATTTATTAGAGAGATAGGGAGTGAGTGAGAGAGAGAGAGAGCATGAGCATGGGGGAGGGAGAAGGAGAAAGACTCCCCACTGAGCAGGGATGCTGAGGGGGTCTCAATCCCAGGACCTTGGGATCATGGCCTGAGCCAAAGGCAGACACTTAACCAACTGAGCCATCCAGGCACCCCAGAATCCTAAATCCTTTTATGGAAACTCCAAGCTGATTTTCTAGTATATGTGGAAAGGCAAAGAGCCAAACAATAGCCAAGATCTCAAAGAAAAAAAAAAAAACAAACAATTTGGATGATTTACACCAGCCAGCATAAACGTTTCTTATAAAGTCACATTAATTAAGACAGTGTGGCATTGGTGCAAGGGCAGATAAATATATCAATAGGCCAGAAGAGAGTCCAGAAATAGACCCAGTCAAATAAGGACACTTCATTTATGACACAGGTGACAAGGCAGAGTGAGTAATGGATGCTCTTTTCAATAAATAGTGCTATGGCAACTGAAATTCGTATGCCAAAAAATGAATTTTGACCCTTCTTCTGTCCCCTAAATAAAAATCAGTTCCATGAGGTTTTCGAGGTCTCAGTGTAAAAGCTTAAAAAAAGAAAGCTTCTAATTAACTCAAAACGGATCACAGACCTAAATGTGGGATGTAAAATGATAAAACTTCTAGAAGAAACCATGAAGGAAAATTCGCATGGCCTTGGGTTTAGCGATGAGTTTTGAGATATAACACCAAAGAGTACTGAAAACTTAAAAAGTTAACTTTATTAGGAAAGAAAAATTGATAAGTCGGACTTTATTAAAATTGAAAAATTCGCCTTGTGAAAGACAATGTTAAGAGAACAAAAGCAGAAGACACATACTGAGAGCCACATTGAATGTCACTTATGCAGAATATGCAAACAAGTCTTAAAACTTAGAAAGGAAAAAACTCAATTTAAAAATGGGGAAAGAAAAAAAAAGAAAAAACGAGGAAAGGTAGGAGAAGCCATCTCATTAAAGAAGTAAAGGTGGAAAACAATCCTATAAAAAGATGTTCCACGTCATTTGTCGTTACAGAAATGCAAATTAAAACAACAATGAGATACCACTACACACCTATGAGAATGATTAAAAGTAAAAAAAGAAAAACAACATCAATAAAATCGAGTTCTGCAACTTTTTTCAAGACATGTCTTCAAAGGCAAAGGAACCAAAAGTAAAAATGAACTTTTGTTCTCCTAATGTCCTCCATGCTTAGGAGAAGGAAAGGAAAAGTGAATTGGGGTAAATCGGAGGGGGAGATGAAGCATGAGAGACTGTGGACTCTGAGAAACAAACCGAGGGTTGGAGCACTGGAAAAAAAAATAAAATTAAGATGTTAAAATAAAATAAAATGGAGTTCTGTGAGGATGTGGAGCAACAGGAGCTCTCTTTCTTTGCTGGTGGGAATGCAGAGTGGTTGTGTGGGGGACAGTTTGGTGGTTTCCTATACTACTAAACACACTCTTAACATCCCATCTAATGATTGTGCTTCCAGGTATGGATATAACTAATTTGAAAACTTAAGTCCATGCAAAGCCTGTATATAAATATTTACAGTAGTTTAATTCATGATTGACAAAAATTGGAAACAACCAAGAAACGCTTTAATAGATGAATGGGCAAGAAAGCCATGGCATCCACAATACTAAATAAACGCTGTCCAATCATCAGAATCAACGACATACATGAAGCTTGAATGCATTTTGAGAAACGAAAGAAGCCAGTCTGAGAAATGCTTTCATTTATATAACATTTTGAAAAGGCAAAGCTGTACAGAGAGACAAGAGATCAGTGGCGGCTGGGCTTTGGCAATGGGCTGGTTTGACTGAAGCACAAGAGCTCTTTTATGGCTTTGGAACTCTTCTGGGTGGCTATGTGAGTGTAGATACACAGTGCTATCCATTTGTCAAAATCCATGGATGTTTATAGCACAAAGTGTAAATCTTAATGTATGTACATGTTAGAGAAATATGAAGGTGGGACATCTCAAGGTGGAATGCAGACTGTGGCCAAATAATCTAACTCTGTTGTATTGAGTGACATAACCTCTCTGAAGAGGGTAGGGGAAGAGAGGTGTTGACCTACAAAACTTTGGGAGGGAATAGAAACTATCAGACTCACTGCAGAAGGACCTGCGTATGAGCATTGCACTTTAGCTGATAAGGTTGTTTTCCATGGGGTACGGATTTAACACTTCTGAAACCCACTGCACACGCTTGCTGGAATGAAACAAATAAGTACATGGATGACCAATGATGGAAACCAGGTTTCTCACTTCCGAGTGGGAGGTTACAGATAATCAGGAAGACTAAGATGAACCATGTAGTATTGGATGAGGGTCTGCAGCCTCCATCAGAATTCATGTTTGGCTTCATATGGATACTTTGGATAGACACAGATGTGCCTGTAGATGTGTGTGTATCCATGGATCCTCGGTTTCAACACACAGACACGTGCTTCCTAGCTTCCCTCTGACAAGGCCCCGTGATGACCAATACACATGGAATCCAGACTTGGGTCTTTAATACCATTCTCCAATAAATAAAAGGAGTCAGAGCTTCTTGGAGAAATAGCTGATTCTAGGGTTGGGGAATGGAATATACTTAAAGAGTTTGAGGCATCTTATGGTGCCAGAAAGTAAGGCTGTGCTTAAAAAAAAAAAAAAAAAAAGGAATGGGCATGAGCATGTCAAGGCACACAGGAGCCAAAAAGAACTACTGACTGAAGCAGGAACAAAATAGATAAATATCCATGAATCCATACCAACATAAATAAGGGATGGGATAATCCAATGAAAGAGAAGACATAAATTTCCCATACAGAAGAATTCCAAATAGATTTTGTAGCCACTCTACCCTCAAAGAGGCATAGTGTAACTCCCTATATCTTCATTGTTGGTTGTACTTAGTGACTTATTTCCAAAGGGTACAGTATGAAAAAAGGAGAGAGTATATAATTCTAGTGGAGAAACCCTTGCTCTGATTCTCAGGCTTTTGGACTCAGATGGGGACTTAATGCCATTGTTTTCCCTGATTCTCAGGCCTTCAGATTCAGACTGAATTATACCACTGGCTTCGCGGTACTCCAGCTTGCAGATGATGGACAATGGGACTTCTTGGCCTCCAATAAGCAGGTGAGCCAATTCCTATAATAAATCTATCTATCTATCTATCTATCTATCTATCTATCTATCTATCATCCATCCATCCATCCATCCATCCATCTACATCTATAATCCTCTGTTGGTTCTGTATTTCTGGAGAACCCTGACTAATATGCCCCTCAAATGTCCATCATAGAAAAATGGATCAGTAACTCATGATACATCCACATAGTGAGAAACAAAACATTGATGGGAATGAGTGGAACATTGCTATAGGCAACCACACAGATGAAGCTCACAATCATGTTATTTAGGTAAGAAATGAGGCACATTCAATAGATACCTTCTGATGACTTTTATGCCACAATTTTTATTTTTTAAAAAATTTTTCTGTTTTTTAAAAATTATTTATTTAAATTCAACTAGCCAACATACAGAACATCATTAGTTTCAGGTGTAGTGTTCAATAACTTATCAGTTGTGTATAACACCCAGTGCTCATCTCATCATGTGCCCTCCGTAATGCCCATCCCCCAATTACCCCATCTCCCCACCTCCCCTCCAGCAACCCAGTTTGTTTCCTAGAGCTAAGAGTCTTTCATGGTTTTTCTCCCTCTCTGAGGACTTTCCATTCTGTTTTCCCTCCCTTCCCCTACAATCCTCTGCGCTGTTTCTTATGCTCCACGTATGAGTGAAACCGTATAATTGTCTTTCTCTGTTTGACTTATTTCTATGCAACAATTTTAAAACATAAGCCAGCATCTCTAATTCGCAGCGTTAAAAGTGAGGATCGTGCTTCCCTCTGGGGAGAAGAGAGGATGTTGTGACACATGGTCTATGAAGAGTTTATGGGATTCCAGACATGTTCTATTTCTTAATCTGGGCAGGGTTAGATGGGTACGCATGGAATTCAGGTAACATTCCAGTCCTTAGCTCAGCTGAGAGGAAGAAATTTTAGGAAGGTTTTACAAACAAGTGTCCTGGCATGACGCCAATGACTGCCCCCCCCCGCCCCCCGACAATTACCAGGGCAGCCCGCTTACCCTGCGTGGGATCAGAGTCCGGAGTGCTAAGTCATTCAGAGGACTTATATCCTTGAGATTCCAAAATTTACAATTCAACTGGGTTCAGCTTTCCAAGTCACCTAACAAAAATCCCAAGCTGAATACATTTTAGACACGAGGGGGGTTCGTCCTGGAAGAAGGATTCTGCAAATAACAGTGGTACTAAAACGCAAGGAGCAGGGCCACCAAAATACCAAAGAGAAAAGAGTTTAGGCCATATGGGAAAAAAAAAAAACTCTCTGGTCATCCGAAGCTGTAAAATCTCATTCTGCTTCAAAGAGAAAATGCCAGATGCCTACTATGGAAAGAGAGCAGGAGAAAATTTGGCATTTTTCTGAACTTGTAAAGCACCGTACGACTCTAATTCAGTATTATAATTAATATCAGCCTCCCTAGCACCTCGTCTCGAGTGACATTGCTCAGCTGGAAGAGCATGGCCTTTAGAATCAGGCAGAACTGAATTCAGTCCCGGCCTCCCCATTTTCCAGCTGTGGGTCAACAGGCAGCCAGTGGAACAACGGGTATGATTACGGGCTCTCTAACTGTGTGGCCGGGAGGGCACAGGAGTCACTCTTAGTGCCAGATCTCGGGCATCGATAGAAATTGCAGCTGTGGAACTGCACTCCGGAATCACACCTAAGCCTGCATCGGGATCATTCCATGGTGAGCTTTGGGAGGTGAAGCCTTAGCCCACGCCATGATTGGGTGAGACCTGGGGGTCAGGGGAGAGCCCGAGGGTATTCTGCACACCTGAGAGATGTGAACACTTGCATCCTGAGGGGTGCAATGGAGCAAATTAACAGCAAAGAGGTCTACCAGAGTTTTTCCTTCAAGAGGAGGACCCCATGTGCCTTCCCCCTGAATCTGAGCTGGCCTCATGATTCATTCTGACCCATAGAATGTGGTGAAAGTGACACTGGGTAATGGATGGCCCCAAAACTTAGTGGCTTCAAACAACATATATGTCTCACAACGTATGGGTTGGCCAGACTAAGCTTGGCCCTGTTGCTGCTTTCTGTGGGTCATGTGACTCCCCCCCCTCCCCCTTGGCCCTGGGAGCCCATCAGAGGATGTGCAAGACAGCTCTGAGGACACACAAATGGAAGCCACGGGGCCCATTAAAACCTAATCCCGAAAGGCTTGCATGGTCACTTTCACCGCTCTGAACTTGGAGGGAGTCATGGATTTCTAGAAAACAGAAGGGTCGTGGTGACTACATTCCACCTCTTGGCTGCCCTCTATGCCCCCGTTCCCTCCTTTCTACATGTCGGAGAAACATTTCCTCCTTAAAAATGAGCACTACCCTACATACAAACGGAAATATACCCACTTCCTCCCCAAGACACAACCCCCCAAATACTTTGAGTCACCACCGCCACTTCCAAATCCACCTGCTTCGATTCGGTAGTCCTCCTCATTCTTTCCAGGAGTATTTTTCATGGTCCAGCAATGCATGGACCCAGTACACAGTAGTGGAGGGGAACAGGAAAATACGGCCAGGGTTCTTTCTACTCCGGCGGAAATGAGCATGAGCAATGACCTGTGTCCACACAGCCGTCCTGTTGGGCAGGGTGGTGCAGAGGAATAATTTGTCAGTTCAGAGAGTTTCCTGATCGCCCAACGCGGCCTGTCCAGTTCTGATCCTAGAAAGGCTTTCTTTTGTCCACAGTTCTCCTCGACCACATCTGAGTCAGGCCTGGCGAGGATTCCCCTCCCAAGCCAGCAGTGACTGAGCAGCCGACTTCCTGTTGCCTCAGGCCTGGGGTTGTGCAAGCAGACCTTCATTTGCTGGAACTGAACTTCCTCCCATGTACAAGACCCCTAAGATCTCGGTCATCTGTTGGTTGGTTCAATTTCTGGAAACACCACTGGCTGGTAACCAAAGACCAGGGCTTCCTGAGTCAGAGTTCATGCATCTAGATACACCTTGACATTTTCCCTCCTTATTAATGGGTCTCAAGCTTGGCCCATCCTGGCAGGCCTCAGCCAGATGGCTTCCGAAGGGTGGCCAGCATGGAAGATAGGCAGGAGTGATCTGCCCTTGACTCCTGTACTCCTTCAGAAGTACCCCCTGTGCACCCTGCCCTTCACAGCCTCTGAATAGGCACCTACTGCTCTCTTCCTTTTAAAGGACTGCTTTGGATGGAAGGGTGTCTCTGGACCACAGTGCAAAGATCAAGTTTGAGAGAGGAAGGAAATACTTCCCAACGTTCTGGCATTTTCAGTTAGGTCCCCTAAATGCCAACCTCTGAAATCTGAAAGTCCGAGATTTAAGATACCCATTTTAACAATTTAACTGGCTGCCTAAGAGGGGCTGCCATCTTCCTGGGTGCAGCAGACGACTCCTCAAACCTTACATCCTGCTGACCCAGTGAACCTCTCTAGCATAGAGCCCATTGCTTCCAAGCATGCATTCCCTAATTCACAGAGCTCTTTCAAAAGAAATCAGCTAATAGCAAATTAAGTTAGGAAGGAAAGAAAGAAAGCAGGGATGAAATAGAGGCTTAAAGTAAAAGAAAAGCCAAGCTAGCAACCAGTGAGAGGCATTGTCAAGTCTTGGGACTCCAGCGAAGCCATTGGGTGCCATATATCTAACAATGTTTTGCTATTTGCCTGTGTGTTAGCATGTCAGCTTCATTCTCCTGTGGGCCTCTCAGCAGTGGTGGCACATTCCACGCCTCTATTTTTAGAGCCCCTGATCCCCAAAAACATGAAGACCCTTCATTTCCCAGCATCTATACAGTTTCTCATAGAAAAGTTCCAATTAGCCCTGCTGGGTCTCTCCCTGGTTCCAGGGACATGGTTTTGCCCAGCACCATGATCTTGTTCTTTCCCCTCTTCCCAGAAAGGCGGGGACTGGGGACTGACAGCCAAAATGGGGGGAGAGGAGGGGAGACCAGTTTTCCAGGGGAAACAAGGGTCTAAATGGAGAAAATAAATAAACACAACAGATGGTGCCGAATCTTTCCATTAAAGTGGAGAAATTGTATTATATTTTTAACCCAAGTTTGGCCTGACGTTTCTCAAGCTGGAGAGCAGAAAGAGGGCGTCAGTGACAACTCTTGGCCTCTTCGGGGGGAAGCATTTCCATTCATTCTGGGGGTTCAGTGAAGGACAGAATTAGCCACATGCTCATGAGCGTGGGTCTCTCAGTTGCCTCTCCTGCTGGGGTTTTGGATTCCCAATGGCTGGGTCCCCATGGCTGAAACTGGCCACTTGCTATCCCCTCTCTGGTTGGTAGCTTAGACACCTCCAAGGCTCTCAACAAAGCTGTTAGGTGCCCTCTGCTGAAGTTAGGGGACATCCCCTTCCCGGCACCATGTGTCCCCCAACCCCGACCCTAAACCACAGCTGTTTTGTGCTTCCAGCATCTCAGTGTCTTGGGGCCATAGCCCCCCCACCCTTAACCGAGGCCAGAAGACATGGGGCCAGGGGTCTGCTGACCCTCTCAGTGACAGACCCCAACGGAGCTCCGGTCACTGTTCCCCTCTAACACAGGACTTTTGTCCTAGAACCAAATATATGTGTTTATAGTTTCTCTTTCCTGGAAAGACTCTTTGCTGGGCCCACCTTTCACCTTCTGATCTCATTTGATTGTAAGATGAATGAACTCTGTCCAGACTCCAAAGCTGAACTCTGTTCAGCTCCAAAGAAACCGTTGCTTGCGGTCATTTCTAATTCCCAGGAATTACTAGGTGGAGACTCTCTTTCCTCTCTGGCCTGCAGAACACGCTCCAAAGTCAACAGTGACGTCAGCGCCCTATAACCAGCCAGGATGAAGTCAGCACAACCCACCGGCCCGCCCTCAGATGTGCTTCCAACGTGAAAGTTGCCAATAGAAATTGCTTCTTTCCTACAAATATTTTTTCCTGGTTTTATTTTTTGTTTAAAAAAAAAACACAAAAAACTCACGTGCTTCGTGCCAAAAAACTGGAAAACACACATTTACCGAGAAGAAATTTAGACCACCTCAAAATTTACAGTGACCTGCAACTGCTGGGACTTGGGGGAAATAAGCAAATTTCTGGGCAGGAAGTGAAGATGAAATCTGAGCCCAGGCATGAGGTGATCGGTTTCCACTTATTTTCTTATGATTTTCCGCCTGCCTCTCAAAATTTTGCCTCCAGGGCAATATCCCTTTGCAACTGGAGCCATGTGCTTCCTGGTTCCTCTCCGGGGCAGTGAGAGAAGAAACCCACTGATAACTACAGCCTAACAGTCTTCTGCAGCAGGGGTGGGTTAATTGGGTTTGGGTAAGAAAGGGGAGGTAAATGGACACAGCTTGGAACAGCACTGACTTTGCAGGAGTTTTCTGCGTTTTGAAGGACAACACGGGCAAAGCGGATGTATTCTGGGGAGTTATTAACTATTAGAAGCAGTTATCAGCCCACACGTTGTATTTGCAGGATCACAGCAGCAGGAGCTACTCCTGCCTGTGTTCCTCGCCCTCACCCCAGGACTCGATGTTTTTCTTAATTAAAGGCAACCACTTGCCAGATTGGTTACAAGGAAGTGTTAATATCAGGTAACAAGAGCAGATCAAGAAAATCCCAACATGAGAGCTGAGAGGCCTGGAGAGAGATCTCAGCCCAAGAGGCTAAGCCGATTTTTATACTAAAGAGTGTGGCATAAAGAGAACAAGAGGGAGAAGGAAAACGATGGCTTGGAAGCTTATAGAAGATGCTGGGGAGAGGGGCATGGGAGGGATTCCAGAGCAGGTGCAAAATCTGAATGAGTGGGTTCAAGGAAGATTTGTGCAAAGCTGGCGTGGATTACAACCTGAATCACTGCCAAAATTCCTCTGAAGATATGAGAAATCTTTGGAATCACTTTGGAAGACGGCATTCCATGTCCGGACCGGGCTTCTCTGGCTGTGACTTTATACTGGGGCTGAACCATCTGTGATACCGATTACGCTCGGGGTACAGCACACTGTGTACATTGCCTCTCTCTTCCATGGGAGGGTAGGTCCCAGAAAGTAAAATGTAACTTTGTCTAATTAATAATGTTTGGTGCAGGGTCTGTCATCATGTGGGCACTCGGCCAGTCTCTGCTGAATGAATTAGCAGAGCCGAAGGGCGAGGATGGTGGCTTGGATTTATTACGCCCCCGCAATCGTCCAAAAACCCTCTGCACAAAGTTGAGGAGAGGAAAAGTCGGAGAGGTCAAGAGCGTTGCCCAAGGTTACAACTGATGAGTGAGGCGCCCAGGGATCAAATCCAGTCTGTGTGACTGAGGATCATGCTCTTGGCATTACTCCCCTTGGAAGAGGGAAGTCCTGAGTCCTGAGCGGGGGTAAGGGGGAGCCGGGGGTACTAATTCTAGGTGAATAACTATTGTTCCTGTTATATTTAAGTCACCTCTGTCTCCCCAGGGCCTCCTGGAGTACATGTGGTCCATCTCTACTGCTGTTGTGGCTACAACGGTTACTACTGGTAAATGCTCCCAACATGGCGTCCCCCAGAGCTACAAAGACATGCATTTCCCTGAAGAACAGGCGGTCTTCTACAGGCCTTAGAGCACCTGGTACGGAGTGAGGCATGAGTTCAAGTGTGTGTGTCTGGATATCTCTGCCTGATCTCCCCAGAAGCCCAGGAAAGGAGAGGTTTCCTGCCAGAGAGCCCTCCCATCTGCCTGCGTCCTCCACAGCCGGCCTCCACCTTAGCTAGCAGCTGCTGGATGGCATGTGTGTATCTGAGCAGCTTAGTGTTTGAGAATGAAAGGAGATGTGTCATTCCAGGCTCTTGTCACTCCGGAAGCTTCTGGATTCCCCACCCAGCCACTGCCCTGGCCCCACAAGGAGTCTGCCCACACTGTGGGGGTAGGGGGAGACAGAGTCAGGAGACCAGACTTAGTTCTTCTCCTTCCTGGTTCTCTGTTGAAAGCTGCCCCCTCGGGGGACCCTTCCCAAACCTTCACCATATGTACAGCCCCTCTCCCACACTGTAATGTGGGCTTCCTTCCTAATGTCTTTTCCCATCCATAATGGCATGTTTATTTGTGCCTGCTTCTCTGTTGTTTGTCTCTTTCTGTGCGGGACTCTAAGCTCCATGACAAGACTGAGGTCCCTTTCTTTCACGAAGGTATCCCTGTGCCTTCCAGCATGGTTGACTCATGGTAGGTGCTTAATAAATGCAGATAAATGAGGGGCTCTAGCTATCCTATTCCTAACTGCTCATCCAATTCTGCAGTCGCAGCTGCCATATCTAACAAATGGCTACACATCTCCTCTTGAACAAAGTTGGAGGGATACCCTCTGGGAACCAGCTCAGGCGTGGCTTTATTTCTGAAGGGTTTGTTAGAAAGACACCTGTCCTGAGTTCCAGTCTTATCCCGTTTATGGCGTTGTAGGGTGAACTGAACAAAGCACTTACATTGTGGGATTTGAGGTCCTCACAGTCAGCTAGATGAAGCCGGATTAGTATCTGTGCTTTTGAGCCCTACTTCATTTCCTTCTGCTCCATGCCCAGTTTCTGTGTCTGCTCGCTTGTCCAAAGAGTCAAGGCTGAAATCTTGTCCGCCCTCCTCCAGTCACTGGAAAGCAGTGTGGTTGCCTAGGGAGAGTGTGCTAAGCCCTTAGACAAAGCCGGAGTCCAGCCCAAGCTGAGGGAGCTGGGCAAGGCTTCTAGACGCACGCACCCTCAGGTCCATCATCGGCAAACTGGCGGCAGGTGCCCACTGATGTAGCATCTGGCCCGAGGGACCTAGGCAACAGGCCACCATCATAGTCTGTATTTTACTTGCGAGACTATTCCAGATTTCATGGCCTTGATGGAACATGTAGAATTTAGATTCATCATGAATCAAGGGACAGCTCATTCATTCAGCTCTCAGTTAACTGATATTTATTGATTAACATATGTGTGTGCTACAGACATACATGTATGCTACAGACATACATGATGGTCCTACATAGGACATTAGGTAGGCCTTAACTGTCTCTATTTCAGAGACTACACACTGAGTCCCAAAGAGTTCACTCATCTTGCCTCAGGTCACACAACCAGTAAGATGAGTAAGAGTTACCAGATTTTGATGGCCTGCTCTAAGGTCAAGGATTGCACTTCGCTTATATTGTGTCACTTAATCCCTATAACAATCCACAGTGGCTGGGTCTTTATCCCCATTTTACAGATAATAAGACTCAGGCTCAGAGAGTTTCGGGAAGTTGCCAGGTTCACACAGCTAGTAAGTGGCCAAATGAGTATCGAAATCCTATTTCAAGTGACTCCAAAATATTCCTGAACTAGGACTAAAAATTCCTACTTCTGCCTCCAAATCACCCTCTTGCTGTGTTAAGTTGGGCCACTTCCCTCTTCAGAAAGGAGGCATGCCCCCTGGACGGTCGACAGAGTCAAACAGGAGGTCATGGTAGAAAGTGCGCTGCAATCTGTGAAGTGATGTGCTCAGGAATGACGTCCTCAGTGCTGGTGTCAAAGGCTCACCAGTGGAAAACAGCGTGCTGTGGCCTCTCATGGGACAGGGGTGGCAGTGAGCATGGCAGTTGTCAAGACAGTTTTCATGGGACCAGTGGTAGTTATGTTAGGGATTAAAGGATGGTCAGTGCTGCATACACCATGTTAGGGCAACCCTAAAGTCACCCCTAACACCTTTTTAGCCTTTCTTTCCAGACTCCCTTGTAGATGGCAGTGGCCACATGGCCCTATTTGCTCCATGGGATGTAAGGAGAAGTCCCGAGGTAGCACTCTTTAAAAGAGACTTGTCAGCATTTGCTCCTATACCTTTTCCTCTTCTTTCTGCTTGAGATGTAGATGCCAGGCCTGGAGATGCAGCAGCCTTCATGTGACCATGAGGATATAAACAGGGAGCTGGTAGGGGCTCATTCTTAATGCTGCCACAACAACAGTTTTGTGGGAGGCAAAGAAATCTTAGGTGGTTAAGTTCTCGTTATTTGAATTGTCTTTTATGTGCCACCCAAAGCATTCCTGACACAGGTGAGAATCACATAGGTGGTAGAACAAATGATGGAAGAGGGGACGGGGAAGCAGGAGAGGAAGGAGCCAGGGATGCCATCTCATGTTGAGCCAGGATGCATGAATGAGTGGGCGCCAGAGAGAGGGGGCACCGCTCGCCCAGGATGGGGTCCCATGCTCTGTTCCTCCAGCTCCTGGTTATTAGCAAGGAATTCCAAAGACGGTGCCTGGCCCAGAGCGTGCACTCCCTCACTCATTCAGAAAACAAGTCTTGAGCATGACTGTCTTCCAAACACACTGTTAAGTGCTCCCTCCCCATGTGTGGCCTCGATTAATCACCCAAATACTGCTGAGGGATGAGTGCTCGGCTATCCTGTCCCAATTACAGATGAGAAAACCAAGGCACAAAAGGTACACGCCATGTCCAAAATGGCCGACCTAAGACCCAAGCCCGGGTCTTAGTGACTCCTGGTGAACTTTGATTCCTGTGTCATACCTCAATCAAATGTCTGCCCCTCTCTGAAATCACACTGGACCCACCTACACATAAAACCATTCAGACTCTTTTTGTGGCCCCACACGCCTACCTCTATCTACAGGGGATCAAAATAGAATGGTTACATCATAGATTTCTCCAGGGCTGTGGGCACCTTCTGAGCCAGGGACCAGACTACCCAGCCTCAAACCCCAGTCTTGACAACTGCCGTCCCTGTGCCTACGATGCTGTTTGAATGGATTCCAGTCGCAAAAAAAAAAAAAAAATGAGCTAACTAATTAAACACAGATTAGTTTTGGCACAACCAATCAGAAGGCACTGTTTCCAAGCAGGACAGTGACAGCTAAAATCTAAGTTCTAGTCACAGGAAAGAAGAATGAAGTCATTCTGAACCTTCTAAATCTGAACCTTCTGAATGATGAGCTTTTCAGCCTTTCACATTCATTGTACAAATTTTGGTATTAATAAACTCTTCGTGCGTGTTGCGACTTTGTCTCACACCGTGAATACATCCTAAGTTTTCTAGGTGTGGCAAAATCAAGAAGCTAGGTTTCGGTGTCGCTCCCGAGGGCTCTGTAAAGTCTAGAACACAGCTTGTCCTTTTTTGTGAGCGGTCTCCATAGAGAGAAATAGCAGTCACATTCTGAACCCGATGAAGACTGCGTATCTTATTAATAGCCAAGATAAATAGTATACACTCTCAGTGCTGGATTGATAATAAGTTGTCCAACTTCATTACCAAAATCTTAAAAAGCTGATGTGAGTCACGAGGAGCTATTTTCATATGCCTTGTCACCTTGATCTGAACGGGAAATGAATTACTAAATATAAAATGCCATTTTGCTGTGATTCATCGCTCTCTCAAGCTGACAGACATCATAAGGAGATACAGTCCTTTCTCTCCTGTTCTAGAAGAATGAAGTCAAGGGGCCTGCTCCTTAGTTTCTCATCCACCTGAACAGGGATCAGAGAGGATGCCTGACAAGGCAAGCATAAGGAAGAGGTTTGTCTTTTCTGCTTTCTGACAGTGTTTGCAGACAGAAAAAGGCCATCATCCATGAGCTCTGTTTCTAGGAAAATGTCAGCTGCAGAATATGATTACCCTCACCTTAGGATGCTCCAACTCGATCTGTTTCCTTCCTCCAACACATACAAATGATTACATGTGAAAATTAGGGTATATCGCTGTCCCTCCCCCTCCTCAAATACCGCTACCTAATTGTAGGATATCCAGATTACTTTCTATTTACCTAAGCATTTCTGATTGAGTTTATGCAAATGCCAAGGCATTTCTCAAGGTATCTTAGAAGGAAAGACAGAGAATCCTAAGTGGTGAACTCAAAAGATGTTAAACAGTCAGTTAGAAGCTAAAGCTTAGTTCTTAGTGTGTGTGTTCTGAGTGAGGAGAATGCATAAGCATCTTGCTAAAAGACCCAGGGAGATATCCCGAAGAGTTTCTAGTGATAGAGCAATTTCTCACTAGATATTTACAATCCACCGTATTTGATATTGCACAGCACGATGGCCGGCGGCCCAGCTCTGGGGGTAGACAAACCATGTGAGAATTCTGGCTCCGCTCCTTACGACTGGAGTGGCACGTAACTGTGCCAAGCCTGTGGTGTGTGTGTGTTTCATTTGGAAAATGGACATAGAATAGTATTTGCTCTGGAAGGTTATTTTAAGTATTGAATGATATCACCAATTTCACTGAATATTTGGAAGTACCAGGTGTTTGTGGAACACAAACACGCAGTTGACACGTATTGTGTTGTTACTAATACAAGATGCAAATTATTTGACATAATATGCTGTTTCATTGGTAAATGCCCAGGACCTCTGGTGATGTCATGACCTGGTCCCTCTAGCTCAATTTTACATGTTTTCCTAACCACAAATTCTCCTACTTTGAGAGTTTCAGGAACCCAATCTACAACGGTGTGGACAGTGGACTGAACCCTCAGGAACTCATGGTTTCCCAACTCATATATTTGAATCCCTGTTCCTCTCCTCGCAGGCTCTGCATCTGCATTCTCCTCTGATCATTCTTTGTCCTCCTTCCCCCTGGACTCATGTTCCTCTGGTCATCCACCTAAGGTTGGTAATTCACAGGATCCTGTTCTTAGCCCTCTTCTTATCTATACCCTCTCTCTAGACGATGAGACTTGTTTTGTGAGTCTAATCACCACTAATAAGGTCAATCAAGGCTAAGTCCAAGTCTCCTGCCTGTCCTGGTCCTTAACTTCAGCTCCTTAGAGATCCATTTCCCTGCTGGGCTTCTCTGACTAAGTTTTCCATTAGCACCTCACACTCCATGGATTTTTCATTCCTCACCCAACACCTCTCCCATTGCCGTCTATAAGCCACCCAAGGCTGTCCCAGGTTAAAAAAAAAATCAGGGATGCACCTGTATGCCTTCCTCTCCTTTACCTGCTGCATCCAAGAAGTCAGAAAACCCCATCAAGCTTGCCCTCTAACTATTGCTCCCACTTATCTGACCTTGTGGTATCCTCTGCGAGTGCCCTGGATTCATCTCTCTGTCCCCTAACCGGTCTTCCTGGAGCCATCCTTAAACTCCCACCAGCTCCCAACTCCCTCTTCCCTCCCATCCACTTTCCACTCTGAAACCAGAATGACCTTTCTAAGATGCTGACCATGTCCCTGCCCTGCCTTAAACCTCGTAACAACAGCACTATTTCCATCTCCAAGTACTGCCCAAACCTAGTGGAGATGCTCAGGGCGAAAGGCACTCAGCGGCCAAACAACAATGGGGGAGTATTTCTCCTGCTTTCCCTCCCCAAGTAGTGACTGAGCCCATGGAGGAGGAGCTTATTTGGGTGTTCTAACTCTAATTCCCCAAAACTTATTTGGTCCTGTCCTTCAGAACCAGAGTTCTAGAAATCTCCAACCTGTAGAATCAATGGCAAGGTTTCTAGCAGGATTTAGATGGCCTTCCAGGGGAATGCCTGCCCTCTGTCTCTGCGGCCTCGCTCATTATCGATTCTGGCTTCGCACTTTATGCTCACGGAGTATGCTCAGTCTGTCTTCTTCTCTCTGGTTCATTTCCTGATGCATGTCAGCCAGAATGCCAAGGGCCTGGCTGATCTGCAAGAGACAATGGAGATCTGAGATTAGTGGCAGCCTCTTGAGCTGGGTGCATGAGGCCAAATCTGGGTTGAGATCTGGGACAATTCACTTAATTTCTCCAGTCCTTAATTTCCTTGGTTGCAAAGTGGGGATGGTAATAATAAATTGAGCCTCCTAGGGTTATTATGGGGATTAAATAAGTCTTTATATGTAAAGCACTTAGGCATAATAATTTCTGCAAACACTCAGCTGATACTATCAATCATAAATAGACGACTGTCATAAAGGCAGGGAATGTGCATCCAAAAGCAACAAAGCTTTCCTAGCAGTGCCCCTTCCTAGCTTTTGCTCTCCTACTTGCTCTGACTTGCTCCCAGGGCACACTGCCCCAGAAGGCTGTGATGACTATGAGAGTGTACACTTTCATGCTCCTGCAGGTCTGTCTCCCTGGGTGCCCACACTCTGCCCTTGACCTGTCCTTGGGAGCCCATAGGCAAAGCCTGCTCAACTTCTGCAAACTACTTGTTCTCCTTGGTGCCCAGTTCTGCCTAAGACAGAATGTGATGCCCCCTCCTGTCTCGTCACAGTCCTCTGGGGACACACCAGGGAGCTGATGTTCGTCAAATGAATAGGAACTAAAACTTCACCAGCGTCATTGGCTATCCCAAGGGGAAACTTGGAACTGGTGAGTGTGTATGGGGGTCTGAAAAGTTCCACCATCACTGTCACCTGTCCCCTTCATTGATATGGTCAGTTGAAGTTTTCATAATTTACTGTCTGTCGCATGCAATGCAAAGCCAGCTTTAAGATAAGCCCTCTAGCCCCCATCTTCCTGATTGTTGTCCCTACATCAATATTTTAAAACTACAAATATATTAGTGGATGTTAAATTCAAGTTAATAATGACTTTCCAATTTTTTAAATAAAAAAGCATAAGATGGATAAAATAGAATAGAATAGAATAGAATAGAATAGAATAGAATAGAATAGAATAGAATAGAATAGAGTGCATGGCATGCAATGAGGGAAGTATTGTGTAATATGTTTGTTTCAACTTTAAATCTTTATATGCACTTGTGTGTGTGCCTGTGCACAATAGACCATGATATCGAATGTGTTTTTACTCTATGTCATGGGAAGGGGCAGTTTAAAAAGCATTTTCTTAAGTCCTCCTTATATGAACTATTTTGGGCCCCAATCTACTGGAATTATCCGCAATTCTCTTTTCTTTTTCTAAAATATGAAGCCCTTTAAAATAGCACTGGATGTGGTGCATGAAAAATTAATCTTGTAACACCGAAAAAATAAAAGTATTTGGGGGGAAAAAAACAAAAAAAATATAGCAAAGCAACATAAAATAAATGCAATGAAATCCTCCCTGACATGTTTCCTCTCAGGAGCCCTTCAGCTGCATCATCGCATTCAGCTGCGACACATTGACCGGCAGCCACCCCCCACCAAAGGGTGAAGCGATCTGTCCTCACAGACTAGAGCCATGTGCATGGGGAAGATGGTTCAGGTATGCAAGGATGGGAGTCCCTGTCCTCAGAGAGACTTTTAGAAACAGAGAGTGCTAAAGAATTGTCAGCACACTCTGAGAATCAGAGAGTCCACATGGGCGTCACATGTACCTACTAGAGTGTGGGAAATATCTGATGAATGAACTTGCCTGTCTTCTGCTTCCATCCTAGTACACCCTCCATGCCTTCACAAATCCATGAAAACCCTCCCATGGGCAACTTTGCCCTTGTTCCTTCAGCATTTGATTTTTCTTCCAGGCACATGGTGTTCAAGTATGGACTTGGCTTCAAAGGAAATCTTTAACAACATCCCAACATATAAGACAGATAAAAACAATGAATGGGTTCCTACAGCCCTAAATCACCCTTGTTTGATGGGGGAGCAATAACTATAATAGCTTTGTGTTCTTTCATTTTTTAAGAACTTCTGCAACCTATCTTTACAGCCTGGTTTGAAAAATCAGTACTTGAGACTCGATGGCGAGGTGGCCCTGTCCATTGCTGAGTGGTGCTGAAGCCTGAGTGGGAGAGGGCATGACCTGTGTCTTCACTATAAGCCATACACATCTGTTCTATATTATTTCAAAAGAAAACAGTCAAAACGTTTTCATTTTGAAATGGTTTTAGGCTTATAGAAAAGTCATGAAAAAGCAGAAGTCCTGTACATCCTTGACCCAGCTTCCCCAGTGTTGACAACCTACATAGCCCTAGTATAATTATCCAAAGTAGGAAATTGACATGGATACATGGGTACATTCTGTTAACACACCTGATTCAGATTTCACCTGTGTTTCCACGAGGGTCCTTTGTTCTGCTCTAGGAGCCCATCCAGAATCCCGCATTGCGTTTAGTTGTCATGTCTCCTTAGTCTTTTTCAATCGCTAACAGTTTCCAGTCTTTTCTTTTTTTCCAATTAATTTTATTTTTTCAGTGTTCCAAGATTCACTGGGTTTCAATGGCATCCCGATCAAAATTCCACTGGCATTTTTCAAGGGGCTGGACCAAATAATCCTAAAATTTGTATGGAACCAGAAAAGACCCCAAATTGCTAAGGAAATTTGAAAAAGAAAAACAAAGCTGGGGCCATCACATTGCCTGATTTCAAGCTTTACTACAAAGCTTTAATCACCAAGACAGCATGGTACTGGCACAAAAACAGACACATAGACCAGAGGAACAGGGTAGAGCCCAGATATGGACCCGCAACTCTATGGTCAAATAATCTTTGACAAAGCAGGAAAAAATATCCAGTGGGAAAAAAGACAGTTTCTTCAAAATATGGTTCTGGGAAAATTGGACAGCTATATATAGAAGAATGAAACTTGACCATTCTCTTACACCATACACAAATTTTTCAGTCCTTGTCTTTTATGATTTTGGATAATTTTAAGAGTATTGTTTACTTTTTTTTTTAATTTGAGTACAGTTGACACACAATGATGCATTAGTTTCGGGTTCACAGCTTAATGATTCTGTACTATTATTACAAGTGGCCCTTTGGCTTTCTCTAGATGAACAACCTTAGGTGTCCAGCTTCCTGGAAGCTCTATTTCCTCATCTCTGAATCACCAGGATCAAATTGGAGGACCCTCAACCTTCTTTAGGCTCGATATAGCCATAGAACTTATATGGACACTCCTCTTAACACCAAGGTGCTGATACGCACCATAAAGCCTCTGTTCATGGTGGAGTTTTAATCACCATGGCAGGGCTTTCTAGTTGTTTGATTTTATGATCTACTCAAAGAGGCTCTACATGTTTCTTAAGTAATTTTTACAATATTTAACTATCCAACCAAGAAACTCGTTTTAACATGTATCATTGAGTTCTTACAACAATAATAATAGCCATAGCAATGTTTTTAAGACTCGGCTATCTACAAATGTTCATGTCCATTATTTCCTTTGATTCTCAAAACATTCTTAAGTCTCCATTTTAATAAGGGGACACAGACGCAGGGAGAATCATTGGCTTTCTGAACGCTTCCAGCAAGCAGAAGCTGGAGTTCTAACGGGGTGTCAGGTGGGGGCCACAGTTTGGGAAGCCTGAGTACCAGGTCAGGAAGTCTCTATTTTATCGGATCCACAGCCTAAATGCAAGAGAGGGATGAGTTACCTGATCTGAGGAGACTGAGAGAGACAGGCCAGGTGAGAGGCTCTGCTGGACCCCAGAGAGATCCGATGACAGCTGCCTGAGGTGGTGGCAGCAAAGGAGGCAGAAGGGAGCAGGTATCAGAGAGGGTGTTTCACTCTTATCTTCCAGGGAATCCTGAACCCTGCAACCGAACCCTCTTTCTTTAGTTTGTCCCATGAAGAAATGCAGAATAGCTCCAAACTAAAGCTCCGTCTCTCTCTGCATGCTAAGTTCTAGAGGGCAGAAAGATTCCCTTTTTCACCTCCTCTTTCTTCCCAGAACCTTTCGTTTGGGCTACCTTCCCCCCACCTTCGAGCGGTTCTCATGAGTATTAAATACATCAGTGTGCCTCTCATTCCCCGCCTCAAGCTGGAAACTGGAATCCAAGAGTCACGAGAAGGTTTAGGTCAGTTCTGTGAAGCTGCCAAATCTGATGGGCTACCTTTTTATCCTATTTATGTTATGCATTTCAAAGTTTCCTATTCACTTAACTGGGAAAACCGAACCAGTCCCAAGTTATTTGAAAGAACAAAAGCTGCCTTGTGGGCAGCAGACTTTGGCCCAAGCCTGAGAAACAACTGAGGCATAAAATGGTCCTGAATTTCCCGGGGTTCTCTAGTAATGAAGCAGCAGGTGGAGGCTGGGGCTCTGACCCACCCTGGGGCAGAGCCGCAGGCATGTGAGGTGGATCGGCGGGTGCCCCAGGACATGCAGAAAGCTGGTGTGTTGGCTTCATGCAACTGTTGCCTTAGAAAGAGAGGGAGGCACACTACCATTTCGCTTCTCTGATGTAGCAGGGACAATTTCAGTGGTCACTCCCTCGAGCATCCTCAATGTATTGTGTGAGAATTAAGTTAAGAAGGAGCAAAGGCTGCGTTTTGCAGAGACTCAAAGGCAGGCAGACAAGCGGGAAAGCTTTGGAATGTAAAGAAAGGGGGGCTTCAGGTGAGCCCTGATTGGAGGCTGTTGGTTTGGGGCAGCTGCAGGGGGTCTGCTAGAAGTGGCCATCCTCTGTGATGGGTTAGGGATGCATATTTGGCTTTCTCTGGTAGTTCTAATTGGGATCAAAGACAAAAAAAATTAAAGAAGCTGTTATTAATCTAGTGCTGTTTGTTTGGGGGCCCATTGTTAAAGGGGTTAGTGTTTAGCTTCCTGGATTGTTCCTAAAGATAGTGGTTTGACTTCCTGCAAGTCTGACTTATGGTGGCAGTAGAGTAGACAGCTGGCTTCCTGGGCTTTACGGTGGGTAATGTGTTGCTATGAGTTTTAGATCTATGTTTCTATCTTTGTTTGTATAGTCAGTCTTTCAGTGGGGTGCCAAGGATGCCCACCCCATAGGGAACTTGGGAGTCTATTTAGAGACACGAGTGTGCACAAGGGTCTGGAAATATCTGGGCAATAAAGGGATGTCCAAGATCAAGCAAAGAGTAAAAGAGCAATGCTATTGTTCCTAGAAGGTTCTAGAAAACTTCACAGGTGAGAAGATGTTTAACCTCAAGCTCAAGAGAAAGACAGGACTTTGCCTAGTGGTCATGTCTGGGAGAATAGTCCATGCAGAGGGAATGATATTCCAGGAGGGGCACAAGTATAAGTGAGTCCAGCGTATTTTGTGAAGCTAAATAGTTCCATACCATTGGGTTTTACATGCAAAGAAGGCAGGAAGGGAAGACAATGAGGAAAGGACCTTCCAAGCGTGGCTGACCAGCTTAGAATTTGCCCTGCGCTTGTGGGATCCTACCAGGGCAGCGGAGAAGGGTCTGGAGACAGGGAATGCATATGGAAGCTTTCCCAGGCGGTCTGCGCTCCGGGATATGACGGCTGTGCGTGGGGTGCAGACAAAGAAGCAAGAGGAAGTCAGGAAAACCCACGGATCCGGTCTTGGGTGATGAGCACGTGGAGTTGCTGACCACACGGTGCCCTCACCAGACGCTGGCCTCTCCAAGGGGCAGGTCCGCACCTTTCCTCAGCGGACTCCACGCGCGGTGGACACTTGGCGCCCAGTAGGTGGAAGAACGGGCGGCATACTTCTAAATATAAAATTTCGTAACGTCTTTCAGGCATTTCATTTACTGAAAACGATCATCCCAAGTGACATGCAAAGCACCGTTGAGACGAAAAGTTTGCTGAATGGAGATAATGAGATGCTGGGGCAGAGGAGTTGGGGGTGCCCCATGGAGAAGGAGTGGGCGGAGATACCCTGTGGTCAGCCGGACTTCAGGGTCTGAAACTGGAAACTCAGACTGGGAAGGTGCCCTAAAATAAGGCAGCTCTGTGAGCCTTACGGGGAAGGGGGGGTGCCAGTGAGGCAAGCAGGGACGCCTGCATGGAGACGCAGCTCTCACTCCTTCTCAGGGCAACACCGCCCTAGCCAACGCCAGGCTCCAAAGCCTTCCAGACTGCATCTCCTGCATCTGCAGGCGCTCTACGAGGCTTTGGAAATTGTGGAGCAAGATGGTTACGGGGAGGCAAGTCGACTTGGTAATTCCTGATGCAGAATGTAGTCCTCTCTGCCTCTGCCTCCGTAAGTCTATGGAATCGGGCAGAGGGAGAGGTTGGCCTGCAGCCCAGTTAAAACAGAGGTCTCAGCTGGTTTCCTAGGTGGCTCTGAAGCCGGGAGGGCGCTCTGAGGACATCACATGTTTAGGCAAAAAGGCAGGGGTTTTGTTTCCCCACCTCGACCAGTGACTGCATATATTTGCTCCCAACGCAAAGAGAAATTCCCGTATGTGGGCACGCAGCCAACAACCCTCCTGACCTCTGAGTCAGTACTGCCCAGCTTCTCCTTAGCCCAGGGGTTAGGAAGAGCCTCAGGAAGGACTGATCTCCTGGACAGACGGGCTTGTGAGTTATGCCAGAGCATCTGATCATGACCAAGTAGGCAAGGGGGAGCAAGCACTTATTTTTGAGCCAAAGAACCACATTATCGAAACCGAACCTTGAGAAGATGAATCTGGGGCTCCTGGATGGCTCAGTCAGTTTGTGTCCAGCTCTTGGTTTTGGCTCAGGTCACGATCTCAGCGTCACGAGATTGAGCCTTGTGCTGGGCTTCCCACTCAGCGTGGAATCTACTTAGAGTTTCTCTCTCCCTCTCCGTCTGCCCCCACCTCTCTTTCTAAAATAAGTAAATAAGAGCTTGGAAGGAGGGGGACAGAACTAGATGGTCAGTAGGGCTTGCCGCTGCCCTACAATGGTCATAAGATAAATAACCGGTCTTTACGGAGCTTGACGCCACGTTCTAACCCTCACGCTAACCGAGGAAGGGAGCTGCTGTCATCCCAAGTTAACAAACAAAGAAACCAAAGCAGAGGGGAATTAAATGCGTTGCCCATGAGTGCACAGCTTGTCAGAGGCAAAACTGGGATTTAAAGCCCAATCAATCTGCTTCCAGAATCCTTATTCTTTCTAACACGCTTGTGCCCAAGTGGTTACTCAGTTCCTGCTCACTGCGATGGGGCTGGCACCGCCGCCATGGCTGTGATCAGTGATGGATCACACATCTCACAGGCAGCATGGGCCCCGGGCAAGAGGACTCCTGGTCTCCCCTTCTCTTCCACAACATACAGAGAGCTAATGAGTACCAACCCACCGCACGCTATTGCTCTTTGTTTAGCTACAATTTGATGTTCATTCCTGCATCAAATCAAGTCCCCGTAGTACAGTTGCTGGGGCTGCAGACTTACCATCAACTAGGTGGGGTGGAGTGTAGCCCCTGAAAGAGGCTCGTACTCTGCAGGCTTAGACTGTGTATTCTTTATGTAGACTCAGAGCCCCTGATATTTCTTCCAGAATCATGAAGGAATCCTGCTGTTGAACCCTGTCTGTTGAGAGGAGAGCAGTGTAGATGGAGCTGTGGGCTAGATCGTAGCCTTTGATTACACACAAGCTTATGCACTGAACATTGTGCTATCACAGACTGATAAGACAGAGATGTGAAATACATGTATTCTCTCAAAAAATAACTTTTTATTGAGTAGTTACTATGTCATTTGTCATAGGGTCATTTTTGATAATAGATTCTGGGGAAATAAATAAAGAGGCTTATGTGGTTATATAATGTAATGTTATCACAAGAATGACATATAAATGCCTTCGTTGTATCTGTGAGTTAGAGGAACAAGCCCTGTCCACACACAAGGGAAAAGGACAATAGTACAAGGGCATGAATACCAAGAGAGGAGGTCAGGGGACCATCCTAAAGTCTTCCCAACAGAGAAAAAAAAAGGGGTAATTGTAGGAGTCAGGATTCTCCATAGAAACAGGGCCAATATGATGGAGAAGAGGTGGGAGGGAGAGAGAGAGAAAGACAGATTTATTATAAGGAACTGGCTCGTGTGATTATGGAAGATGAGAAGTCCCAGGATCTGCAGATGGTACGCTAAAGAGCCAGAAAAGCCAATGGTGCAAGTTCTAGTCTGAGCCCAAAGGCCCGAGAACCTGGAAAGCCGCCTGTGTAAATTCATCTGAAAGCCAGTGGCTTAAGACTCAGGAAAAGTCCATGTTTCAGATTCAAGTCCAATGACAGGAAAAGATCCATGTCCCAGCAAAATGTGGTAAGGCTGGAGTTCCCTCTTACTCAAGGGAGGCTCACCCTTTTTTTGTTCTTTTCAGGTCTTCAACTGATTGGATGAGGCCCACCCTGTTAGGGAAGGCAATCTGTTTACTCAATCTACCAATTCAAATGTTAATCCCATCCTCAAACAACCCACAGACACACCCAGAATAATGTTTGACCAAATGTCTGGGCACCTTATAGCCCCTTAAGGTGACACATAACACCAATCATACAGTAAGGCCTCCCATCTCAGGGATCAGACTCTGAAACTGTGAGGAATGGTCCTGGACAAGGATGAAGCAAGCAAGGTGCCCAAGGATATACAGCTTGAGATGGACCTCACTCCCAGGGCTGTCCGAGCGTCACCTGAAGGTGACAGCTTCCTCAAACTGCATACCTGGATTCTTCACTCACCTCACTGAAGCCGGGGCCCTGGTGAGGATCAGTGAAAAGTTCTCACAGCTGGGTGCAGTGGGTCCCTTGGGGCAGCTGAAGGAAGGGGTGCATGGCATGGGGGACAGGCAGGGGACTTGGGGAGCTGAGACCAGACTCTGAGGGCTGGGAGCGTGCGCCTATGAACCCTCCAGATGGGAAGGACAAACAAAATGCTGAAAGGGTGAATTCAAGCAGCCCTACCTTCCTGCTGCCTAGACTTTCAAGAGAGACACCTCAAAGCATCTAAGTGAAAGCTAGGTGGTATTAAAAGGCACCAGAGAAAAGACAGGGTACCGACAAAACAATGGCAATTAGACTTACAACAGACGTCATCCCAACAACAGGTGCCGGGAAGGAGGGAACGTCATCTCGAAGGTGCTGAGGAGAAATTACTGACAATCTAATATGAATAATGATAAATAATAGTAATCAACTTCTGAGCACTTCACATGGCAAGCCAGAGATCTGTACTCAACGGAACAATCATTTCATGAGAGTAAAATAAAGACTTTCAGACATACAAAGAATTTATTAACCAATGGCTCTCATGGGAAAACAAAATCTGCAAGAGGAAGGGTAGAGATGGAGAAAACTAGATTGCCAAATCTATTGAACAGTTAATTGTAAGAAATTAATAATAATTTCTATTTTGTGTTTTAAAAATGATAGTATTGAAAATGATAAGGAAAACACAAGGATATGTAATAAGTGTCTGAGATAATTTGTGCCTCATGAGAATGGTCGACATAAAGGATATATTTAGAACTTGGAAAAAGGAGGCGTTGAGCATGACTATTGGAAATAAAGATTAACAACACAAAGAATACAAATATTCATCTTCACATAGTAAATACATAAAACACCAATTGTGCTCCTGATCTGGGGGGTGGGGGGAAGCCCTCTTCTAGGCACTGATGATACAGAGAAGAAAAATAAAAGTCTGCCTCCATATGGATTTAAATAGAAATGTGTGCCCACAATAACCTTGGTTATTTGTGCCAATGCTGAGACCCACTGCAGATTTCCTTTCCAGGACTTGGTGGTGCATGTAAACCATAGTTAGGGTCTTGCTGGTCATCCAGAAAATCTTCTTAATGAGAAATCAGATTCCACTCACGGTTCTTAGCAATTAACCTGACATACGACATAAGTCTTCTTCATATGGGTTTAACATGAAGGTGGCGAAGAGCTGAGATTTAACACACAGGCACAACTGAACACTGGATGGGAAGCAATGGGCGGGGCCAGGCAGGTGTCGGGCAGGGGGGCTCTGGGGAGATCAAAACCCAGAGCCAGCTTGCGAGAGCCAATGGGGATCCAAGCTCCATCCTCTTGTCTGTCTGTGCTGAGCAACTTTGAGCAACTCGGTTACCTTCTCTGAGCCTCTACTTGCTCATCTGTGAAAATCACCAGTCCACGAGGTTGCTAGAGAAATCACATATGATAATGGACACGATCAACTCCTTGTCGGAGCTCTCTGCTAATCGATAATAGGTGTCCAAACACTCATCGGAGGCCCCTCAGCTATGGTTCTTATTTTGCTCAATGTGGTTTAAGCTTTTGGAGGACACGTACTGGATCTTATTTATCTTTGTATTCCCTCGTATTGTGCTAGGAACACTCTTAACAAATGTTCCTTAATTGAAGTAAATGAATTGAAAGTGGATCGAATTGACAATCTAAACACAGTACAATTAGAATGCGATGGAAGACACCCTCTCATTAAGGGCTGTTTTCTTGGCTTTTGTGGAAATATTATAGATGTTCAGAGAAGAGAGAGATTAAAGTGGCCCGAATAAGCATTTACTGAAGACACCCATTTATTGAAAACCTGTTTTGTACCAGGCACTAGACCAGCCCTTCTCCCAAACATTGTCCCATTATCCTTGAAAACACACGGAGAAAAAGTGTTATTAGCTTCATTTTACAAATGAGAATCCAGGAGTTTAGAAAAGCAAAATAAGCTGCCCCAGGTGAGCAGGATGAAATAGCAGGGATAGGGCAGGGGTGGGGAAGCCGGCTCTCTCCGTCCCGCTGGCCCCATCCCCTGTCCCCTCTTTCTCATTCAGCCCCAGGCAGGGGGAGGGAACACCTCTGCTTGCCTCCATTAGATTCCTCTTGTTTTCTGCCACATTGGCTGAGCTGCACTCCCCATGCCCATTTTCAATTACAGCCTGTAAGCGTGCGCTTTGAAAAACATAATTTATTTTCTCAGTCAGACCAAATAGAAAACACAATTGTGTGTTTAAATACTAATTAACCTTTCACAGTTGTATGATTCTCCCTCTCTCTTTCACCCTCTCTATCTTTCTCCCTCTCTCTCTCCCTCCCTCCCCTAAAGCAAAAACATTCGATATATTCTTGTCACAATTTCTTTCCTGATCCCACCACTTGCAGGTCTGAAGCATATGGCTATACAGACCTCTGTACTTGAATTAGATTCTTTTCGGAAGAGGAAAGGGCCATAGATGTGGTCACTAATGTGCTTTTCTCTCTGCACCGAGAATTCTAAGCTCCCTTTGCCAAAGGGTTCACGTGGTCTATTCCAAGGATGCCTGTTGGGATTCCCATAGATATCATTCTTGTCAATCGTATTATCTTCTCTCTGAGATCTCTAGTAGTTAAAAGGTCATGGGCTTTGAAGACAGACTACTCATTTATTATTTTTTTTTAAATTTTATTTTAGAGAGAGAGAGTATGAGTGGGGGACAGGGAGGGGAGACAGAGGGAGAGGGAGAGAGAGTGGGGGACAGGGAGGGGAGACAGAGGGAGAGTGAAAGAGAGAATCTCAAGCAGACTCCATGCTTGGTGCTGAACCCAGTGTGGGGCTCCATCTCACGACCCTGAGATCGTGACCTGACCTGAAATCGAGTTGGATGTTTAGCTGACTGAGCCACCCGGGCACCCCCAGATGACTTGGTTAAATAAACTTCCCATATCCACATAAACCTGTGGATAATTCCATTACCAGCTGCGTATCAATCAATGTCATATTTTTCTCACACTACTTTCCATCACACACTCAACTGCTTCTCCCTCTTCTGCTTTCCCCCTTGTGTTGCCATCTCCTCTGGTTGGGGGCCCCATTTTACATCTAGAGCCTTGCATTAGCCACTTAGGTTTGGAGTCGTGATACCTTTAAAACCTTTTATAGAACATAGCCACGTGCATCTCTTCCCAATCGGAGCGCCCAACTCAGAAAACCCTCCGTTATCCTCATCACTCCTCTTTGATGAGCCCTAATGACATGTTTAATTTTGGACACATTGAATTTACAATGCTTGGGGGGCTATCAAATGGAGATATAATTGGATATGTTGATTCAAAGCTCTGGAAAGAAAGTGAAGAAGACTGGGAGATAATCATGTCTTGGAACATAGAGAAAAGTGAGGGATTTCTTGAAGAAAGGACAGTAAATGGAATCAGATACAGCAGAGAAGTCTAAGACAGTAATAAAGGGATGCATTTTTTAGAGTTTGCAACAAAGAAGCCAATGTTTTCCTCTGTCGGATACATTTATACGCTTGGAAGGCAAAGCCACCAAATTAATTGCAGTGACTTAAAGATAGAATCTAAGAAGACAGAATTGAGATAGACAGCATCAATCTCTATTTCATTCAGCCTAGCACGGGGCCTGGCACACAGCAGGCTCTCAGTAGGTAGGTGCTGAATAAATGGATATAGAGGGAAAAGCCAGAGTGGAGGGTAGGAACTTTGGTGACTTACCTTGAGAAAATGTTGCAAGGATTCTACTCTCGAAACATGTCCACAATCTAGTTAGGAATTTAAGTTAGTTGTACAGGTAACAATTACAGTATGACTTTTAAAAGGGGAATAATAAATTGTGTGCATTGTATTAGGGTATAAGAAAATGAGGCTGTCTGTGTGCTTCATTTATAAAGAAAGGGGAAGTCTTGCTATTGTTAACAAAATCCAAGGTGCGATCTGTAAGTCAGAAATGCCATTTGACTGGTGCATGGGTACATGATCTGTCTCTTGTTAATTACATTTAACCAATCCCCTAGAGGCTGGTAATTATTCATTCATTTTTTTATTCAACAGATATTGACTGAGCTCCAATAATGTATAAATTAGAATCTTCACCTATCATCTGATGGTGGCCAGATTCTTTGAGGAAGACTAGAATGTAGGCATCCATTGGGCACGACAACCGCTCTCTGAAAGAACAAAACCAAACCGAAGTACACTAAGTTCTGTCCCTATTACTAGTCTGAATATCATTGCCGACATGGATTTGGAGTGAGAGGAGTCAGTTGGGTAATTTTAATGACTCTAGACTTGGAACAACGGTAGACCAAATGACGCCATTTTTGCCATTGATATTGACTTTCTCAGTTGACTAGATTTATGTGTGGGCAGGTTTGGGCACTCATCTCCCTTGAATATTACTAGAGAAACCAAAGATATTCTTTTGGGAATTTCTTTTCAGTGGAAGTACAAGGTCAGAGCCAAGAGACAACAATGATGAGAAATGAGGGCAGGGATTGCTGCTGCTTCTCTGCACCTGGTACGTAGTAGGCTTGAAGTAACTAGTTTTTGGATGGATGAGTGGGTCGTCAGAGGCATGGGCTTCATGGAATATGATACAGGATGCGGCAGGTGTTTGATTTTGCTCACCTTGCTGGTTCCAGCGGCTTTTCTCCTTCCTTGTTCTGCCTCTTCACCTGGCCCAGACTGAAATCGTTCGGGTTCTTTCCCTCTGACCATTCATTCTCCCAGCCTCTCAAGGGAAGGACATGTGCGTGTAAGCATGTATGTGCATGTGTATGTCGTAGGACCTAAACATCATGGCTCTAACCTCAAGTATCAACCAAGAAATATCTATTAAAATTTCTGCACCCTCATATTCAAAATTTAAAACTAAAAAACAAAAGGAACTAAACTAACAACAGCCAGGGAGGACAGTTTCATCATCCCCATCTTACACGAGGAAAGTGAATGCCAGAGTGAGTCAGGGACTTGCCAGGACGTCCTTACAAAAAAGTGACAGGACTAGGGTTTAAACCCTGGTCAGTTTGGCTCCACTCCTGGTAATACCCAATGCATCCGACACTTGGTTTTCCTTTCGACAAAAGAAGGGAGTCATCTTAGGAGCTTTCTGCAATCCTGGTATTCTCTGATGCAATGGATTCTTATTCTTTCTCCTTAGTGCCTACCTAGTGTTGGGTTTTGTAGGGCAGGTGCATTTATCAAGGTGGCTTAGACAAGGTCCAGTAGGTGGAGCTAGAGAGCAGACACGGGCTGCCCTTGGTGGAGGAGGAAGGAGTAGGGGATTCCGAGGAACAGAATACCTGGGTATTGATGGTTGACCGTCCTCCCGGGAATAATCCCGGTAGTTGACTTTCGTCTTCAGAATGCAAACCACTAGTATGATCTGGGCTTGGGATGGAGGGAGATGAATTCCTGAGCAGTAACTCTCCCAGTCCCGAAAGATTGAGGCTAAAGGGAATGGCCCACTTAAACTGAGTTCTGTGGAAAAAGGGTAAGTCAGTAAGAGAAACAAAACTCTGTCCACAGTGTCCCAGGTGATCAGGAAAATCTTCCTTAAGGGCTCAGTCCTAGGTTTGAGTCTCAGTTTTCTGTTTTTGTGTGTGAATCAGGATCCGAGTAAGGTCAAGATATGGAGATTTGTTGATTTTTTTTTTTTTAAGATTTTATTTATTTTTGAGAGGGAGAAAGAGAGCATGAGTGGGGGTGGGCAGAGGGATAAGCGGGCTCCCCTCCGAGCAAGGAACCCCAGGGGGGCTCAATCCCAGGCCCCCAAGATCATGACCTTAGCCAAAAGCAGATGTTTAACAGACCGAGCCACCCAGGTACCCCCAAGATTTGTTGATGTTTAATAACTTACCTATTTTTAAAAAATACGCCTTTTGGGAACACTTTTCGGTTTACAGAAAAATTGAGAAGATACTATGGAGCGCCCCCAGGTACCCCATACCTAACTTCCCCTATCACAGTGATACCCACTTACCCTTGAGGGGTGTAATGCAAGGCCCCAAGTGGATACCTGAAACTGATGGAGAGTTGAAAGAAAGGCAGTCAGGGACAAGGGGCCCCGCCCTAGAAGAAACCACCCTTAAAAGGATTTTACCCCACCCTGGAAGGAACCGTCCACCCATTCCCATGTGGTAGATGACAAAAACCCGATTGGAGGACAGGCTCAAGGAGGGTTAATCAGATGAAAGCAGCACGCCAACAAGCGCATAAAAACTCCTAGACAGAGAAACTCCGGTGGCAACCCTCTCGGGTCCCCTCCCTCTTTGGGAGCTTTGTACTATTGCTCCACAAACTTTGTTTGCTGTCCACTGCTCTTCGTCTGGTCTAACTCTTCGTTCTTCAACAGGGGATGACCCAGAACCACTGGCACCAAAGGAAAAGAAAATCCTGTAACAAAACCTCAGATAAGACCAAACCCTACATAGACTATGATCTTTCTTGTCCATACACACACGCCTATGACAAAGTTTATAGATTAGGCACAGTAAGTGACTAACAATAATAATAAAATAGAACAATTAGAATAATAGGCTCTAATCAAAGTTAGGTGAATGTGGACTCTCCCCAAATATCTTTTGAACTGTACTCACCTTTCTTTGATGATTTGAGATAATGAAAGGCCCATGTGACCAGATGGAGTGAGGGGCATGACGCAAGCATGTGACGTAGCGGGAGGCTACCATTGACCTTCCAGTAAGGGGTCACAAGGAGGACCAGCTGCTTCTGGACCTGGATTGACTGTGGTTAACCGAAAGGGTTAAAGGCAAAAGCTCAGATAAGGGAGCTTCTGCCCAAACATCTCAAACCAGTGTGATTCATCACTTACAACCAATGAATTGATCTCGATACCTTGTTGTCAGCTAAGTCCACAGTTTACTCAGTTTCTCTTAGGTCTGACCTTATGTCCTTTTTCTGTCCCAGGATTCTTTCTCGGACACCACGTTATATTTAGTCATCACGTTTCCCTACGCTCCTCTCAGCTATTCCTCGGACTTCGCTTGTTTTTCACGTCCTTGGCAGTTTTGAAGATGATTTGTAGGACGCCCCAGTCTTGGAGTTTGTCTGATATTTTGCTCATGCTTACGCTGGGGTTATAAGCTCTTGGGAAGAAGAGAGAAGCACCATTTTCATCATATATCAAGAATACATACAATCAACCTGTGTTAGGACTGTTGGTGTTTAACCTTGACCACCGGGGTTCATGTTTTTTGTTTTGTTCTGTTTTGTTTTGAATGCAGGCCTTCAACAGATTAGATAAGGCTCACCCACACTGTGGGTGGAGGATAATCTGCTTTACTCGAAGTGTACTAATTTAAGTTTTAATCTCATCTAAAAACTACCTTTGAAGGAATATCTAGAATACTGTTGGACCAAATATTTGGGTATCATGACCTAGCCAAGTTGATACCTAAAGTTAACCATTGCTGATGGGAAGAGGGGAGCTGACACTAAGCAGATGCAGCATTGGAGGACCGAGCTCAGTGTCCCCCCAGCGGGTGTGGAAGATCTCTGTGGGAGAGATTGAACAACGGATGTGCATGACTCAGGAAGCGGCATGGGGGCTGAGCTGGCTGGAGTCGAATGGGACAGAGGGATGGGGGACAGTAGGTGGGAGTTGGGGCACACCATCTCTCTGTATCTTTAATAAGATCATTTCACCTTTCTGGGCCATCGTGTCCAAATCAGGAAAGCCAACAGGTGGGAGGGGATGACATCTTGGTGGATGAGAAAACTGACTTTATATATTTTAAGATTTATTTATTTATTTGAGAGAGAGCTAGAGCATGCACATGGGGGGGAGGGACAGAAAGAATCTTCAAGCAGACTCCTCACGGGGTGTGGAGCCAGACACAGGGCTTGATCCCACGACACATCCGATCATGACCTGAGCCCAAACCGAGAGTTGACTTAACCGACTGAGCCACCCAGGCACCCCAAGAAGTAACTTTATTTTTTAACAGCAGACTATATGCCATGCATTATGGTAGGAAATTTATACTCATTCACTCATTGATTCATTTATTAAAAGCATAAATGTTAGACCGGTTACTGGAAAAGGTGCTTTATTTTCAGCGACTCATTTAACAGAGTATTTATCACCAGCTACGTACAAATCTCGCTGACTCATGTGTACCTCACAAAACAAAGTGAGAAACTGAGGCTTGGAGACCTTTTGCAACTTGCTCGAAGCTTACCTCGTAAGTGGAGGAGTCGGATGTAAGCCAGATCAGCCTGGCTTCGTGGCTCGCGGTCCCCCATAACTTGCAATCACTCCCCACATCTTCTGTGGCTGTGGATGCCCCTCCTGGAGGGGCTGGGATAGCTCACAGGAGCCCTCAGGATGGGAGCCAGCATCCAGGACACCTGTCACTAGGTCCTAGTGCTGTTGTTTCTGCTGAGAAATTTCTCTGGAGGCTCTGGCTCCAGCTCCTGATGGAGTTCTCAGTGACCGTTCATTTTGTAACATTTCCCCGCCGGCCTGCCGATTCATTTCCTAGGATCACACAGAAATCAATCATGCCGGGATGGAACCCAGCAGGCAGAAGCCTGTAGGGGCAGAGCAAGGCAGAGGAGAGATTAAAAGCAGAAAATATAGATCAGGATAGCTATCGGGGACAGACCGGATGCCCAGCAACATGCTGGATAGAGAGTAAAGTGAGAAGCGGACCCCGTCCTCACTGAGTCCCGTAGGTCCCGCAGAGCTGGACGAGCTCTCAGAGAAGCAGTGAGGCTCCACGAGGGCCCCCCAGGGCCCTTCTACTCATGTGCACCAGCTTTCAGATGCTCACCGCTAACAGTTGGTAATGGGTGTGACAAAACTCACCCAGTATGCTAATAAAATGTAATGCTCAAACCAAGCCATAAAATTGCCTATTCATCTGCATTTTTATATCTCCCTGTGTAATGAAAGGAGTCACATTCCCCTAAGAGGAATTTCTGAAGTCAGTGTGCAAAATCCCTCCCTTGCTAGTCCGTTGATTTCCCAGATAATATCTCAGGGGGCACATCCGGAGGGAGGAAAGCAGAAGATGGAGGGATCTCGATTTCTGTTCCTTTGTGGCCCAATGTGGCTTAGTGGTTTAAATCGGAAGTGCCCCCCGGGTAACCCCGGTTCCTTGATCATTGCATTCCCTCCCGGGACTCCCTCCCGGGTCTCGTCTGGGGCAAGGTGTGGGAGCAGCGAGATAAAATGTATTCTTTCTCTGGGTCCTATTCTTCTACCTGCTACAAGTTCAGTGTCTCTCTTTTCATGACCTCTGGCCAGCCGTATTAGCACACAGTAGGTATGTGTGCAAAAAGCCTGGGCAGCGTTTTTGTTCCTCATCAAAAACTATGTGACAGTCGTTGTGGTCGCATATGGACAGGCCAGGCCACTTGTCCCTTCTCGTCCCCCTCGGGGTCCAGGACACTGCGAGGGTCCCACTCTGGATCTCCAGCTACTGGAGAGAGAGCATAAGGCAGGGATTAAAGCAGGAACACGGTCAGGGGATGGAATTCCCAGGAGATGGTTGTTTTCTGACTTTTACATGCAAGAATAGGAATAAAATAATGTTTATGGCTAAGTAGAGGATGGGTTCTCAGTAAACTTGCAGGCAATTCATGAAGGCATTTAAGACAACCTTCAAACAACTTAAAAAATTCTGTAAATGAAATCAAGTTAACGGGGGGCGTGGGGAGACTGTTTTCTGGAGTTTTGTTTCTCCACAAGAGGATGGGATAACCGAACGCAGAGGAAGGAAAGAGGAGACAGATGGGGGGTTACGCGGTTTTATCCAGATGAAGAGGTTCGGTGCCTGCTGCGGAGAAGGGCTCCTGTTTTCTCGATGGAGGAGCAGGAGTCTCAGGGGAAGAGAGTCTGGGGGAGCACGGTCCGAGCAGGGTTTCTGCTCAACGCCACCTGGGTGCCGTGAGCACTGGGAGTCCCATTTCGTCTGATTCATCATAACCGTAGAGTCATCGTGGGGCCACCTGATCTGGAAACACAGATACTCAGTGAATGGCAGAGGCCGTTTCGGTGAAGTCACTGTCTGTCACATGCGCGTGTGAAATCACTGGAGGTCCAGCCCTGCCGAGACCCTGCAAAGTAACTTTGCACGACTCACTCAGGCTGCCTCGTCCTAAGAGTCCTTGACTGTAACCCGAAGGCCTGGAGCTCCGTGGTGTCGGGGCGCGAATCCAACGCATCTCCTGAGCGTGTTCTCCACGCCCGGCTTGTGGTCGGGACAGGCACCTGCCCAGTCTCAGCCTGAAGCCTCTGGGGCTTTAGCGAGGGAGGCAGCACAAGGCCCCTTGCGTCTTAAACCCAGTGTCAGGCTTGTCATAGCAGAGGGAGGCATCGTCCCGGGAGGACCCAGAGAATAGCATCCATTTAATTTCAGAAACGGGTACGTTACAGCATGAGAGACTCGGGTCAGCTCTCAGGGGGACCTCTGTGGCAGACGAAGCCCGAAACATTCCTCCAAAGGAAATGGTATGATTTGTGGCTTCTAGCTTTCCCTCGAAACGGAAGTAGTTCTCTATCCTAGAGCGAGCCCTCTGTGACTGTATGCAGTAAGCCTGCAAAAACGGTTTTGTTTTGTTGTTTGCAGGAGATCTTAGAATATGGGAGCGACATCGGTGGTAGTGGTAATGAGCTCTGGTCAGAAAGGTGAGGAACACAGCATCGCCGGGTGACTTTGGGCAAGTTTCTTCGCCATGCTGGCCACTGAGTCCCTTGTGTCAAAGGGAGGTTGGATTCAGGGATCTCTATGGCCCTTTCCTTCCCTAACCAGCTACAAATGTCCCTCTGAAATTACTTTGGAGGCAAAATCCATTTCATTGCGTGGATTCACGCATTTGTTCCGCTGTCCTTTCGTCCAACAAATAATTATTCCCAGGCCACACCCTGTGTTCCTAAGACATAAATGCGTGAGACAACGCCACTATCCTTAAGAACATCCAGAGTAGGAGAACTGTCTTTAGATTCTAGAGTTTTCTCTCAAATAATGCTTCTTAAGAATATAGGGCCAGCTTCCGAACATTGTGGGTCATTCCCAAATGTTGCTTACCTTTAGTGCTTAGTGCTGAAAAGAAGTGCGAATAAGGAAGTCTTAGAAGCTAAAGGGGCTTTTCAATAAGGTGCATTCGTGTCTAACACCCATCTGATGCTTGAACTACTTCCCTCACAGCCTTGTCTTTTGGCAGGGAGCTCCTCAGCTTTGCAGCTGAACCATCCAGAACCTTCCACCTTGGAGGGCACACTGCCCGGTGTGGTCCATTCTGTTGCTAGGCAGTTCTAACCATCACAGAGCTCTAATTTTACTCGCTGAAGGCTGTCTTCTCGAATGCCTTATACTCAACAGCTCCTGCCTGGCATTTTTAGGGCCACACAGAAGGGGCTTGGTCAGTGATCCATATCCATAAGGCAGCCCTCACTGTTGACCCAGGGGAAAGTGACATCACCTCTCTTGTCCCACAGTTTCCTTGTCTATCAAATGGAGATGATACTGCTTTCTCTTTTAACCGAGAGGATCAAATCTTTGCAATAGTACAAGATTGCTATTAAGTACCAAGCATGTCCCATCAGGTATTAATAATAATAATAATGTTACTGCTAGTAGTAGAAATAATATTCATAAGTTGCCAGTAATATTAAAAGTGGCATACCATACGCATTCAGCAAAATTAGATAGTGTTGCCATTAGAAGGATTTTGCACCAAGACCAAGTAGGATTTATTCCTGGCGGGCAAGGATTGTTCAACATGTAAAACTTGATCGGAATCACCGTAGGATCCAGCATTTCCACATCCGGGAAACTAAAACAGGGGACTGAGTGGACATGTACGTATTGCACACGCTCGCGGGAGCAGTATGCCGGGTAGCCAAGAGGCAGAAATAACCCAAGGATTTAACAGATGGATGGACAAACAAAATGTAGCATTATCTGTACCATGGAATACCATTCAGCCTTAAAAAGGGAGGGAATTCTGACGCATGCTGCAACACGGATGAGCCTTGAGGACATTTTGCTAAATGAAATCAGCCCACCACAAGACCAGTTCTGTAGGATTCCACTCATATGAGGCACCCGGAGTAGTCAAATTCACGGAGGTACAACGTAGAATGGTGCTTGCCCATGGATGGGGGAAGGGAGAAACCAAGAGCTGTTTAAGGGGTATGGAGTTTCAGTTTTGCAAAATGAGATGTTTTCCGGGGATCGGCTGCACAACCGTGTGAATATCAACACCACTGAAATAGGTAAGATGATAAAAATTTATGTTATGTGCCTTTTTCCGCAATTTGAAAAATCAGTTTGGAAAAATTTTAAACTAATCAAAAAATATCATGAGTAAATAAGGAAACGAGACTCAGAGCTTTGCAAGTAACAAGCCCAGTCTGGAGGCCCTGGCTACCCACCGCCCCCCCACCCTCCGTCACACTCAGCGCACAGTTGGCCACCAGCGTAGCTTTTCCTCTGCAGAGACCCAGGTGGCATTGAGAATGTGCGGAAAGCGAGTTCTGTTGAGCTCTTGCGGTGGGGATGGCTGTAGGAGGGAAGGAGAAGGAGGGCATCAAACTTAAAGCATCATGGACGCTTGGGGGGGGGGGCGCACCTCAGAGATCCCTTATCCTGTGCTCTGAGATGCCTTCCGTCCACCTGCCTGGTGGAGTCTTACTCGGCCCTCAATGCCTCAGCTTTGCTTCCTCCTTTTGGGGGATAGAACTTGCCTGCAGAACAAAAGGACAGACGTGTGTGTACTTTTCCGCAGAGGGCCGGGGGAGGGGTTGGGTAAGAGAGGACGCAGGGAGGGAGAAGGACGGCAAAAGTCACTTGAACAATGCTCCTCCTTTCCTAATTGACAAAGAAACACACAAAAGGAAGTTGGGGCCAGGAGGGGGAAGATTGGCTAGGACTGCATGGGCACAGGGTGCCTGGAGGAACTTTTACCAAGAGGTAAGAAAACCAGCTAGATGTTCCAATACACACACACACACGGGCACATGCATACACAGGCACACATGGGCTTGTGCACACACACACACACACACACACACACACACACACACGACAAGCATTACATTACAGATACTCATCCTGTTTCTCTCTTCTCCACCTGCTACCCTGGCATCTGTTTGCAGTGATTGTCTTTTACTGGGCTTTCTAACTCGCAGTTGGATCACATGGAACTGGCAAGATCAATAGGGCCTAAAATGATCTTTACAAACTGTGCTGAGGCTGAAATTTTGGAGCGAGAGATGATGGGTAAGGAAGACTTTCAGAAGGTTCTCTAGGACATGACACAACGTGATTTTCCTTTCACCATCCCCTTGCTGAGGAGAAAAAAAGAATCAGTAGAGTATTACCTTCAAGACATTGGCAGTCAGATCTGAAATGTGGGGATTGGCCATCTTGCCAAGGTCGTGCTCTAAATTCGTTGGAAGTGGGGAGAGTAGGGTTCAGGCTACTAACTGATCCCTCACACCCATCCCCATCTTCTTCTAGAAGTAGCCAGCCCCAGGCGTAGCTAGGAACGCATTTCCGACACAGAGATGGACATCAGCTCCTGAGGGCAGTAGATTGCCTGGGAACGTCCACGAGGGAGAAATAAACTTCTGCAATTTCACAGTAAGGACAGAGACAAGATAAAAGCGATTGCCTTGGCAACTGCCCTCTCTGAAATCTATCTGCCCCCTTTCCGAAGAGTGTCCTGGTTTATTTAGAAAGCCGTGTGCACTGCCGCATACCGTACTGGATCGCTGCAAGGACAAAGTCCCGTGAAAGACTATAGAATAAAAATGCTCTGAAACACCTAATGTTTTGTGACTATGTCTTATTTGGATGGCGTCAAAGCCACTCTCTATTTCCCCCTACAAAACCTGCTTCTAGCATACTCTCCATCTTGGTAAATGGTGCCTTTGTTCTCCTAAGGCTTTAGGCCAAACCCTTGCTGTGTCTCCTCCACTCACACCCAGAGTGTGGCAGATTTTTCCAATATCACCTTTATGGCCTGTCTGACCGCGTCCTGCCACCTGCGCTGTGGCGGCCTGGCTTCCCCCCTCCCCACCCGTGTCCCGGGGCTACAGGGCTCCTGGCCAGGGTCTCCCGTCAGAGCCCGACTCAGATTATGCCAGACCTGACCTCCAAACCCCCTGACGCTTGCTGCCTCACTCAGGGGGAGAACCAAATTCCTCCCCAGGCCCTGCACCAGCCTCCGGACTGGGTCTCAATCCCCTCCCCGCAACACCCCCTTCCCCACAGGCCTCCTGTGCGCCTTGGTCACACCAAGCAATTCCTACCACAGGGTCTTTGCACTTTCTCTCTCCTCTGCCTCCGATGCGCTTGCCGGGTCCTGCGTAGGTCCCTGCCTGGCCTCCTTCGGTTCGGGGCCTGTTCAAATGCGCTTTTCTTAAGGTTTTCCTTGACCAAAGCGTTAAAATGTCAATCTTTCACTCTGGGCACTCCCCACCCCTCTTCTGGGCATATGTGCACGTGTGTGCAAATAAGTGTGCGCGTGTGCTCATGTTTCTCCCCCTGGGACGTGTTTAGCATCATGACAAGCTGGGTTTATTTGCTTGTTGATTGTCTGTGGCCACACCTTTGGGATGCCGGCTTCCCGAGCACAGGGTTTGCCCATTTGGTTCACAGCCTCCTCTCCGAAGCCTAGAGCGGAGCCCGGCACAGAGTCGGTCAATTCCGGTTCAAGGAATGAACGCGCGCTCAGGACAGGAGGGAAGGAGGACAGGAGCGTGAGGACAACTGAGCCAAGGGCTGAGGACCCCCTGAGACGCGCTGGGCCATCGTGGAGGACGTCAGGCCTGGGAATCTGGAGATCCGATCTCCTGCCACGTGGCCAGGTGGTCAGACGCGCATCGCCTAGCCGCCTAGCCGGGGACCCAGGGAGTGGCCCCAGCACCACTTCACTGGGACCACACGCCCTCGGGCACATCACCGCCTCTCTCTGAGCCTCTGTTCCTTCCCGTGTGAGACGGTGGGACGGGCGGTACCGCCTCCTCGAGGGGTCAGCCTCGCTGTATGTTCCCTGCGGGGAGAATGGGATTAGCAGATGCTAACTTACTTGGTCATTAACCAACTAACTTACTTGGTCATTAACTAAACTAACTTACTTGGTCACTCTCAAGAGACTGTGTCCTCTTAAGGGACTTGGCTGTGACTCGTTCTTCCCTCCTCCACCTAGAATCCCAGCCCGGAAGCCCCGAGTTCACCAGAATTACCGAATGGGGACAAGGTAGATGTGTCCCTCACAGTCCTGTGTCCCTCTACTGCCCTCCTGGCCCCCACTGGGGCCTTTGTTGGTGATGGGATGGACGTCTCAGGTACACTGAAAGGAATAACTTGGAAAACAATGTATATTGGTTAAAATCCGTTCTTCCAGGTTACCCCACTTTCACAGACCCTCCAAATTCGTTCTTTGTCACCATAGCAACCCACGTCCTCCGACAAGAGGAGAGCCCACCATCAGGGCTGGTAGGGGAGCCCCCGGAAGCAGCCATGTGGGAGCTGTGGGTCCTTTGTGGGCCGTTTTGGCCAGTTCAGTCCCCTGGTGATGTCAGAACCTTCTCTTGAGCCCCAGGAGCCTCTCAACACCGGGGGCAACAAGGACGTCAGTCAGATTCACACACGTCCTTTCATATCATCTCGTAGCTACGAATAGGATAAATAGCAAAACCACATAATGCCTGCAGGTCAAATAGTGGCCAAGGGCAAGCCTGGATACTGTCTACAAAGCAAAAATGATTTCGTCTCGCACCTCCCATCCTGAATTAGGAAGTTCAGCGTCTGGTGGGCCTCCTCGAGTTTCCGCTGGAGCACCAGCCGTGTGTAGGGTGCTATAAGGCACAGACCGACGGACATGGGTGGGGACTGAGCCCAGGGGGGTCTCTGGTAGGTCCAGGCCTCGGGGACTCACAGAGCCGGTGCCGCTGGGTATCACGACGGGAAGAGAGGCCACGTGCAGCCCGTGGCCCGCTCCGGGGGGCAGATCCCAGCAGGACGTCGGATTTTAGCCAAAGGCCATGCCATCCACCCCAGGCAAGCCCACGTCTTTGAAAAACCCCTGCATGTCACTGGTCCTTGGTAGAGACAGAGTGACGACCAGGGGACCCCAGGCGACCAGCTGGCTGGACCTGCCTGCCTTGAGCTGGGTTCAGTCGCAGACGCTGAGTCCTAAGGCTGGTCGACACGAGCAGCCGTCTCGCAGGAGAGGGACATAGTGCGTCCCAGACAGGCACCCCCAGCGGGAGCAGCAGCGGAGACGACGTGCAGGTGGTGCAGACGGAACTTGGAATAGACAGCAGGGGACGGGGGTGAGTGTCAGCTGTGGCCCTGAGGCCAACCGCCGTGGCAGGGCCTGTGGCCCGTCCCGCTCACTTCCTTCTTCCAAACGGCCTCTCGAGACACTGGGGAAGCTGGGAACCTGGAGATGCTGAGAGGAGGTGGAGAGTGCAAGTGTGGACTCGGGGGGCGGGGGGCAGAAGAAGCACCACACATGTTCCCTTTCCAGAAGGAGGGACGGACTGCTTGGCCCTGGGGAGTGTGGCGTAGACCTTTGTCAGCTCCTTTCCAGGTCACTCCTTCCCGGGGACAGAAGGGGACAGACTGTGTAGCCCTGGATAATTCAGCGCCCCCCTGGAGCGACTCTTCCGGATGATTTTCGCTCCAAAGCCTGGCATCCAGTGGCTCTGCACCAAGGGTGATTGTGCCAGGTACCCTCGGGGCAACTAGCTTCCATTTCCGGTTGGCAGAAAGCCCCCGAGAGCAGCATCATTCTTCTGTCCCCCGCTGAGGAGCCTATGTCTCCCAGAAGCCGGTCACCTGGTCCTGTAGGTGAGATTATGAGGTAGGAGCTCAAACACAGCCTCTGCCAACATCCCACAAAGCGAAGGGTGACTTAAAAAGGGCAAGAAGCTAAAACCGTGCCGGCCAAGGAATATTCCTAAGAATTTAAGAGCATTTCTTTTAGAGGAGAGAAGACTCACAAGGATATAAGTATTCAAAGGGTTCCCGGGTGCGAGAAAGTTGGGGTTGTGGTCTAGGGCCCAAAATCAGTAAGGAGGGCGCGGGGAGACGGGAGACAGAGCGTGGGTCAGTATGAAAGAGACCTTCTTCTAGAATGTACAGAAGGGTCAGTCGGAGAAGTGGAGACTCTCACAGCGGGATGTGCGGCAGCTGCGGCCAGCTGCGCAGACGTAGCCCAGCCGCCTGCTCTTGGCTCCACTCAGGGCGCTTTCCGGTCCTCAAACCCAGCCCATCACCTGTCTTCATAAATAAACGTTCCTTGGAACATAGCCATGTCCTGCTTTTACATATAGTCTGCGGCTGCTTTCCCACCACAATGGCCGGGTTGCGTCCTTGTGGTTGTGACAAAGACCCGATGGCCCACGAAACCCTTTCCAGAAAAAGTTGGCCAGACCTTACTGGAGCTCGCTTCTCTGGGAATTCGTTGACTCTGTCAGTTTCTGGAGGGAAAATTGAGTAGAGCTGTTGAGTCGGAAGTAAGGATTCCCATGAAAATAATTGAAATCCTTTTTTTTCTAAAAGAACCTGACACACATGATTATTCTTCTTCCCTCTAATTCAATTCCTTTCCTGTGTCTTTCTTATTAAACCCTGAGCCGGCAGCTTGGCCTCGCCCGGGCAGATGTTTGCACAGATACCCCCCTGCACGGAACTTCCTATTTCCTGGGGATTAGACATAGATATTGCGGTAATTCAAAAATATATAAAATAAAAAGAATCTTGGGAAATTTAGCTCTAGAGGAAAGAGAAAGCCTGGAATCCAGGCAGCTGAGGCTGGGGATTCTAAGTGGACAGAAATGAAGAATCGGTTTGAGGAACCTCATGGCTTGAATATATCTTGAAGGTGTAGACTCATCGGGCCCGTTAGGCATGTGCTGGTGCCTAACACAAGACTTGACAAATACTAGATGTTGTGGGTTGAATTGTGTTCCCATAAAGATATCTTGATATCCTAGCTCCTCCCCTGTGTGATGGAATGGGCCCTATTTGGAAATAGGGTCTTGGTAGCTATCATCAAATTAAGATGAGGTCATAGCGGATTAAGGTGGGCCTCAATCCAATGACTTAAGCTCTTCTAAAATGAGGGGCATTTGGTTTTGGGGTCAAGGTCATGCTGGCCTCATGGAGCAAGTTTGGAAGTTCTCCTTCCATTTCTATTTTTTTTGGTAACCAGTTTCAGAAGAATAGGTATTAGTTCTTCTTTAAATGTTTGGTAGAATTCCCCTGGGAAGCCATCCGGCCCTGGACTCTTGTTTGTTGAGCAATTTTTGATCACTGCTTCAATTTCCTTGCTGATTATGGGTCTGCTCAGGTTTTCGGTTTTGTTCCTGTTTCAGTTTTGGTAGTTTATAAACTTCCAGGAATGCATCCATTTCTTCTAGATCACCGAATTTGTTGGCGTATGGTTGCTCATAATGTAGTCTTAAAATTGTTTGAATTTCTTTGGTGTTTGTCGCAATCTCTCCTCTTTCATTTGTGATTTTATTCATTTGGGTCCTTTCTCTTTTCTTTTTGACAAGTCTGGCGAGGGTTTTACTGATCTTATTAATTCTTTCAAAGAACCATCTTCTAGTTTCATTGATCTGTTCTACTGTTCTTTCGGTTCCTATGTCATTGATTTCTGCTCTAATCTTTATTACTTCTCTTCTCCTGCTGGGTTTAGGCTTTATTTGCTGTTGTTTCTCTTGGAAAACAGTGTGGATGTTCCTCAAGAAGTGAAAAATAGAGTTACCCTATGACCCAGCAATTACACTACTCAGTATTTACCCCGAAAATTCAAATGTAATGATCTGAGGAAACACATGAACCCCAATATTTACAGCAGCAATGTCTACAATAGCCAAACTATGGAAGGAGCCAAGCTGTCCTTCAACAGATGAATGGGAAAAGAAGATGTTGTCCATCTATACAATGGTCCCTCAGCCAGCAAAGCACGAAGGCTCGATTTCAAGTTGGGGCCCTCACAGCCCCAACTTGAGGCTAGGGAACTTGAACCTTGAAGGGAACCAATCAGGCCCTGAGAGTGGCTGACCAGTCACTCTAAGGAGCTGGGACGGCTGAGCAGCTTTCCAGGCTGGTCGTGGGCCTGTCTCCTCCCTGACCCTTCCCCCTGCTCCATAGGTAGGCCCTTCCCAGCCTCCAAGCCAGCTGCCCCTGGGAAACACCGGCAGAAGCCTGGTGGGCTGCAGAAAGGGAGGGGTGGGCATTTCTTGAAACTTCCTCTTGCTGCTGAGTCTTCAGCCGTGGCCTCATCTCTCATGGGGGCATTTTCAGGGCCCCTCAAGCTGTTGTCCCCATACCCGATGACACGGCCCCCACCAGCTCTGTCTTCTGGGTTGAGTATCACCACCTGTCCCCATTTTCCATCTAGGGTTTTGGCTCTTACTAGTCTGGGTGGCCTCATTGCCCTCTGGGTTCTCAACTGTTCCATCCCCGATGGAACTCTTTCCAGGCATTAAATGCTAAAGTAGACTGCTTTCTACCATTCCTGACTCTCAATACTCTGGCTCCCAAATGGCGAGTTTTTCCAAACTAAGTGTATTGGAACCAAACATGAGTTCGTCCACCCAGTGCACACTAAGGTCATAAAAAGCAGACACTGGGCTTCTGTGGTGATGCAGGACCGGCTATTTACTGGTGTGGTGCCCCCCAGGAGAACAGCAGGCTAATGCTCAAAGTCCCCAACTCCCCGATGGCTTGTGAGTGACAGTTTTTAAGGGAAAAATTCAGAGGTAGACAGTTCAGGGTTATGGGTTCTTCTGATTGGCCAGGGATCCGGTAAACTTCGAGACTCACTTGTCCTTCTGGCTCCGGTCTGTCTGATTTCATCAAGACTGTGGTCAGGTGGTCTTTCCCTTCCCGGGTCCGGGTCCGCAGAACATCGCAGCGATGTGTGTGGTGATCTTTGTTTGCAAGAGCAGAGCCCGCACATTTTGTGACAACGAGGACCAGGCAGGCTGTTTCATTTCTTGTTCCCTGGACTGTGTTTATAACATCTTCTCCTAAGTTCCCTCCTGGGGTTTTCCCCAATAATCTTCAACTCTGGACAATGTTCCTCTCTGCAGATGTAGCTCTGTGGCTGGCTTTCCAGATAATTCTTCACCAACTGGGTGTGTTGCGAGTTCACCTGATTCTGCTTCTAACCACCCAGACTTCGTGCAGATCCCGAAGGTTAAGATTCAGCCCCACAAGACTGCCCCCCACTTCGGATGCCAGTTGCAAGAAGTGGACCCTCGGGGTTCCCACAACTTTTGTCCAACTTGGCTAGATATTAGGGTTTCTACCACCCTGTCCGCAGTCTCAGAGGTATGCTGGAATGGCTCACAGAACTCAGGAAAGTGATACTGACCAGTTCCTCATAGAGGATGTAATAACCGTACATAGGAACGCTCAGATGAAGAGGTACACAGGGCGGGTTCTAGAAGGGTCGAGAACATAGGAGCTTCTGCTCCTGTAGAGCTGAGGCGTCCCTCCACAGGGCCATTTTGAAGCTCTCTGTCAGGAACCAGGGGCAGAGACCATATATATATATATATGTGATATGTGATATATATGTGATATATATGTGATATATATATATAAAGATATATATATATCTTTCTTATTATGTCACAAATACCCACTGTTGAAAAGTTCTAGAATTGATTCTATCCAACTCAATCCTGATTCTATGTCAAAGTCCTCGGTCTCCTACCCTCCGTGTCTAAGACATTTACATTTTTGTTTACATTTACATTTACATTGTTGTTTCTTTGAACTGCCCTAGTATCCTTCTGGGGAAGCCCACCCAAAACACACACACACACACATTTTTCTAATGAGTTAATCAGTATTGGTTCTATATTTTTGTCACCAACAGAACCCTGACCAATTTGGTGTCTGAACCCGAACGTGCTCCATAAACCACAAAGCAATCTGCAAATCCCCATCTCCCGTGGGAAGTGCTCAATACATGTCTGCAGAATATTGAATTGTTCTCATTAGCCCCCGGCTGACGCACACACAAGCATGCAGACGGCAGGATGAAGTATTAATTTATGTTTTATCCTCCCCATTACAGATAGTTCTTTCTTCTCCGTCATAGCCTCGCTGCATTGTCTCAAGGCCCCATCGAAGCTCTGTCAAAAACTGAAGACGAGCTGGACACACAGAGTCACCACGTCTCCTGGCTTTGAGGGGACGTGTGCATGCTCTTTCCAGGAATGGTATGGAGATAAACATTCAGGATTTTTAACAGTAGAAAAACCTGCAGAACTGGTCCAAAGGGAATGGGAGAGCCCCTGGAGGATACAGAGAGAATTTTTAAGGATTACCAAGGCAGGAAAGACTCTTGGGGTCTCTTTGCCCAAGGCCCCCCAGAGAGGGAGTTGCGACAGGAGGGCAAGGAGGCCGATCACGCTGCATCTTGGTACCATCTCCAAATCCAGGAGCATCTTATGTAAAACTAGAAGAGGATGGACAAGATAACCTGCTCTCTTTTTTCAAAAAGATTTTATTTCGTAAGTGCATGCGCACAAGTGGGGGGAGGGGCTGAGGAAGAAGCAGTGAGCGGGGTTCCATCCCAGGACCCCAAGATCACGATCTGAGCAGAAGGCAGATACTTAACCGACTGGCACCCTCCCACCAGGTGCCCCCAGATAACCGGCTCTTCAACGTCCCCCGTGCTTGCCTGCATTGCCAAGGGCCTTAGCAACCTGGGCCTGGAAGGGCCGTCTGAAGGCACAGGATTCTCATTTCCTACACGAAGAGCCTGAGACTCGGGGGTGACACACCACCCTGACGTCACCAGCCAAGAGGGCGAAGCAGTGCCCCGCACTCTGCCTCTTGACCAGGATCCGATTAGAATAAACCAACCTTTGCTTTCGAAACCCTCTTGAGCTGCGAACTATCGGTCGGTAAGCCTTTGGAGAGAATGATTTTGGTGGAGTTACGTTTCTTTCAGCTACGCTGTGAAGGTGAGGTACTAGAGGAGACCGGGTAGGCGCGGGCAGGTTTGCTGCGGGCAGAGGCCAGCTGGGGCCGGACCGGGAAAGGGTGGGGAAGGCTGCAGAGAATCTCGAATGTTCGAGACAGCATGAAGAAGGTTGCAATGGAAACCAACAAAGGAAAGCAAAACCAGGGTCCCGACCTCCTGGGCCCTCGTCCCAGCTGGACCACTGAGCAGCCATGCTTTTCTGGAAAGTCGTCCTCCTTTCTGAGGGTCGGCTTCCATCACTGCAGTGGAGTTAGAAACCCCCTGGTCTGCCTGCTGCCCCGGGGTGTAGCGAGATCCCCTGGGCGATGAGAGGCCCAGGCGAACGTGCAGGGTTGGCACTTTGGGGATGAAAGGCAGAATAGACCAGAGCTCCGTCACCTGCTGTTCGTGCAGGCGGTTCTGGATTCTCTTGATTGCTCTCAGTGCCTCGCCCCCCTGCATACACGTCCCGCTCCTGCAGGGACCCAGGTTCATGCCGAGTTGGGGTAAGAAGCTGAAGATCAAGCAACAAGCCCCGCTCAAGTTTTCTGTTCTTACCCGCTGACCTGCCTTCAGTTCCCAGATATCCTCAGCCAGCAGGGATGCTGCGAGAGGGAACAACCTCTCCAGCTACAACCTCTAGGGAGTAGAAGGGACGCTTGGACAAAACACGGCTGGCAGTGGAAGGCAAATTCATCTGAGGTCAACCGTGGTCCAGCCCAGTCTTGACCGGAACAGGGAAAAAGGTGGGGGACCGAACGTGTGTTGTGTGTCAAGGACGCGTCTTAGAGCAAGAGAAGCAACGGCTGTCTGGGAGCTTTTCCCCTGGGTCCGGCCCCTCGCTGCTCCTTGCCATTCTTCACTTCATTTGCTTCTCATAACAAACGTGCACAGAGGGAGCTCCACTCATAGTTTACAGATGAGGAAATCAACACAACCCACCCCCCCTAAAAAAAGTAAATAGATTTAGGGAAGCCGCCCGTTAACGAGGGGCAAAGCGCCTAGGGCCGCCTGACCTACAAACCCAGGTGTGCACATGACAATAAACCATTGATTATGTGTGCGCTCCGAGGGGGGGGGGGGCTGAATTCAGGGCTTTGCACGCGCTGTCCCATTTCCCTCTTGAAACCGCTCCAGCCGATGGGTCCATGAGCATCCCCATGTCCCTACGAGCAAACTGTAGCTCTCCGAGATGACATCCCTGAACCGATTTCATGCAGCCAGATCCTGATGCCAGAACCGGAGGCTTAAATGTGAGGGGGCACCATCCCCTTTGTCCCACTCCAACTGGTCTTTCCTGTGAGGAGTAGAGAGAAAGCGTGGGTTCAGGTGATCAGAACTCCCAAATTCAATAGGGTTTTCTTTCCTATGCAAAGCAGTACAGATGCTAACCCAATATTGGAGGCTTCCCATCCCACCTTGGGCTTTCCAAGGGCTGCGAATGGGACAACCATTGTCTCAAGGGAGGTGGCAGAAATCCGGGGCCCCACGTTTCCATGCCCTGGACAGGCAAAGTCACTCTTTGGGAGAAAACTTCTAACCACCTGCCCAAAGTCACATTTTCTTTTCTGAGCTGCTCAAGATACTGACCATGTTCTCCTATCTGTCAGCCTCTTAAATATCCAAGATGATAAAGACCTGAGAAAGACTCACTCTGAGACTCAAGTTTTTCAATGACACAAAATTTTTTAGTTTTTAGTTTAGTTTTGTTTTTGTTTTGCTTTTGCCCTTTTTTGGGTTTTACTACTTATTGGTCTCATACTACCCGTTACAGATTCCTCCACCCAGCCGTTATCTGCTGGAAATTTATATCAGCGCTCACTGTGTGCTGATGGGCATGGCCCCTGGCCATGGACGGCAAAGCCCTAGACCCATGTGGCTACTGAGTACTAGAGATGGGGTAAGGACAACGGAGGAATGGAACTTTTAATTCGATTTTAATTAAATTAAATAGCCACATGTGATTAATGGTGATAGCGTTGGACAGTGTGCATCTAGATAATTACTAAGAAAATATCACCCGGTTACTTTTGTATACACTTATTTTATTGTAAACATGGAGTGATTTCAGTTTGTTTACCCAGTGGGTTTACCTCTTGGCCCCAGTATTTTGCACCGTGGGGATTCACAGTTGTGTAAACACTCTGTGCACCAAATGAAGGTCAAGAAAGAGGCCACCTGTTTGCTTATTAGCTTTACGCTGTAAAAACTCTGAGAGTCATAATTAAAAGATTCAACACTCAGAAATGCAAACAGCCTTGCAAGCATTCACTGCCTCCCTGCTGCCTAACGCCGTCGAGATGGAAGGAAGAAGTGTAGGGATCACATCAGGTCCGGTTGCTTGGCCTGCAGAAGTGTGCCAGCTGGGCTTTGGGGGGGGGGGGGTGAGGTGGGCTCTCGATCTGACCACGTGGCCATCTCCCTTCCAGCAAGTTCTCCCTGCTCCATAACCCTTCATTCCCTTTTCCTTGCTTACAATCATGCTTTTCATATATAGCCCTTACCTGGCTCGGGAAGGGTTTCTTCCTTATCATAATGAAATGATTTCTCATGAGACATCCACATCAGGACGTTTCTCTCCGGAGTTGCCTCCTGTCTGAACGGGAAAAGTCAGGGACACTCTAGTATTTAAAATACGTGGATTCCTGACCCCAATTCACAAACATGGGTCAGGATGACCGCAGCAGGCCAGGACAGCTGTGTTTTCCCAAGGCTCCCCAGGTGACTCTGATGTGCGACCAGATCTGGGAAACGCTGGCTTTTAGCAGCAGGGTCAGACATGGAGGCCTGCCCCAGCCACGGGGGCCGCTGGCTGGGTCGGATTCTCATAATCGGAGCCATTAACTGACACTCTCCTGCACCGGGTGCTGTGGCCCACACTGGACATTTCATGTAAATTATCCCTGCATCACCCTCAGGAGGAGGTGCTTCCATTCCCAGGAAGAGTCAGAAGCTTCGAGAAATTGACAAATGCTCCCTCAATCTCTGTACAGCAAATAGATACTATGTAGCCACTCTGCTGGGGGGTGGGGTGGGGACTGTTCTGGGACCCGGAGGCACAGCAGTGAATGAAACTGATTATCTCTGTTACTGGAGAGTTTGCATTCTAATGGGAGGAGACAGACAGTAAATGAACAGACAAGTCCTTATGTCAGATGGCAAAGGGCATGATAAAAGCTAGCACCTTGGGGTGCGGTGGGGGGGGATAGACAGTGAAGGGGGTTCTTCGAAGGAAGAATCCTCTTTCTTCCTCAGGGAGGAATCCTCAGGCAATCCTTCCTGATAAATTCGCCTTTGGAGCAAAGTCCTGAATAAACAGACAAGGTTTGCCCTGAAGGATCTGGAGGAAGATCTGCGGCGGGGGTGGGGAGCAGGTGACAGAGCCCTGGGGCCAGAGAGTACCTCGCTCACGGGCACCACAAGTGATAGAAGCCAGAGCCATTTTCCAACTTCAAAAAGAACTCTCTCGGTTGGCCTTTGACCCCATCTCGCGGTATTAGCAGTTTCGTAGCAAAGTGACACCGTACAAATGATCGATCCTTTTTTTCTCATCTGCAAAAATGGAGTTTGGCTCCAATGAAGAAACAGAAACAAAAGCAAAGAAACATCAAAACCTAAAGGGGCAAGTAGGGACTTTTACTGTATGTGAACTTCGTCGCAGCACTGTGAGGTTGGCCTTGCCGTCACGCCCATTTTACAGGTGAGAAGACGGAGGCGTGGAGAAGGGAACCGGCCCGCCTGAGGTTGCCTAGCTACCATGACACAGAGGTGGGGTTTATATCCACAGCTGTGACCATAACCATCCCCACCGGCATATCTCTGTTCTTGTCCCTAAAGGCCCAGAGCTGTAGACCCTGGGGGAGACAGCTCCGAGCGGGGCGGGCTGCGAGCTGCACCTCGCGGCTGGGGCTGAGTTGGGTTTCAACACGGTACAAGAGGTCCCAACCTCTGTTGAGTGAGAAATTGGCAGGATTCACCGTGGCAGGTGCCCTCTTAATATTGGCTTTCAAAGGGAAAAAGAGTTTTTCGTTGAGGCATACGACAGCTGACACATTAGAATATCATAGCTCCAAATTGCAGACTTATTAAAGCCATTTAAATAATTATCATTGAGAATTTACTTAAAAGCCCATAATGACTTTTTAGGCAGCCTTTCGCCTGAGCGCCTTCTCCCTTGTCTGTCATTCCCATGCCGACTTTCCAGACATGATCCTCCTAGATCCCCCTGAGAGCCTTTGTTTTCCCTTTACCAGCATCCCCAGAACCATAGTCTGAGAAGCACTAGGGAAAAATCATGCCAAAGAAAGATAGTGGGCCTCTCTATACTGCTTGTCTTGCTTGGATCGTATCTTGCATTTCTTCAGCCTGTTCAGAGAGGGGGAAGCTTGAGCTTGAGCTAAGAGCCCTGTTCTGGTGAACTCCTACTCATCTCACATGCCCCACCGACAATGCCCCACCTATGAAGATCCTCCTCCAGGCAGGTGACCCCTTCCCCTTCTAGGCTCTTACGGCTTTACGCGTGACTTTGGAGAGCTTTTTCCTTTCATGATTTAACGTCCCTGTTTACGCATCACTCTCCTCCGGGAGGCCATGCCTTACAGTTTAAGTCCTCCCGTGTTTCATGTGGAGCCTGGCATACAAGTGGAGCTTAATAAGGAACTGCACAGTAAATGAGTAGGTGAATAAATGAATGAACAAATGCCTGATGAATTTTTCCATGAATATATTGCTACCACTGACCCTTCTTGGATATGAGAACGAAGGGCGTTCTGTGGAAGGGCGCCTAAGGAAGCAGGATCGGGCCCAGAGAGCAGCTGGGCTGTGACTATGCCCTGACAAAGGCTCAGCCAGCCCCACAGGGAGCTCGGAAGCCTCGGTGGGCCCACAGAGCCGTCCTGACATGGGGTATGGGGACTGGGTCTTTGCCCCTCACCAGGGATCAGCCATTCAGTGCAGGCTCTTCGGGGCAGGAGGCAGCACCCAGGACATGGTGGCCTCATCAGCCAAGGCAATCCTCCAAAGAAGGGCTGTTGAATTACAAGCTACCGTTCTGCACACCAAGGGTCCAGCGAGGTAAGGAGAGCAGGGACCATGCTGGCCCCAGACTGTAGATCGATGGGTGTGTGTTGTGTTGCTGCTACACACGTCATGGGACGTGAACCATTTGGGTCCTTGGTCCCTGATGCATCGTTCCTTATTTTAACTGTACACAGGAAGGCAGCAGCCTCGATGTGAACAGAGCGTGGTGACTCCAGCTTGAGCCCCCGCAGAGATGAAGGTCTGGCCGCCCCAGCAGGTAAGCCACTGAGGCTGAGGTGCTGGCTGAGAGTGAAGGGAATCTAGAAGAGGCCGTGGAGAGGGGGGTGATGACTGTTTTCCATCCCGACACCAGCTGCAGTGCTGGGGACTGGAACATATCGTACCGGATTTCCTCTTGTAAGTTTCCCCAGGAAGAGAAGCCTTTGAAGCCCTGAAGAGACGCCCCTAAGCCTCTGAAGAAGTGACCTGCATAGTATGAGGGATTTTCTGGGGTGAGGGGGCGCTGTGAAGGGTGTCAGGTCCCCAAAGAGGTTTCATTTCCCTACTGCCGGCGCACAGCCCTCACTGTCCCTCACTTGTTTGTTGAGTGAATGCCCAATCTCAGAGTTCCAGGCCGTGCTACTGGCTATGAAGCATCCCCCAAAAGGTTATCCCATCCCCACCACGTGCCCCCCTCAGTGGTGAGCCAGGTTATTTCTATTCCCATTGCCCGCGAGGACTCTCTCCACCCCAGAGATCAAGTGTCCATCCACTGCGACACAAGCAGGGACCTTGAAGCTCGGGGAGTGAAGCTGGAGGCGTGGCTTTTGTTCATGGTGCCATATAGCAGAGGGCCCCTTGTTTGCCAAAGGTTGAGTCTGTGTGTCAAAGTTCTCTGTGAGTGAATTTAAAAATCTGTCAATAAATCCTACCCCACCTCCACATACACTTTTCTTTAAATTGTTTGCATAGGTGTTTTCTCCTCAGATTTCCCAGGCAGAGAAAAGCACTTCCTACAAGGGTGTGGATCTTCCATTTGTATTCGTGGGAAGCGCCAAACCACTTGGTCTTTTAAGCCTCGTGTTTAACAAGGCTCCCAACTTCGGAAGGTATTGGTCTCAAGCACCAAGTGTTGGGCAGGTTGTCACTAGGAGTAACTCACGAAGCCCACACACATGGAAGCTTAAGGAAGAGAACTTCCACGAGTCATGTAGCCCTGAGAAGATGGTCACACATCCTCTTTTTTGAAAACTCTATCCCGTTTTCAAAGTCCTGAGAGAGCTTCACTTCCAAAATGGCTCCTGTTCCTTCCTCTCTGGCATCCTTCCAGGCACATAGTAGATGCCCACATAACGACAGATACTCCTTTCCCTCGTCTCTTGCGGAGTGAAAGATCCTTTTGAAAGATGAATAATCCATCGTGCTATAAATTCGGCGTTCTATCTGAGAGTGAGCCTTAGCTGAATAGAAGAGTTTGATCATTCATTCATACATTCTTTCACTCAAGAAACTTGTTACATATAAGGCACTATACAAAGCTTTCAGGATAAGACATGGATTCTGTGAATAAGTGAGTGTACGTGGATTTACGTACATCGTATAAAACATCATAAAAGCCATGATTAAGAATCAGATAATTCAAAGCATGACAAGTTTTTTGGGGTTCTTTTTTTTTTTTTTGGTGGAACTTAACAAGCTGATTATAAAATGCAAATGAAAAAGCAAAGAAACAGAAACAGCTGAGACATTCCAGAGGAAGAAGAGTGATACAACTTACTTTATGAAATATCTAGACTTGGTATCGAGCTCTAGGAATGAAGGCAGTGTCGTGTGGATACCGGGTAGACATTGGAACTGAATGGAGAGCCTGAGAGCAGAACCTCTTTCTATGAAAACAGTATAGCTAGCTGGTCAAGGGAAAAAGTAGATTCTAGAA
>CM052798.1:161707906-161795813 GCA_028533885.1 Nasua narica | reverse complement strand
CCAGGAGGGCACCCACAACTGAGGGATCCGGTATTTGCTTCTCCAGCTATTAGTAGCTCCCTATGGTGTTGGTCCCACTCTGACCCTCAGAGTCTTCCTCAGTGCTGAATAGAGCCCCCCTACGTACCCCTCGCTGCCCAGAGCGGGCATGGCAGAGACCCCAACAGGACGCCTGACATCAGCATCATCCACCATTGATGGAACCTGGGCCCCGAGCGACAGAGCAGTGCTCCCTGCCTCACACGAGGAGTAAAGGACAGAGTGAGGGCTTGAATCCAGCCATCATCCTGCGAGCTGGCAGAGAAGACACCCTGGGATTTGGGACAAAAGTATAGACCGGAGGATAGTAACCAGCCTGGGAGCCAAATCCAATAGGACATCCGTTTTCGTACTGAGAGTGGTTTCCACAATTTAATACGGCTGGGGATAAAAATCAAAAGGAGAAAATATTTTGTGACACATGAAATGCAATTCAAATATCGGTGCCCATAAAAAAAGCTTTATCAGAACGCAGTCTTGTTCTTTCATTCCTGCATTGTTCACGGCTGCTTTTGTGTTACGAGGACAAGGGTGAGTAGTTGCAACAGCGACCAGATGGGCCGCGAAGACCACGGTATTTCCTTCATGGAGAGCATTTGCCAACCCCTGGTACGAACCTTGAGGGCGCGGTGATTCTGCTTCAGGCGGAAGAGAACTCCGGGTCAGCGGTGGGGGCAGGAGCATTAGCATAACACCTGTCAGCTTCTGCGAGCAGCCGGGGTGCTGCAAGACCCCAAGTTCAGCTCCCGTCCACTTCCAGCTTCAAATCCAGGCCATGCAAGGGCAAACCCCACAGCCCCGAAAGATCAGATTCCGTGATGCTACCAGCCACTGGCAATTAAGGAGCAGATGAGCTGATCTCTGCACCCCGCCCCCACGTTCCAGCTGAGGCCACGGCACCTTAGCCCTTTCCCCCAGGCGTGGACCAGGGACCACCTGCTGCCTGAACACACCTTTCTACTTATTCATTCTTTCCTCAATCATCAGTTGAATCCATACCACATGGTAGGTGGTAAGGATGCAATAATAAACAATAATAACTGACCTGGAAGGGGTCTCTGTCGTAGGGGAATAAGGAGTCTAATGCGTGAGAAGCATTGACAACTAAGAATTATCATGCGCCATGAAATTCACAGGCGCCATGAAAGGAAAGCGGCACAGCATGAAGACCCAAGGTCCATGGTGGTCCAAGCAGAGGGTCTAAAGGATGCATGGGTATTACCCCAGCAAAGGGAAGAAAAAGTGGTCAGCCAGAGGGAACAGCATTTGCAAAGGCCCTGAGGAACACACAGAATTTAAGGAACAAAGAAGGACTGAAAGGATAATGTGTCAGGACTTGGGGGACGGAGGAGGGGCAGGAGGTGTGGCAGGAACAGGTGGGGGGGGTCCTCTACCAGCTGCTCAGCAAGCCAGCCCTGCCTCCCTTTCCGACCTTCCCTTCCACTTGACTCCCCTTGGAACGGGCCAGATCCAACATGAGCGGGGAGCTGGATGAATTATCGCTCATTCACACCTTGGTTGTATTATCTAACCATAAACGTTCAATTAAGGAGACTAAGTGCATGCAAATTGCCTGAGCTGTAATTTAGTGTGACTTGAAGAGATTGTAAGTGGGTTGGACAGCGGCATCACACCCGTGTCAAGGAAGTATGCACGCATGAGATGATTTGAGTGGGGTACTTAGCACGGTGCCTGGGACATTGTGAGGGCTCGATATATGCTCCCTATTAGTATGATCGTCATCACCCTAAGCCCATACATCATTGTTTTTATTTCCTGGACAAGAAATGCAATCATTACTCCAAGAAAATCATTAAGATCAGGATATCTTTTCTTGTTTTTGTTTTTTTATCATTTTCACGATTATTATGGATGCATCATCCTTTCTCTTAAGTCTGAAATTCCTGAGACTATTTGAAAAAAAGGTGAGACCACACAGGCTCTGCTCACTGCTCCACACCAGGAGGAGAAGCCGCCAGAGGAAAGCATCCTCCTAGGGGCAGAGGCAAGCCCAGGTCCTGTCTCAGGAGAGTTTGCCACCGCGTCCTTTGTCCTTGGGTGCCCCCCATTCCTTGGAAACTGAATGCCAGTGAGAAGGGAGCATCTGCTTTCAGCAAGGGCTCCCAGAGTGCTGAGTCAGCCCCAAGCTGTAAGGTGAGTAATTTCCTTGGAGTTGCTGGGCTCTGACCCACAGTTTGGATCAAAGAATAAAGCTCAGGGCTCTCAGTCCTGCAGAGGCCTCCAATCTGATGAATAGCAGGAGTGTCCTCATTTGAACCCTCTTCCCTCCCTCTCCAGGTTCCAGACCTCCCGGCAGCGTGTCTGGGAGGACCCGTCCTGCCTCCTGTGCCCGGGCCTGTCTGGTGGGATCGTAGGGTTCCCGTCCCAGCCGCTGTGCCTGGACCGGGGCATCTCAGGGTACTCCCTCCCAGCCAGACCCAGCTCCCTGTTCCAGTCCAGAAGGGAATGATGATGAGGATAGCGACAGGCGGGGCTCTGGGGCCAGACTCCCTGTGTCACATCCAGCTCTCACTCTCCAGCGGTGAGATCGTGAGCAAAGGACTTAACCTGTCTGTGCCTCATTTTCCTCACCTGATAAATGGGAGCGATCACTAATTCACTCTGAGGATTACCTAGAAACACAACTAGAACTTAGAATGGGGCCCAGCATTCAGTTGGTGCTTAACAAATGCTTGCTAATTAAATGCTGATGGCCAGGGCCGGCGACATGGGTGTGTGCTTTGCCCAGCCACATAGGGCCTGGCCTCAGCAGAGCCCGGTAGTGCCCTTCACTACTGCTCTTGCGGTAGTGAAATTCTTAATCATTTTTGAGAAGCGACCCCACTGTTTCGTTTTGCACTGGGCCCCACGGCTGTAGCCTCAGAGGCCGGTAGAGCATCTGTCTGCCCACACTGCTGTTCCCCACCCCAGACCTTTCCAGGAACAAGACAGGCTAGTTTTGCCTGTCTCTCTCTGATTGGAAGCTGGTCATACGAGGTCTGGGGTAGCTGAGGTCGATTTGTTAGCTTCATCTGCAAAGGAAAAATAATTTATCCAAAATGCCTTCATTAAATTATCAAATGTTTTATAGAGTAGGCAAAACAGTGGCTTGCCAGCAAGACTCTGCAAACATATGTGTTTTGTTTTGTTTTTTCCTGGTCGGTATGATATGCATGTACACACACACGTTACTTGAAGTAGCTGCTGACCCTTGGAAAATTTTACCTAAAATCCCAAATGCATGGCTTCCCTTAAGGCATCAGGAGTCTAGCAGCTCTGGGCCTTCACTCCCAGCAGCCCCCGGGGCAGGGCTGAGGAACACCTGCCCTAGTTTTCGGTGGGGCGTGTGCCTTCCAGCCAGCCAGCGCTCCCCCTGTCCCTGAGGGGGGTCTCAGTGCTTGTCCCACTCTTAGGGTCTCTCTGGCCCCCAATACCATCAGCTCCCTGAGTCCTGCAAGCTTTGGGCTTGTAAACTCTTGGTTTGAGCTCAGAGAGGACCAGCATTCAACAGAAGACACTGGCCTGGAGCCAAAGGAGCCTGGGGGGGACCTCCCGGCTCTGTCCCTATGCCAGGAGGTCATGCAGAGACAAGACCGTGGGCTTCTCAGTTAGACGGGCAAGTTCAAGGTTGAGTCCCAGGGTCCCGCTTATTCAGGGGGGTGGTGCAGGGCACGTCCGTCCGCTTCTGTTCCTTCAGCTACAACACAGGGACAACCCTGCCACCCCTCAATCATCTTACGGCCACACGGTGCCTGGCGCCTCGTAGTCTGGCCTCCGGCGTTCCTGTATCGCCGTGAAGTGGGATTACCGAGCACCACCAAAACCTCCGAGAAGCCTCCCAGGGAGACAACCAGTAACAGGCTAAGTTAGGATGGAAACACCATAGGCCTGTGCAGACACCTGTGACGTTGGGTGTGGGGGCAGCGGATGAGGCAGCAGGAGGCCAAGGCGTGTTGCAGGGAGGGGTTCAGAAGGTCCCGGACACGTGGGACTCAGCCCCGGGCCCAGGTGGGAAGAGAGGGGCCCATCACCTGGCCTTACTCTGAGCGCGTCGTGCTTGGAGAAACGGAAGAGCTGCCTGCTGATCTCAGCACCCAAGCCGCTCGGCCAGGGGGCCCCTGGAGTCAGGAGCCACTGAGTGGGCACGCGCCGTTCTTCCACCGATGCCCGTGGCCCCGAGCCGAGCAGCAGCAGGTGAGCTGGAGGCTGACGGGGCTGATAGGGGCTGAGCAGGAGCTGGGAAGCCAGTTGTGGCAGGGACATCAGCCTCAGGGGCCCACCGGGAGATGGCCTAAAGGACAGTGAAGGACCCCGGGAGCCCGGCTGACCTCTCAGAGCACCGGCACTACACCTGCGACGCCTGATCACATCCTGTTCACATGCATGTGTATGTCTATGTGTGCGTGTGTGCGTATATGCACACACATGGGTGCATGTGTCTGCGTGTATACAGGTGCATGTGTATACGTGTGTATGTATATGCATGTGCATATACTGTGCATGCATGTGTGTCTGTGTGTATGCATGCACGTATGTGTATGCATGTGTGTATATATGCGGTGTGCGTGCATATGTGCATGTGTGCACATGCACGTGTATACACATGTTTACATATATGCATGTGTGTGCATATATATACCATGTGTGCATGCATGCTGGTGCCTGTGTATGTGTGGGCGCGTATGTATATGCATATATACACACGTGCGTGTCTATGTGTAAGCATGTGCGCACATGTATGTGTGCATGTGCGGATGGGTGCTGTGTGTATGCGTGTCAGTGTCTGTGTACGCGTGTATGTCTATGTGCATGTATGAAAGTGTATGTCTGTGTATGCATGTTCAATGTGTACATGTGTGTTTTTATGTAGATTGTGCGTACACACATGTGTGTACACACACTTGCGTGTGCATGTGTTTGTATATGCGCATGTGTACACATGTGTATGTGTGTGTATATGAGTGTGTGCATAGGTATATGTTATGTACATACGTATGTGTATCTATAGGTGTAGATGTGTGTATACATGTACGTTTATATATAATACATGTCATATATATAAATATATACATGCGTGTCACTTACTGCGTATATGCATATACCTGTATATAACCTTGTCCATGTATATATGCATAGAACATGTATAGATACATGTGTGTGTGCATATATATGTATATCTTATATATCATGAGTCTTAGGATACAGTTATATAATAAATGAAATATGGGTGGAGGTGGTTAAAAGATGCTAACTTCCAGTTATAAAATACATAAATCCTGGGAGAGGATGTACAGCATGACGACTCTAGTGAACAACATGTGCTGTGTGTTTGAAAGTTGCTAAGAGAGTAGATCTTAAAAGCTCTCATCACAAGGAAAAAAGTCTATAACTATGAGTGGGGATAGATGTTAAGTAAACCGATTGTGGTCATCATTTCTCAATATATATATTCAAATCCTTACCTTGTACACCTTAAAATAATACAATGTATATGTCAATTATCTCGATTGTAAAAATAAACAAGTAAATAAAACTTACAGGCCTTTGTACATCTTGGCATGTAGTGAGGTGTCCAAGGAGGCGTTAGAAATCTTGAAAGTGGACCTCGCACCCTGCTGTTCAGAAGGCAGGGGACTATCAGGCAAGTGCAATCAGAACTGTCCCTGAGGGGCACCTGGGTGGCTCAGTGGGTTAAGCAACTGCCTTCTGCTCGGGTCATGATCCCAGGGTCCTGGGATCGAGCCCCGTGTCAGGCTTCTTGCTCAGTGGGGAGCCCGCGTCTCCCTCTCCCTCTGTCTGCATTCTGCCTGCTTGTGCTCACTCTCTATCAAATAAATAAATAAAATCTTAAAAAAAAAAAAAAAAAAAACACTGTCCCTAAGACCTCATTCTACCCGGCTGTTGAGACCCAGACAGAAGGAACTACACACGCATAATCTCCTGTTTTCCTTTTTGCATTTCTAGAGGACCTCCTGAGCTATGGCTGGAGTTGTTTTACCGGAAGAGCGGAGGGATCGCTCACTTCTGCCCCCATGTCTAGGTATGGCTGCCCCCCTTGCAGACAGCAGAGTCAGGGTGACGGGGGCCGGCTCAGGGCCTGCGAGTGCGAGCAGGAAAGAAGGTGAAGAAGGAACACAACTTACCCTCGGGAGGTTCCAGGGTGCAGAAGGGGTGCAGATGCTGAGAACCCCTTGGTCTCCCCCAACAGCTCTCTGAGGCTGACCAGAAGCTACAAAGAATCTTCTAGAACAAGGCTCCCCAGGAACCCCCAGGGAGCTCTCCTCCCAGAGCTCCAGCCACTAACTGCTGGCCTTTGGGCAGCTGTCCCAGAGGGAGATTTCAGATGCCAGGAAAACCTTCCCGCCAGCAGCCTTTAATTAGGAATACCATGATTACAGTCACTAGGAGTCAAGATGGCGCTCCTCTTGCCTTAACCTTTGCCAATTTAAGTACAACAGCCTTTTCATGGGTAAAAAGAGACCGTTTTGTACGTGCTGAGATGTCCAGGAGGTGGCTCAGGAGAGAGCTGTGGTCTTCAGAGCGAGGTCTATAACCCTAGAGTTGCCATTGCATAGCTTACCATTTGCTGGAAAGATCCCCGAATTCTTGCATCCATTAACAGAGTCTGGCAAGTGGCAGGACGAGGACCAGGATCCCCTGGTAATTTAGCAACAGCTGCAGGATCAACATTCTGGCACAGCAGGCAACATGGAGCCTGCCTGAACCAACACTTGGGGGCTCCACCTGGTGTTTATCATAAATAAAAGGTGTGCAGCTGCTTCAGACAATGAACCTACTCCACCGGCTCCCGCGGGCTTCCCTCCTTCCTGAAACCCGTGCCTGGTGGCACTGATGTGCTTGGAAAGAAAGCAGGACAGGAGCCCATACAGCAGCCCCTCTCCCTTGGTTTCTTTTCTTCCTGCATCCTTAGCTTGGGCTAAGGCACTTGCACAGGGCACCTGCTACGGGCTGAGCATCCAGGAGGAAGCGGCCATGCGCGGGGCGTCAGCTGAGCGGGGTGGGGTGTGGTTGATCGCACACACAGATTCACAAGCTCAGACACTTCTCTGTTTGACTCACAGCCGAAAATAGTTGTGAACTGTTCTCAGCAAGAAAGCCGCTCTCTTTCTAGGAGTGTGAGCAGGTGTCGAAAGCTGATGAAAAATGGGGAGGGGAGGGAGGATTAGGGGAGTGTGTGTGTGTGTGTGTGTGTGTGTGTGTGTGTGTGTGTGTAAGGACCCGGGGCCTCTTAAGGCTGTGCTCATTTCTTTCTTATTTTCCTCTGTAAACTCCTGGGGACTTCATTCCATAGTCAGCCCAGTGGATGACAATAAGTGCGCATTCAGTGTTTTTGATGCAAGTTATCCCATCAAATTCTCATTTTTTAAAAAAGAAGCTGACGTAGATGTCCTTATTTTCATCTTGATAAGTAAAAAAAATCGAGGCCCCCCAAATGTTGTTATTTCTTACCTGAAGATGGTCATAAAGATGCTAAGGAAAGCCCGGAATACTTCAGTAAGTATTTACCAAGAACCTACTATATGGCACACACATGGGTTCAAACTCGGGCACTCATGTCACTCCTGCTCTACAAATTTGCCTCTTCGATTCTATTTAGGAAGCTCACTGTGACTAGAGTCATATCAGGTGTTAAGAGACAGAGTCCTGACACTCATTCATTTATCAAAAGCATTTGTTCATTCATTCTACACTCATTTTTCGAGCATCTGCTCTACACCAGGCATGGTACTTATCAGTTGGAATTCGCTGGTGACCAGAAAGAGACATTGCCCTGGCTCTTATGAAGCTGATCCTCTAGAGGGGTGCTAGACATTAATCTCTTAACCATAGTCACGGGGGTCATTGCTAACTGAGAGCCATGGCCGGAAGGACAGGGCTTAGAGTCTGGTGCCAACCAACCTGACTGGCCAACCGAGACACAGGAAAGGCTTCCCTGTGAAAGAGAGGTTGTCCTGGGTCCAAAGGAAGGAAGAGTTAACTGGACGAAGGGAAGGAAGGGCTTCTGGTCTGGAGGGGACCTCAGTGCAAAGGGCCAGCACTGAGTGGATAGACAGATGCTCAGGGGGTCCCCTCTAAGACATCCCTATTTGTGTGTCCATGGGCATCCTTCAATATCATCCTGACCCAACATCGTCTCCCCCGATCTGCCTCCATCTCACTGAGTGAGACCCCCCCCCCCAGTCCCCAGGCCAGAAGGCTGGGGGCATCTCAGACTCCTTTCTGCCCTCACACCCCGATTCTATCAATTACCAAGTGCTCTCGACTTTTATCCCTTATTTCCCAAATCTCATCTCTTCTCTCAGTTCCCTCTACCAAGGCTCTGCTCAAAATGCAATGTGTTCATTGGGGAAAAAATTAGTGAAATTATATTATTCAATCCTTGAACCCGTGTTTACGGCGGGCCTATGAGGAGGCAGAGACTGCTGAGCCCAAGAGGTAACGGGGACCACAAGTCAGGCACGATCCCCACCCTTTTACGACAGTTGAGCCAAAGTCAGACAGTTCAAGGGCCATGAACCCTTGGGCGTTTAACAAACTTCTCATCTCTGCTTCCTTTCCATTTCGCCGTGTGTTACGTCATATATTGGACATCGGGAAGGAATAAAAATAAGAGATCATATGCAATGTCAAAACAGACCAGGGGAGGATGAACTCGTTGCCGGATCTACTGTAGAGTTTTCCTGCTTTGTAGTGGGAGACAGATTTAACCCTTCCTCTGCTGTAAGGCTCCGTGGCTGTCGACTGCCTGGAGGTTTATGGCTACAGTGGCCCAGAGGTGGTGTCCCCTGCCGGCTCGAATAGCCTTAATGAAAACACTTTATCCCCATCTACTCTGCGCTAATCTCAGGAAAGTCCCGAGGTCACCTTTTCAAACACCTAGGGCAGCCCTCAAGAGCTGTTCCCTCTCGAAGTCAGGAACAAATATTAAAGGGACCTTCCGAGTGTTCCTGTAACTGTTTTTGACGATTTTAATTCTCAAATCAAGAGTATTATCTTTAGCTGGGAAATCTTTTTTAAAAATAGTTTCGAGTGAATTTTCCTTTACTGATTCTTTTTTCACAAAATACGTGCATCCTGGCACATTTTTCAACTCCGCCCATGTCGGCGAGGAACGGAAGGGGCAGAGTGTGCTAATGTGTGGAAAGAACACGAATTGGAATTGAACAGATCTGGATTTGAGTCCTGGACAGATCAGGCCCTAGCTGTGTGGCCTTCGGCAAGTCACCCAACATCTCTGAGCATTGCTTCACTCAGATAGAAAGGAGACCTAGAGTTCACTTGTGGAAGGACTGATTTAGGGCTACTGGGAATTGAAATCATTCTGTTTCTAGAACTGATGAGCTCATCACCATCGGCTAGAATTGGCTATGTGATGCGTGTGCTACAACTTCCAAATCCTGTACGCACAAAGCTCTTTTCAACCTGAGCCCAAGGCTAGCCTCAAAAACCCTCCGACATACTCTCTGCGCAAACTTAATCCACCAATTTTGAGTTGCCAGGAGATGAAACCTATCACCACGCTGACCCCTGACCCTTATCGGCTCAGAAACTGGGCAGAAGTTCAGTGGTGGATCCAGGGAAGCAGGAACTGGCCTTCCTATGGATTTCCTCTGCCTTCCATTTCTTTCTTTCTTTCTTTCTTTTTTTTTTTGCCTTTTTTTTTTTCCTTCGATTTCTAAGGCCGTAGACTCATGAGCACTGAGAGCTGAACCAGACTGTCCAGCTTCCGCATTTTACAGGTGAGGAAGAAGAAGCAAGGCTAGGTTGTAGCAAGCCTTCCGGCTCTGCTGTCTCTTACCAACCAACCACCTGGTACCAGCAACCAGGAGACTTCATGCCCTAATGGCTCTCTGACACATGGGGAGGCTCAGAGCCTCAAGAAGAAACCAGCCCAAGATCAGTCCTGGCTCCTTCTGGGACACCCGGTCTAGCAGGACATTGCCCGGGTTCCAGAAGAGTCTGGCCAAGGCCAACGATGAGGATGGCCGCATCGCCTCCCATCCCAGTAGGCACATCGACACTGGGGTCAAAACTGTCAAGATTTTTGCTCTGTCACCAAGACCCAGAGAAGCCTTGGAGATTTTACCATGTCTCCCTGGGCCTCTCTCACCTATGAAAGGGGCTGACGACTCCTAACTCCCGGGTGCTCAGACCACCAAATGGTCCGGGTCTATGAAAGCTGCATGGACTCTGGCCCGGAGCCAAGTTCTGTTTGTGTGACATCACGGGATGGGGACGGCGCCCAGATCTACGGCATTCCTCTGCCTCTGACAGTCAGCCTCAGCGGAATGCCACGGAAGAACTCTGCTAGGTAGATGTAAAGGGAAAAAGCACCAAGAGGGAATCTGGCCGGGGAAGGATGAGGGCGGGGGAACTTCCTCGGAGCCACTCGACATACAATGGGCCTGCTGCCCAAGCAGCGGGTACCGTCCTAACAGTGGCATCACTGGTCTGTCCTACAGTTTCCAGGATTTCTGAACTCTGTCGAGGAGCTTCTGGGGACTTGGGAGAGCCAGAAACTCTAAGTCTGTGATCCAGCCGTCGGGGCTGCTGCCCAAGGAGGGTTAGGAGATGAAGCCGAGAGAAAGTTAATTTAATATAGTGAAGAGAGCCAGGAAACAGCACGGCCGATGCCAGAAGACGTGCTGCAGTCAGAGGACCAGACTATCTCATTCGAAATCGTCCGTGACCACTCCATCCTTATTAAAGTGCAATGCAAAATCGTAATGTGGACATTGTTGCTATTCATAAAGGATCTTATGAAAATGATTGTGCGGCAGGTTTGCCGACCCCCTTAGATGTAGGAACACTACACCGATTACGAAACAGCGGGGAGGTTCAGGGGGACTTACTGGGGCTAACAGAGCCGTTGTTGGAAGACGTGGGCATGACTCACACGAAAGCGGAAGCGAGCCTATGGCACCAGCCCAGGATGCGCTTTCCCAGCAGACGTGACCAGGATTCTATCTAAAATCCTAATTGGGATCTAATTCACCTGCTGGGACAGGTGCTCTGGCCAGACGTCCAGTCCCTTGCTGGGGGACTCGTCTCCTGCCACAGTTTCCCTTGTGTTGTCCCCCCTATAATGCACACGCTTGTCCTCGTCTGGCCCTCTGCGTCTTCATGAATAAGTCCATCCTCCCATGTGACAGCCCTTCAGGATTCGAACAAGCTTGGCTGAACACGTCACGTGCTCATCTCCAAGCCTGTAGGATGGCCCCTTTGGGATGGGCTCCCGATGCCAGCGTAGCTCTGGGCACCATGCTGGTACTCCAGCGAGGTCAGAACTAGACCCAGATCCTGGCCACTGATGGGGCATGAGGGATTTGGCGGGTATTTCACCAGGCAGCGCCTCGCTGAACGCCCTCCCATGTCACCCCCAGACCTTCTATCATGGGCTAGTGCATAAAGAGGCAGCCCACCCTCTAGGCTGGGATGAGAATGAGGGCATCAAGCTTTCGAATTCAGGTAGGTCAAGCACAGAAAAAATTCAGTTCTAGTGGAGAAGGTCCCAAAGCCCTATAATCCAAGCAACTGGAAAATCCCTCTTGTTTTCAGAGGAAATGTGCCAACGAGGACTTGGGCAGAGCCATCAGCTCTGCCCAAAATAGACAGAGACATCAGCTACCTTCCCTGCCCTCCCAGCTAACTTAGCCCCTGAATTCGGGTCACCTCAGCCATAGACACTGAGTAACTTGTGATATAGCAGCCCACCCCCGCCCTATCCACAGGGTCCCAACTCCTAACACATACACACACACACACACACACACACACACACACACACACACACACTGTAACCTTAACATTCTACCCACCCTAGGGATATAATTTTGACAATAAAAAGGAACAAAGACCATAAAAAGGAACTAAGTAATAGCACATATTACACTATAAATAAGTCTCAAAGACACCATGCCGGGGTACCTGGCTGCCTCAGTTGGGGGAGCTTGCAATGTTTGAGCTCAGGGTCATGAGTTTGAGCCCCACCGTGGGCAAAGAGATTACTTAAAAATAAAATCTTAAAAATAAAATCTTAATAAAAAACCTCATCAGGCTAAGTGAGAAGTCAAACATAAAAGACTACATTATTGTGTGACTCCATTCAGACAAAATGTCCAGAGAAAGGAAATTCACAGCCCTAGGAAGTCAGTGAGTGTTTACCCAGGCTGGAGATAGGGGGAGGAGGGACGCTCATGGCCATGCAGTTTCTCTTCGAGATGATGGGAATTTTCTCCACAATGGTTGCACAATGCTACAGAAAAAAAAAATCTCTGAATGACATGCTTAAATCAGAAGATTTATGGTATGAGAATTACACTTAACGAAACCTATTTTTAAAACAGAATTGACCTTAAACCTGTCCACACATGAAATACCTTTGGGAGTGGTCTTGTGAATTTGCCTGGTATATTTCTACCCAAGGGAAAACATGGAGGAGGCACCAGGTCTCCTGGCTTTGCCCCGGTCCTTTGTGATGTGGCGGCTCACCCACCTCAGGGTTCTGCCACTCCCGGGGGCCCAGCTGAGCTTCAGGGGGTCCAGGAATCCCCGAGGCTGTATCTGATTACTGGATGTGTGTGCTTTTTCTCTCACCTAGACAACAGGTGGTTTTTACTTTTCCTCTGATAAGGAAATATTTGCAGAGGAAAATAGTGGGGGCCCTGGGGCCAGTGGCTGAGCTATGTGTTGGTGAGCTCCTTGCTTCTCAAGTTTGAATGCACAGGTCCCAGAAGCCCACTAGGGCACGGTGCCCCAGGCCCTCGAAGGCCCTGCCCTTCCCTCCTGCTTTGTTGTGGCCGCATCCTGAGCTGACTGTCCTTTCTCTCTGAGCCAGAGGGTGAGGATTGCCCCTGCGGGTCTCAGCTGCAAGTGGTAGGACTCAGCCCATCTGGCTGGGCAGAGGGTTTCAAGGAGAGGACAGATTCAGCATGTGTGTCTTCACACGGTACAATCCGGATTGTTTGTAATGACATCTTAATCCCACTTCTGAAGCAGCACTTACACAAGGAAAAAAAGCTAGGTACAGAAGAGATCACTAAAAACCTGAGACAGATCAGAGCCCTTAGAAAAACATAAGAGACATAAGCCAGGTTTGATGAGGCTGGGGTAAGTTCTTCCCATCCTTATGCTTATAATCGTACTGATCCCAGGGCTGCCATAAGAAAATGCCACAGACTGTGTGGTTTAAATAACAGAGATTCCTCTTCCACGGTTTTGGAGGCTGGCAATCCAAGATTAAGGGGACAGCGATGTTGGTTTCTTCTGAGGCCCCTCTCCCTGGCTTGCACATGGCCATTTCTCTGCATTCTCTGCATGCACTCTCTGGTGGCTCTTTCTCTATGTTCTAATTTCCTCTTATTATAAGGACATCAAGTCACACTAGATTAGGGTCTACCCTGAAGACCTTTGTTTTACCTTCATGCCGCTCTTTAAAGACCCTCTGACAAAATACAGTCCCATTCTGAGGTCCTGCGGGTTAGGGCTTCAACATATGAATTTAATGCAGGGGTGGGCAAGGTTCAGCCGATAACACGTGGTTATAATACATCAGGACCCTCCATTGTGCTGAGTAAGGGACCCGCCAGGCTAGGGAGGGAGAGACCGGTAAAGGGGCCAAGTAACCAGGCTCACAGAAATCCTAGATGTGGAGAAATGTCACAGACAAGATATTAGCCAGAGAGAAGGAAACATAACAGATCCATCTGTTCCTTCTAAAGATAGATGAGATAGTTATGTGATATTTACAAATCCACCTTGTTTGTCTTAAATGTCATAGATAAGATATTCACCAAGTTTCCTCGTCAGTTTCCTATAAAAGACCATAAAAGCCCTCAGTGGCAAACCATTCATGACCCCTCTCACACCAGAGAGCTCTTCTCTCTGTTCTCACCTTTGCCTGATAAACTTTCCCTTTACTTCGAGGGCTCATCCATTCTTCGACTCTGCAATACAGGAATCTTGCAACAGAGTCAGAAACTCTGTGTCACCTGACTTGCCTTACTCTTATCCTCATGAAACTCACAAGGTCAGAACATCACAGGCAAGTAAATAGACGGAGAAACTAACCACATCCTGAGTCACTGAGTTAAAAAGCAAACCTTTATTGGGAGTCTCTTTCCCGCTAGGCACTGAGAATCTAAAGAGACAAAGACGTAGCTCCTACCTTCCAACAACCGGTGGTCTGTTGGGGAAGCATTCTGCTTTCCTAGAATTTCTTTAGACTTTCATGGGCAAGGAGAGTCCTGTGGCCAATGTCTGGACAACATGAACTTATGTGTGCAAACACACTTAACAATCAGTCCTCCCTCACCCCCTGTAGTTCTCTGAGGTGAATGAGGTGAAAACCTACATACACATAATGTAAATTAGTCCTAACCTCAATGGTATGAAGTACAGCACAGGATTGGAAGATAAAATCATTTACCCACTCTTGATGCTGCCACCAATTTCGAGACCCGGATACGTCCATCTTTAAAGCAATCATGCTTCCTCTTACACCCTATGTTTTCTATTTAACACACATTTCCCTAATCAATCTGTTGGCCTCAATTTGTAGGAAGGGAAAACCCAGGGGATAAATACCAGTTGCTGGGAGATATTATGAAAGTTAAACATGTAGCTAGAAACAACTGGAACTCGATGTGTAAGGCTATGAGCTAAGTGTCTGTGCTTTTAGTCAGTCATGAATTTATTTATTTAGAGCATGTCCTAAGCTCCTACTCTGTGCCAAGCCCGGGGCGGGTGCTGGCATAGAGCAAGGAGTAAAGCCTGGATTTGGACTCCCCAAATGTCCCCTTTCTTACCATTACAGCTTTTGATAATAAATCTTCTTGGCAATTTTCTGTCGATATTAACCTGTTCTCCCACCGAAAGCCACTTAATAGCATACTCTCATTTCTGTTTTTAGGGGAAAACAACAGTGCTCCTTTGTTGGTTGGTTATTAACTGTCCCCCTCTCACCCTCCCACTCTATCTATAATCTTTCTCTTCTCCACTGTGTTAACCTCACATCTACTTCCCCTTCTCCCATGAACTTCTAACCGTAGGAAGCTCTAGTATGCACCCACTGAGTGGGATGGCAACTCTAGACTGCTGGGCACTATGGTAACCAGTGCTGGAAAAAAGGAAGAAAAGAAAAGAGGATCCCCTCTTCATGCCTCACCCCTTCCTTTGTGCATCGTATCTTTGTGTTGTATTACCAACCGACATGACAGTACTGTCTACATCGAGTGGAGGGGTCTTGTATCGCATCGTCCTTGACGAGGGAAAGCATCACCAATTAGAGAAGTTCAAGTGGAAAGGTTGCCAACACCATCTGCTTCGGCCCAGAGCAGCTAGGAAGCCACTGTCCATTGCCATCACACAAAAAGCACCAGTTACCATTTTTGAAATATGGGACTCAGGTGCTGGCTTCGGCAGCACATATACTAAAATTGAAATATGGGACTCAGGACTCCTCACTATCTTTGGACTCCCACCAGGATTGGGTGTTCAAGGGAAAGGCAGGGTTCTCAGTTTTCTTGCCAGTTCCATTCCAGATAATGCCACAGTTTTACTGACACTGGGGGGCCCAGCATCCCTGGAGGCCCGTGTCTTCAGGAAATGGTGCCCAGTGACTCTCAGAGGTTGTAAATGGAAGCTTTAACCATTCTCTGTCTGCCTCTCAATGATTTATTGGACTTAATGGTTTACATGTCATTTCTTCTGCTGGACCATAAATTTTGGAATCAGAATCTAAGCTTCATTCCGTGCTATATCCCGAGGACCTAGCCTAGGGCCTGGCATACTGCAATAAAAATTTGCTAAATGAATAAATCAAAAAGCAAATGGATAATTTGCAGACACTTAGCTCGTCCCCCTCTACAGTGTCCAACTGCTTCCAGCTACATGAGATAGTTCTTATCTATCAGCTTCGTTTTTTTTCTCTGCCTGCAAATTTAGATGTGGGTCCAATAAATCAATTATTAAAATATGTACTAAACAGGAAAATAGAATGCAAGAAGAAGGAGGAGGAGGGGGAGGAGGAGAATGGCTTTGAAGACAGACATACCTGGGTCTGAAACTTGGTAGCACTACTAATTTGCTTTAAGCAAACCATTTGCTCTTCCTACCATCTAAATATATATGAAGAGAGAGACACTAAGGAGCAGGTATCCAGCAACTCGGTTCCCCGATCTCTGCCCCACCCAGAGGGCTGGTGCCTGTAGTAGGAGGAGCCATCCTGGCCATAAACTTTGAAATAAAAATTAGGGTGTCTGGGGGGTTGTTCTTACAATCAACACCTGTGAAACAGAGGGAGAGAAAGCAGGATTTAGCGAAGGGAGAAGTTGCGTTACTCTGCGGTTCCAGCAAAGGCTTCAGGTGACCCCACAGCAGCTAGGGGGTGAGGAGAAGAGTTTCTGAGGGCGGCTGGTGTTCCCTTGCCGAGTCAAGGCCTCCACGTCCTCTTCAAGCGAAAGGGGAAATGCTAGTCCTGAGGAAGTCTGAGGGGCCCAGAGCTCCAGCAGAATCCAAGCATCAAGGTCAGGGGATGGATCAACCCAGATGTTTCCCAGCTGGAGTCGGAGGACCTTGGCATAGCAAACCTGCCTATGTGGGGCGGTTGCTTTCTTTGGAGCTCGGGCATTCTGATAATTAAGTCCTCTGCTTTCTCTGCCTTCTCGATGCAGGACTCGAGAGCCTGTTTGCATGCTAACCAGGAGGTCCCTGGCCTGTGCACTTAGCCCTTACTTGCCTATTAATCACTCTCACATTTTATTTCCATTTCCTTGAGTACCAATTGTGCTAAGCAAGAGCCACTCCATTCCACGGGCCTGATATTTACTCTTCTGTAAAGCGTCTGGTATGTTACACCAGCTTACGCATCCCCGGCGGCCACTGACTGTCCGCCCACCAGCAGGGGAAGATGAGCCAATGTTTATGCCTCACCAACTCCCAGGGATGGGGTCTTCACCTCCGGACAAGCAGGGCCGTATGCAGTGCCGAAGTCTCGTCTTCGTGGCTTCTTTCTCAGGCAATCCTTAGAACCAACTGCCATGGGGTGGGTTCTCCAGAAAGCAGATTCAGATTGAAATTTGAATGCAGGAAGTTTATTCAAGAGTGATCTTTCCCCAGGGTAGAAACAAAGGATACATGATTGCGAAGAAGTTCAGCTGTGATTGAAGACAGAACAGGCCTCCGCAACCCACTAGGACCTCTGGAGCCGAGAAGGACCTTCAGAGATGGCCCAGCTGGGGGAAGAAGAATCCTTCCTCATAAACATGGCTTGACCTCAGGGAAGGCAATGTCAGAAGGGGGATGATAGCAGCTCAAGTGATAGGTTTTCAGTTCCCGATGGGGGACATCTGGGCAGTCACCTCGCAGAGCTTTCCTGAGTAAGGAGAGGGTTATGGTATAGACAGGGAGGAGTGGGGGCCCTTGACTAGGCTCTGAAACTCTTCCTGGCGGGCAAAAGCATGAAGCCAGAATGAACAAGAGATAAAGGAACAGACCAGACCCCCTAAGCTCTGGACGTTAGGGAGAATTTTTCTTTGGTGGCTACAGTCCAATCACAGAAAATGACCAAACTTCAAAGAAGTAAGTCATTAGGTGCCTGGGTGGCTCAGTCATTAAGCGTCTGCCTTCGGCTCAGGTCACAATCTCGGGATTGTGTGGGATCTGTGTGGGATCAAGCCCCACATCAGGCTCCCTGCTCTGTGGGGAGCTCCGTGCTTTTCTCTCTTCCACTCTCCCTGCTTGTTTTCCCTCTCTTGCTGTGTCTCTCTGTAATAAATAAATAAAATCTTTTTAGAAAAAAAGAAAGAAAGAAGTAAGTCATTAAGGGTGTTAGCAGAGGTCCTTGCTCAGACCAAGACGGCGTAAGAATCTCAAGGCCACAAGCTCCCTGGCCAAGTTTTCAATAAAAGACCGACTTCAAAACCTTCAGTGGCAACCCATCTGGGACCCTTCTCACTCCAGAGATATTTTTTCCTTTCCTTTCTGCTCTCACCTTCACTTAATAAACTTTCACTTCATGACACCCATTTGTGTCCATGAGATTCATTCTTCGACTCCGTGAGACAGGAACCCTGCGATCCTGTCACATTCCCACATGGGCTTCTAACTGGTATGTGCTGGAGTTGCTTTGTTCTCCACTTCCCTCCAATGGCAACCAGGGACTGAGGGTACCAGGGGGGACAGATTACTCCTCCAACCCATGCAGCTTTTCTGATAAACCTGCAAGTGGCCCCAAGTGGGAGCTGAGACAGGAAGTTAGCCTCAGTGAGACATGCCGACCAGGAAGTCCTGGGAGAGCCAGGCTCTGCCCTCCAGACCCAAGATTAGGGGAAGCCTGCCTACAGAGGCAGACGCAATTGAAAGGGAGAAGCAGAGATGGGTCAGGTCTGGAAATCAGCTAACTCCCCACATGGGGCTTTGTAACATTGTATCTTTGTAAGAGTTCAGTTTCACTCTGTTTCTATTCCAGGCACCAAAATATGGAATAGACCTTAACAGTATGGCAAGTGAAAAATAAACATTCCTTCTATTTAGGAGAGTGCCTTTTGCAAATGGCACTGGTTTTCTTGTTGTTGTTGTCTCTCGACCTTGTCCTTTCCTGCAACAACAATCCCTTTGCTAGATGTTTGTGTCTTTGATGGAGAATCCTTTCCGTGATTTGGATATCCAAACAAAAGGTGATCTCTGTCTTCCTTTCCCCATGTTAATTTAGCCTCTCCCTGCAGGAGTAGACCATGTGATAGAGTGACAAGCCCAAAGAATTCGGTATAAGCAGAAGTGGGCTTGGATCCCTGGGCCATGATTTGCAAGCAGTTTGACCTTGGCCACATCACTCAACATAACAGAAACATAGTAATCACAGCTATAGAATCGTGATAATTGCATCTCTTGTGAGTTGGTAGGAAAGAAAGAGTCAATATTTGCAAGGTGCCATCAGGGGCTCAGAGGAGGGTTATTACCAACATAGTTGCAATTATCCCTATTTGAATAGTTTAGGTGATCTGGCGCCCCCTTGGATTAGTCCGAGTCCTTTCTGTTGCAAGAGAAAGACTCACCCTTCCTCCCTTCCCTTAAAATATCCTCAGCAGGAGGGGAATCAGGATCTACTGGGCATACAAGACTCAGGGACAGCAAGCTCCAGGGTCTTGAATTCTCTCCTTTCTCAGCTGGAATTCCTCTCTGACAGCTCCTTCTCTGGCATCCGCCCCTGAGTAATCCCAGAAAAGAAAACAGACACTTTCTTCCGTCAGTTCCAGGAAATGTCTTTGGCCAACTTCAAACCAATCCCTCTGACCAGGATGACTGGCTTTGGACTGGGGTGTTAAGGGATGGGATAATCCCTTCGAAGCCATGGAGAATGGCAGAGGGAAATGGGAGGGTTCCAGGAAAATCAGCACTGGAGCAGAAGAGAGGAGGGGGTGCAGGAGGAACAAGTGGGACTCACTCCACTTCTTGCTGGGGCTCTGTTGCTTCATTTTCCTTGTGCTGTTTTCTGCTTTGAATGGTTGGAGAGCAACCCCTTTCTTTATCACTTGGCTCGCATGGTAGAGAGAGCGACTTACTCATTCGGGCTTACACAGTCCCTTCGGAAACTCTAGTCCGGGGCAGAAGTCAGACCAGCAGGCAGGCCCCAGAACTCTTTTCAATGATCTTGTGGGATGAAGGATTCCTCTCTGCAGCTGCAAAACTGGCATTTTCACCCATGTGGTCTTGCCAAGACAGACGAAGGATGATGACACAGCAAGCGTCAGAGACCTTGAAACGCGGAGCGTGTGGATTTGGACTAGGCTGTCTTACTCCTTGGCCATAGTTTGGTCAACTATGTTTGAGATCCCCAGCATTTCTGGAAATGCTTGCCCCCCATGCAGTCCTCAGAAGAGACAGAAAGCAGAGCTCTGTCTTACATGGAAGATTAGAGTCCAAAGGCATTTTGGAAATCATCAAATCCAGCGCTGAAATAAGGAAACAGAAGTTTAAAATAGTTAAGGGACTTTCCAAAAGCCAAGTAGCCAGTAAACTTTAGAGAAACAGGAAAGCTCAGTTTTAGACCCGCCTCTCCCACTTATTGGGAAGGACATTACTTCTCCAGTGATTACCCCTCACCCCCGCATGTGTGTGCGTACACGCACACGCACACACACACACACACACACACACACACACGCACACTCTACCCATGCTAGATTTCTTTCTGTCCTTTGCAAATGCTGTGTTTTCCTTGCTTCTGGTCATTTTGCTTGTTCTTTTCCCTTTGGCCTGAGATACAATTTCATCTCTGGCTCCCCTCAACTCACTGATTTTCTGAGATCTCCCCTTAGAAGACATTTCCTCTAAGGAGTCTTCCCTACCCCTCCCCGACTGGTTCGGGTGCCCCTCGAATATACCACCGGGCACCATGAGGTGATGTGAAGGCTTCTGCTAGTCTTCAGGTGGCTGGGATTCCAAAGCGAGCACATGACGTTGGAGCCCATAACAAACATCCCCGCTCTGGACTTCAATTCGCACAATAGAAAAGAACATTTGAAACCTGCGGGAAGGACTGGCGAAAAACAAGGCTCACCAGCACTGTATTACTGAGTGCTTTGTTCCAGGGACTATAGGACTGTTTACCAGTTAATCTTCAAAACTGCCCTGTAAGCGGGAGCAAAGATGAGGACCTGGAGGCTCAAAGGGGTCCGGTGACTCGTCCAAAGACACACAGAGAACTCAGGGGACACTTAGGGTTCCAAATGCAGTTCAAATGAGTTCAAATTCAGGTTACGAAGCTATGTAATTACACATATATGTTCGTGTATCTCTCTCTCTTTGCTAAAGTAGGTGACACAGTAGTAAGGAATGTAAGTAGACTCATCAGTCTCAGAAACCCTACTTCCCAGCCTGTACCTGGGTTGGACTGGGTGTTTTTTAAAAAATTGCCTTAAATGAATGAGATGGAGGGTAAGGGGAAGTGAGCAGCCAGGAGAGAAAAGGATCGGGAGGGGATCATCCCCACTAAGGCTCCTAGGACTACCTACCATTCCATGGGTGAGCTGGGGTTGGGACTTACCATATCTTGTACCGCGTAATCCTCAGACGACCTGATCAAGTCCATGGCAGAAAACTTCCATATTGGAGAATCTGAGTGGCTAATGGGGACCTCCTGGCATTCAATGGCCCCAAATCTTTTTCAGAATGTTTCAATGTGTGCACCTGCTGGAGCCATTGCCGAACGCAAAGTTAGTTAACACAGATGCTATTTACCTGTAAGTCATTTTCAGACTTGGTTCAGAATGAGCCAAAGAGAAAATGGGCTATAAAGGCAGGCCCTCAAGAGGAGGTGATGGGACTACGCCCAGCTGAAATACTCAGCCCTGCTTTAGCCCTTTGTGTGGCCTGGGTGGGTAGCGTGGCCACGGGCTGGCCCCTGAGGGAGGGCACAGACTGGGACAGCGTCCACAACCCTAACGAGGTGCTGCCCCCAGTCTATCTTCTGTTTCCCGAGCCATGGCACTCGTGAGTACCGCTGAGATTCCTCTGTCTCTGTGCGCCGGTCACGCTCGCTGTCCTGAGTCAGGCATAAGGATTTGGAAAGCAAGCCGGTTAGAGCGCACTTACTCGGATGCATTTTAGGTTTTAGGGCCACAGAGACAACCCCAGCCAGGAACCTCCGGAAAGCAACCCTCTGGAGAGTCTTCATTCTCCAGCCAGAACTTAAGCTCTTTATCAGTCTCCACGATCTCCCGGCAAACGGCAGGGCTCCCAGGGAGTCAGGAGTGTTTTTTGAAAAATTAAAAACGAACCTCAAGAAAGAATTTGAGCCCCACTGAGCACCATTCAGAGGGGGGGCTCCGCAGCGGTGCTTGGCAAGGAGTAGCTGGGCCACATGTGGCCAGTGAGTGCTTGCAATAGTGCCAGCACGAGGGAGAAACTGAATGTTTAAGTCCCATTCATTTTAAATAACTCAAATTTAAAACTAAAACAGAGTAACATATTTTTCCATTAATACGTCATTGTCGGAGAACATTTAAGCATGTCCGGAGCCACTGGGTATATGTGTCTATTTTTTCACCTGCAAATTTTATGAGACCGCATCTCATGAATGGGAACCTGAACTTCGATGAAGCATTTCGAGTAGAGACTGAACATCTGACCTGAGACGTGCTCCCAGGGCCCGATGTGCCCTGGGGGCTGCAGACTTACTAGCAAAGAAAGGATATAGACTGTTTCATAAACAGTATTCATATTGATTGTATGTTGAAATGATAAGATTTGAAGATGCATCAGCTTAAGTAAAAGACATAATTAAATCGAATTGTGCCTGCTTCTTTTAATTTTTTAAATGAAGCTGCCAGGAAATTTAAGACGACACAGGTGACTCCCAGGGTCTTCCTGTGGGGCATCACTGTTCTAAAGGGTGCGTCCCGACAAGGCTAATCATGTCGTGAGCAGCAGTGGCTTTGCCGGAATAAACACTGAGCATCCAAGAAGAAGCGGGCTATGCACGGGAGCTCTGGGCTGACGGGCATCATCGCCACCCGCATCAGCAGCGGTGGTCTTCCTGAGTCCCGGGCGTGTGGCCAACGCCGTGGGCTATAATTGTGCGTAGAACCTGTGCTGTGCCCTTCCCACCGAGCTGCACGTCCCCATGCTTCCCCGTCCCCGACCTCATCTCCAGGCGGTGCCCGGCAGCTCTGCTCTGCCTTCCATCAGCGCTCACTGCTTTGTGAGCAACCGTGTGTTTGTGACTGTGTGTGTATATGTGGCCAGACTGCAAGTCAGCAGAGGCTGGAGAGCAATTCTGACGCACCCGGTGGCCCGGCTCTTAATAAGGGCCTGCGCTGGACTCTCTCCACCCTCCGGGGCCCGACCCTCTGCTTCTGGGTGCCAAGAGGGGTGACCATTGTCACCCCGGGGCAGTACTCTGGCTGGGCCCTTTGCTCACTTCGGTGTGTGGCTCTCAGTGGGCTAAGTAGTCCTACCTGTACTTGGGGTACAGGGGTTGAGGAAGCAGCTACAGAAGCCCAGTGTTCCAGGCCCACCTCTTCTCGGATGCTCCGTGTTTATTCCAGCAAAACCACGGCTGCTCAAAACATGATCAGCCTTGTCGGGTCGCGCCCTTTAGAACAGGTGCCTGATTCGGGTGCGCTTCCAGACCGCGGTTTCAGTGATGGGGTGAATCCGAGGCTAGAAGAAGAAGGCCAAAGAGCCAGAACGTCGAATTCTAATAACCATCCTGACGCAGATCTTGTCACCGTAAGTCTTACCCCTTCTCCCCGCACAGCCCGTGGAGGTTACTCTGCTCCCTCGCACCTGCACCAGAGCTGAGGACTGGAAGCAAGGCAGTGCACATTCAATCTGTTCCTGCCCCCTTCTCACTCCTCTCTCGCCGTGCCTCAGAGCCCGATACCTCACACCCATTAGGGTAGCCACTATAGAAAAATAACAACAAAATAACAGGTGTTGGCAGGGATGCGGAGCCATGGGAAGGAACCCTTGTGCCCTGGGAATGGAAAATGGCGCAGCCTCTGTGGAAAACAATATGGCGGCTCCGTGAAACATTAAGCACAGAATTACCACATGATCCGGAATTTCCATTTCTCAGTCTCTACACAAAAGAACTGAAGGCAAGGACAAACAGATATTTGCATGCCCGTGTTTGCAGCAGCGTTATTCACAAGATCCCAAAGGTGGAAACAACCCGTGTGCCCATTGACGGATGGATGGATAAACAAAATGTGAAGTAGACACACAATGGCACATTATTCAGCCTTTAGAGGAAAAAAAAAAGCCTGACACAGGTTAGGACCGGTTGAACCTTGAGGACGTTACGCTGAGCGAGTAAACCAGCCACAAAAAGACAAATACTGTACGTTCCATTTATATTAGGTGCTTAGAGGAATCCACTTCATAGAAGCGGAAAGTACAATGGTGGTTGCCAGGGGCTGTGGGCAGAGGCAGGGGAAGTTGTTGTTTGATGAGAATAGGGTTTCAGTTTTGCAGGATGAAAAGGGCCCTGGAGGTGGATGGTGAGCATGGTTGCCTGACAGTGTGAACGTACTGATTACCACTCAACGGGACACTTAAAAATGGTTACGATGGGGGTGCCCGGGTGGCTCAGTGGGTTAAGCCTCTGCCTTCGGCTCAGGTCATGATCTCAGGGTCCTGGGATGGAGCCCCGCATCGGGCTCTCTTCAGCGGGGAGCCTGTTTCCCACCCCCCCCCTCTGCCTGCCTCTTTGCCTACTTGTGATCTCTGTGTCAAATAAATAAATAAAATCTAAAAAAAAATGGTTAAGATGTTTGCATTTATTGACAAATTTTGCCACAATTTAAAAAAATTAAAAATAACAATTCAGACATTTCTCTTTTATGGCACATCCCCGCCCCTCCTCCGTTTCCCCTGCCCAGACATGACCCCAGGCCGAATTCATCCTCCTTCCTCCGACCACCTCTGCTCCCTGGTATATAATCCCTTAGGCTGCCCAGCTCAGCCTGCCACAACCTCTTACTCAACACAAGAAATCCCTGTTTAGCTTGCTTTCTGCGTCTCTCTCAACCTGGGCTTACGTATTCCTAGGGACAAGGAGCTCACCACCTCCCACGTAACCTTTCTCCTGCCAGAAGAGTTTTGCCGGTTCAAATGTTGTTCCTGAGACAGAATTGTCATCTGTCTCCCAGAATGTATTTTTTTTCCCCAACAGGCTTGTATCAGTGCACTGAGAATCCACAGAACAAATCCAATGGCCCCTTCACAAGCAGTCCTTTCTGGTACAGGTCTAATGATCTCCCCTGAGTTTTCTTTGCCTTAAGCTAATGTCTCCCAGACAGAGCTACACTATCCTGTACCACATGCTCCAGTAGGTGCTGGGGATGGAGACGTGAATGTGACTTGGTCCCTTTTCTTAAAGAATTTACACTAGGGAAGTGGAGACAGACCTAAAGAGACTCTTTCAATAACTTAGGGGAAATGCCTTACGGACATCGACTCAAAGAAGTTGGGGAAATAAAGAGAAGCTCAGGGCTCTCCGGGAGCTCACAGAAGCAGCAATAACTCAGTTTAGAAGGACAAGGAAGACTTCTTAGAGAAGGGAAAGGAAAGCCTTGGAAACTGAGCTGTCCCGGCTGATGATATGGGTTGTGCACTGTATAGCTCCAGCCTTTGTTGATGGCTTCCTGGGACGTGTGCAGTACCCAACCTGCTCAACCTCACGCAGTATCCTTACTGAGATGGGTCATCAAGGGGAAGCCAGCCAAAAAGAAGGGAACAGTGATCGGGAAGGGGCACAGTGTGTTCAGAGAACTGTACATCACACTGTATGCCCAGGGGACAGATTTGGGGGTGAGAGTAGCCAGATATTAGGATGAAGAGGGGAGGCAGAGCTGAAAATCTCCCAGAAAGGATCCTGGCAGTGGATCTCATGCAGGCTTATGAGAGCTGATTGCATCCTTCTCTTTCCTAGCTTCTTGTTGAATGACCTAACATTGGGAGCTTGAAGTCGGCCATGGTTGGGAGTATTTACACCACGGAAATTGGCAAATACTATACATTAGGCTTCTTCTTCTCCCTAGGAAGCCAGGTGTTAAACGTTTACCAGCACACTGCTGGCTATCGCTAAATCCTCGAAAGACTTGGCACCAAATCTTGCAGAGCTGGAGACAGACCTCTGGACTCCATCCATCTCAGCCCAGCCTAGACTCTGTCTCCAGCTGGACCTTGTTTGTCTCTAACCACACTTCCCTCTCCAGGGAGGCCGGGGTCTCTGCAGTTCTCACACATCAGCCCGAGGAACTCCAGATGGCCCTTGGCACTGTTCAGTTAGGGATCCAGGATTGTTCATCATGCACTGAGGGAGGATTTCCGGTCACTGGAACCCACTCCTTCCGCACTTTTAACTGCCTATGGGTAGAGGTCAGAGCTCTTTGCTGGATAATTGGTCACAGACCTGCTCTGGGTAATAATCACACACACTTCACTCTTCCTATGCACCGGACACTGTTCTAAACACATACACTAACTCACCTAATTCTCGCAAGATGTAAGGTAGATGATTCCTGCGTCACAGAAAGAATACATTTCTTCACCAAGGACCACAGCTGACAGGAGGAAATACCAGTTATTTTCTTTGCTGTGCAGAAGCTTTTTAATTTGATATAATCACACTTGTCTATTTTTATTTTTGTTGCCTGTGCTCATGGTGTCCTATCCAAGAAATCACTGCCAAGGCCAATATTCAGAAAAAACACAGTTTTTTCCTGTGTTTTCTTCCATGAGAATTATGGTTTTAGGGCTCACATTTAAGTGTTTAAGCCAATCTGAGTTGAGTCGTGTGTGCAGTGCAAGATAGGGGTACAAGTTTGTTCTTTGGGGGTGTCTGGTTTCCTCAGCGCCATTGGTTGGGGACAGTCCTGCCCCCCATTGTGTGTTCTTGGCTCCTTCATCAGAGATCAGTTGACTGTATATTCATGGGTTTATTTCTGGGCTTTCCATTCTGTTCTATTGGTCTGTATGTTTTTAGTACTGTTTTAATCACTGTAGCTTGGCAGCATATTTTGAAATCAAGAAGTGTGATGCCTCCAGCTTTGTTCTTACTCATGATCACTTTGGCTATTTGAAGTCTTCTGTGGTTCCACATACATTTTAGAATTGTTGTTTTTTTTTTCCCTGTTTATGTAAAAAAAAAATCAATGGGCTTTTTTTTCTTTTAAGATGTTATTTATTTATTTGTTAGAAATAGAGGGAGAGAGAGAGAGAGCGCACAAGCAAGGGGGAGCAGCCTGCAGAGGGTGAAGCAGGCTTCCCGCTGAGCAAGAAGCTTGATGCAGGACTTGATCCCAGGACCCTGGGATCATGACCTAAGCTGAAGGCAGATGCTTAACTGCCTGAGCCACTCAGGTGTTCCAGTCATTGGGCTTTTGATAGGGATTACACCGAATCTGTAAATCACTTTGGGTAGTGTGAACATTTTAACAATATTAATTCTTCCAATCCATGGACGTGGGGTGGCTTTCTATTTATCATGTCTGAGTTAATTTCTTTCATCAGTGTTGTGATGGTTTCAGGTGTGCAATTTCCTCTCCCTGTTTAAGTTTATGCCTAAGCATTTTATTCTTTCTGATACTATCGTAATGGAATTTTTTCCCTTAATTTCTCTTGCAGATAGTCTGTTATTATTGTATAGAAATACAATTTGATTTCTGTTTGTTGATTTTATATCCTACAATTTTGTTGAATGTTTTCATTCATTCTTTTGTGGAATGTTTTGGGTTTTCTATACGTAAGATAATGCCGTCGTCGAACAGAAACAATTTTACTTCTTCCATTCCAATGTGGATGTCTTTTATTTCTTTTTCTTGACTGATCGCTCTGGAAATTTCAGTACTACGTTGGATACAAGTGGCGAGAGTGGCCACGCTTTTCTTGTTCTTAATCAACGGAATAAAAAGGTAACCTATGAAATGGGAGAAAATATTTGCAAGCCATATATCTGACAGGGGATTAATATTCAGAATATGTAAGAACCTCTTTTTTTTAAACTTTTATTTTTTCAGTGTTCCAAGATTCATTGTTCATGCACCATACCCAGAGCTCCATGCCTAAGAACCTCTTATAATTTAATCACAGAAAATTTAAAAATGGCCAAGCACTTGAATGAACATTTCTCCAAAGAAGACATGCACAAGGCCACCAGATCTAGGAAAAGATGTTCAGAATCATTAATCATCAGGGAAATGCATATCATATCCTCAATGAGATATCACCTCACACCTATTAGGATAGCTAATGAAAAGAAGAAAGGAAGAAAGAAAGAAGGAAGGAAGGAAGGAAGGAAGGAAGGAAGGAAGGAAGGAAGGAAGAAAGAAAGAAAGAAAGAAAGAAAGAAAGAAAGAAAGAAAGAAAGAAAGAAAAAAGAAAGAAAGAAAGAAAGAAAGAAAGAAAGAAAGAAAGAAAGAAAGAAAGAAAGAAAATAAAAGATAACAAGTGTTGGTAAGCATGTGCGGGAATTGAAAACCTTACACACTGCTGGTTGGAATGCAGAATGGGGCAGCCACCATGGGAAAAGGTATGGAGGCTCCTCAAAAAATTAAAACTAGAACTACCCTATGACCCAGCAGTCTCACTTCTGGGTATTTATCCAAAAGATTTAAAATCAGGATCTTACAGAGATATTGGCACTTCTGGGTTCATTGCAACATTATTCGCAATAGTCAAGATATGGAAGGAACCCAGATGTCCATCAACAAATGAATGGATGAAGAAAACTTGGCATATACGACAAGAGAATATTATTCACCCTTAAAGAGGGGAAAATCTTACCATTTGTAACCACCTGGACGAACCTAGAGGACATGATGCTAAGCGAAATATGCCAGTCACTGAAAGACAAATACTGTATGATTCCACTCATGAGATATCTCAAATAGTCATGGTCATACAATCTGAGACCAGAATGGTGGCTGCCGGGAGGTGGGGAAAGAGGGAAGGGGAATCATGGCTCAATGGGTATAAAATTTCAGCAAGATAAGTAAGTTCTGGAGATCTGCTGCTCAACTTAGTACCTATAGTTAACAGTATAATAATGGGCATTTTTAAATGTTAGGAGGATAGGGGCACCTGGGTGGCTCCCTCCATTAAGCATCTGTCTCTTGATCTCAGCTCAGGTCTTGATCTTAGGGTTGTGAGTTCAAGCCCCACATTGGGCTCCGTGCTGGGCATGGAGCCAGTTTAAAAAAAATGTTAGGAGGACAGATCTCATATTAGCCATTCTTCCTTTAAAACACATGCGCATGCACGCACACACACACACGCGAACACAGAAATTTTGGGGTGGCAATGGATATTTTAGTGCCTTGATTACAGGGAATGGTATCACAGGTGTAAGCATATGTCCAACTCGTTAAAACGTACACATTAAATATGTACAATTTTTGTAGCTCGATTATACCTCAATGAAACTAAAAACGAGAGGAAATGCCGGGATTAGCTGCCCTTAGAACTTGTGCTATTTTCTCCTGTACTAAACTGCCTGATGCAGGAGGTCATGTGTTCGGATTGGGTCCATACCACACGCCTGGACCTTCCCACAGTCCATCTTGGGCCATCCTCACGTCATCGGCAAGGAGTAGAGTATGTTGGATACTGTTGGCCATGGTCCAGCGGCCATCCCTTCTTTACGGTAACAGGACCCTGAATTGCTTTGGGGCAAATCACTCTACCATCCCTCTTGATCCACAGCATTAGGTGTGGCTGACCTCCCTCCTACTGCTGGGGCACGTGTGATCCAGCATATGCCAGTTCTCTAAGGCACTTCCCACCGGCCCCAGGGACTTGGGTCCAAGATGGGCACGAGACCCAGCTGAAGGAAAGATAGCAGATCTTTTTTGTACCAGACTTGAATCTAGGAACGGCAGCCTGGAACCACCGGCCAGATTTTGTGCTATGGAAACTACGACTCAGAAATGACTGTAACAATAAAACTTTGCCATTCTGAGAACTGTATTGTAGGAAGGAAGGCGGGGGAGCATTGTTCCTTAATATACTGCAGTCCCTGGCTTTATATTACTAATAAGTGAAACCTGAGACAGCCCTTCGAATAATCGCCTTGAGATTAGTAAGGGAGAAGGGAGTCTCATGCCACTCGGTGAAAAAGGGAAGACCAAGAGATATCATAAGGACAATGTAAGAGAACAACATTCACGAAAGACTAATTAAGAGGTATACTGCTTACATACTCTTGAAAGAGGTCATCATATTTACCTGCTGAAAAATGGAGGCTCTGCAAAGGTATCACACAATTTGCGGGGGGCGGACAGCATGAAGACTTGGAGAGGGGTCACAGTGTTTGCCTCGAGAAGTAAAATGTAATGATCGCCTTGTAGTTGGTGTTTGAACTTTTAGAATATGGGATGAGGCTCCTTTTATGATAGAAGCTGAATGGCTCCCCTGCCGACATGCGGCTTGGGAGAGCAGAGCCAGCCTGGAGGAGAGGAGAGCTAAGGGATGGCAGAAAAATGGGGTCTTAACACCTGTCTTTGTGCCCTTGGACCAAAGCACACAAGTATCTCGGTTGTGTCTTCCCCTTTCCCGAAATAATCTCAAATTGGGTGTCTTGTCCCTTGTGGCTGATGGAGTGCTGACTAATCAGGTTGGGAGTAACATCCTTGTGTTGGAAGGACGGATGGAAGGGAGGCAGGGAGGAAGGAAGGAAGGGAGGGAGGGAAGGAGGGAGGGAGGGAGGACGGAAGGAAGGAAGGGAGGGAGGGAGGACGGAAGGAAGGAAGGGAGGGAGGGAGGGAGGGAGGACGGAAGGAAGGAAGGGAGGGAGGGAGGACGGAAGGAAGGGAGGGAGGGAGGGAGGGAGGACGGAAGGAAGGGAGGGAGGGAGGGAGGGAGGCAGGCTGGCTGGCTTTGAGAGGCTCCATGAGTCCATGAGTCGTCCAGGGCCACACAGAATTCTTGGCATGGCTGGGATCAGTCTCCCATTCATCCGAATCCATAGCAACCCGAATTCACACCTCCCTGTTGCCTCAGCGAGTGTCTTCTTTCCACTGCTACCAGAGACATGAAACTCAGGATCCTTTCCTCCCTGGTAAAGCCCCTTCCTCCTACTTCTACCAGCCACGCTACTCAAGATGTTGGCACATGATTCATTCATTCATCCATTCACTCATTCTTACCAAAGATTTAATATCTTGACATGGACGAGGCATCGTGATGGGGTATGTGAGAGATACAGAAGCAAATAATACACAGTGTCTTTGAGCCGTTAGATAAGCGTATCCAACAGCACATGCGCAGTTCTCTCCCTTCTCTGGGACCAACCCCGGACCCACACGCGCTCCGACCTTCTCACACCTGCTGGTGTGACACGTGCTCAGCTCCCGGTCCCGGCTGCCGCGCCCCCCACCTGCCAGCGTGCACCTGTGTCTCCAAGGCGGCCGCCGTTGCGTTCTGGGTCTGTGCCCGTTTCCCACTAGACTGATGGACGGGCGAGCGGGGACTCCGGCTCCGCCTCTCGTATCCTAGTGGAGCAACCAATTAGCAACCCACCGATAAAATATTCCTTCCGAAAACTTTGAAGTTAAACAGGAAACTTCTCCTTATCATCAAACCAAGCCCAGTCTGCGTTTTAGTGTTTACTTGAGAAGGGATGAACGCAACATGGCCCTAAAAAAAAGTTCCAGAATTCTCACGTTCTGCTGATTCAGCCTGGCCTTTCCAGGACCGCCACCAGGCTGAGGGGCATTGAGTGGAAGTTTGCTGGGACGTAGAACTTGCTCTCTCTTCACCGTTGCCTCTCACCGTCGGTCTCAGACCACACCACTCGCGGCTCCCGGCTGTCTGGCAGTCTTCGCGGTGGGCTGGGGACCCTGCACGGGCTTGTGCTCCCCACCTGTCTGGACTGCCTCTTCTCCAAGTGTCCCCAGTGCACCAGGACAGCGGGCCCCCCACAGGGACCAAATCCATCCTTCTGGGGGGCAGGGTGGTTGCCTTCATGGTTTACTTGCTTCATTTGTCAGCATTCTTCTTTTTTTAAGATTTTATTTAGTTATTTGAGAGTGAGCCCAAGAGCCAGAGAGCGCACAGAGGCAGAGGGAGAAGCAGACTCCCTGCCGAGCAGAGAGCCCAACGCGGTGCTTGATCCCAGGACCCTGAGATCATGACCCGAGCGGAAGGCAGACCGAAGAGCCTCCCAGGAGCCCCTGTCATTATTCTTTTAAATTTAAAAAACCACTTCTCTTTCCAAACGAGAAGAATAGGAATTTGATTTGGAAATTGGAGGATGAAGAATCTGAACCTTCACGCAGTTGACGTAGTTTTTCACGGGCTTCTAAATGGCAGGATAGGGTTTGAAACCAAGGATCCTAACCTCAGTCCCTGGTTCTTCACCATCAGCCAACAGGCAGATCTAAGATCTTTCTACCACGGCCATTCCACGATTTCACCGCAAATGAGACCACGTGTCTCCCTAAGGGTTCACCGATCCTCTGGAGTCACTACTACAGCATGGAAAAAAAAATCGTTCTAATTACAACATTTCCTCCTTGATGCTTTATCTCTGCAGACCCAGCAAGCAGAGGACCCGTCACATGGCAGGAAGTTCACGAGGGTGGCAATCATTAGGAAGGGAAGGCACAGGCATGGACCGGCCTTCCAGGCACTGTGCCTACACCTTCCAGCATTCCGTCTCATTTCATCCTCTCTGAGACCCGGGAGGTCAACGCTGGCGGTCTCTGACACGGCAGGTGAGGGACCCTTGGGGGCAGACCCGCTCAAGGGGACACAGCCAGTGTCCTCTGAAGTCCAACTCCAAACAAAACTCATCAGGCAATGCACTGAAAGTGAAGGTGTGAAAGAGCAAAACTTTAAAAGCCCAGATGAGAGCCAGATAAAAACCAGTGGAAGGGAAAGGCATCCGCCTTAAAACTGCCACCGAGTCTCTAGGAAACAAACAAACAAACAAAAAATCGACGGCTGATCAAGAAAAGCATCCTTGAACCCGCTTTTCTCATAGAGACTGCTGCCCACCGCTTGTAGGTCAAACCCTCGGAGCTGGGGCTGCAGAGGGAAGGCCGTTTAACATGCAGGGAGCTCGGCTTTGCGGGGTGGAAAGGGCCTTCATCTCACCAAACGTATTCAGGGAATGACAGAAAGTGGCATTTCACAAGAATGGAAGATACAGGCCCCCTGAGCTACATATGCGATGGCTCAAGTGTTACTGCTGCGGGGAAAAAACCTCCCCGAGGTTGGAGGGTCTTAAAAATCACAAGTGTTTACTTAGCACGTGTCTGTGGGTCAGGCAGGCAAGTCTGCGGCTCCGGGCTCGGCTGGGCTGGGCTGGGCTGGGTCGAGTCTACGCCGGCCAGCAGGGCTCAGGAGGGGCTGAGACCCCCGTCCCCCCTGGGGGTCAGGCTTCAGCAGGCTAGCTCCCCTGTTTGCATGGCTGCTGGGCCGGAAGAAACACACGGGGCCTCCCGGGGCCCAGCACGGAACCGCCCCCTCTCCCGTCCTGTGCAACTGGCCGAAGCAGGTCTGTGCCCCAGCGCCCCAATTCAAGATGAGGGCTGACGGGCTGCCCCTCCCGGTGGAGGGGGCTCCCGTCCGGTGGCCAGGGGTGTGGCTACGGGGAGGAGAAGAACTGTGGCCATTTGTGCTGGCATTTATCATGGGGGCCTCCGACGAGCAAAGAGCCTCAGGACTCACTGATCCCCAAAAAGACCAGAGAGGTATGTACTGGGACCGGCCCGAGCCCAGAATCCAGCGGGAGGGCTACGGAAGACAAAAACAGGCAGCGAGCCCTCCTCAGCCCTGGGCACCAAGGCGTTCCTGCCTCACCTGTCTCACCTGTCTCACCTCTTCCTGTCTCACCCAGTCCTCCCAACAGCCTGGTCGGCCGCTCGGGTGGCCGCCCCCTGTGTATAGACACCGAGCGTTTTCACCCGCCCAGCACGTATCCTCTGCCTTCTTTAGTAAGAGCACTCTAATATTCTTTGGAGAAAACAGGCTTCTTCCAGGCTCTTTTTGTGCAGCTTGATAAGGTTGACCCCTTCCCTGGCTCCAAAGTGAGCTCACAGCCCGGTCCATCCGAGACGCCATCCCTCCAGCCCGGGTTTGCACACGGGCCGTAAGACCCGAGGAAGCCCGACCCCGTCAGCCACGGGGACGCTGCGGGAGGAGGCGGCGGCCGTTTCCCTGGTGCGGAAGCCCCGGGCTGCTGGGGGCCTTCTCCTCCCTGCTCAGGGGAGACTACGTGATGCTGAGTCAGGGCCGACCGAGGAGCCGAGACAAATGGCCAGTGGCAACCAGACTGGCTCCCCGGAGAGAGGCGTGCCTGAAGCCAGACTCACCTCGAAAAATTCCCGGTCCTCTGAGGCCATTCGTTCATTTCCCCCGGGAGGCAGACGGAGTTGACGCTCTGTCATTTACAGCCAACATCATGGCTAATAAACTAGTTTAAAATATGCCTTCGTCCCTGACTTTGGGGGGCTGGGCTCCGTAGGGAAAGCAAAATATGGGCCCACACATTCCCTCCCCTTAAAGAACTTTCTATTCTGTTGGAGAAAGAACAATATGAATGAATCAATGAGGAGGGCGTGGTAGGGGAGAGAGAGGGGAGAGAGAGGGGGAGATCGCGAGAAAAAGCTGAGAGGTCATCCTCGTAAGAGATACTGAAGGCCGGAGTCAAGCTGGCCCTTCCAGAGCGTGACGGCGCCCTGTGCCCTGTGCTCCATTGTTGCCGGATCTCGGGAGTCCTGCCGGTTAGACCGTAAGCCCCAAGCAGACAGGGGATCTGTTGCCACGCTCTCGAGCTCTTGCCGCACCTGAGAGGTGACAGTGGCTGTCCACAACCTACCCTGTTATTTCTTCAGAACCCTTAAACCCCATCTTCAAAAACCTAATTCCTTCTAAGTCCGCCATCAGCGTCCACCATCCTCTTGCTCGCCCACTTTCTTCCCTACCTGCCTCACGGACCCTGGCTGATCGCTGGAATCGCTTGCTTGCCAACAACCTGAACCCCGTTGCCTCCGCCCCATCATTTTGACCCGATCGAGCCCCAGACCTCATCAACTGATTGCTTCACGAATGCTCGGGCCCACCCTGAGCAGCTGAGTATTGCTGTCGGGAAACACGTCACCTCGCTGACTCTCTGTCATTTTGTTTATTCATTAATAACTGTAGTTACCGGATCACTGTCTTCCTTATTCTTCAATTTCATCATTATTCGTGAAGAAGTGAATATGCATGGGTATGATCCACTAATAACCTTGACTTCACCTCCAATAATCAGTTCCTCTCTCCTCGCCCACTTCTGTGGTCTTTCTCTGTGGTCTTCTACACACTCCTATGGTCATACTCTTGACCTTGTCTTACCAGTAGCTGCACCCACCTGCCATCCATCCCAAGGTGCCCCGAATGCCCCCTATCACATCCCAATTCCAGGAGTATATATATCCATTGCAACATTCCCACAGGCAGACCAAATGTTCCAGCGTGTCCCGTAATTTAAAACAAAATAAAACAAACAAAAATTTTCCTTAGCTCTACCGTCCATCCAGCTCCATCCCATTCATCTGTTCCCTTTACTTCTGCTTCCCTTGGGGAAGTTTGAGACACCTAAGGTCCTTCCTTCTTCATTAAACCCTCTCTTATCTGGATGTATCGCTCTAAGCGTCATCTAATTATTCCTAATACTCGAGACCCTGTTTGCAGCCCTTACTTCTACGAGATTCCCCAGCCACGTATACTCAGACGTCTGCTGGATATCCTGACATGATCTCAGGAGAGTGTCAAGGGTCACGTGGTCGAAACGGAACGACAGATTCCCCTCCAAGTCTGCTCTCCTCCCCAGGATTCCTCACCACAGTGTGTGGGGCTGGGTCTTCCAGCTACATGTCTAATGTTAGAAATTATCTTTGAGATTAACTTGTATCCTGATGCCACACTCAGTGGACAACAAGTCCGGGGGCCGCACCCCAAAACCCATTCCAAATCCATGCATGTCCTCGCCTTCACTCTCACTGCCCTGGTCTGGTCAAGCCTCTGTCCTCTCCCCCACGATGGACGCAGGTGGCCTCCCCCTGTTTTTCCTGTTTGTGCTCTACCCTTTCTACTCTTCCTCTCCCAGCAGAGTAAGCACCTGCCCGGCCACTGCCTGCCTCAAGTCCAGTGACTTCTCATCATCCACAGGGAAAACACAACTCCTTACGCAGGTTGAAAAAATGTCTGCCTACGCTGGCGCATGCCTACATCTCTAGACTCACCATCCTGCCCCTCGTCTCCCCTCAGCTCCCCAGCCCCCTACTGGCCTTCTGTCAGTCTCCCTCCGTCAGGCCTTCATCCAGTGGCTCTCTCTGCCTTGAAAGTCTGTCACCAGCCCCCGCCCCCTCTCCTACCCACATCTCCCACTTAAACGTCAACTCTGCACTGAGACCTTCAGTGGCCCATGCCAGTCACTCTCACATCGTCTCTTCTTTCATTCTCTATATATTCTGGAATTTTCTGGATCACGCACAGCATGGGCATCCCAGTGATACAAGAGGCCACGTACAGGAAAAAGATGGAAAGTTCTTTCTCTCTCTCCTTTCTCCAGCCATCTGAGTTGTCCCTGCGGATAGAGTCTTTCGCAGTGTGCTTTAGGCAACGAACGCCCATTCTTTTGAGCTTTCCCATCATTAAACATTAGCACCCAACATGCCCTCTCCTACCAGTCGCTTCCTTCACTTGACGAAATATCTGAGATGTCCTTTCCTCTGTTTGTCGAACTAGCTAGCTAGCTCTCCATCACCTGTTTATGGATTGCCCTCTTCTTTTAAATGAACTGCAGGGATGCACCATGTTCTGTCAGCCCCTGCGATGGGCATTCCAGCTGTCCCCACTCTCCTGCTAGTTCAGCGATGCCACGAATATGCTCATACATTGATCAGCGGCTTTGCATCTGTGCTAATATGACTGTAGGATAGATCATCTAGGAACCAAAGTGCTAGATCAAAGGGAAAGTGCATTTTACACTTCGAGAGCTGTTGCCCAAGCGAATTCCATGGAATCTGTCTTGGTTTCTGTCTCTACCAGCCTCTGCAGGACCACTTTCGAGGAGAGGTTGTTGGTGGCTATCTCCTGCCATGGCAGAAACCAGTTCACAGCTGCTAGATTACTGGCTGGTAAGTTTCCAGTAAGTAGGATTGGAATAAATGAATAAACGAGTGAAAATAAACAGGACGAAAAGGACAAGAGGCTTGACATCCAATTAATACCAGGTTCTAATCCTCAGTCTGTCACAACTGTGTAACCTCGGGCAAATTACTTAACCACTCTGAACCCCACTTCTTCATCTGGTTAAGGGAGAAAATAATAATCCTGGCTTCAAAGACTTACTTCTGGGACCAAATAGGCTAATGGATATGGCCGTATCTTATAACTGGCGGGGGGAGCCCACTTGCCCCGTGCAGTTACTAAAATCCTGGGCGGACGAGAAGCTATAGCCAGCTAAAAAGCAAATCCTAAATAAACACGACCTTTCAGCTTAGCGATGGCACGTGTCGAACTCCATAAACTTCTGATTAAATCTTTACAAACCACAAGGATAACTTGGCAGGGAGGCCTCTGGCTTGTCCTTACAGAAGAGAAGGCTGGTTGGCCAACGCATATTCCCTACGGAGTCTGATGTCTGCAACCCCACGCCTGAGGTCTATCAGAGAAATCAAGGCCCACGCCATCTAGCCACCACACCGATGACCAGCTCTCATATTCTCCTGGATCCCAAAACTGTCCACTTACAGAGACCGCTGATGGCTGGGATGAGATAGGGCAGTGGTAAGATTATGTTCTAGCCCGGATCAGGGGAGACTCTTTTTTTTTTTTTTTCTTTTTTTTCAGGGAGGGAAAGAGCTCTTTCTCAAAGGTAGAAAACAGCCCCAGAAAGTGGGCAAATAAAGAACTGAACAGTTCCTACGGGAACTCGCCAGAACCAATTATAATTAGCACTAGCCTGGCTTAGCATGAAATGTCTGCTGGAAAACTCCACGCTGAGAGATTGAGTGTCTTTATTGGGAGCTCAGGCTGGCTGGTCTCCAGAAATCATGGGGCGTAAGGCTGCCCTGCTGTCTCTGTTTTAGACTGTGATTGACCGCTAAGAGCTGCCCAAATTGAGATGCCTGCCCAGACCCGGGTCTGACAGCACAACTGGCCAGCCCTGCCCTGGAGACGGCCGGGGCCGGAGCGGGTAATTGACAGAGAACTCATTACAGAAGCAAGGAGCCGCGGAGCGAGCTGGGAACCTGAAGGGACAGGGCCTGGGGGCGCAGGACTTGGGATCGGTGGGGACAGAGAGCCCAAGTGGTAGGCGACACGGTGCCCAGCGAGCTCTGGTGGTGAGACCCGACTCTGCCGTGCTCCCCCCCATAGCTCCAGACACGTGACCGGCCTCCGTGAGCCTTGTACTCCCCGCGAGGCAGAGATGAGAAGAAACAGCCTTAGAGGAGTGAAAAATAAGGACGTCGTGACCATGGCGTTGAGGATCACGATCAAACGTCCAGCAGCTATTTCACATCGAAGAATCCTAAAAGTGCGTGAACTAATTTAAACCTCGCGGCAAGGCCGAGGGTGGTAGGCTTCCCATTTTATAGATGCGAAGAGCGAAGAACAGAGATTTATGGTATCGCCTGAGGTCACATAGCTGGAAGATGGGCAAAGCCTGAATTTTAACCTGGACAGGCTTAAATGACAAACAGAAAGGGAAGGGGACCCTGCCCAGTCTGGCAGAAAGTCTGTGCTCAGTGAAAGTGAATTCCTTCTTCCACCCCCTGCCTCCAACCCACCAAGGAGCATTCCAGACTAATTTTAAATCTAGAAGGCAGGTGTGCACCAACCCCCCCAGCTGGAGAGAGCCGACTGTCACTATTTCCCTACATTGATGGAGGTTCCATAATCCTATAAATGGTCCTGTGCCCAAAAGACTGAGCCCCACTGTGCAACATGTAATAACCTCCCGATGCTCACCGCGGACCTTCCAGGATAGGGATGGTCCGAGTGGACTGAGTGTGGGCCAAAGCAGTCTGCCTGTGGGGAGACCAGAGGGGCAGAGCTCTGAGGCCTGAACATTCCAGGCCTGGGAGGGGGCGGGGCTCTATCAGGGTGATCGGGAGCAGAAAGGAAAAGGGAAGACGAGAAAGGCAGATTGAGCCAGATTGTTAAAGATCTCAAATATCCCGCTGAAGGGTTTAGAGTTCCTCTTCGACAAGGCCTCTTGCTCGGCTGCCCCACGAATCGGAGCCTCCAGGTGGGGAGAGAGTGGGCCTTATTTACTGTGTCCCTAGAACCTAAAGCAGACTCCGTGGCACCGGGGTCTTTAACTCACGTCCTATCAATTTAGAATGGGGGAACACCCCTCCCCACTTCTCAGACGCCCAAAGAGCTAAATAAGGCAGCCACTGGACCCAGGCGTCTGTAGGAGGGGCTGTGCCTGGCTCATCTCGGGGTCTCCCAGCTCCCCGGCCTTGCCCAGGCCTCTGCACCTTGGCTAAATACCTGGCTAGGGAAGGCTGGTTATGGGGCCACTTAAGGCGCCCCCCCCGGTGCTTCCCCACGGAGGCCGTCCATGGGCCCTGAGCCCTGAGCCAGCTCTCCTCTGAATGTGGGGCCCCGAAGCCACCCGTGCCCCCAGCGAGGCCGCAACTCTCACCCAGGGCTCCTGCCATAAAGGGGACGCAGAAGACACTTGGTTGCCATGGAGGCCCTTTTGCTCGCTGTCTTGGAAACAGCCAGGCTGTTGTCACTTGGAATGCCACGCTCTCAGTCACTGCTGTCTCAAAGCCACCCTAGACCGAAGGGCATTTGGCCTGACCTATGTCCCTGTTCCAAGTCACACTTACTATGTCTCCCTGGGAGCGGTCCGGAGGACGGCGGCTCTGACCCTTCTGCAGTCACACCCCTGATGTTAGGACATGGTGTCCCTGTCCCCGGGGCTCCTCGCTGCGAGCTTCGTGCTCTTTATACCACTACGACGTGAGGACAGAGGCAACTGCTCCAAGAGGCAGCCCCTTGGGAGCCCCAGATCCAAACATGCTGGACCCTGAATCCCCGCGGCCCTGAGCCCCACCCCCTTCCGAGCGCTGGCCACAAGTGGACAGTTGGGATGGAGACATTGCTCTTGGCTTGGGTCCATCTGTCTGGGCAGCTAAGGCTCTGCTCCCTTCCTGGGCTTGTTAGAGGCTGCACTTGCCTGCAGAGGCTGAAGCCAGCCAGGGTGACCCCCCAGGCTTGTGAAAACACATCACACACAAGTGCTGGACAGACCCTGCCATAAAAACAAGTCACCCCCGGGGGCTCTCCTCCCCAAACATCAAATAGGCTCTTGATCTTAAAACCATCAGGGCCTCAAGATGCAGGAGACAATGCCTTCTCCCAGGGACCATTCACTGAAGATTTGGAGGGGGGAGGAATGAAAATTAAGGTTTTTTGAAAACTGTCAATTTAGCAAAGCAGGGCAATGCCTTCCTTCTTCCAAAGCGCAGGAGGATCGGGGTCCCCAAAGCTGTTTTCAAAAAAAGTATTGGGCTTAATTTTTTAAAACAGGTATGTCCACTAATATATTAATAATCAATCATTTCAAACAGATCTACTTTTTAAACAGACCTACACAGTGAGCAGTGGGAGCTCCAGTGTTCAGGCATTTTGGTGGCTGGAAAGACCCGGGCAGGACCCCAAGGCTCAAAGGGCATGACATCTTCCAAGGGAGGGTACTTGGGTTGGTCCTGACATGTTAGGAGAAAATCACAAAATGGAGGGCACCGTCTGGGTGAGCCAAAGACTCCAGCAGCCCAGGGGAGTAGAGGGGAGTCTCCACGTGTTTCCACCTGGGGTCCCCACCCACCGGCCCCACACCTTCCATGGGCCCCTTCTCACCGTGGCACCTGCCACTCAGTATCCATGCTTTCCAGACCCGCGGGCCATTCCTGGAGATCAGCGCCATTGGCCAAATGAGCTCACTGAATGTAGACGGGTAAAGTGATGTGCCCAGGGTGACCCGGAGGGGCCGTCTCTGAGTTGGAACCGGAAGGCAGGTCTGTTTGATTGACATCATTCCAACCTCCCACCGCTCATTAAGAGTCCAGGGGGCACAGAAACACATGGTCGTGGCTCAAAGGCCCGAGGAGGGTCCATGGGGCCTGGAGACGTCTGTCCTGGAGAGCCAGCTCCTTACGCTGCCATCAGGAGACTCTGCCCAGGTGGGCTGCTCCTAGCACCTGCCGGCTGTGGCTTCCAGCAGCTGCCGAGGGATACTGTCGAGGTCCCGCTCTTGATGAGTCCCTCCAAAGAAGCCCCGGTGTCAGGGGCAGGTGGAGTATGGAAAATGCGAAGAGCGAACTCTGAACGCACTGGAGTTTCCCACCCACTGTGACCACATTGACGGCTCCCTGCATGCGCTCCTGTCATACTCCAGTTCCCTCCAGACTCTATTCAGTCTCTTCCGCGCCGTCTGCTGGTTTGGGGCCGCCTCCTTCCCACAGCTCTGAGCCAACCTCTCTGCACAAGGACAAGGCCTGCCCCTCATGCTTAATGTTCGCGTCACGCGGGGCTGTGATTTTCTTGATTGTGTGTCCGTCTTCCTCATCAGCCATGCGCTGATGGAGGCATTGGAGACACGGAGAGCGCTTGGTCATGGCTTTACCCCCAAGGCCTAGGACTCACTGTCACCTGACACGTAGTAAAGACTCAGAACAGAGATTTGTTTCAGGCCAACCTAACAGGAAGTGGAAAAGGATGTGCACAAAAGCCGTGGGTCACGGTTGATGAAAACCTCAAATTCCATGAGCCCCTTCACAGATATCAACTACACCTGTGCAATGAGGGCGAGGCGGGGGAGGGAGGGAGACGGAAGAGGAGGGAAGAGACAAAGAGTTAAGAGATGGAAGGGAAAAATGTAGAAAGTTGGGTAAATGATAGAGGAAGGAGAGCGAGGGAAAGAAGAGAGAAATGATAGAGGAAGGAGAGCGAGGGAAAGAAGAGAGGCCTTTCCCTCTTTTCCATAAGCAAAAATCCCTTCTTCTGATTGGACCAACCTGAGCCAATCACTGTGGGCTATGGCGTTTTAGTGACTTGATTGGCTTAGACCTGGGCTACAGCCCAGCCTTCCCCAGTCAGGACCCCCTTTGGAGGATCTGGGGGCGGAGTTCCTCGCAGAGGGAGGGGAGGACGGTTGTGGGGGAAGCACACTGCGCTGCCCATCTTTGGCTGGAGCGAGAGGCAGCACCACCTGCCCCACGACCAAACTGGCAAACTGGCTGCTTTTGTAAATAAAGCTCTACAGGCATGCTCCTTCGCGTATGCTGTGGTCCACGGCTGCCGTTGCACCAGCAGGTCAGACTTGAACTTGGCCCGGGAGCAGAAACTATTCACGCGGGGGCACCTCACAGAGAACACCTGCAGCCCCGCTCTGAGGCAGCCCCAGATGCGGCTGCACGGGGTTTCCCAAACCGCTCTTGTCCCTTGCCTTTGGCCATCTTTGCTGTTCTGCTCTTGCTTCAGTCCCTGAGGTAGCCAGGGTTCTTCCAACCAGGGAATCTTTCAGGCTTAATTAAGCAAAGGGGAGTCTGGTTATGTTGCATACAACCCGAATAATTTCAGAATACATGACTCTCCCCCCGCACCCCACCTCCAGCTCCTCCAGCACACTTCTGGGTGTAGGTTACAGCGTGTGTCCCCCCCCCCCAGAGGAGCCCCGCCGCCGTTTCCCGCCGGGGACTCCACACCAGGGATAGAGAATAAACACCCCTGAGACCCATGGTAGGGACTTGGTTCCCACAGGAAAACTGGGTACAAACGGCTTCATGGCAACACCCTTTGCCCAAATGTTTCAAAACAGGGTCAGTCCTGAGTCGGTGAAGTCCAGCCCGGGAGAAGCCCAGAACTAATTGGAATTCCAGACACTCCCCCGGCATTCCCTCTCCTTATCCGTGCCAGCACCAGCCTCTCCGCCGCTGCAGAGTCAGAAAGGAGAGGTGGATGCCAGCACTTTACATTTTCCTGGAATATTTTATTGCCAAAGAAACTCCATTTAGATAAGTCAGTATGGCTTCCCAGGAATGTCTCCCTTATCCCAGAGAAGTGCTAGTTAGCCCGGGGCTCTACCCTGAGCCTGGGGGTCCCTGGGGGCCCCGAGCTCCCTGCACCACAGGCTGGGCTCTGAGTTCTCACTGCGCCCAGAGAAAGCAGGCACACAGAAGATGGGGTGCCCAGTGGGGGGTCTGCAGAGAACCCCCCCAGAATGCCTGAGAACCACCCCCACCGGCAGAGCTGTGGGGGTGGGGGGCTCTGGCCTGAGGTAGGACTCCTCACACAGTGCTTCTGGAAAATCTGATCAGTGAGCTGGACACAGTGTTGCAAAGTAGAGCTTCCGGGGACAGTGGCCGAGGTTTTCATTAACCTCCATGGATGACATTGACCTTTGCTAGGACCCAGGCTCTGCTCCTGCAGGGGCTTCGGGAGGAGAGGGAGGCCAGGGAGGCGTGACTGTGGGTGTGGATGAGGCAGGTGAAGACTGGTAATTACAAGACACTAAGGAGCCCCAGGCGGGAGTGGGGGGACTGTACAGGGTGTCAAAGGGGCACTCTACAGGTAGTAATTACTACCAACATTTATATGTTAATACTTTATCCATGGCAGACTTTGTCCTAACAGCTTTTGTTTTTTTTAAGTATTTATTTATTTATTTATGTGACAGAGACAAAGAGAGATCACAAATAGGCAGAGAGGCCCGGAAGCAGGCTCCCCGCTGAGCAGAGAGCCCGATGCGGGGCTTGATCCCAGGATCCTGGGATCACGACCTGAGCCGCAGGCCGAGGCTTTAACCCACTAAGCCACCCAGGCGCCCCTGTCCTAAGAGCTTTGCTTATATCAATTAAGGGAAGCATGAAGGTGGGTTCTATTATTTTCTCCAAAGTCACTGGACAAAGAGGTCAGAGTAGGGAGTCGATCCGTGAAGAGAAATGGTTATACTCCTCCGGCATTCTGGACCATATGTGGTCCTGGGGGTCTTCACATATACTGTCTTGGATAATTTTCATGGCCACCCAGGAGGCGGGTGTGGGACTGCTCACTTTAGAAGGGGAAATGAAACCTCAGAGAGGTTGTGTCACTATCCTGTGGGTCACACAGCGGATGAGAAGTCAAGCCAAGATTCAGATCTGACATGGTTGGACCGTGGCCCTAACTTGATGAGATGTGGTTCCTCTGTTCGAGATGCTGACAAATTCGTTGACAAAAATATGAAGGATAGGTCAAAGGAAAGTAACCCTCTGAGAGTCTCGGCCTTAGGATTCCAGGAACTTAGAACAGAGCTCAGGGTTCACCCACCCCAACCTCTCCCCAGGCGAGACTTCAGGCACACCCACACCCAGCCACGGGGAAGCTCTTCCCTCACAGGAAGCCAGGAGCAGGGAAGGAGACGGCTCACATAGAAGCCTCCCCTCGTCTGGGTGAGCCTCCTTGGAAAGCTGACATCTGCTTCCCATAATTCCCCGAGACTATTCCTGCACACATGGGTCTTTAGAAGTCTGAAGAAAAAGATCCGCATCTCCTATGCCTTCCTTTGAATGACCCACAACCGCCGGAAGGCTCCCTTCTTTGCCCTCCGCCCACTTCATGGGTAGTTGATGGTGCCCAGAACCAGCAAACCAGCACATAGATTTCCGTGACCAGAGCCGGTTGAAAGGCTAACTACCTGACGGAGTGAATGAATGAGAGAGGGCAGAAGTGCACGAGTGTGTGCGCTGAGTCCCGAAGTCCCAAAGGGGTCTAGTTCCCTCTCGCAGGCGCATCTAAGAAAGATGGAGAGCGAACGCTACGCTTTGCTGTCCCGCGGTAAGATGGAAGTCTGGTAGGAGCAAAGACTTGTTCAGATATATTTTTCATACAGGACCCTTTAGGAAAAGCCCTATTCTGGCCCTGCAGGAAGGCAGCCCTGCTACTTAAACCAACCAAATCCCCCCCCCCCCCCCATCAGACACTTCCCTTGGTGAACGGGATGGTGAACGAGGCAGGTGTGGCCGTCGCTCTCGTGGGGTTTAGAATCCGGTGAATTGGAAGTCTGGGTGAGGAGGCTGGTCCATTCAACAAGCACTAATTTACCGTCCTCCGGCCGGCGGACGCTGGGGGCACAGGCGAAGGACAGTCCCTCCTTTCATTAAAGCGTGCAGTGGCGGAGGAATGAGCCGGCAAGTGTAAGGGTGCTTAGAAAGAGGAAATGGCAAGATGCCCCCGGGAACCCGAATGAGCGAGTTCGGGAGGAGAGGGGCGGAGGAGGCTCGAGATGCATTTGCAGAGACTGAAGGGAATTAGAACATCTGCAGGTGAACAACGCGTTCAAAGGCACCAAGGCTCCAAAGCAGCGCAGTGTCCATCCGCCCACCTGGCCGAACAGGAGGCAGCAAATGCCTGTCGAGCTTCCCGTCCGCTCGGCTGGCCTCAGCCGGGAATCTGTGTCCCCTTCGTGGCTCCTCCCTCCCTGACCCGCGCACACGCTTGGGGCCAAGGACACCGCCATCCCGAAGAGCCCGCCTCTACCGTACTGGAATACCTCCTGCCCACTTTCTCGGGGCCCACATCCCTCCCTGTCACTCTCACCTGTCCCCTCCTGCCTCTGCCACAGTGAGCTGTCGGAAGGGCTCATTTGAATGTGTCATTCGCCTTCCTAAATCTCCCGGTGCCCCTGGGGGAAATGATTCACCGGCCTCCGGATCTGGCAGCTTCTCCCTTTCTGGCCTCATCCTCCAGGCCCTTACGCCTCGCTGTCTCCTCCCCTGCCGCTTTGGGCCTGTCTCTGGCTCAGGCACCTGCCTCGGGCTCTCTCCTGCCTCCGGCGTCCAGACCCGGCTTTGCCCTCTGCCGTAACCAGACCCACCCCCTGACCCTGTTGCTGCCCCGGAAGCATTTCCAGGCAACCATCATTCCCAGAATCTGTTCTCTGTGCATCCACAGCCCCAGATGTCTGCCATCTGCACACCTCTCTTCGTGGGTCATAAAACTCCCTCCATGGTCCTGTCTTCCCCACGAGAAGGGGGACTTAGCCTTGCCGGGGGTTCTGTGTGTCTCAGTCCTTTATTGCCTCCGTACCCTCCGGAGAGACATAGTAGATATTCCACGCTATATGCGCCTTCCCTTCTTTTTTGAGGTTTAAATTTTATCTTTAAAATGGTGGTCAAATATACACAATAAAAAAATACCATTTGGATCACTTTAAAGTGTGCATACAGTTCAGCGGCATTGAGTACGTTCAATGTTGTTGGCAATTGTTGCCACCATCCATGTCCAGAACTTTCTCATCCTTCCAAATGGGAACCTGTAATACTCCGTACCCATTAAACCCTAACTCCCTATTCCCCCACACTTCCTGCCTCTGGCAACCCCCATGCCACATTATACATTTTGAAAGTAACAATATGGGGCACCTGGGTGCCTCAGTCAGTTAAGCATCTGACTCCCGATTTCAGCTCAAGTCATGATCTCAGGGTCGTGAGATTGAGCCCTGTGTTGGGCTCCGCTGTCAGTAGGGACTCTGCTTGAGATTCCCTCTCTCCCTCTCCCTCTGCGCCTCCCCCCAACTCTCTGTCTCAAATAAATAAATAAATAACTCTAAAAAAAAAAAAAAGATAAAACTAACAATATACCTGAAAGGCTTTAAAAGGCTCCCTCTCACGTTCTCATGCCAACCTTTTTTTGTGTTCTTCTGGACACGTGGGCAAACTAATCACGGATCTGGTATTTTAATTATTTATTTACTTTGGGGCTGGAGAGTTTACAAAAGAGGATTGAAATGTTTTCTTATTTGGCTCTCAAATGACTTCAGAGGAGTACCTAGCATTGCTCTCATGTAGCAGAACTCACAAAATTAGGAGACTTACCGTAGGTCCAGCAATTAGTGTCTGCCATACCAATTTAGAGCCTGTATTGTATTGTATTGTATTGTATTGTATTGTATCGTATTGTATTGTGTTGTGTTAGTCAGCACACAATACGTCATTAGTTTTTGATGTAGCGTTCCAAGATTCATTGTTTATATATACACGAACCTTTACTGATACACACAGGAGTGGGTCCCCTTACAAGTGAGTGCTCTCTAATTATAACCATCAACAAACAAACAAACCCAAAGTGCTTGATTTTCATCTACCCACTTTGAAAAGAAAAAACAAAACAAAACAGAGAAATGCAAGTGGAGGGATGGGCTCCCGTCTGCACGGTGGTGGCTCAATCTGTTTGGCCAAACCAGGTGACTCTCTGGCGTGATCAGAGGAGTCTGCGCACTTGGGATTCTCTGCACAGCTGTGTTTGCATGACAAGGCATCGGAGAGATTCCCCAGAAATCAGCAAGCTTCCAGCCAACACCATTTCTGGGCTTATTGCTGAGTTGGTGTCTTGTTGAGGGTGGGCGGACCCTCTCCGCATCTCACAGACCATCGTGAAGCCAGGAGAAAACTGAGGTTTCATCTCACGTAGCATCAACAAAGGATCTGTGGGTAAGCACCGTGAGGGTGCTGTGCCCAACCCAGTTCTACTGATTTCTTTCCTGTAAGATGATGCATAACCTGTGGCGTAAAAACGATAACACAAAATACGCGGTATTTACTGAGTGTTAAGCTACAGCTGGGCACTGGGAAGAGGGCGCTATACATTTTAGCCTTTTTTCCTCCCCGTTTCAACCCTCTTATGCTTGCAGAGCTGCCATTTAACACAACTGAGGAACTTACTCTGAGTCACATGGCCACAGAGTGACAAGGTTTCAACCGACCTCAAGATCTCTATCCCTCTCCTCGACTGCCCCCCACAGCTGCATATCCATCTCTCCAGGAGGGACATGGAAAGGGCATGTCCCCTTGGTCTCCCTGGAGTTACCTGGGGCTCAACGGACAGTCTGACCTCAGGAAGCTTCTTTCCCTTTGCTTGAGACTTTTCTCAGTGCAGGCAGAGTCAACACCTCCAGAACCGTCCTCAAACAAGGAGGCACATGATTCGGATGTGAAATAGCCCAGATTTGTCATCCCTTGGCATGAGAACCCATGACATGTAGTCTCTGGTCTCTCAAGGGATCCCAGGAAGATGGAGGCCCTCTTCCTTACCCAGGCAGCTTGCTCCTTATCCGCTCCCTGCGGCTTTCCCGTCTTCCTTGTCCAACTTCTTCCCCCTCATTGTGCTTCTTGGGATCAATTCCTGATTAATCCACTTGTCACCACAAACCTTTTCTCAGAGCTTTGGAGGGAAATCCAGACTAAAACAGGTAATTTTTTAAAAAAAATTTATTTATTTATTTGACAGAGAGAGAGAGAGAGAGAGATCACAAGTAGGCAAAGAGGCAGAGGGGGAAGCAAGATCCCCACTGAAAAGGAAGCCTGATGCGGGGCTCGATCCCAGGACCCTGAGATCATGACCTGAGCCGAAGGCAGAGGCTTTTACTCACTGAGCCACCCAGGCACCCCATAAAACAGGTAATTTTTCAATGACTGTCTGGCTGAACCTGAGTTTTGCAGAAAACGCTTTGGGAAACACTTATCAGCTTCAACGCTTTTCTTTTTATAGATAAGGAAACTGATTTCCAGAGAGAGGAAATGCCCAGTTATGAGTTAGTAGTGGAGCCTTAGCAACATCTCAAGCCTGCTCCTCCCTACCGGGGGCCCTTTCAATCACCCCACATGGCCAGACTTTGCTTCCTGTCTGGTGAAACGTGGTCGTGTGCTTCTTGTTCTCACTAGACTCCCCCATGCCAAACAGGAATTTAGGGGGGATCTACAGAAAATGGAATGCCTGAACTCCCAGGCTGGGTCTCATGGGACACGGAGAAGATCAAAGATAAACAAACAAACAAAAAAGGTGAATGTGGTTTACAAATTAGAATGAGTTGGTTGCCCTGCTATCTTCTTTTTTTTTTTTTAATTTTTTTATTATGTTTTGTTAGTCACCATACAGTACGTCATTAGTTTTTGATATCATGTTCCATGATTCATTGTTTATGTATAACATCCAGTGCTCCATGCAATATGTGCCCTCCTTAATACTCATCACACGACTCACCTATCCCCCTCACCCCCATCCCCCCTAAAACCTTCAGTTTGATTCCCTAAGTCAATAGTCTGTCATGGTTCGTCTCCCCCTTTGATTTCTCCCCCTTCATTATTCCCTTCCTTCTCCTAATGTTTTCCATGCTATTCTTTATGTTCTACAAATAAATGAAACCATATGATAATTGTCTTTCTCTGTTTGACTTATTTCACTCTACATAATCTCCTCCAGTCCCATCCATGTTGATGCAAAAGTTGGGTATTCTTCCTTTCTGATGGCTAAGTAATATTCCATTGTATATATGGACCATAACTTTTTTATCCATTCATCTGTTGAAGGGCATCTTGGCTCCTTCCACAGTTTGGTGATTGTGGACATTGCACAGCTATATACAGAAGAATGAAACTCAACTACTCTCTTACACTGTACACAAAGATAAACTCTAAATGGATGAAAGACCTCAATCTGAGACAGGAATCCTAGAGGAAAACATAAGCAGTAACCTCTTCGACATTGGCCACAGCAGCTTCTTTTAAAACATGTCTCCAAAGGCAAGGGAAACAAAAGCAAAAGGGAACTTTTGGGACTTCATCAAGATAAAAAGCTTCTGCACAACAAAGGAAATGGTCAACAAAACAAAGAGACAACCCATGGAATGGGAGAAGATATTTAAAAATGACACTACAGAAAAAGGGCTGGTATCCAAGATCTATAAAGAACCTCTCAAACTCAACACCCAAAAAACAAATAGTCAAGTCAAAAAATAGGCAGAAGACATGAACAGACACTTCTCCAAAGAAGACATACAAATAGCTAACAGACACATGAAAAAATGGTCATCATCATTGGCCATCAGGGAAATTCAAACCAAAACCACATTGAGATACTACTTTATACCAGTTAGAATGGCAAAAATTGACAAGAAACAACAAGTGGTGGAGAGGTTGTGGAGAAAGGGGAAGCCTCTTACACTGTTGGTGGGAATGCAAGTTGATGCAGCCACTTTGGAAAACAGTGTGGAGTTTCCTCAAAAAGTTAAAAATAGAGCTACCCTATAACCCCACAACTGCATTAGTGGGTATTTATCCCAAAGATACAGATGTAGTGAAAAGAAGGGCCATATGGACCCCAATGCTCATAGCAGTCCTGCTATCTTCTAATAGGGAGGGTTAATTAATATCTCTTAAGTAATGGCAGTGTCCAAGAGTATCCTAAACACCATAGAATTATTACGTACAGTGGCGTACGTAATTACGTACTTATGTAATAAGTACTCGTCTTCCATAAATGAAGAGGAGGCAGAGGGAGGTAGAGCAACTTCCTCATGACTGAAAAGCTGATAAGTAGAAAGGATAAGATTCAAAGCTGGGTCCTCCAGCTCCTGAGCCTGCACCCCAACTGCTGTGCTGTCTGCCTACAGGCATGGGGGGGGGAGGGCCGAGGAAGGACATACAGTTCCCAGGACTTGCTTAAAGAGGAGATGAAGAAAGGGACTGGAATGTGGGGTGACATCTGCTTTGGAGAGAGAGAGAGAGAGGGAGGGAGGGAGGGAAGGAGAAGCACTGACATAAGGGGGAACCTATAGATTTGTCTGAGCTCAGCAAAGGTGCTGTCAGAAATACAGGTCTGTCTCCCTGTTGAAACTTCAGCGTTCTCAAACAGACAGCCCATGTGGTTTGAGTTCATGTCCCCTCCTGGATTGCTCCCTATTGATCCGTAGTGATGAAGGGACCCTTTTTGATCATAACCTTGTGGCCTTACCCATCCTTTCAAGCAAGAAGGAGAAAAAGCAACTTGCCCAGCATGATGTCTGAAAACCAGATCCTTTCAAAAGGGGACATGGCTGTAGTTGTGCCTTCAGGTGTTCACACATTCATTTATTTCACCAATGTTAAGTAAGCATCTATTATGTGCCAGAAACAGCGTTAATGGCTAGGATCAAATGATGGGAAAACAAAACAACCCGAGTCCCATCTAGAACAGAGAATCTAGTTTCCAACAGTGTCTAGTAGGAACATAACACTAGCTACATGTGTGATTTTTATTTGTTTAATAGTCACATTAAACTTAATGGAAAAAAGTAGGTAAATTCATGTCAGAGCTACATTTAATTCAATCCAAAATATCTAATATCATTTCAGTGGGTAACCAATATAAAAATTATTGAGATATTTACATTCTCGGGTTTTTATTTTTGGCATCAATGCTTTATAATCCAGTGTGTTTAAAAATAAAATAAAATAAAAATAAAATCCAGTGTGTTTGATGCTTGCAGTGTATCTCATTGGGGACTAGCCACAATAGCGACGTATAACTGGTAGTCGCCGAACTAGATAGTGTCGCTTTAATTGGAAAGATGGTGGAAATCAGTGATCCCATAAATTGCGGTGTCTAACGAAATAAGGATAGTACATTATAAGATAGATGCAACAGCTCTGACTTGGGAATCCACAGAAATGAGCTTGCCTCTTAGATCTTCTACTAACTGGTTGAGTTCAGAATGATAAATTTACCTCTCTCTGTCTCAGTGTTCTTATCTGTAAAATAAAACAAAGACAGTGTGAGTATGTGTGCACACGCACGTGTGCACGCATATCGCAAAGATAAACCTGTAAGTGGAATTAAAAGATGGATTATAATATTTGGGAGAAAAATGAGCTTGGAGTCTCACTTCAGAGCCAGCATCAAAATAACCAGATACCAAGTGAACTGTGGGAATTTAAACATAACACATGCTGAATTAGATCAGTTTCTTATCAAGTCTCTTTTACAGGGGAGACCCTTTAAACTTTAAAATGAAGATTTCTCTCAAATGAAAATATGCAAGAGAGCTGAGTGGAAAGGGCCATATAAAAATGCTACTCTTTATGGGCGCCTGGGTGGCTCAGTTGGTTGAGCAACTGCCTTCGGCTCAGGTCATGGTCCCGGAGTCCCGGGATCGAGTCCCATATCGGACTCCCGGCTCTGCGGGAAGTCTGCTTCTCCCTCTGACCTTCTCCCCTCTCATTCTCAGTCTCTCTCTCTAATAAATAAATAAAATCTTAAAAAAAATGCTACTCTTTATGAAAATAAACCCTGAACTTACAATTAAGACAGCAAAGAATTTGGAGGAAAAATTATCACAACGATGGCGTACAGTGATTACATTCTTTACTGGGCACTGTGCTGGTGAAAACTGACAAGAAAAATAGTATACTGAGACCACAAAATATACATGAGCAAAGAACGGCAATGGGCACTTTCCAAAACTGTTGCAACTTGCCAGAAGTCCATTACCATAAAGAAGCGCCAGGTAGCTCTCATCAAATTCATATCTAAAGATAAGAATTCACAGTACGACTGACTTAGGATGCCATCAGTAATGTATGAAATCAAGGAGAAAAGTGAATACAGAAGAAAAAAGTCATTCTCATTGTCAGACCACATCTTTGGAATCGGAACTCTGCCCCACTTACGGGAGGACGGATAGAAGCAAAACCCTTTGTAATCTGCACAATGTCACGTAAGCATCAGGCATCATTGGTATACAATGGCCGCGAGGCACTAGCCGGGCAGACAGCTCTTGCCTGAGATCCCAGCATTCATCTCTCCCTGTGCACTTGACTTAACAAGGCTGGCTTTTACGGTAACCCTCTGTAGTAGATTTGGGGTGGGAGAAGACGAACGTCCTGCCTCGGAGGCTCAGAGGCTAACAAGGGGGACAGATGGGGAAAGAACTGTTGTACCTGAAATTGGCATGGTTGTGGCATCCAGGAGCGTTAAGAAGCATCTTCTCTAGATACTACTCCAAACATTCACGTTGTCCTGTGAGTGCAAGACGGTGGGATCCCCAAAACACAGTGAGGGTTCATCCGTTTATTCTGGGTGGGTGGAGGGGCAGAGATGCTGGCTGCCGTTCAGATAGAGAGGCCTCCTGTCACTTGGCCCCATGCCCATGGGGTACAGCAGAGCCCCTTCTGGGAAACTGAGTTCCGAACTCAGATCCAGGCACTGACGTCGACTTTCTTGGGTACTTTCTTGGCTTCTCAGAACCTCCAGTTCCCCACCCTATAAGAGGGAACCCCACTTGGGCGGAGCAAGGACCCACAGGGATAAGGCCATGGAGACGGTCCAAGAACCGTGAGAACCTTTACGACCGTATCCTGGATGACATTCCTATCCTCCTGTGTGGTCACTAGGCTGGATGCACGAGTGGCCTCGTCACACTGAACCACAGACCCAGGCCACCAGCGCGGAGCTGGGCGCATTGCAGAGATGAACCGTGGATGAGACAGGAAGCTACCTGCCGTCTAAATAAGGATGTGCTCCATAGCCCGCCATAGCTTCCTGACACGGTGAGGAATCTATATTTACATGAAAAAGTGCTCATAGAATACAGCCGAGATAAGACGGCAATATCCCATTAAAATGCATGTTCTATGTGTGCATATATTTACTATATGCATATGCAACATTAAAAGGGTAGTTAGTAGGTTTTATTTCTGGATGATGACATTACGGATGACGAAGACCCCTTCCTTGCTTACCCCTGTGTTCTAACTGTTCTATAATGAACATCTACGACTTCCGTACAAAGAAAAACGAGGGATATTTCTGAAGCAGACAAATGGACTTGTCAAATCAGGAGACAGGATTTAAACGGAGTAGAGGAACAGCCCTCACCTTCCGTGTGCCTTCTGGGGGCTTCCTAGTGGGCTAAGAACTCTGCTTCGCTCTGCATTGGCGTCACAGCCATCCCGTGAGACGGGCATGGCTGGGTCCAGGGTCAGAGCTCGAAGAGGGAGCCTGAGACAGTTGGAGCGACTCACTCCGGGTCACACAGCTGGGGCTACAGTCGAGTGTCCTCGGCGCTGGCGAGCGTGAAAGCCTCTTCTCTTGATTGCTCTCTGATACTATCTCCTAAAAAGGCAATGCATCTCTCTTAGTCGGTCTGGGCTGCTCTAATAGAGTACCAGAGGCCCGGCAGCTCATAAACAACAGCAATTTGTTTTTCACAGTCAAGGAGCCTGGAAGTCCAAGTTCATTGTGCCAGCCGACTCCGTGTCTAGGAGGCCCCCGTCCTGGAACAGAGACAGCTGTTTTCTCACTGTGTCCTTGCAGGACAGGAGGGACAGGGAGATCTCGGGGGTCTCTTCTGTAAGGGCTCCAATCCCATTGACAAGGGCTCTACCTTCACGACTTACTCGCCTCTCAATGGCCCCCCTTCTGGCACCATCACCTTGAGGGTTAGATTTCACCGTGTGAATTAATTCATGGGTGTAATCGGACATTCGTCCACCCGATAGACACTAAGGTTATAAAAAGCTGACACAGGTGACACGAAAGACAGGCTGTTTATTGGTGTTGTGCCCCCCAGGAGAGCGGGGAGCTAATATTTAAAGTCCCAAACTCCCCAATGGCTTGTGAGTGAGAGTGTTTAAGGGCAAAAATCAAGGGTAAAGGGCTCCAGGTCATGAGTTCTTCTGTTTGGTCAGGGATGGGGTAAACTTCAAGACTGACTTGTTTCTGGCGCCGGTCTGTCTGGTTTCATCCAGACTATGGTCAGGTGGTCAATGCCTTCCTGGGTCCGGGTCTGCAGAATATCTCGGCAATGTGTGTAGTGATGCTATCTTTGTTTACAAGAGCAGAGGCCACACTTTGTGACTATGAGGACCGGGCAAGCTGTTTCATTTCTCGTTCCCTGGACTTTGTTTTCATCATCTTATCCTGATTTCCCTCCTGGGGTTTTCTCCAGTAATCTTTAACTCCGGGCTATGTGCCTCTCTGCAGGCATAACTCTGCTGGCAGCTTCCAGGGAACCCAGCCCATTGCAGCCTTCCCAGAATTTCTGCAGCAACCCCAGCTTTGCCAGCTGTGTCAACCTGGGTTGAAAGGCGCCAAGCATCCCGTAGCATTTCTGGGGCACAACTTTCTCGTCGGACTGGGGGAATGATGGAGGAAGGGCTTCACTGTGACAGTAAACATGGCCCCAGAAGCTGCAATGCACTGTTGCTATTCTGAGTCTCATGTGCTCATGTCTATCCTCATCTGATATTGCACTAGTCTGTGCATCTGAGGTAGAGCCATGGAGAGGTGACTCACTGTACTGGGTGAATCATGTCCTCCCAGAATTCATGTCCAGCCAAAACCTCAGAATGGGACTTTATTTAGAAATAGACTATTTGCAGATGTGATTAGTTAAAAGGATTCACTTGCCATGATTAAGATGATTGCCTTAGGTGAGCCCTACGTCCAGTGACCGGTGTCCTTACAAGAAGGCCAGGTGAAGATGCAGAGACACAAACACGCAGGGGAGAAGTCCGTGTGAAGATGGGGGCAGCCAGCCAGTGCTGGGTGTATAAACCAGGAATTGCCAGCAGCCGCTAGAAGCTAGAAGGGGCGAGGAAGGATTGTTCCCGGAGAGGCTGCTAAGACAGCATAACCCTGCTACACCATGATTTCGGACCTCTAGCCAGAGCCAGGAGAAGAAATGCCCGTTGTCCTAAGCGACACAGCCGCCCCAGGAACACAGCCACCTTGCCCAAAGTTGCACAGCTTGGGGGCCACCAAGTTGGGATGGACGCCCAGGGCCTCCCACCCCAGAGCCCATCCAACCTTCTGTCTCTCACTCTGTCCCACTGCGTGGTGGCTGTGACAACAAAGGGGGTGACTCGGGACGAGCGCTTGGCCGGGCCCCCCTCTGATGGAAGCCCTCCGCGTGACCCTGTCATCGCTACTAGTTTCTAATGAGCTGAAAAACCCTCATGGTTTAATTTAAGGGAAAGAGAGCATAATTTAAAATAACTTAAAATGTTTTTCCATCCAAAAGTGATGGAAAAACAAGTAACAAACCCAAAACTATAGGCAAGACATTAATAATCTTCCACCCATCTGGTCAAGCCACCCCGTACTTTCCCTTTTTAATCAGAACTAACAAACATGGAGAAGGTAATTCGTTTAAACACCGCCTTGCAGAAGGAGCGCGCTCAAAGCTGTGCTGCTGGGCTCTTCTGGCTTGGGGAGCGGCCCCAGCGGGTTCTCTCTCAGCGGCTCCCCAGGGACAGTGGCCTCCACACCCCCCAGGACAGGGGCTCCGCTCCAGGGAGGAAGGGAATCCCCAAGCCGCCTGGGCAGTGCTGATATCAGTGGGACCCTCAGGGACGTAGAGGCAGCACCCAAGGCGCCCTGGCACGCCATCTTGTAGCCCACACGTGATTACCGAGCCCCTGTGACCGGCCAGGACCCACAGGGAGCCATCGAGGGGACAACCAGACTCCAATCCCCGTAGTTTGGGAGCTTGCATGCTTATAATAGAAGTCAGAACACAAATACTGGGGGCGCCTGAGTGGCTCAGTGGGTTAAAACCTCTGCCTTCGGCTTAGGTCATGATCTCAGGGTCCTGGGATCGAGCCCCGCATCGGGCTCTCTGCTCAGCAGGGAGCCTGCTTTCACCTCTCCCTCTGCCTGCCTCTCTGCCTACTTGTGATCTCTCTCTCTCTCTCTGTCAAATAAATAAAAATAAAATCTTTAAAAAAAAAAAAAGTGGGGCGCCTGGGTGGCTCAGTTGGTTGAGCGACAGCCTTCGGCTCAGGTCATGATCCCGGAGTGCCGGGATCGAGTCCCACATCGGGCTCCCAGCTCCACGGGGAGTCTGCTTCTCCCTCTGACCTTCTCTCCTCTCGTGCTCTCTCTCACTTTCTCTGTCTCTCAAATAAATAAATAAAATCTTTAAAAAAAAAAAAAAAGAACACAAATACTGAAACGAGAGGGTCTATCGGGCAGCCCTTAAGCACAAGAAAGAAGAAAAAGGATATGGTGGTTCAAAATGTGCCCCCAAAGTTCATGTCTGCCTGGAACTGGAGGATGTAACCTTATTTGGAAATAAGGTCTTTAGAGATGTGATTAAGGTAGGAGTCAAGATGAGATCTTTCTCGATTAAGAGGAATCCCAGTTCTGAGGAGAGTGTCCTTATAGGAGAAAGAGGAGGCCACAAGGCCCTGGAGGTCGAGCCCACAGGGACACGGCCACAAGCCAAGGAATGTCAGGAGCCACTGGAGCCTGGAAGAGGAGAGCAAGGGTCCTCTCCTTTGCAGGAAAATTCCCCTCTGACTCTTTGATTTTGGACTTCTGGCCTCCAGAACCCTGAGACAATAAACATCTTTTCTCTTGAGTCACCAAGCTTGTGGTAAGTCGTTACAGGAAATCCTAGGAGCTGAGCTCAAGGGTAAGGTGGCTGGAGCTAGAGAGTGAGGGAGGGAGGGTTTGCTCATTTATGGAGGGAGGTGGGGAAGTCCTCACCAGCGGTGCCTTCAAGCAGAGCTGCTGGTGGGAAGGTAAAATGGCGCAGCTCTTATGGAAAATACTATGCAAATTCCTCATAAGTTTGAACATGGAATGGCCTTATGATCCAGAAATTCCATTTCTGGGCTTCTACACCAAAGAACCAAAAGCAAGGACGTAAACAGATATCTGTAGACTCATGTTCATAGCAGCATTATTCACAGTAGCCAGAAGGTGGAAACAACCCAAGAGTCCATCAACAAATGAATGGATAGGGCGCCTGGGTGGCTCAGTTGGTTGAGCGACTGCCTTTGGCTCGGGTCATGATCCTTGAGTTCCAGGATCAAGTCCCACATCGGGCTCCCAGCTCCACGGGGAGTCTGCTTCTTCCTCTGGCCTTCTCTCCTCTCATGCTCTCTCTCGCTTTCTCTGTCTCTCAAATAAATAAATAAAATCTTTAAAAAACAAACAAACAAACAAATGAATGGATAAACAAAATGTGGTCCATCCTTACAGCAAAATATTAATCAGCCTTAAAGGGAAGGAGATTCTGACATCCTGCACAATGTGGATGAACCTTGAAGACAGAATGCTGAGTGAAAGAAGCAAACACAAAAAGACACATTCTAAATGCCCCCTATAAGAGCTACTAAGAGTCGCCAGACTCACAGAGACAGAGAGTAGAATGGTGGTGGCCAGAGGCTGGGGGAGAGGGTAAGTGGGGCTTTATTGTTTAATGGGGGCAAAGTTTTCATTTAGAAGGACATAAAGTTCTGGAGATGGAGGTGGTGGTGGCTCCCCAGCAGTAAGAATGCACTCAATTGCTCATTAGAAGTCGTGAAAGTGGCAGATTTTATGTCATGTGTATTTCACTCCAATAATAATACTATGAGAAGATCCAATGGGGGTGGAATCTTTGGTCCTGGACTTGAAACTTGACTGGTTGGGGGCAGGAACATGCTGGGCAAACGTGCTATTATGCCCAGATTTTGAGATCTCCAAAGACCACCAAGGAGCCGAGTCCCATGCAAAAGCAAAAGAGCCCTTTATTTGAGCTAGCTGGAGCTCAGTCTCCCACACTCACCCACGCAGCGGCCGGCGTGATGTAGAGAAAGACAGCGAGTTTCAAAAAGTGCAGCAGTTTTAGAAGGGCCAGTGGCCAATGAGATTGTAACACACAGAAAGTTACTTAGTAACTGAACTAGTCTATCACCCTGGCCAGAATTGGCGCTCAAGTTTGGCGGGCATAGGCAGGGTTTATATTCTTTCCCGGTCAGGGGTTCTGCGTTCCTACTGTCTGGGCCAATTAGCTCAAGGGAGGGCTGAGCCACATTCTGACCCTCCCAGAGGCAGGTCCTGCGGGGGCCACACACAAGAAGGCGGGTTTAAGCAAAATGATCCAGCCCTGCTCTGCTCCTTCACGTGTGTGTCCCTGAGGCTGAGCTCAGCACTGTCATCTGTGAAATGGGACAGTTGTGCCTTCACAGACTTGAGAGGATCTCATGAAAGAATAGCACACTGGAAAGATCTGACACCATGTGTCACATTCTGTTCTAGGCAAGTGGTGTGTGGACACATTCCTCTTCCCAACAGCCCCAGGATGGTCACAGAAGGCCACTACGGGGAGGGTCCTTAGGGATCCCGTTGATCCGTGGGGCTTAATTATCCTTTTATAGCTCATCTATCTGTGACTCACGGGGGAAGAGACTTCTCAAGGGCGCTCGGCAAGTTAGTGATTGGAAATGGCGCCCGTTGGCAGATGCTGGAAGGTCTCAGAGCACATCCGGAGGAGGGGATCTCCAAGGAAAAGGCTTCATCTTGGAGGAAACTTTGTTAAGGTCATTATCCCCATTTTTATCAAGACTCTATCGGTCGCAAGTGAATCTTCCGTAGCTGTTACAGAATTCTCACACAGCCCCCCAAATTGGGCAAGTCGTGTTCTCTCTCTAAGTCAAAATGTCCCCACTTGTTAAAACAAAACAAAACAAAAAAACAATTTTTGTTTGTGTACATTCTAAGAGAATTTTGAAAACCGTGTACTATTTTGACACTTTAGCTAGACATCTAAAAATTTTGTTTTATATTAAAGTAATTCCAAGGCATGTCGCACTGCCCAACAGAAATGCAATGAACGCCTCATAAGCCACTGAAGATTTTCTAGATTCTACAATGAAAAAGAGAAACAGGTGAAATGAATTTTAACAATATATTTTCTTTTCCTCAATGTATTCAAGATATTATCACTTAAACATGTAATCAATATAAAAATATTAATGAACTACTTCGCATTTTTTTTCCTATACTAAGTCTTTGAAATTCGGTGTGTATTTTACACTCAAGTACCTCTCCTAGCTACGTTTCAAGGGCTCAGTAGCTCCACGTGGCTCGTGGCTGCCCCGGCAGACAGCATGATTCCGGAATCTTTAAATCTAATCTGTCAAAACCTTGGAGGCTCTGATTCAACTTATTTAATTTATGGAAAATACCTGCCACGTAGCCTAATTGGCAAAGCTAGTCCTTATTGTCAAACCCATCAGCTACATCTGACTTATTATCTGACGGGAAAGTCTGACTTTATTTTAAAATTCAAATAGATCTGTTAGCCTTCTCATTCCAGAAATCAAGTTTTAAGAGAGATGGGCGATTGGATATGTGAATGGATGAAGGGCTAGAACATAGACAGACAGACGGATAGATAGAAGATAGAAGATAGACAAAAAGAGAAAGAGAACTGAGACTTCTCTTTGCACACACTTGCTACCTCGAGGAAATAAGGTGCTGCCACCTCCAACAATTTTCACAGAAGCTGCTTTGCTTGGCATTTACAGAATTCCTCTCTGTCTGATGCCCCAGAGACCAGATTCAGGACGAAGGAGGAAGATGGCTTCCTTTCATGAAGTGGGAAGAGAAATACTGCAAAGGTGATGTGGGGAAGGAAAGGAGGCAGAGCCCAGGCATGTTTTCAGGTGGGCAACTTTTCCAAGAACAATGGAGACCTTGGGACGGTGGAGGCAGCTCCCTGCCATGCTCCGTGCCTGGAAACTTCTCCAAGCATCCCAAGGGTGTATGTGCTCAGCTCAGAGACAGCTGGACAGAGTCGTCCCTCAGGAATCCCCACGTCCCGACAGCTTCCCATGGAAGGACTCAAGGACCATGGCTCCAGTCCAGCCTCTACTGATGATTTAGGGCAGAGCGTGAGGGCATGAGAGTCAAAGCTTGGATCTCAACTGAGTTGCTTCCTAGCGATGTCAGTCTCTCCATTTCACTTTCCTTGTCTGTAAAATGGGATGATCAAACACCGCCCCCCCCTTGCTTCACCCTTATAGGAGCAAGTTGAGTATCACACGGAACACACGAGGCCTGGATTCCAGAAGGTGCGCCCGAAGTGTAAGCTCTCGTCATCCCAGCACCCATTACAGATCAGCCCGCAGGGAACGTAGCAGAGGCCAAAGGGGAGCTCTCCTGGACTTCACCATCTCAATAAAATCAGGTGTAAGAAAAGGTGACTTTCTTTATTCTTCTTACTTATATTTCAACCTCACTATTTGACAAATGAGGAAAACCAAGGCTCAGAGACGCAGAGAAAGAAGCAGCAACAAAGCACCTTTCAGGTGCTGGAGAATGTGCTAGAAGGATTTTGTGCGGTTGCATGCCTCAGCACCCGTGGAAGCAGATGTCATTCCCCCCATTTTGTAGGTGGATAAACCGAGGCATGGAGGATTGCTGCCCTGCGTTTATCTTTCCCCAGATGGGTTCAGGAGGCTGGGATGGGACACGATGAGCGTCACTCCCCTTCACCGCCCACTCCCTTTGCTTTTGACTTGGGAGCTCTCGAACTGCACTCCTGTATATTATCTGCAAGGACGTCCATTGCAAGAAAAAGACGAGCCTTGGGGCAGAAACAGAGCCCGCCCAGCTTTGTAGGTGGGTGGCGTGTGAGAGAAAACTCCACAGGTTTTCAGCACTCTTTGCCCCATTTCCTGACAGTTACCTTCCCACAGATGCCACCCGAGTTTGCAAGGCCCCCCCAGAAGCCCCCCATTCCCCAGCCCCTCTTCCTCTAGTCTCAGACTCAGGTCCCCCAGCCCCTGGCCAGAGCCAGTGTCTGGGAAGCTTCTGGGTGCCGTGGGAGTGGCTAATGAGGTAGGAGATGCCATCAGCCTTGTCAGTGAGTAAGCGAACAGGCCAGGCCTCTTCCTGTGTCAGGCCTCCTGCTCGGGGTGGGGACAGGCTTCCTGCTGATAATCACCAGCCTGTGTGGACTCACGGAGCCTGGGGTCCCAGGACACAGTCCTGCCCGAAGCTGGCGCTGCCCGGGCATGAGCTGGAGAGGCTCGCCCCTGGGACGGCCTCCCTGACACTTCCCAGAGAAGGGGTCTCATCTGTTTGGTTTTGTTCTGCAAACTGAGAAGTAAAAAGCTGCAAATGCAGGCCGAGGGCAGAGAGCCAGAAAGACAGCCAATACTTGCCTGAGGCATAAGCATAGAGAGTGTAAAATTGAAATAAAGCCCCCCAGTCACCACAGGAGCCCGGACATTAGCACTGTCATGCATTTGCTCCTGGCACCAGGAAAAAACCTCCCAGGACTTGTGTTTCTGCAACTCAGCAAAGGAAAACACCGAATGCAGATGGGTAAGGTCAGGTGCGGGGACGCGGCTGGTGCGGGGTAGGCTCGAAGGCCGAGGCCGACGTGCGACGGGCCCACAGGGAGCACTCACACCCCCCGGGGAGAACAGGGCTGGGCTTCCCGCGGGACCGGCAGAGAAGACGCAGCATCGCGGGGCCCCTTGCGCACAGTGGGGGGTGGAGGTGACCACGGTGTGAGCCGTGAGCTGGCCGGTCTGCGCCCTGAGCCAGCCTGAGCCTCAGCCCCTTCTGTGTAAAGAGGGTTCGGACACACCCTAAGACTCAGTCCAGGGATCCGCTTCCACCCACGCCTTCCTGGCCTTCGCGCCAACGGGTCGGGTGCCCCACGGCGGGTGCGAGGGCACCGTGGGCTTCCCTCCGTCTTCCTGCGGATCCTCCCACAACTGGAATGTTCCTCACTGTCCTACTCCCCAGTTCTTGGACTCTGGTCCGCAGACATCGTGCTCCATAAATGGGAAAGGGTTTCTCAATAGGGCGGCACAAACGGTATCAAGACATAGCATCTCCGGCTGGCCACTCCCCCTGGGGACCCTGCCTTCTTTGGTGCCAACGGCGGCCTCCACTGCCTGGCCCTCCAGGCAAGCTTCCCCCATCTCCATTCTACTCTTATTTCCTGGTCCGCCCTGCTTCCTAATCTTACCTTTCCCTCAGGCCTGACGCGCGTCCCCAGGAGTTATTTATTCATTCATGCATACCTTTATGTGCACGCAGGAGCACTCCCGGCTATCTTTTATACAAAAGAAAGAAAAAAAAAAGCAAAGAGCCCCCACTAAGCACCGGGCACTGTGCTGGGCTCTGGGGTTCAGCAGACGTCAGCAGGCGGGGTCCCTGACCTCCCCACTCAGGCCTTGTACTCAGGTGCAGAGCGAGAGCCAGTAGAGCGAGCGGCGCCCCTCCCCAAACTTCCGACCATCCGTCCCCTCCTCCGCTAACAGAGCCCCCGCCTCCCTTCCCTGGCCTCCTGTTGCCGGGTCAGGGCTGCTAGCCCAGGCAGCGTGCTTCATTAGAAGGGCAGCTACTGTTCTTTCTGGCGCTTTGCAGGCACCTTGCCAGGAACTTTCCCCACTTTATCCTGCTGGAGCCTGCGGCTGCTCTGGGGGAGTGTGGAGAGAGCGGAGGCCAGACTGGCCACATGTGGGGCTTGGGGTCTCGGATCATTAAGGGGCTGAGCTGCGCCGTAGCCTGATTGTGTTCCAGCCAGAGCCCCAGCGGCTCCCCTTCCATTCTGCGACCTCTCTATGGCTGCTGGAGGCTGTCCCTCCTCCCCCTCCCCAAAATTGCACCCACCTTTGGGGCTTCCAGACTGGGGCACATGCGGTGGCCCCCAGAGGGGGCCCCCAGAAAGATCTGGGTGGGAGCAGACCCCGACTTCTCACGCTCTACACTCAGGTCCTTCGACAAAGAGGGATTTCCTCACATTCCCAGGGCACGCAGCGTGGGCGACCCCACTCTTCTTTACTTCCAGTTCCCCAAACTGGAATAGCTTTAGTTCGAGGTCTTTCATGGGCACTCCTTACAGAGCTATAATCAGGGAAGTTTGAGAGATCTACACGTTTAGCACCTGAATGTTTCGGGGGGGGGGGGCCTTTTTCCATGTCAACTTTTGTCAGTTTCAGAGGCCACGTAAGAGAACACGTTGATATCATCGTGAGATCACATTATGAGAAATCCAAACCTGGAACAGACAACGAGCCGATTTGTCACATCTGTTGTGGTTCTTTTTACGGCTTAGAGCCAATTGCAAAGTGGCAGCGTTCTGAGCAGAGAGAAGACGTGGCAAAGGTCACATAGTTCATGGGCCTGGGGGTCTCAGTCATTCTTGTCCCGACCACCTGAGGTTCCTTCCTTCCATGCCTCCCTCCTCCCTTCATTTCCTCCATAAATATTTCTGGAGCATTTCCTATATGTTACTCACTGTGCTGGGGATGCGGGCATGGTCTCAGCCCCCGCGACAATGACAGTTAAAGTGTCGCTACTCCCAATGGCCTCCTGACCAAAGGAGGAATGAAAGGAGTGTATTTGAATGCTATTCGCCCTCTGTCCATTCGATGTGAAATACTCTTTGGCTCCCAGACCTTTAGAGAAGAGCTATCTCGACGTGTCTCTGCATGTCCCTGGAGAAGGGCAGAGCCCCCTCTGCCCATAACAGCATGAGTCAAAGCCAGGGCCCGAGAGTAAGGGGACGGCATCCAAGGCAGCAGAAGCAAAGGGAGCCTAGGTCTGGCTAGAGACCAGAAGCTTCCAAGCCCAGTAGTCTTTGCCAAGGATCGCCTTGCTCATGCTCCAGGGACAGAGGTCTTCTCATGTCACCTCCAACTCTTCAAAGCACTTGTTCTTTCTTCTTGTTTGAGAGTTCCCCATAACTAGAATCGTAATCGCTAACATTTATTTCCGTAGTAAGAGCGGTCTAGCAGTGCCTTAAATCTAGGGTTTTTAATCTCAAATAGTTTTCATCTCAAATAGTTCACAAATAAATAGTTTTTATTTCAAATAGTTCACAAAAACAGTTCTGTAAGGTTTAACTGACGTCCTCATCATCGTCATCATTGTTGCTAGTCCGGCTCCCACACCTGCTGCTGCTTTGTCGATCACCTGAAGAGACTGCAGAGGTCCCTCCGGACAGTGGGACAGAGCCCTGGGGCTGTCCCCGCCACATTGCCTCCCGATGGTCGCCCCCTGTCTACATCCAATTATCCCAGCTCTCAATCCTGGGCTTCTCTATAATGTGATTCGCAACTGTATTGATCCGTTTCTTCCAAATGACATTTCCTTAGAGTGTGACACATCCCATCAACATTTGCACTGGTCCAAGAATCAATAACCCCGGTGATGTCCAGGAAATGCAAGGATTAGACAGACGAGAAAGGGAATATATTGCATTTGGAGCAAATGTCTCAGGATGTGTTAGATCGCATGGTGGCCACTTGCAGAGAAAGAAAGGCAATTTCCCAATAAAGCAATGCTTATTTTATTTCTGCCCTAATTATGTAAGCAGGCAAGGAAGTGAAGAGGTTCTAAGTGCTGGGCACATCCGGTGGGTTTGTAGAAGAGATGTCATAGAGGAGCACAGTGAGCCCCTATGGGTGTCGCCAGTGTCCCACTGATGTTCCGTTTCCCCCTCTTCAGCCTCTGAAGCCTCCGATTCAGACAAAGGCACCCCTTGACCCGGCCGTTGAAGAGTTCACAAAACGTTCTACGTAGTTTACGAAAAGGATTCGGATTTTTGTAGTTTCCCATAGACAAGTGGCTGTTAGTACATTATCCTTGGTGAGAGAGGAAAGGAAGGAGGGGATGGGCCATGACCAAGAAGAACACCCAAAATGCGGAGCTCAACTCTTTTAAGCTCAATTGGAAGTGAAGACAGAGCCACAATGAAATTAAACCATGACTGAAGAGGGTAAGAAGAATTTTTTTTTTTAAGATTTTTTATTTTATTTATTAGAGAGAGAGACTGAGAATGAGAGGAGAGAAGGTCAGAGGGAGAAGCAGACTTCCCGCAGAGCCGGGAGTCCGATATGGGACTCGATCCCGGGACTCCGGGATCATGACCTGAGCCGAAGGCAGTCGCTTAACCAACTGAGCCACCCAGGCACCCAAGAAGAATTTGATTTAAAAAAATCTAATCACACTTTTTAATTTTATTTCATTTTATTTTATTTTATTTATTTTTTGAGACTCTCAAGCAGACTCTGCACCCAGCACAGAGCCCGACGTGGGGCTCGATCCCACCACCCTGAGATCATGACCTGAGCCGAAACCAAGAGTTGGAGACTTAACCGAATGGGCCATCTAGGCACCCTGAATCACATATTTTTCAGAAGATACCATCATTCAAAAGTCCTTTGGTCCGTTGGTCATTCCTGTGTTGGGTCCTAAGACCTGTCACACATTTCTCGAGCTCTTCCCAGTCTGATGGCTCCTGACAAGGGAAACCAGACCAAGGATCCTTGGAGCACTGGTTTCTCCCCCTGTAAAGGAGAGCTATTCTCCTCACTCCACGTGGTTGCATGAGGACCACGTGAAATATGAAGTGAGCGGCGCTTGGGAAACCTTCAAGGTCTAGCCATGCGAGAGGCATTATTTTGATTAATTGCAACCCAAATGGCTGTCTGTCTTTCCTCCCATCCCTAGATGGACTCACAGAGGTATAAACTCTTCTTTGGTAAGGGGAAAAATGATCTTTTTTGGTAAGTTATTTGCTTCTTTAGTTCATTCTCTGCCCCTCTTGACTTCTGGTGGACCGTTAGGGCAGGGATGGGGACAGTGGGGACAGAAGGCATTTGGTGTTGGAGTATCAGCACCCCTGTTTCCCTCCACCACGAGTTGCTGTGTGACCCTGGGTCAGTGTTCTTTACTGGAACCGTTGGGATGATTTTATTCAAGGGGATGAGACTCATTTCTGCTATTCCGGATACCAACCTTTCATTCATCCATGAGGGTGATATTGAGATTTACCCTTAGCATCCCTTTTGCTGACCTGGAAACAAAAGCTTCTTGCAGACCAAAGGTCAGACACCGGATTGACAGGAAACCCCAGTTGGTCTGGTCAGGGAGTAGGTCCAGGGACACCAGGAATATCGGCCTTGATCTGGAGCCTGGGACCAGACTCAGCGCTGATGCCCCTCCCAACCCCTTGTCTGTACCCCATCTGTTTGCTTAGGGTCCCTCAACCATTCATAGCATCAGATAAGAGATCTGTTGCCTGTTAACAGAAATATGACCACAGTGGTGGAAGCAAATAGGATTTCTATCTCTCCCAACATAGAAACCCAGTGGTGGGCAGCTGAGGTCAGTGTGAGTTCTCAGTGAGGCCGGCAGGGACCCAGTCTCCTCCACGAAGCTTCTGCCATTCCTGCATGCTGACTGTCCTCCTTGTCCTTGGTGCCTCATGGATGCAAGAGGACAGTGACAGGGGCACTGCGGGTGCATGTCAGCCCCACTGGCCGGAAGACAGGGACAGAGCAGAGTGGCTAATCACAGGAAGCTAGGAAACAAAAATCGTTAACTTTCCAGCTCCTAAAAGAGAAGGCAAATGAGAAGGGGGTTGGAAGGGTGGGATGTGAGTCAGACCGCCTCCTACATTCAACAAACAGGGGGCTCACGGCCTCCGATGGCCCCCGGCCCCTGGGCTGGGGACCCTGGGAGCTTTCAGGAGAGAGACGCTCAAACAAATAAGTCAAAGGCAAGGCACCCAGTGAGTTTGAAATGGGAAGGGTGGTGTCAATGTGGTAGTGTGGACATTGCAGACTGTCTAAGTGGGATCTGAGAATGGAAAGGGCAGAGCTCAAGCCCCTGAATGAGACTGGGAGGGAGAAAAAGCCATTCTGAAGTCGAGTAGCCAAAGCCCCAGTTCTTACCCATCGGTGCCAGGAGTACCGAGGGATGCTAATGCTCGAGATAGCTCTCTTGAAAGCATCAACATTGTATTTCTTCTAACCGTACACGTAGAACAGGATCTTTATAAAACCTTTTCTAAAATACAGGGGAAAATGAAGCGAGAAATAAAGATCACCTTGTCTTCAGTGCTACTATGTTGGTGTCTTTCCTTCCAGCTTTCCTGTCACATCATAAGATAGTGTTTTGCACTCACAGTGGTCAAGAGTCAAAACAAAATGCCCCAGGGCTCCAGGGGAGGAAGTGCAGAGCCCCCCTATCCCCCACCCCTGCAGGGCCAGGCCCCGCCCCTCCTTGCCAGCCTGCTCTGCCTCCTTCTCAGAGGTAGGCTTGGGCAGGAGCATGCCTCTGTGATCCCAGAAGAAGAGACCCTTGTCCGCAGGTCTTTCAAGAAGTCTCCAATGGATCGCGCTTGGGAATCTTTGCAGGATCACCATGAAATAGGAAACTGTGGGTTCCCTATTTTAAAGAGCATCAGATGCTCTTTAAAATGAGAGTTGAACTAAATATTCGGGGATGTTTGTGGCGTGAATGAACGAGTCAGTGAGGGAGCTCGGTTCACCCACGTAAGCTTCAGCCTCTGACGTGCACTTCACAAAGCACAACGGTATGCATCTTGTACGGAATAAAGAACTGAGCCCGGAAAATTGAAACCAATAGCCCCAAATATTCCTGAACCTGTTCCCTCTGTTCATTCTGCTACCCACCATCAAACTAAATTAAGACGTGAGGGACGTAGAAGAGAGAGGGGCGTGGAGAAAGCACTGGGAAGGAATAGACGTTTGCCTTGGCTCATTATTATTATCTGTGATCGCCAGCGGCTGGACTTCTGACCTATTTTGTTCAAGCAGGTGCAGCGTTCCTGTGAAGGCTCAGGCTGCTGGTGGACCTCAGGTCCCGGGTGTGGGGTTTTCTGCAGAAACCTAGCGTTTCAGCCCCTTCGCGCACCTGGCATGGGGAAAGTATCTCTGCCTCCTGAGGACACCTGCTCATAGATTTATTTCAAACCTCTTGAAGTTTCACTATAGAAACAAAAGAGCTGCACACTGGGTAATTCAGAATCCCCTCCAGGAAAGGTCTCGGAGGATGGAAGCCCGTTAAGAGAATTCAGTCTTCAAATCATCAAGAGTTCTGTAAAAAGTAATTTGTATCTTCTAAAAATATAAGCAATGCATGGTCCTTGCAGAACTTTTGGAAGATACGTAAAAATATGGCAAAGAAAATAGATATCGGGTAAAGTCCCCCCTTCCAGAGACAGTCACTATAACATTTCATCTGATCTCCTTAATGTTTATTTTATTTTGTCCTATGCATATGTCAACACTTCTAAATTTCCTCTTCCTCGAGTTCTTTTATGAGTGAATCAAACTTTTACTACCTCGTGTAAATATTCACCACCTCTCTTGAAATCTTTTATTATTCACTCCTCTGAGGCACTGAGCAAGTCCAGGAAGCATCTTTTGATAGACTGACAAAGAAAGCCCCTTAATTCCAAACGAAATTTTCTGTGCGGGGTCCATTACTATTTCATACGGCATTCAGACTTAAAATAGAAACTCTTCACAGTCCCCTCCCCCATATTTAATGAGGAATTCTGAAAAGAGGACAGGGAAGAACAGGAGGGCCGGACCTGTGCATTCATACAGGCTAAGGATCCTAGCCCCATGTGTGTTCTGACTCTTCCCTCAAACAGCGCGGTGCACGGGGCTGTCAGAACGGGAAATAGTGTGGAAAAAAATGATCTGCTTTACTATATGGGGGCAACGAAGTCCCCAGAGGGTATGTGCATAGCTCGTTTTAACACATACCTCAGTGTACTATAATTTCCTGTTTGTGCATCTATTTCCTGCATTAGACAGAGATCTGGGGAGCAGGATCCATACCTCATCAATCATGGGATCCCCAGGGCTTATACAATGCCAGGTACATAGAAGCTGCCTGAGAAATATTTGCTGAACTCAACTCAGAGGCTGGAAGATTTACATCAGGTAGTTGATACCCTGGGGGACTATGGTGGGGGCTCATGCTGTTCACTAAACGTGTGATAGATGAATGGGAAAAAAATGGAGGGAGGGAGGGAAGGATGGAGATAGAGAGAAAGAAGGAAAGAAGGAAAGAAAAACTTATCAGGCAATGTCTATCTATGGAAAGAGCATGCAACATCAAGGTTGGAAGACCTGATTTATGCCATGGTTCTTTTTTTTTTTTAAGATTTTATTTATTTATTTGACAGAGAGAGAGAGATATCACAAGCAGGCAGAGAGGCAGGCAGAGAGAGAGGGGGAAGCAGGCTCCCCATTGAGCAGAGAGCCCAATGTGGGGCTCGATCTCAGGACCCTGAGATCATGACCTGAGTCGAAGGCAGAGGCTTTAATCCACTGAGCCACTCAGGCACCCCAACGGCTCTTTATTCCTACCTGTGACCCTGCGATTCGGTTTTGTCTTGCCCTTTCTTAAGGATCCATATTGAGGCTCCTGGCCCAGAGCTGCACGCACATTGCCCATGTGGTTGGAGAAGGATCAGCTGAACAGCACCTTGCAGAAGAGGCTGACGCCCAACGTCTTCTAAAAGGCTAGAGCAGAGAGGGTCTTCTTGATCCCACCTACCAGATTGGCAACCCTAGAGAATCAGAGCCTCACATCAGGGACCACAAGTTCTTCAACCCTAAGGTAATCAAAGAATCACTGCCTCCCTGGTCTTCTTATTCCACTCTATCCCAGGAGGTCAACCACTGCGAGGTCCAACTATAAATCTTGCCATGTTGCTGTCATGACTGACGGCCTATAGAAGACAAGGTCCCCTTGGTGAGGCGTACAAGACCTTTCAGGAGCAAGTATGATCCCCCTCCTAAGCTTCATCAACCACCATCTTTTATCATTTTCTCCTGCACTCCAAGAAAACTCAACTCTCCAAGGGCACAGCCTCTAATGTCCCACCTATGATGTCCCATGCACTTGACCGCTCGGCCAATGACTAATGTGATAAGCTCATTCTCCTTCAAAGGCTGCAGAGTGGCCCCCTCCATTGTCACACCACCAGCATTCCTTCCCAGACTCCATTGTAAAGTCCCCAACTCCATGGGCATTTTCCAAACTGTCATCCTTCCCACCTCCACCCAAAGAGTCAGGCACAAAGCTTCCATGACATTTATGTCATGGAGCCAACGCTAGTGTTATGTCTGCCTTACCCTCCCAGACACAGTCACCTCATTGAAGGGAACGATTGAGCTTTATCCCCCTTTCCCATCCACCATGCTTGACATGTGGCCCAACAGAAAGAGTGGAGACCCCCAGTATAGTGCACTATACCCCTTCCCCAAAGAGGCCTTCCTTGCTCAGACACCCTTGGGGAGCATGGATTTATTCACTGGTTCTCCTGACAGGTACTAGAATTTTGAAGGCATCGTTCAGTGTCAGGTTAATTAATTCATATTATCTACGACCTAGAGGTTCCTTCAACTTAGGGTTTTATAAAGACATCAAAAGTTGAGTTAAGATTGAATTAAAGGTACCAAAAAAATAAAGCATACATAGTTAACTTGAATCCTATAGTATATTTAGCATGTAATATTTTTTGCAGTTTTATTTGTCTTCACTCAGATCTCTTCTCATTAGGGGGTGGTGACACCATCAGTCAGGTGCCACTGTAGAAACTGTCCAATCTCTCTCCATTCTGGCTTTTTCTTCTCTTTCTACCTTTGTGATTTTATGCTGTTTTTTGTGCTTTTATACCTCTATCCCGGGATCTTCGAAGGGCTAGTTGATTTCTTTATACGAGGGGCGATACAGATGTTTCAGAGAAAGCTGTTTCCATCTGTTGACAATGGCTCAATATTTAGAAATTTAAGTTCAGTGTGTCCATTAATCAAGCTGCTATACTTTTGGTTACCAATACTGTTCCTAATTGGCCACTGTACTAACCTGTGCGATGTTATAGCCCAAGGAAGAACATTCTCTTCCAACGTCTGCAGTTTTAGGAAAAGGATAATGAGGTGGAATCTGGGCTTGGTGTGTATAGAAAGATTCCAAGGGCTCTATGGGGAGATTTTTACAGATAATTGAAAAAGCAGTTGAAGATTCATTCCTTCATTTCCTCAATCATATAGTAAACATGTCTGGAGTACAAATGAGGTTTCAAAAACAAGCGGTTACCAGATATTTGGAGGAAAAAATTACCACTCAGCGTTCTAGCTGGTGGTGCCAAAGTGGAGAGCACTGTCTAGCCCTACCCATGGGAGACCCCGCTCCTTGGTCCCCCTCCACACCCAAAGGACAGAGCCTGGGTTGACATCACTGTGGAAATGGATCCTGGGTCTGAGATTCACCAGGACCAGCCCATTCAGAGACAACAGGAATGGTTGGAAGAGAAGGAGACATCTTTTATGCATTCTCTGGGAAACTCTCTAGAATCCTCCTACCCTCATCTGACAGAGTCTTAGGGACAGGATGACAAGATGATGCATGTCAGATAGGAAAGAGATGAGTTCAAATGCTGGGGGCTGGGAGGTCTGGGTGGCTCTGTCGGTTAAGCATCTGACACTTGATTTTGGCTCAGGTCATGATCTCAGGGTCGTGGGATGTAGGCCTGCGTTGAGCTTTGTACTGGGCATGGAGTCTGCCTGGGATTCTCTCTCTCCCTCTCCCTTTCTACCCCACACCCCCACTCACATGCATGGCTGCCCTCTTTCTCTAGGAAAAAAAAAAAGCCCAATAAACAAAACACCTGAGGACTAATTGGCTTGGGATAAACTCTGACTGGAGGAGACCATGCAGAATGCCATAAGCCCGGGAAATGGGAAAAGCTTCTCAGACTTCAGGCAGAGCCACAGGGTAAGATAATAATGGCCACCATTATGGAGAGCTGAATGTGTGTTCTCCACTCTTCTCACATAGGCACCATTGAATCAATACAACCACTAACCTCATTTTTAGAAGGATGTGTTAGTTAGGAATATGTTCACAGACAAATGTAGAAAATGAGACTAATAGTGGGTTAAAAATAGGAGTTTTGGGGTGCCTGGGTGGTGCAGTCAGTTGAGTGTCCAACTCTTGGTTTTGGCTAAGATTGTAATCTCAGGGTCGTGAGACTGAGCCCCACACAGAGCTCCATGCTCAGTGCAGAGACCGTTTGAGATTCTCTATCCCTCTCCCTCTGCCCTTCCCCCTCCCTCTTATGCCTTCTCTCTCTCTCTCTCTTTTTCTCTCCCTAAAATAAATAATAAATCTGAAAAAAAATGGGTTTTTTCGTGGGAGAGGCATGAGAGGCCTGGAGGTAGAGAGCTCCTAGTGTTGGTCGGACAGCTTGGTCATGATAGGAGAGACCAAATCTCCTGCTGTTTTCTCTGCCATTCTTAGCAGTTGTTTCATGGTTGCAAAATGGCTGCTGTCAGTCCAACTATCACATCCATTACCAAAGCACTTCTTTCTGAAAGGGAGGTTAGAAAAAGAAGAATGCCGTGCTATGATGAACAGAATTGTCATGATTAGTTTCAATCAATCATGATTCAATGCCTGAGGCTGAGTACCTTGCCACGCTGAACAAAATCGGGTTTTGTTAGCAAAGAGGAAGGAAATGGATATCGAATAGGCAGCTCACATCACTACATTCGGAGGGTTGAGCCATGTTCAGGTCTGTGGTGGAATTCAGGTCAGGTCAGCAGGCTCACTCTACAACTTGCTAGCTCTGGGGATTCCCACACTCACGTGAACTTTCTGAGCCTCAGCTGTCTCATCTCCAAAAAAGACCACAATGCTAGTTTCTGTTAAAGGGTACCAAGGTGACACAATGTGACATTTCTTAGTAAACAATAAATTGACATGAATGTTCTAGAAATTGTATGGTTCTCTATGTGGAAAACAGCATCATTGGGCAGAGCAAATGCTCTCATCTCTGCCTTCTTGGCTTTGAACTCTCTCTCCTCCACTTACTACCTGAATAATTAAGGTCAAAAAATAACTTCTGCACATCACAGCCTTCTCATCTGTAAAATGGGGGCAATGACCATGCCATGCTCGCCAGTGCTGTGCTAATCAAAGGAGAGAGTGCATGGAAAGGGCCTGCACGTTACCGTCACATCAAAGGCGTCCAATAAATGCTAGTTGTTATTACTGTGTGCCGATGACTAGCAAATTTAAAGCTTCCTGCCTAATCTGAGTTCCAGATACAATGAGGCTCCCGCTTCCAGGATAGCAGAAGTTGTCTGCCCTACAGATCCTGGAAGGAAAAAGAAAAGATGATGACAGCCTAGAAACTCCTGCCTTTCCTTCCTCTCTCTCTCCATCACCCCGACTGAAGAGTCCCCAAGCCCTCATTTCTAATTCTCACCAGTCTAGAGACCTCCCATTAGCCCAGGGCTTCTCAAACTGTAAGCTGCATGCAAATCACCAGGAGATCTCGCTATTGTGCAGATTGTGATCCCTAGATCTGGGAGCGGGGACTGAGGAGTCTGAGTTCCTAGCAGGTTCCAGGTGAGGCTGCTTCGGCTGATCTGCAGACCTCACTTTGCAGAACCGGGCTCTAGAGTGGGTTGGATTGTGGGGTAAAACTCCAGGTTCTAGCAAATTCCAATGTTCCTGATACCACTACTAAGTGCCACTACTGTCACTAAGTAGTGACAGTAAGTCACTACTAAGACCACTACTGTCAAACGGCCACCGCCCTTCCCGCCCACAATGTCACACAGCACAGCACGTGGGGGGCTCTCGCTCCTCCCTGGCGTGCTCCTGCTTCTCGAATAGTTGTTAACTCTTTCAATGCACACTAATGCCTCCCAGTTTGGAGATGAAATAGAAGCTTGAAATGTTAAAGGCATTTCAGCTGTTAAGTACTGCAGCCAGAGTTCGAATCTCTGTCTCTACGGCCAAGGGACAGGAGATGTGTCATATGAAGGCTGTCTTAGGTTTCATGGAGCAGCTTATTTGGGTCCTGGTGTCAAGTCCCCTTCACTCATGTCCGATTTCGACCTCAGCTGTGGTGGACAATGGTAGAAAGGACTGAACTCAGAAGAGCTTCTGCATTTCCTACTTTCTGTGCAGAGCCCAGAAGAACTGGGGGACGGGGTTAGAAGGTACGTCCCAGGAGTAACCCTCCATCAGTGGGTCAGCGCACCGGCCCTCTGTTCTCAGAGGGGCCCTTCTGGAAGGCATTCTGGACACATCTCAGATGGCCCAACAAAACCAAGGCCTCCTCCATGACACGCACTCCCATGGGTCTCCTGTTCCCCGTGTCCCCCTCTCTGTTCTTTCACTCCTGCTTCCTGAGGCCACTTCTAAAATAAACTACTATTACCCAGCACTTCTCTTAGGCACTGCGTCCGGGAACCCGAACTGGCCCAGGGCCCAAAAGTGTACAGCACGGGAGGAGGGGGGTTGGGAGCATGGTTTCAGCCGGAGGAAGCAGGTAGGAAGGGGAATCCCGTATGTTGAGGACCTATGGTGTGTTGGGAACAATTGCACAGGCCAGACGTTGAATCCCAGAGGGCTTCTGGCTAAATTTCACATTCCCATTTTATAGGGGAAGAAACAGAGGCCCCGGGAACTGAAACACCTCATTCGGGTTGCAGATTCCTAATGACTCGGACAGGATTCAGACTGCCCTCTCACTGACTCCACACTCCACGGTCTCTCCCCCGCACCGCAACACCGGAACATTCCATGGGGAGAGTCTGTTCCTACCGCTAACACCCTCTGCCCCCGTCAGCTGGAGCACTGTGCTAATATTTGGATAGTTTAGAATCAACATCACCGAACATCTCTGATCTTTGACTTCTCCCACTTCTAAAGGCAGGGATGAGTCGTTCCCCAAATATTTGTACAAATTCCTTGATTTTTGCTGACTTATGAAAATGTATCTCCCAAGGACACATGTAATGCTTCCCTTTGTTTTCCTTTTAGGGTTCGTCCTGCAACTTTAACTTAGGGTCCACTGAGGCACGGCCGAGAGCAGAGCGGACTGGCCCTGGGGCTTGAAAGAGGCCTGGCTGGGTTTTCTTCTGGGGCCTTCACCCTCCCGGTGACACAACCGAACAGTCCCCGAGGGAAGGAAAACAATGCAAGTAATACAGAATCAAAAACAAAACAATAGTCATTTATGTATTTCCGTGCCCCTCCTTTCTTATAAAGCTCCAAGGTTGTCAAAATGAAGGGGAGCCTAAACTTCTGTCTCATAGAAGTGGCTGTGTGCAGAATAAATCCATCCTTCCCGGCCTGACTCCAATCCCACGTCACGGAAGATTCCTGACTGGCCCTGCGGAAAGGGATTTATTGATAGAGTAAAGCATGGTGGGGAAGGGCCATGATTCTAGGGTCACGGAGGGTGAGGGAGGCTGGGTTTCCCGGCTGACGCTGCTAACTGGAGGTCTGACCATGAAGGACACAGACTCACTGAGACTCAGTTCCATCTGCAAAAGGGACTCATTTGGGGGCATTGAGCCCCTCGTTCTTACTCTAGTTCCCGGAGTCTATGGCAGACTTTAAAAAAACTCAGACAGCTTAATGTCTCTGCAAATAGGAGGGGTCTTAAAATCCCCGGTCTCAGATAGATTAAAATACAATAGGAAAGAAGCAACGCCCAGGACAGTGAGGTGAGAAGAGCCCCCAGGCCTCTAGCTTCTGAGCCTGTGAGTGACTGATTTTCAAACCTCATGAGGTGTAGGGTAGCTCGCTTGGTAACATTGCTGTAAAAGGCTGTTGGGAACAAGTTATAATAAGGAATAAAGAGTTGCCCAGTCAGACATGCCGTGGGAATGCACCAAGACAGGCTTTCTGGGGGAATCCTGAGGTCAGAGGCCCGGCTGGGCTCAGGGCAGGACTGTTACGAGACAGGAGTGACGGGCATAGGGTACAAAAGGTAAGGGGCAGGTGAGGTTTATTCATTCATTCATTCATTCATTCATTTTTAAAGATTTTATTTATTTATTTATTTATTTGAGAGAGAGTGAGAGGAAGAGCACAGGTGGGAGGAAATGGCAGAGGAAAAGGAAGAGGCAGACTTTCTCTGAGCAGGGGCCCCGATGTGGGGCTCAATCCCAAGATCACGAGATCATGACCTGAGCCAAAAGCAGACACTTAACCCACTGAGCCACCCAGGTGCCCCGAGGTTGGAAGCCTTCTTAAACTTGGCACTCCAGACTCCTCGCCAGCCTCAATCTTGTCCCAGCTCTGGTTATTATGTGAACTTTCTAATACCCACCATCTGCAGGTCTTAGGAAGCTCCTTCTGGGCCTCAATTTCCTGACCTCTAAAATGGGAAGGTGGGCCTCTAGATAAGCCCAAAGATCCCTATTTGACACTATCGTTGAGATTCTGCATCTTTGTCACTAACTAGACAGGAGGCTCCCGGGAAGCCTGATCAGGGCTGGCTCACCCCTCCAGCTCCGCTGTCATGAACACAGAGTGGTGCCCAGTAGGTACTATTTATGCCTCCTGCTGAGTAATCCCAGCGATGACTGGACAGCTTTGTTACTGTTAGCATTGCCAGCAGTAGCTCCAAGCTGGCTTTAGAACCAAAGAGACCCGAGCTCCAAGGTCAACTCCACGGTTACCAGCTAAAAACTTGAGATAAATGACTACATTTCTACGTATGCTTCAATTTCCTCATCTGCAAAGTGTGGGAAATGCCAAGACCCTACCTATGCCGACCCGACCCTCACAGAGGACAGCAGTCCTTCTGGAAATTGCAGATGTCACTGTCCTAGCAGGCCTCGTGGGAGTTCCAGAGATGAATCCCATTGGCCTGCTCAGGTCATGTGTTCATCCCTGAACTTGTCCTGGGGCTGGGGAAATAGGACATGCAGTGTGATGAGGATTTTGTGCTGACTCCTCTTAGATCCCACATAATTTACGGGAACAGAGAGTGGGGGCGGTCCTCAAAGAAATTAGTGCTACCTCCCACAGGAGAGGGATGGATACAGGCCAGCAGGAAAGCACACACTCTGGAGAGCACGCATTCTGCTCTGCCACAGCATTTTCAGCGGGACATCAGCAGGCAGTGTGGGGCTGGCTCAAGGGTTTGTGCCCGCAAGAAAGCGGGAAGCCAGTGCTTGCAAGGTAGGTCTGAAGGCACCAGTCATGCCGGACCTGGATTCCGGACATTAAGTCATTTCCCTTCTGCTGTCTGAAAATCCATTGTCTCTAATTTTTTTCTTAATGTTTTGCATCTTTGATCATTGCCCCTAAAAGCATTTAGCTTGATAGAAGTTTATTTTGGATAACAATGATGATTATTAAAACAAGACCAAAAAAACATTGAAAGCTTGACTGTGTTCATTATCTATTGGTGTGTCATCAAATTATCCCCAATTGATCAGCTGAACACAACACACGCTTCTTCTTTCACAGCATCTGTAGTCAGGAGTCCAGGCGTAGCTTACCTGGATCCTCTGTCAACAAGGAATCAGGCGGGACTGTGTTCTCATCCGGAGATCGAACCGGGGAAGGACCAGCTTCCAAGCTCACTTGGCTAGTGGGGCTCTAGGTTCCTGGCAGCTGTGGGACAGTTTCTTGCTAGCTGTCAGCTGGACCCTGAGGCCACCCTCAGCTGCCCTCCATTCCTTGTCACATGGGCACCCCACAGAACCGCCTGCTTCATCAAGCCAGCAAGAGGGAGACTTCAGCAGGACAGAGCGCTGCAATCCTCTCTAATATAATCACATGCATCCTGTCTCCTTTACTGTACTCCATCTTGTGAAGAAGCCATAGGTCCTGGCCAGCCTAGGGAATGAGCACCAGCAGGCAGGGGTCGTGGGGGCCATTCTAGAATCCATCCACTACATTAGCCAGCCCTACGTGTCAGACTATACAAACAGCAAGTGCAGGATTGAGTTTCCTGGTTATTAAAAGATGGGACTGGGTGTTCAGACAAGATCTGTACCAAATATGTATAAAACTGCCAGGTCCTTACCTACCACTTATTAGCTTTTTGACCTTTAACAAGTTCCTCAATCTGTCTGAGATTCAGTTTCTGCATCTGTAAACTGAGGGGGAATACAAGTACCTTGTGGGTAGCATTGTAAGAAGTCAATGAGTTAATACATGGAAATGCTTTGGTTAAATCCCAGCATGGATTTAGTGCTCAGGAAGAATCAGCATTCATGTGCACACACTTGCGCACATGAAACACATGTGCATCAGAATGATGTGCTGGATTTTTCAAATGTCAGAACCCTTCCGGTGCAATATGAATTGTTACAGATAAGGAGACAGACACCTGAAGCAGCTGTGTGACATACCTGAGCTTTCAGAACAACTGAGAAACTGAAGGAGGTTGCAGAACCCTCCACACATACCCCAAACTAGAATCTACATGAGTGGTCATCAAAGCCTCAAAATCCCCTATAGCCTGCTTTTTAAGGTCTCCCGTGGGAATACAATGGCCAGGAGTGCAGGACTCCAGGAGTCCTGCAAGCACTTCTTGCTCCTGTTTGCTTTACGTTTTGGGCTTCTGCGTAAGATTTTATTTTGGGGAGAATGGTGTGGCAGCAGAAAAAGATTAAGCAAAGATATGAATAATTAAAAGAATAAATATGGAAGTGCCACACCACTCCCCTCTCCCATCCTTCTCGCTTCACAGAAGAGGAGAGAGAGACTCAGAGAAGGCAAAGCCTGGCCTGGGTCTCAGTGGAGCTTGGTGCTTGGCGTCAAGGACAACACGAGGAGTTAGAGCTCCCAGCTGCTGTTTCTCGAAGTCTCACCCTGCTTCTGTGTCCGTGAAGTTCCAGAATATTTTACCTTGTGTTTGACTTGGAGAAATTAAGCCATTTTAAAACACACAATGGACTGGGCTCACTTTATTCCTGTCCAAAACAACCATGAACACAACTGGAAATACCAAACTAATGACGTCTTGAGGGGGCATAACTCTACAAGGGGATGTGTGTCATTTTGATCATGGGCTGCATTCCTAAGCAGTGGAATGCTAATAAAATGTGTGCAATAAATTGCATTTTAAAAGCATCATGGGAGACTGAGATTGCTCTTTTAAGAAACCCTATAAGGAATAGTTTGATAGAGTGAGAAGAAAAAAAAAGCCTTTAACAATAGAATAAAAATCACTCATTTGAGTCTTATAAATCTAGTCTGTGGTATATGGGGTTTCCTTCGAGCATATTGCTTTTTATGTATGTAACATATGCTTGAACACTCACAGATAAGTCAGCCTTGTAAGTATGGCTAGAAAGCAACAGCCCCACCTCCTATCAGCCTCCTCTTACCTGGGTGCTCCCCAGTCCTGCTCCCCAAAATACCTACTTCCACCCTTGAAACATCCCAGTAAGTGAGGCCAGGGATATTTGGAGAAAGGAGACCAGATTGGCTAGCAGGAGACCTGAGTTCAGGCACTTGGATTTTTAAGCAGCCCATCCCACCACTTCTCTGAGACTCGGTTTCTTCATCTGTCAAGTGGAAATATTATTTGCCCAGGTGAATTTTGAGGACAATCTTGAGGATCAAAACAGGTAACAAATGTGAAAGTGTTGATCAAAAAACAATGAGCCAGGAGGACGGACGAGCAGAGGTCTGGAATGAGACTGTCCTCTCCTCCCTCAACCCAGGCTCAGCCACCATCATGTCTTACAGATTCTGCTGGATGAATTCTCTCTCTCCCCACCCTGTGCCACGGCCTCACTAGGGCCCACCTCACCTTTCACTTGTACTATTCGAACAGTCTCTTCCCCTGGTGTCCCAGCTTCAAGGTGGGTCCAACTCCAACCCATTCTCCACATTATAGCTCGCACTCTTTTTTTTTTTAAAGTAACTCTTTTTTTTTTTTTTTTTTTTTTAAAGATTTTATTTATTTATTTATTAGGAAAGAGAGAGAGTAAGAGAGAGCAGGTCAGAGTGAGAAGCGGACTCCCCATGGAGCTGGGAGCCTGATGTGGGACTCGATCCCGGGACTCCGGGATCATGACCTGAGCCGAAGGCAGTCGCTCAACCAACTGCGCCACCCAGGGGCCCCTAAAGTAACTCTTAATAGTTCCCCTTGGCTCACAAGAAGGAGAAACACTGAGCTCCTGTGTAAAGCTCAGGAGAGCCTTCAGGATTCAGTCTGTCCACCTCCTATGTTCTGTATCATACTTTATACAACAGCCATACTGAACTCTTAGGGTTCACCCAATACAAGATGCTATTTCTCATCCCCAAGGCATTTTCTTGTGTTGTTTTTGCTGCTGGTAGAAACAGGCTTGTATACATCAGTCAAGGCAAGTGAGGTTTCGCTGCAGCAACAAGCATCCCCTAAATCTCGTTCTACATAATCAGAGTTGTCTTGGGAGCAGGGGTGGGGAACATCTGCTCATTGTCCTTAGCCACAACCCAGGCCTATATAGAAGCTTCCTCTCCATTTGTATGGAGCACAAATAGCAGAAGGAAGAGAGCATGAGCAGACCATGTGTTGTCTCTTGAAACTTCCCATGAAACTCACATCTCACTGTCCAAAGCAAGTCAAGGGTCTGGGAATGTGGCCAGACAGCAGAGAGTCAGCAATATTTGAATGAACAACTATAATAATTTCCACACCTTGTTTATCTCTGTCTGCCTGGTAAACAAACATGCATATTTAGGTTCCTCCAACTTGCCTTCTCCTCCAGGAAGCCTTCCTTATTCATACTTACACCATGGGCAGCACTATACTTGCTCTGGTTTGCTCAGTCTCATGCTCCTTCACAATACCAAGCACTCCTCTGGGGCAAGCACCACATCTGTGTAGGACTAGCACAGTGTCTGGAGAGAAGAAGGAGCCATGTGTCTCCACATCAAAGGAAGAAATGTTTAGGTAAGTGTCTCCACAGCCAGGCTTGCCAGGCCTAGGTACCCCAAAATCTTCAGAGTGGGATGGGGATGGAGGGAGAGGTGTGAGGGCTTCAGAGGGTTCTGAAGCCAGCTGAGCTTCTCCTCACCTGTCTGGCAAGTCCAAAGACATCTCCTTAGTTGTCACTATGGTCACCCACAGCCAACCACGTATCCCTGCTTCAGCAGCCCTTCAGGATCAATGGTGCCTCGTCTCTCCTAGTAGAAGTTGGTGGGTCCTGACCCTGTTTTGTCACTTTTGAACCATCAATTTTTATATTCTGTAGCTGTTCAAAGTCTTCCGTACGCCCTCTCAATGCATCAACTGTTCTCTTCCAGGTAAACCCTACCTTCCCAGTGAGAATTTTGATGAAATAAACTAGCTGCACTTCCCAGCCTCCCTTAGGACCCTGGAGTGACTAGACTCCAGTTTACAGATGAACAAATGAGCACAAGGGAGTGAAAGGACTTGTCCCGGGTGAAATCACTCCTTGTAAGGAGCAGAATCGGGATCCAACTCCAAACCTCGGTGGCCCGCAGCTCTGGCCACACTGGATGCTGGACAAAGGGAAGTCTGGCCCAGACCTCCCAGAACAGGCTCTGGGTCCCAATACCACAACTCCCACAGATGCCCCCTCTCCCAAACTCACTTCCTCCTCCCTGCTCTGGTTAACCTCCCAGGGGTCTGAGCTCAGCTCCTGGGACATGAGCTACTGAGCTGACACCTGGGCCCTATTCCACAGAGGAGCCGGCCCCTTTGCCATAGAACAATTAGTAGCTTTCACGGACAACAGGCAGAATGAGGATCAAAATGAGAAGCAAGTATAGACTCCAGTTCCTGCCGTGCGACCGCACTGACCTATTGTGTGGCTAGCTAGCAGGTCACTAGCCCTACAGAGCCTCAATTTCCTCTTTCCAAAACAACAGCAGTAACAACATTATTTTGGCTTAAGGATGAAATGAGATCATGTGCAGAAAACACTAGGTCAGTGTCTGACAGGTAACAGAACTTAATACACGATAGGAGCTATAAGCTTTCGTGCTGATGTATCATCTTTGGTGGCCATGATGGCTGAGAGGAGTGCTCCTCGGTGGGGTCCGCAGACTGCCACTAACCCCCAAACTCTGTTTCCCATCTGTGACAAGATAAGGGGCTTGTACCAGATGTAAATCCCTAGTTGTCTCCCTCTGCCTCCCCGCCCCCCACGAAGGTCCTTCCTATGGTACAGCTGGAATGCATGCAGTAGGTGCTTAGCTCTATCAGCTCTGCATGGCTGAGGGTGCTCCTCAGAAAGCAGGTCTGAAGGAAGGGAGGGAGATGCAGAGGAGTCCAAGCAGGGCTGAAGGCATTTCCTGTGCCTGCTGCCCAGAGCTGGGGGAGGGATCTTCGTGCCTGGCCCTTCCACTGAACTTGCTTTCCCTTTGACTCTGTCTCTTTGGTGGCATCTGGTTTCCATCACTGGACAGATGACACTTGGGCCCCAGGTTCCTTCACCTCGCAAGGACACTGAGCATCAACTGAACTTATCAAAGCTGCATATTCCAGCCAGCACAGTGTGCCAAGGAAGACGGGGAAGCTACCTGGGCCCAGCAGGAGGTCGGAGATCAAAGTGAGGACGTGGAGCCCTGTGCGGGCCAAGTCCAGTCAGCATCAAGGCCTTGGGCCAGCTCGGGCCAGATCAGCTGTCCTGAAAGCCCTCCAAAGGCCAGTGCTGAGGGAGTTAGACTTGTAAAGCTTCTTGAAAACAGGAAGGACCTCCAAAAGAGCCTGTCATCTGCCATTATCATTGTTATAAGAGAATAGATGAGCTTGTTTCAGGGTTCAACATGGTCTCTCCAAATCCATGCCAACATTTCTGCTATTTTGGAGAAGGATGAGGAGAGAAGTGTTAGGCACTCACTCTGGACCAGACACTGGACTCCATCTTTATTTATTTATCTGTCTTAAAATTTTATTTAAATTCAGTTAATTAACACATATTGTATTATTAGTTTCAGAGGTAGTTTAGTGATTCATCAATTACATACAACACCCAGTGCCCATTCCATCAAGTGCCCTCCTTCATGCCCATCCCCCAGTTACCCCATCCCCCCACCCACCTCCCTTCCAGCAACCCTCAGTTTGTTTCCTAGAGTTAAGAGTCTCTTCTGGTTTGTTTCCCTCTCTGATTTCATCTTATTTTATTTTTCCCTCCCTTCCCTTATGATCCTTTGTTTTGTTTCTTAATTTCCACATACGAGTGAAATTGTATGATAATTGTCTTTTTCCAATTGACTTATTTCGCTCAGCATCATACCCTCTACTTCCATCCATATGATTGCAAATGGTAAGACTTCGTTCTTTTGGATGGCTGAGTAATATTCCATTGTATATGTATGCCACATCTTCTTTATCCTTTCATTTGTTGATGGACATCTGGGCTCTTTCCATAGTTTTACAAGTCAGGAAATGACAAACGTTGTTGGCGAGGATGGGGAGAAAGGGGAACCCTCTTACACCACTGATGGGAATGCAAGCTGGTGCAGCCACTCTGGAAAACAGTACGGAGGTTCCTCAAAAAGTTAAAAATAGAGCTACCCTAGGACCCAGGATTGCATTACTGGGTATTTACTCCAAAGGATATACATGTAGTGATCCGAAGGGGCACCTGCACCCCAATGTTTATAGCAGCAACGAACTCCACCTTCAAAGTCCTACCTGCTGAGCCCTCTCACACTGTCTGGAAACTACATCTTTTTCTCCTGAACGTACAGAGGAAGTGATCGTATCTCACAGAAGCCAGTGGCGTGCCAATGTCTCAGAGCTTCCGCAGAGCTGAGTTGAACTCAAAGCCAGTTCGGGGTAGCCACAACTTTGTTTGGCTCCAAAGCCCACCTCTGGGTTCAGAGCACCATGCTGTGCGCACAGGATAAGTACTGGAGCCCCAGTTCCTCAGGAAAAACCTGAACTTGACCATAAATGAATTGAGGAGGTAGATCTTAGTGAGACAGGACACGTGAGGAGGGGACCCGAGATATCATTGCCACAGTGGCGCTTAACCCACAGCCCCTAACCCCAGGTGCCCACCCTGGATGTCCTTTAGAATCTAGAGGCTGAATTTCAGTTTTAACACATTAAAAAACTGACGTTACTTTTACGTGTTGACTATTATGAAGAATACTGGTATAAACATTCCAGTACAAGTTTTCATGTGGTTGTAAATTTCATTTTTCTGGGGTGTATGCCTGGCAATGGGATTGCTGAGTCCCGTGGTAGCTCAGTTTCACCTTTTGAGGAACTACTACACTGTTTTCCACAGTGCCTTCACGCACCAGCTCTGTACAACTCCAACTTCTCCTTATGCCAGCCAACATCTGCTACTGACTGTATTCTCTATTATCATGATCTGAGTGCATGTGAAACAGTATCCCACTGAGGTGTTGCTTTATGTTTCCATAGTGATGACGGATGTTGACATCTTTTCATGTGTCTCTTGGCCATTTGCTTATCTCCTCTGGAAAAATATCTCTTCCAATCTTTTGCCCATTTCCCAAAGGTAGTTGTCTTTTTATTGTTGACTTGTAAGAGTTCTTTATATATTCTAGATGTAAATACTTTCTGAGATACAGGGTTTGCAAATCTGTTCTCCCATTCCATTGGATGGGTTCACTTTCCTAATGATGTTCTACAATCACCAAAGTTTCCAATTTTGAAAATGTCAAAGATTTTATATCTAAGGAAGCTTTGCCTAGACAAAGGTCATGAAGATTTACTTCTATATTTTCTTCTAAGACTTACAGAGTTCCATGCCTTGCATTTAAGCCTATCGTCCATTTTGAGAGAGTTTTTATGTAGGATGTGAAGAAGGGGTACCACTTCCTACCTTTGCATGTGGACATCCACTCCCCCCAGCCTCTGTGGTTGAAAAGAATATTCTTTCCTCACTGACTGGTCTTAGAACCCTCGTTGAAAGTTGACCAAACACGTGAGGATTTAATTGTGGATTCTCATTTCTACCCATGGTTTTCCACATCTACCCTTGGGCCAGTACTGTCGTGACTTAAACTTTGCAGGTTTGTCGTGTTGATTAGACAAGAAGCCCAGGAGGTTGTGATGTCTTGAATGCCTTGGTAGCCTACAGATGCAAACCACAACGTATGCCAGAGCCAATGCACTCAAGACCAAGAGGAACTGAAGGATAGCCAACCACAGTCAGCTAGGCTTTCCCAAACATGGCAACCACTCAAGCTATTGAGATGATTATGCGGGGTTTTTAAAAATATTTTATTTATTTATTTGAGAGAGAGAGAGAGAACACGGGCTGGGGTGAGGGCAGGCGCAGAGGGAGAAGTAGGCTCCCCACCGAGCAGGGAGCCTGATGCTGGACTCGATCCCAAGACCCTGGGATCACGATCTGAGCCAAAGTCAGATGTTTAACTGACTGAACCACCCACATGCCCCGATTATGCGGTTCTTGTCAATCAAAAATTCTCCACATGTTGACTGATGTCCCTGGGGGGGAGGGGGGGCAGCAATCACCCCCAGCTGAGAACCAGTGCCTCCAAGTACAGCTGTGAGAATTGGATGCTCAGGTACCCAGTGTCTGTGCCAACATCTGGGACATGGCAACAACAGAAAGCGGGCTCTTTTGACTTTTATCCTTCCCTGGGACGCTAGTCTGCGCCGGAAGGGAAGCGTGTGTTTAAACGGAGAGGACCTGCCAGGCCCCTGTGTGGGGGCTCCTTCACGCCTTCAGCCATAGAGGCCTCAGCCCTAGGACCAGATGATTCCAGACACAGGACCCAGTGAAAAGAAGCGGATTCAACCACCCACTGTGTCTGTCTATTAAAGCAAAATTCTACCCGGCCTTCCCCAAGGCCTGGTAAGAAGACATTAGGACATTCTGTCTTTGCTAGGACGTTGCTGGATCAATAGCCCTTAGCTCGGGTCTGCCCTTGTGTTGGCTCGAAAGGTCCCTGAACAGGTCTGGCTGATGGGCTTGACCCTGAGGCTGCAGCATCCTTCATCGGGCTGGGACAGACCCCTGAGAATTGCAGCAAGTGAGCTCAGAAACGGACCTTATCAGAACCTTAGATGCCAGGTGTTTTCAATGCAGTATCTCTGAACCTCACAACAACATTAATGAGGGGACATTCATGGCAGGCTGCCTGTGTCCTCGCTCAAAGTCCCGTAGACGTCTCACAGTCATGTGCTCAGGGCTTTCCTTACGAGGCCTGGCATGCAGCCTAAGCTCATGCAGCCTAAGCCTAAGCGCCCACAGCAGTTCCAGCAGGAAAGAGAACTGGTCCATTCAAAAAGGGCTCTGTCCGCAGGAGGGAGGATGGATTACAAGAGGCCTGAGTGCAGGCAAGGAGGACGGTCGAGAAAGTGCCTCCATGAAGGCAGCACGTGTGTGGACTTATGCAGTGGGTGTGCCCGAGGGCAGGGGTGCGTTAGAGGGAGAATCAGAGGTTAAAGTTGCTGAGGAGGGGAGAGGGGACCAGGTGCACAGCTTGGCCTTTCCCGGAGGCAGAGGCTCGTGTGTTCCGTGCGCACATGACTGAGGTTCTCTGCTGTCGGAGAGGCAGAAAGGAAGGAGGAATTAAACGTGCAGCTTTGCCTCTCTCTTGAGGAAATATATAGAAATGGACGGCTTGCCGTCCGCGGCTTGCCATTCATCTTTTGTGCTGGAGCCCGTTGTGTGAGTGAATTGCTTAGACACGGTTTTATTAATGCGTAGGTCCTCTGAACCTCTTGTAGCACAGAGATAACATGACCCAAAGCCTCTCTGGCCATGCATATATTCAAATCAACCTACTTCTAATGAATACCCCAAGCCGACTCTGTGCTGAGGGTTAGGCTGTGGGCTGCAGGGAGGCAATGGTGAATAAAACATCTCCCCATTTCTTCCGGATCACACAGGCTAGGCAAAGATCTGGAACACGTGCACTCCTAAGTAGGACACAAGTAGCAAGTGGCGAGGGGTTTTACAATAAAAGCCCAGGCTTGTAATGCACTTAAAACAATCCGGTTCCTGTTCTGACACTTTCCCTGGCATCCACTCGCAGAAGCCCTCAGATGGAGAATGTTCCTATTGCCTGCTTTTGCTGCTCAGGAAAATGAGACTCTCGTCCAAGATTTTGTATGTCATAGCGTCGGAGCGGAGGGAGGACCCAGGGAACCCAGCCCCAGGGCCTGTTTCTGTGATCCCTGCCGCCTCCCACTAAGGGGTAAACCAACATCTTCGGACCGCTGGATCCATGCCAGTCACACCTCCGCCGGCACCTTGCACAGGTTTTGTCCTTGCAGTGCCTCAAGGAGAGGAAATAGCACGACAGCTTCGTGAGCGCCCGGTCTGATCGCAACAGGGTCAATTTCCAGTTCTGGTGCTCACCGGCCAGGGACCACCGGCCAAGGTTTTCACCTCCCCGTGCCTCAGCTTCTTCACCTGTAGTAAGGGAATCCTGAGACGCCGACGTGGAAGATTATTGTGAAGATCTGGAGCGTTCCCGCACGTCAAGTGATTACAGCGTGGCTGGCACACATGTGTTCTTGTTACGGATGGGAAAGCAAGGCTCACAAAGGCTAATGGCAATGCCCGCTTGGCACAGCTGGCAGGCGGCGGAGCTGCGTTTCTGTTCAGCACTAGGGATTTAAACCACTGCGTCTCACAGACCACAAGTTCACAGGAGGATGAGGAGTGAATGAATGAGCAAGCTAGAAATAAGTATTTGGCATCTCTTATGACCTGGACCATTTCACATTTGTTATTTCCCTGGATAATTAATTGCATAAAGGTCAACTATTATTATCCCTTTTAGAGATTTAAAAAAAAAGACAGTAAACAACAAGTGTTGGAGAGGATGTGGAGAAAGGGGAACCCTCCTCTACTGTTGGTGGGAATGCAAGTTGGTGCAGCCACTTTGGAAAACAGTGTGGAGATTACTCAAGAAATTAAAAATAGAGCTCCCTATGACCCTGCTATTGCACTACTGGATATTTACCCCAAAGATACAGATGTAGTGGAAAGAAAGGCCACATGTACCCCAGTGTTGATAGCAGCCATGGCCACAATCACCAAACTGTGGAAAGAGCCAAGATGCCCTTCGACAGACGAATGGATAAAGAAGATATGGTCCATATATACAATGGAATATTACGCCTTCATCAGAAAGGATGGATACCCAACTTTTGTATCAACATGGACGGGACTGATTGCATGGAGCACTGGGTGTGGTGCATGAACAATTAATCTTGTAA